>CM062288.1:243048190-243749505 GCA_031216915.1 Pictodentalium vernedei
GTCAATTTCGCTGGTATGAACATTTCATCAAGAGAGCAATTCGAAGGAAACAGTAAATATTTAAATTATATATTAATACAGTGGTGTAGATACGGGGGACGACCCCCCCCCCCCTCCCCCCCCCCAAAAAAAAAATCGGGTAATCTTTGGCTCTTCGTTAAACTTCTCAGGTGAGGGCTTTTCTACGTAATATTTTGTTGTACTGGTAGTCATACCCAGCATTTCACGTGTTGAGGGGTTAACGCAAAATCAGATGCGATCGGGGCTCAATCCCCCCACCCTGCCTCACCCCTTCATTGGTTGAAGGATAAAAGCGATGTCGGGCGCGATCGGGGCCCATCAGAAGTCCCTTTCCTGGTCAAATTACATCTATATAGACCTGTGCCAATTTTTGTTTCGATCGGTCGAGGCACGAGAGTCAGGTGCCTATAAAGAGAGAGAGAGAGAGAGAGAGAGAGAGAGAGAGAGAGAGAGAGTCTAATTGCAAACCTTACAAAAATGCTAATTATCATTCAATTTTCATGATTGTCATGGAAGATAATTGTTAGAAAAACACACCTCCCAATTGGAAGATTAACTTAATTGTCGATAATAATATGCACAGACAATTGGAAGAAAATTAAACACCAATCGACTATAAGGTAATAGATGATAGAAAATAATTCTTCATGATTTCACACCTGTCACAGCCAGGTAAGCAAATTAAATGACTGTCGAGTTTTCAGGTGTGTCGATGTTGACCATAAAATTTCCGACAGAAATCAGTTGATGCGAGCTGGTGGACTCATAGAGAGAGATGCATTAGAGCTTTTTACTTGGATTTTTTTTAAATGAACATCATTTGTGATCTTCTTGATTCAGTCTATCACTGGTCATTGTTTGCCTTTTTTCTTCCTACCGGGTAAATGTGCTACGCCTCAAGTACAAAATCCGGCTGGACTCTCAGTTTACAATGAAATCCTTTCTCGCCTGACCGGAGTGGCGCCTCACCAGTGATGTAACTTTGCCACACGAAAAATAATCTAAAGGTGAAGAGCGGCATTATTAATATAATAATAATAATATATCTTTATTTTGCAGTATACAATTACATAATGTATATATATATATATAGGCATGTGGTATTTTCTACAAAGATAAAATGTACACTGCATGGAAATGGCATAGCCATGAAGGCTGTCTTCCTGCCATTCCCATATGAAACAGTAAATGGTCTGACATCAAGGACAGTGGCAAGCTGCTCCAAAGTCTTTGTAAAGAATTCGGCATTATCAAAAATTAGCACGTTTTTATTAGTACAAGGAGGTATTATCTGTGTTGTGGATGTTGGGTTACTGAGATCCAGAAGTGACAGGAAAGGCAAGAGTAAATGCGACGAAGGCTATGGTTTTCACCCTGATAATTTTCAGAGCCTATAGGCCTAGATGGAAGACCTTTTAGTTTTTTCCAGTACTCTATTTCCCAATATTGAAGCGCAGAAACCGGGTGTCGGGGTTGGGGGGGGGGGTCATTCACCCCAGTTCTCGTACGAATACGATTGCAGACTTCCAGGAACCACTGGTGCCTGCTATCAACAAAGTACGGTCAATGAATATATGTTTCCTGTTCTGTGTATCACAGCCGTCATTTAGACGTACAATTTGTGTATATTTCATTCATATTCATGGAATATCTGACGAAGGAATTTCAAAGTAAACTGATTTCCATTACTATTATAGCACCTTAAACAGATCAAACAAAAGCAAAAACCCCGCTTCTATAGTTCTTAGGCCATTAACTGCTTTCGCCCATACAATTAAACACCAAGTACAAGTTGACCAGCCATAGGTACGAGTTGTCCAACCTTGGGTACGAGTTGTCCAATTGTGGGTACGAGTTGTCCAGCCGAAAATGGGTACTAGTCGTCCAATTTTGGGTACGACTTGACTGGTACGAGTTGCCGTGGGTACGAGTTGTCTAGAAACCCCCTTTGCAACAGTAATCCTAATCACCCTACAGTGATGTGACAGGACGCACTCGAATTATTTTTTTTATATATTCAACTTAATCACTGACATGCTAAAACACGGAGTTAATTCGTGTTTTTGAAGAATTGCATTTTCTGCATCTGGATATAATTGATCGAGGATGAAATGGATCAATAGCATGTTAGAAAATGTGGCGAATAACTTAAAAAGCTAATGTTCCATTTCATCTCAATCAGTTATACTCAGATGCAGATAATACAATTCTGGAATAATACGGAAAACAAACATGAAAATCACATGTACTTCAACTAGATTCAGCATCATAAACGGAACTTACAGCTTGCCAGGCTCTGAGTAAAATGGACATTGATCTTGTTCCAAGAGTGTATTCCTCCCCTTACTTTTTTATGATTATTTATGAGACTGTTCGTACCTTTGCACTAGATAAATCGTACCCTTACATTGGACAATTCCTACCTTTATGTGGGACAATCTTTACGATAGACAATTCGTCCACTGAGTTCCAATGTGTTCTGTGTGCCCACTGGCACATAGAACACATTGGAACTCAGGGGACGAATTCGTACCTTCATGTTGGGGTACGAATTGTCCAGGGTACGAATCTACCAGGGTACGAGTTGTCTATGACCCAATGATTCTAGATGCGTTATTTCTTCGCTAAATTGCAAAGTCACAAGCGAAGGCCATCAACCTCCAATTCACAAATAAGTAAACGCTTGTCAAGCAACAAGAAACCGCATTACGCTAATCGGACTTACCGGGTCTCGATCACAGTTTTGCATTTTGCAGAAACCAGAATGTCATAAAGGTGAAGGTCAGCGGAAAACCAAACTGCGAAGAGTGAAGGAAGTTTTTAGTCTTGAGAAATTGAAACTTTTTACTCTTTTGCATGTAAATGGAAACGTAATTTTCACACTATGTGTGGAAATCAACCCCAAACTGCGCGGTGAGTTAAACTGAACTGAATAACTAAAAGGTTTTGAGGCAAGCAAAATTAGCAAATGATCCTATTTTCTTGTTTGAATTTCGCGGTTCAAATCCTGAATGTGTGCTGTGGGTAATTTGAACCATGTCTGATCGCAAGTGAAATCTAATTGTGAGGAACACCGAAAAAAGTAGTTTTTCATAACATACACGTTTAATTGTTGTAAGTAAAGAAAAGCAGTGATCTTCAAAACACTTTCTGATGATATTTCCGACAAACAAGTGAAACAACTTCTGACTCAATCAGAGACATGAAAAATAAGGTGCTGTTCAACTTTCAAGTTAGAGAAATTTGTTCACTTTGAAATTCCCGCTTCTGATATTCCATAAATTCAAATTAAATATACACAAAATATACAGCAAAATGAAGGTTGAGATGTACAGAACACGAAAAATATATGAAATCAATTCACAAAGGTGACAGCAGATGCCAATGGTTCCTGGTAGCCTGCTACCATATTTGTACCAGAACTGATAATAAAATAATATTTCTGGAGAACAACTCATGGCCAGATGTGCTGAGAAATCGTCAGAGAAAGAGTCCGGGAGGATGGTAACCTTAATTGCCGAGAGGGGTCAAATCAAAGAGGTCGGGAGGGGGGGGGGGGTTCACTGTTGTTCAAGCTAAGGTCGTAGTCCCTCGATCTTAGGGAAAAAAATTGGGAAAAACAGTGAAAAGGAGTGCCACTTGTGTAATTTAGCCATGTCCAAAACACTAATGGTTAGTTGGTGACTTAAAGCCGGAGAGGGCCTGAGGGTTAGGATGCTTATTAGGCTTGGGACGATATCCTGGTACTCCAATATGTACCGATACAGCAACCCATGATATGTGGGTGTCCAAATTGCGTTGTATTGCGATACCACTATATAGGCCAGTCACCAATCTTGAAATTCAACTCTTTCACTCTCAATACATTCAACACATCACATTTTAGGCTTGGGTGATTTGGCCAACTCAAATACCCTGCAATTCAGAATATAACACTGGGGTACACTGGAATAGCGATGATTAAATCAGGGTATTTTTTGTTTGGATCCACATCGCTGTTTGCGAAGTAAGATCTCCCAGATGCGATCTAATCACCAAACAAATTTTGCTCACATTCAATATTTTATGCGCTCATCCAACATTCCGATTCAAAAATGGTAAAATGGTAAAACTACAGATAAACAGTGCAACAATACACCAATTTATTATGAACATCCGTTTGTTATGTGAAACGATAAAGTTTTAGCCACCATTTTACAAGTGTTTTCAAAGCAGTTGACAAAACTTCACTCATGTTTTCTACGATGTTGGTGTCTTTTAATTAGCCTCCTTGATGTGCACCAGTTATTTTTTGTAATCATCTTCCACGACTTATCTCGTTTGAGTGAATTGATTTGAAAATTGCAAAGTGGAAGTCGAACCATGAACTGCAAGAGCATGTCTCAATCACTGATGTATTTTCATTGCCAACGTACGGTACGGGATCAGGGTACTGCAGCCTTTTTTTATGCATTTGGTAACGTTAGTTGTCTTGATCATCAGATGACTACTTACTTATTTTTGTCATAATTACCAGTGCCTGTGACTAAAATCGTCTTGATTCTAAAACTGAAAAGTAGAAGGATGTGCAAAGGCTCAGAGGGGCCACTTGGTAACTCACATTTGTAAAGTTAGGGATGGGCTTATGTCAGAGTATGAGCTCAGACACGCGCGACCAGCCAGTGCAGTACATGATAGAATATGGGAAATTGGGGGGGGGGGGGTTGAAGTTGATCCCCCTCCTCCCTAATGTATCTGTTCTCCCTAACTTTGAATTGCTGGCTCCACCATTGTCCCTGTGATGTTAACTGTAGCATCAATACCAGAATGAATATCAAGATACATATCTACATACTTATCGTATCGTGACTCGTGTACCTAGATTCATCTTGTGTACCTAGATTCATATCGTGCCGTGAATTTAGTGTATCGTTCCAACCCTAATGCTTATCAGAGAGATTGGGAAGAATGGGGCACAGGATGTGGAAACCCTGGTACACCTATTAAAATGTCCAAAATGCCGGGCTTAACAGAATAATGCCTACCTATTCATTTATATTGGACACACCATTTTGCCATAATTTGGGCACATTAAAACCAAAAAGAACAGTCTTATCCTGTTATGTGTTATTGTCATGCCTTTATTGTGTTTCTATGGTCATATTGTGATGGCAGGTCTTCTCAAATGTAGAAGAGGCACAGAAAATTTGTATATTTTTCTTGATGTCTTCCCCCCTTCTCTAATTTGGGCACTCCTGTAAAAGGTGTGAAATTGGGGTAATCTAAAGGCCTGTAGACTTCAACCTGTACGTGTCTAGTTTAGCAGTGATTTCTAGTCAAGTCTTGGCTGCCTGTTAAGGCAGCCAAAACTTGACTAGAAATCACTGCCCAGGTGATTTCTCTATTATCAGCAGGACATCCTAATGATGGCAAGTTAAGGGCACATGCTCCAAGATCACAAACACCTGAAATAGGCCTTTAAGGGTAAAGGTGTCTTTGGAACAAGTCACAAAATGTAGATATGATTTGTGTGGGCAAAAGAAAGCCAGTGTGGAGCTCCTTGTCAGTGGAATTTTGAGGCAGTGTGGTAGAATGGTACAAAAACAACTTAGTCTATATCTTTCTGATATGAATTTTCCTTTGGTACTATCAACAAATCTCTGTCAAGTTAGATTCCAAACACCGAACCGATTCTGAGGTATATCCCCTTAAAAATACCGATACCCAATTCAAAATTCTAATACCTCTCATCTCTAGAATTTAAATTATTGCATGGAAAATGAGAAGAAATTGGCGTTTAATGATCATATTTTCAACAACTAATTTGTAAACATATAAATAAATGCATGTCAGGAGAATGGTGGTAATTCGGGGATTCTTTTGGGTGTCTACAGGGGCCAAATATGGGACCCTTTCCCAAAGACACATTGACATGATTTTTCCCAATTCAAACCAAAAATTCTCCATTCTCAGTCCCCATTCAAATAAAAAATTAATTCTCCTTTAACCCTTGAAGGCCTAAGTTTGACTTCGATCACTTTTTACTGCAACAAAAACAGGTGCCCCAACTGGCAGTTTTTAGATACATTTGCAAGTTACTGTATACATCCCAAGAACCTTGTCAATTGTTTCTTAAGAAGTCATTGCTGCCTACACAGGCAGCTCAGATTTGCCTGGACACAACTGCAAAGCCACAGAAAGTAGTAGACTGTTGAAGTGCAGCAAAATGCATAAATATCTTCATTCTTCATCATTTAATAGTATAGGAAAAACTTATTTAATAGAGATTACAGAGACTGATCATTATTCCATGCGACTGTTTGTTACAAAAGTACAGTGGAACCCTGTTAATTGAATAGCCACTCAGCCAAAGGAAAATTATTCATTTAACCCTTTACCCAACGCAGACGATTTCAAAATTTATTATTTTAAATATAATATTTTTATACTGTACCAATGACCCAGACTTAGCTGGTGCTAACTCCACAAAAACCAGGGCCAAACACAAATTTTGCCCCCCAATCCCCAAAATTTGCATCCAAAACAAAAAGAAATCATGTCCTAAAGGACCTCCATAGTACGACTCTACTGCGCATGCGCAGTGACGCAGTCGTCCCGAAATTGGCGCCAAATATCATTCTCTGTTTGGCCCTTCATCAGTCAACATCTCACTGATCTTTGTGCTTGTAAATCTCAGTTTAAAGGATGCCAGACACGTAATTCTTGGACACACCATTTTGCCATAATTTGGGCACATTAAAACCAAAAAGAACAGTCTTATCCTGTTATGTGTTATTGTCATGCCTTTATTGTGTTTCTATGGTCATATTGTGATGGCAGGTCTTCTCAAATGTAGAAGAGGCACAGAAAATTTGTATATTTTTCTTGATGTCTTCCCCCCTTCTCTAATTTGGGCACTCCTGTAAAAGGTGTGAAATTGGGGTAATCTAAAGGCCTGTAGACTTCAACCTGTACGTGTCTAGTTTAGCAGTGATTTCTAGTCAAGTCTTGGCTGCCTGTTAAGGCAGCCAAAACTTGACTAGAAATCACTGCCCAGGTGATTTCTCTATTATCAGCAGGACATCCTAATGATGGCAAGTTAAGGGCACATGCTCCAAGATCACAAACACCTGAAATAGGCCTTTAAGGGTAAAGGTGTCTTTGGAACAAGTCACAAAATGTAGATATGATTTGTGTGGGCAAAAGAAAGCCAGTGTGGAGCTCCTTGTCAGTGGAATTTTGAGGCAGTGTGGTAGAATGGTACAAAAACAACTTAGTCTATATCTTTCTGATATGAATTTTCCTTTGGTACTATCAACAAATCTCTGTCAAGTTAGATTCCAAACACCGAACCGATTCTGAGGTATATCCCCTTAAAAATACCGATACCCAATTCAAAATTCTAATACCTCTCATCTCTAGAATTTAAATTATTGCATGGAAAATGAGAAGAAATTGGCGTTTAATGATCATATTTTCAACAACTAATTTGTAAACATATAAATAAATGCATGTCAGGAGAATGGTGGTAATTCGGGGATTCTTTTGGGTGTCTACAGGGGCCAAATATGGGACCCTTTCCCAAAGACACATTGACATGATTTTTCCCAATTCAAACCAAAAATTCTCCATTCTCAGTCCCCATTCAAATAAAAAATTAATTCTCCTTTAACCCTTGAAGGCCTAAGTTTGACTTCGATCACTTTTTACTGCAACAAAAACAGGTGCCCCAACTGGCAGTTTTTAGATACATTTGCAAGTTACTGTATACATCCCAAGAACCTTGTCAATTGTTTCTTAAGAAGTCATTGCTGCCTACACAGGCAGCTCAGATTTGCCTGGACACAACTGCAAAGCCACAGAAAGTAGTAGACTGTTGAAGTGCAGCAAAATGCATAAATATCTTCATTCTTCATCATTTAATAGTATAGGAAAAACTTATTTAATAGAGATTACAGAGACTGATCATTATTCCATGCGACTGTTTGTTACAAAAGTACAGTGGAACCCTGTTAATTGAATAGCCACTCAGCCAAAGGAAAATTATTCATTTAACCCTTTACCCAACGCAGACGATTTCAAAATTTATTATTTTAAATATAATATTTTTATACTGTACCAATGACCCAGACTTAGCTGGTGCTAACTCCACAAAAACCAGGGCCAAACACAAATTTTGCCCCCCAATCCCCAAAATTTGCATCCAAAACAAAAAGAAATCATGTCCTAAAGGACCTCCATAGTACGACTCTACTGCGCATGCGCAGTGACGCAGTCGTCCCGAAATTGGCGCCAAATATCATTCTCTGTTTGGCCCTTCATCAGTCAACATCTCACTGATCTTTGTGCTTGTAAATCTCAGTTTAAAGGATGCCAGACACGTAATTCTTGGAGAAAATGTGATTCTAAGGAGGATAGAAGGAGGAGAGGAAAAAAGAAGTGGCAAAAAATAATCAGGGCTGTACTTAAAATTTTTTGTTAAAATTATGTTAAGTTGCCTATTTTCGAGGCAAACGCCTCTTGTTGTCATTCTTGCTAATTGTTGCACTGCTTATTCAGTTTTTCCTCTCCCCTAATCTTCTAAAGTCCCCCCTTGCAATTCTCCCATGCTTTTGGCATATTTTTGAGAAGTTTCATTTCTAAAAATTCCCTGGGAGAGTTGCTTGGTTACAGAATGTTTTCTGTTATTTTCCCCATAGTTACGTTTTCACCCATGGGTGTATAACGTTTGTGTTCTGCATCTTCCATCTGATGTTCTGCAGATTCTCCCCTGGGAGTCTCTGTTTTGCATCAGATAGAGTGTAATTGAGGACTGATTCCGGGCCAGTTTTTTCAGTGCCTGGAGTCATGTTTTCTTCTGTGTTTACACTGTTTGTTTTCATTGGCAACAGCCTTTTTTGAGGGGGGCTGTTTGCCTTTGAGGTAGTTTATCTCATTATAAGATACATTTATATTATCCGAAAGTGTCTCATTAATTATTTTATATAATTTTAAAATTTTTGACCACACTTTGCCATCAGATCCATCGGGGCTCAACGTTACTTTTCAGCAACTTGGGCTTCTCTGAAAAAATATTTTTTCAAAATTATTTTGTTTTGCAATTGTTTTTTCATTTATTAATGGATCATGTTATTATGTATCTTTGTGTCAGGGGTTTTTGCGAGTAACTAGGACTTATTGTTGTTCCTTCACAATGAAAGGAACTTGTTCAAATTGTAATAGGAAGAAATCTTCCTCTGACTTTCATGATTATTGCATAAATTGTAGTCAGTGTTCTCGCATTAATCCCTGTCCTGTATGTGAACATTGGGATGAGAAACATTGGAAACGTGTGTCACGATATGTTGTTTCTGGAGAAAGAGCGATGCCGGCTCTTTCTCCACAAGGTCACTCTACTCTCTCAGTTTCTATTTCAGAGGAACCAGAACAGGGTGATGTTTCCATGTTATCTTCTTCAAGTGTGCGTCCGTCGTCACAATTAAATACAGAGCTAGCGGCAAAAGTGCTCATGGAGATTAGACAAATGTCGTCCGCTAGCTCGCCCGGTGTAGCGTCCATTCACCGAATGGTTCGGCAGCCGGGTTCGTCCGATGCGGTCCAAGAGGAAATTTTGGGTGATGCGAGCACTATAAAAATAATAGATGCACACCCAGTGACGGCGGATAGTGAACGAGAACGGAGGAAGCCTTTTAGTCCGGTTCCTAGCTCGTCCCGGTCCAGCCGGGCCGCGAGCGAGAGAGGCCCCTCTCTCGTACAACAACATCTGGGACCAGATGTTGTGGTACAAAATGTGTCTTTAGCGGAGCATACGTCCGTCGCTCGGGACGCTCCGTTGTATAAGCAGTCCGCAGAGACTGTTAAGGCTTCCTCTTCTCGCCGGCGCACACGACCGCACCTTGGCTGCGTGACCTCCGATATCTTGCCAGCTTCGCCGATGAAGGATTATTCGGCGACCAGGTCACACCATCCGGCAGCCAGGGATTCGAGACCGATGGACTCCGGACGTTCGCATAGGAAAAGTATGCGGGAGCCATCTGATGCGGAGCTGCCCTCGGCAAAGCAGCGAAAGACCGCTCCTCCGCAGGTCTCGACGTCGGACATTCTAGTGCAGATAGCACAGCTTATCGCAGCATCCCAGCAGCCGACAGAGACGGTGTCGGATCGAGAATTATCCGACGGCGCTGGGTCGGTACGCTCCGCCGAAGCATCGGGGGCGGACGACCGGGAACATCGGGAGGTCCGACCGGATGGTGAAAGGGATACGGATGAATTGGAGCTATCCCTTTCGGAACAACACAAAGCTGCCGTAGACTTCATCCGGCACTTTCTTCCTCAAGTTGTTCCGTCGGGCCAGACTGCTGCGCTTCCGGACAGGAGAATTATAGCGTCATTGGACTCTGATTTTTTCGAGCGGTTCAGGGACATCGCTCCCGAGTTTCCGTCGCAGTCCAATAATGTTGCAAGAACATTTGAATTATTGAACGACGCTATTTTTAAACTTGCTTCCAGGACAGGGAAAGCAGGCTTCTTGTCTGCAAATACTCTCAACCTGCCTTTCATTAATGCAAGGAATAAATTCGACACGGCAGGTCAGGGTATACCGAGAGTTCCTCTGCGTATGGACGACGAGGCGGAAGACTTAGAGCTATCATTACCGTCGTCAGCTTCTATTCCAACCGCAGTGTTGGAAACAGCTATTGCGTCTAACAGAGCCAATTTAGATGCCTTATCTTACGCAGATCACCTTACGAAGGCGTTATCACTGCGTCTTCAAGGGGAAGAGTTTCAGGATATACAATCCTCCTTAAGACCTCTTTCAAGGGCAGTAGCTTATTCCACGTGTAACTCCGCCCTTTCAGTGGCAAATCTGGAGTTGGTTAGACGTGACGCAGCCCTGTCTACATCCACACTAGTGGATTCTAAGGTGAAGAACTCTCTTAGAGTCGCTTCGGTCTCAGGAGATCTTCTCTTTGACGGCAAGCTTTCCGCTATTTATGATAATATTAAAAAGAAAGCTAGTGATTCTCTGTTGTTTAGATCCGCTCCTAAAAGGTCGGATTCAGCAGACACGAATAAGGCGGGCACTTCTGGGTCTTATCCGCCCAAGAGAGGTTCCTATAGAGGTTCCGGTGCGTCCTCTAGCTCTTATTCGAGAGACCGTCAGGATAGCGACTCTCGTTCGGGACGTCCTTCAGGCCGGGACAATCGGTCGGACGCCCCGAGGTCGACGAGGCGAGGTGCGGGTCGTGGAAGACGTGGTTTCTCCTACCGCAGGCCTCGCAGATCCAGGAGGTGATGGCTCAAACCTCTATCGCGTTCCGGTTGGCGGAAGGTTGTCGAGTTTTTCTCAAGAGTGGGCGTCGATTACGGACGATCCGTGGGTGAGAGGAGTGACTTCGGAAGGTCTAAAGATATCCTTCAAACGAAAGCCTCCATTAACTCGAAGTCCAAAGTGGACTCATCTTCCGTCAAACCCTCAGAAAAGAGACGCTCTGCTATCAGAGGTGCAGTCTCTTTTAATGAAGAACGCGGTAGAGGTCGTAGAAAACCAGGAATCGCTGGGATTCTACAGCCATCTGTTTCTGGTTCCGAAACCAGACGGCTCGTTCCGTCCAGTCATAGATTTGAGCTGGATAAACAAGCTGATCATCACTCCGAAGTTTTATATGGAGACGATTCGATCGGTCAGAGCGAGTATTCGGGTGAACGATTATGCAACGAGCATAGATCTCAAAGATGCGTACTTTCACGTCATGGTACATCCGACATTCCGAAAGTATCTACGCTTCGCAGTCCTAGGAGTGGTGTATCAGTTCCGGGCCATGTGCTTCGGATTGAATCTAGCACCCTGGGCTTTCACTCGGGTAATGAACTCGGTAATGATCTACTTCCGAGCTCATTCGTCTGCGGTAACGTCGGCCTACCTGGACGACATTCTTCAGAGGTACGGCAACGAGTTAACGCTTCAGAACGATGTTCAGAATCTTCTTCTATTGCTCCGACGTCTCGGTTTCATAGTAAACGAGGAGAAGTCGGATCTGGTGCCGTCCAAGTCATTCACTCATCTGGGAATGAGCTTCGAGACGCACAACAATCTCGTTCGTCTGCCATTAACCAGAGCGAAATTAGTCAGTTGTTACGCTCGCTATTGTCTAAATACAGACAAAGTCACAGCGAGAGAATTTATGAGACTGATAGGTCTGTGCGGAGCCGCTGCGGATCTCATTCCGATGGGACGGCTACGCACACGGCCTCTTCAAATTTTCTTGACTCAGAATTGGAGTGTGAAAATTCATTCGCTCGATGTAGACGTTCTCTTGTCAGATCAAGTGAAACAAGAGATTCAGACTTGGGCAAACATTCAGTGGTTAACTCAAGGAGTTCCGCTGCAGTTGCCGGATCCGAGTTTTACCATTATGACGGATGCCAGTCAAACAGGTTGGGGTGCATCATTAATCCCAACGGATTCGAGATGCCAGGGTCTTTGGGATCCGCAATTCCTGTGCAAGCACATAAACATCAAGGAAATGATGTCAATTTGGCTTGCGTTACGTCACTGGATGGACATTATTCACGATGCTCATGTCCAAATCCTATCCGACAATACGACAGTAGTGGCGTATATACGGAATCAGGGAGGCACTCATTCAGTTCCGTTGTTCAATCTAACGGAAAGAATCCTTCTGTTTGCGTTGGAACATCACGTTCTTCTTTCGGTCCGTCACATACCGGGTCGTCTGAATGTGCTAGCAGACTCCCTTTCTCGAAAGGGTCGCTTGTTGCCGTCGGAGTAGACTCTCAACAAACAAGTATTCAATCAGATTTGCTACCAATGGGAACGGCCAATGATAGACTTATTTGCGACACATCTCAACAATCAGTTGCAGACGTATGTGTCCCCGTGTCCGGATCCAAGAGCATTTGCTGTAGACGCTCTATCGATCCCTTGGGACGGAATGATAGGATATGCGTATCCTCCAGCGCCGTTAATTCAACAAGTATTGCTAAAGATAAAACAATCTCAATGCAAGATTCTGTTGGTAGCATCTCTGTCGCCACAGAGACCGTGGATAAATCTACTCAGGTGTCTGTTGTGGGACCTACCGCGGAAGCTCCCTCCACGAGAGGATCTTCTTTGGCAGGGGAAATCGCGCCAACTGCATCACAACCCGCAAGGTCTCAACCTTCACGTTTTTCCGTTGTGCGGTCCTTCTTGCATGGCAAGCACTTTACAGGACGAGCAGTGGACGCGATTTCTAACTGTAGGAGGACCTCCTCTTCGCTAAACTATGCGGCTAAGTGGAAGGTTTTCCGTCGTTGGTGTAGGGATCATTCTGTTGATATATTTGATCCCTCTATACCAGACATTGCTAACTTTCTAGTATACTTGTTTGACGAAATCAAACTGCAACCGGTTACTATAAAGGGTTATAGATCTATGTTATCTGATACCTATGCACATCATGATAGTTTACAAATTGGATCTAATGTCTCTTTATCGAAATTGGTTAGAAACTTTTCGATAAATAGACCCAGAACTCTTAGATTAATTCCTAAGTGGAATTTAGCTTGGGTTCTCCTTAAATTGAAGGAAAAGCCATTTGAACCTCTTGGGACAGTAGATTTCAAATTCTTATCTTATAAGACAGCTTTTCTCTTAGCTTTCTCTTCTGCCAGAAGAGTCAGTGAGCTTCATGCACTATCGGTGGATGATTCTCATTATCGTAGTGTTGGGAACACTATCACCTTCACTACTAACGTCGGTTTTTTAGCTAAGAATCAGGCTCCTAATAAATATCCGGAACCTATTGTTATTAAGGCTCTTCCGTCTTCAGACGGGCGTAGGCCTTTACTCTGTCCTGTTAGAGCACTACGTATCTATAAACAGAGATCTCAGTTCATCAGAAAGGGACGGAAACGTTTCTTTCTGTCTTTGATGCCTAATAGAAAGGACATTTCAGTCCATTCTATTGCTAGATGGATTCAGTTAACTATCCGTACTGCGTATGAAGATTTATCTTCTTCTCAGCAGTCTGTGCTTAAGATTTCTGCTCATGAAGTAAGAGCTCTTTCTACTTCCTGGGCTTATGCTAATAGTGTTGCTATTACAGATTTAATGAAGGCTGCTTATTGGTCTCAGCCATCCACATTTACTAATTTTTATCTCAGAAATATTGAGTCCATTTCTGGAGACCTGCATTGTTTAGGTCCGTTATCTGTTGCTCAGAATGTCGTCCACTAAACAGTTGCAACTATAGTTATGCAGGCTTTCTGTTCCGGCAGTGACTCCGTCCGGCTGCCCTCTTCGCTCTGGGCTATTTGACCCAGGGCAAGGGGAAGGGGGGGGGGGGGGGGCGGGTGTTCCCTTAGGTCACCTGCTTTATAGTGAAAAGCAAGGGAATGCCTCCTCCAAGACAGTATTTCTGAGTCGCTTCCGGGATGGTTTTAAAGTGTAATATTAATGTTTAATTTCATTCATGTCTTATTTTTAAAGTGTAGCTCGGTGTGAAGCATTTGTATATGTCAAGTGTCAAACGGGCTTTAATATACAATACTCGGACACTTTTAAATGATTATAAAGAGTCTCAATTCTCTGGACTACTTTATTTATTGGCTTGTTTTAAAAATAATTAGTATAAAGGTTATACTGGATGTTAATAGAGAACATGAATGTTATTGTGCTCAATTATTAAGGGTAGTGTATCTTTCTAATTTAAATATTAAATAAGAAAGATACATGTAAAGCCTAATACTCCTTTTCTCCTTAAGGGGTTACCTCTTTATTTTATAATTGAGCTTATTGGATTTTCCTCTATGTCCTAGGCCCTCCAGCCTGTTTACTATTCAGCTAAGTCTGGGTCATTGGTACAGTATAAAAATGTTAAAAAATTTATAGTAATTTATATATTTTTTATACTTACCAATGACCCAGACGGGGATGGCCCTCCCTGAGTTGGGAACTCTTGCCTCCCCGCTGAGTACATAGCGCTGACCAGGCACTGCCAGTAAGAATGATATTTGGCGCCAATTTCGGGACGACTGCGTCACTGCGCATGCGCAGTAGAGTCGTACTATGGAGGTCCTTTAGGACATGATTTCTTTTTGTTTTGGATGCAAATTTTGGGGATTGGGGGGCAAAATTTGTGTTTGGCCCTGGTTTTTGTGGAGTTAGCACCAGCTAAGTCTGGGTCATTGGTAAGTATAAAAAATATATAAATTACTATAAATTTTTTAACTTTTTAAAATTTTTCAAAAAATTTCAACAAAACCATATCATGTGACCCCTCATTGGAATGAGCTCAATGAGCTCGTTCCAATGAGGGGTCACATGATATGGTTTTGTTGAAATTTTTTTAAAATTTTTATTTTTTCAACTGCTCAGTTTGCATATTACGCGGGTGGATGCGGGCGATTTGTTAGGTAGAGGGTTAACAAGAGTATTCGATTAACAGGGATTGTGTCACTTTCCAGTATTCTAGAGATACACTAAACATTTATTCTATTATATCCTGTTTGACAGAGCCCCATGAGCTCTTCAAACAAGATATAATAGATGAAATGCCTGTATAAGGCTGTATTGGATGTACTGAGGCCAAATAGGTATATAAACAAAGGAAAACTGGGGAGAGGTTACAAGATTTTTTATTCAATTAACAGGAGTTTATTTTATAACCTATATTCAATTGATGGCTCAAATTTGTACTGCAGGTATGGTAAATTGTTTTTTGTTGGGAAATTATATTCAATTAACAGGGTTATTCAGTTAAGAGATATCCAATTAAGTGGGCTCCACTGTACTACATATACTATACATGTTGTAGTTTCTGTATTAATCTTCTCAGTCCAATATGAAGGTAACATTTTGAGCTTCATTGCACGTCTTCTAGTTATTATATTATTAACTGGTGGAGTACTAAATTATTTTTGGTCCTTAACCCTTTACCCAACTCAGACGATATCAAAATTTATTATTTTAAATAGCATTTTTTAAATTTTTTCAAAAAATTTCAACAAAACCATATCATGTGACCCCTCTTTGGAACGAGCTTGTCGTGCTCGTTCCAGAGAAGGGTTACGGTTACATGATATGGCTTTGTTGAAATTTTTCGAAAAATAATATTCTTTCAGCTGCTGAATTTGCATATTACTCGGGCAGATGCGGGCAATTCGTTGGGTAAAGGGTTAAAATTTCTTTGTGTGTTTTTGTCTTGTTACAATTTATGGGAGAGTGCCTTCTGGCACTCTCCCATAAATTGTAACAATGCAAATCTTAACAGATAAAATAAGATCACTTCAAGGATAATATGAAGCACATCATCAGAATATGCAGGGCTTATATTTCAACGAGAATCCATTCTCGTAAAGATTCGCGCAAACAAGCAAGCGAGAATCCATGTAGATTCTTGCTTCACCTCTGCTGGGATTCGCGTTCAAAGAATTGAGTCAATTTAACACCTTGTCATAACATAGCAGCAGCAAATTAACCAATACAAGGCTAACAGATGACCTAAAATATCCTGACACTTTGTCAATAAAACTACAAATGAGCTGGTTCCAATGGCATCCATATTTGTAAAGTTTTATTGATAAATATATGTATTGATAATTTTTTTTTTTAAATTATCAAATTCAATTTGGATTTTAGAAATTAAAATGCTGTGTTGGGTATAGGGCTAACATGTGGTATCAGAGTACAACAGGGGTTCAACCAGGAGGCCCTAATGGAATCCTAGGACAATCATAGCAGGTATGGATTCTCGCAACCGTTTTCGCGAGAATCCAAATGGATTCTCCCAAATTTAGATGGAATATAAGCCTTGATATGAAGCCTTTAAATTGTGGTACCCACAAATCAGAATAAAGCCCAAATATGAGCTTCCAGCACTCTACCAGTTAAATAATTACGCTGTCCATGTTGCATAAGAATGTTGTCATGTGTACTGAGGGAAAGCATGCCTGATTTGATTCCATTCCATCCAGTATTTATATTTATTTATTATTAGGGTTTAACAACACTTTAACAGCCAAGGTTGTATCGTGTCGGTGACAGTTTTATGGGTGGAGGAAGCTGGAGTACCCAGTCCCAGAGAGAACCACCGAGCAACGGCGAGCGGCTGCCAGCTCCCCAACATTGTAACTCTTCACTGCAGCATAGGCAGGGTTAGATTGGTTGAAGGCATGCGTGCCATTGACATGTAGTATGCCTTAAAGCACGGCGTCATCATGCCCTCATGTAGACAATCAGGGTTTAGTGCCTTGCCCACAGACACAACTCGGGAGTCCGAATCGATTGCTCAGACGGTCACCCATCCAAGGACTAAATGAGCTCGATGTTACTTGACTTTGGTCATCTGACAAGAACCGGTTACCGCAACGCCACCACGCCCCTCCATCCAGTATTGAAATTACTTCAAGAGAAGTGTTTTTGATGTACAGCTATGCATTTAACTCCTTGAATGCTGCTGGCAGATATTCCTGTCCAGGAAAGGATTTCTCTTGCCACTGAAATATATATAATTTTAGTACATTTAATCAAATTTTACTCCTGTAAACAGAATTGAATTTTTCACCAATGATTTCTGGAATTAAATTTAGATGAATTTTTCATCAAATCTAATCGTGGCTGCTTTATAGCAGCCAGTAGCAGATTTGATGAAAAATAACTTACTCAGAGGGTTAAGAGTTTTAAAGTTCCAACCTCTACCCCATCCAACACTGTCTGGAACAGGTTAATATACAATGTATTGTAATTTTTTTTTTTAACAACTTGTCCACTCTCTGATAGGGGGTTCAACTGTTTGTCATGAAAATAGTAGGCATTTCATTGTCTCCCACATTATTCTTCCCGAGTTTGCATATTTTGAAACTCCCTCAAAGTTGATGATTAGAATGACTTGTAGATAATTTGTATATTGGCTACACTGTATAATTGAATACATGTACGTATATATATTAGGGCTGGCACGATTATGAAATTTCATGGTCGACTTTTGAAGAGTAATCAATTAACATTGACTTTAATCGTACCCTGTAACCTCTAGAAAAAACTATATAGAAAAAAATATTTTTGGTCATTAGTTCCTTGGGCCAGACATTCTTTAGGCATGCAGGTATGTTGCACGCCTACTGCTTTCCAAGGAAAATTCAGAATCGGACCATCTCGGAGCCCAAACCTGAGCCTAGGTTCATGTTTGGACCTGAGGTGGTCAAGAGTCTAATAATAGCTGCATTGAAATTTAAGAAGGCAATTACATTCCTTGGGGGTGTGGTGGCTCAGTTGGTAGAGGCGCAGGCTGCAAGCCGAAGAGATCCTCAGTTCGAATCCCACCTGCAGCAACCGCATTGTGTCCTTGAGCAAGTCACTTCATCCCCATTGCCCAAGTGGGGGCATGGTGATGCTGTGTTCTTAGGCGTACTGCACGTCGATGGTGCACCTGTCTTCAACCAATGCTAACCCTGCTTGTGTGGAGTTAGTATGTTGGGGAGCTGACAGTTGCTCACCATTGCTCGGTGGTTCTCTCCGGGTACTCCAGCTTCCTCCAACCATAAAACTCTCACGGTCATGGTTAGCCATTGTGCAGAAATATGTGACCTTAAAACACCAATAAATAAATAAATAAATAACACTCTTTGGCAAACTGAGAAGGGCAATTATTTGTACTCTCAACTTTCTAGGATGCCAGACCTGAAGTCATATGATTTTTCTCTATACTTCTTTCCATATCACTTACAATGTACTTTGATATTTTACAGCCCTCTTACTTCTTACGAGCATGATGGGGAGATGAGTAATAACTAGTAATTCATTAGTAAAGCAGCCCCTGGTAATTCACCCTCAGCAATAAAAAATATCCACAGCAAAAATATTGCCGGGGATGGCTTCTTCAGAAAGCCTTGTGGTGGCAGAAATTACACAACTTCCAGGTTACACAAGGAATCAAACTATGTGGGTTGCACTACGCTGTATTGCTAATCTTACAAATTACAGTAAAAGTTGCAGCATAACCACTAGAAACTATGTGTTCTGCTTCTTCTATGTTGATAATACCAGAATCTGACATAAGTTTCTGGAAAGCTCTTACAGAGCTTTCCAGAAACTGATGTCAGATTCTGGTGTTATCAACATAGAAGCAGTGAGATAGTTAGTTTGTGGTTATGCTGCATCTTGTTTTCATTCATACTATACAGTTAAAACTAGAAGTCCTGTCATGAAATGCGCACAAATAGCACGTCGATCTGCGTGTTAATCTACGCGTTATGACCATAGTAAGGCTATCAAATTCTATGCATATGGCCTGTGCGCAAGCAATGTTTTCTGCCAATGGACCTCCGGAAGACCTGTCATGAAATGCGCACAAATAGCATGTCGATCTGCGTGTTAATCTATGCGTTATGACCATAGTAAGGCTATCAAATTCTATGCATATGGCCTGTGCACAAGCAATGTTTCTGCCAATGGACCTCCGGGTAACCTGGAGGTCCATTGGCTGAAACATTACCTGTGTTTGCTATGAGTAACTAGGAGAACCTCCCATGCTTTGGATGTCATTCAATATGGCAATTGCGTGCAATTCCTATGTGCAATTAAACCTAGATAAGCGCACAGTGCGTGACAGGACTTCTAGTTTTAACTGTACATATTGAGCAAGTTGCCTGCTTACTTCCAAGATTTTTTCTCAGCATTCACGTGGTTCATGATATTGACATGATCTAATTGACTGAGAGATTCTACACACTGATTGTGATTATATACACATGTATCTCGAACTACATTCACATGTTAAAGTTACTTGAAAGTTTTCACTTCACTGCATACTACATGTACATGACAATTAAGACTATGCCATGCCCTCTGATGATTTTTTGAACAGCCTTCACAGAAATTGCCGAAGAAGCACCAGTTTTCCACAGCAATTTTGTTGCCGAGGAAACAAGGATGAATTACCAGCACTGGTAAAGGAGTGATGAAAAGCCATAATTGTCAAGCCTTGACTTTGTAGTTGATTATGGGTGTTTTCACGATTTGTCGACTTCTCGATTAATCTTGACAGGCCTGTAATATATCAAATAATAAAATCTACAGTGTAGTCCATAATTGCATATATGATTATTGTTTGTCAGTGTTGATTAGTTTTAGTGGGGTCCTTGTTATATCCCCACTTCAGAGAAGTGGGGACTATATTGTCGACGCCCTGTACATCCGTCTGCACCAACAAATCTGGTTTATGTGCCTCGTTGTTGGTACACAGAACTGTTATGTGTCTAGACTGATTTATGTGACTAGCCACATAAATTTGAACTAACAAATGGTGCTTATGTGTCTGAAAAAGTGGGTTATATGGCTAAAATGGTTTATGTGGCTACTAAGTGACAAAAAGTGGGTATTGTATATTCAGGGATTTTATGTTAGGGTAAGTGTTAGAGTTAGGGTCAGTAAGCTGAAACGGTTAAGGTTTGCTACCACCCAGAAGTTGGACTTAAAAAAAGTTTTTAGTGGTTGTCCATGCATTTTAAATTCCTCAAATATTTTAGCCACATAAACCCTGATTTTAGGGGTGTCCATCCATCCGACGTCCGAACTTGTGTGTGCAACTCCTCCTACATTATTGAACTGATTTCGATGAAACTTCTTAAACACAGCCACTAATGAGTGAACATGTGCATATTTCCAAATTTTTCATTTTCATCTGTGGTGATTTTTACGAGGTTATCTCCCCTTCAACTTAGAAGATTTAATATAGATTTGGACATGAGATTTTTTTATGTGGAAGACCTCCTTCATTAATGATGCAATTTGATCAAACTTCTCAAACATTATGATTAACAACTATAAGTGGGCATACATATGTTCCAAAATTTTTAACCTGCAGCAATTTTAACCAAGTTATCTCCCATGAACTTGGATTTATTATTAGTTTTTCAAGCGCAACATTCAGAGGTGCATTTTAGTAAGCCGGAAGTGGGGGTATTAATAACCTTCAGTGATAGTTCTAGTTAATGACTGCGGCACAAAACAAAATTATGAACAATTTTTGGATTGGCAGCATACCTGAGCACTGTAGGTCAATGTGTGACAAAACTGAGTGAGTAAACTGATGTTCACAAAAATGGCAAAGTTGGAACACATTATACTACCCTGTGAAATACTGTCATCAGGTCATAAATAGGTGTTTCAAAATACAAACAGTTAAAAGGGGAACACCCAGTTATTTTCCTATGTTGAAAAGAAGTCTCTAGTTTAATGCTCTGCATTTAAAGACGGTCAATTACGAATGTGCCAAAATGTTAAGTGCCTCTCATTTAAATGGACAGGCTGATTTTTGTCAACTATTTCTAGATGAGATATGTCAAACAGAATTAAATTGGTTGTTTTCCTAGTTGTATTATGAGAAAAAATTTGAAACTTGAAATTTTGATATTTCAACTTCAGTGTTCAGAAAGTTAATCTCAGTTTCAGCCTGCTTAAAGAAGGGTGGAAATGATAAACTTTCAACCATGTTTTTAATTATATTTCATCTCGAGAAGTCAGGAAATTATGTTTTTCAGTGTCAAATTTCAAAATGTTCTGTCTCATTGCATCAGTGGTCCTCTCCATTGTGCCCAAATTAGAGGACTCTAACCCTTTACCCAATGCAGACGATTTCAAAATTTATTATTTTAAATATCATTTTTTCATTTTTTTCAAAAACTGTCTACAAAACCATATCATGTGATCCCTCTTTGGAACGAGCTCGACGAGCTCGTTCCAAAGAGGGGTCACATGATATGGTTTTGCTGAAATTTTTCAAAAAAATAATATTTTTTTAGCTGCTGAATTTGCATATTACACGGACAGGCGATTCGTTGGGTAAACGGCTAAGAAGCCCCGAGAATGTCATCAACTACTAAGTGTTACCTACAAGGGAACAAAAAATAAGTTGAATTATCCAGGTCTTCATTGACACTTTCAGAATCAATTGAACATTGAGAGAATCAAAGTTTGTTTCTAATTTTCCCTTGCACGAATGGATTCTGATTCTAGCATGCATTTTAAGTCTTACTAATTGCAGACCTGGAAGTAACCCAAAGATGGGTTACATCAATTGTGAAAAACACAAACAAACTGCAGTTTATGACATACAGATTATCATGATAATGTGCATGTCCTGTGATTTGTAT
Source organism: Pictodentalium vernedei (assembly GCA_031216915.1). Taxonomy (NCBI): domain Eukaryota; kingdom Metazoa; phylum Mollusca; class Scaphopoda; order Dentaliida; family Dentaliidae; genus Pictodentalium; species Pictodentalium vernedei. The sequence goes on from CM062288.1 coordinate 243,070,349, forward strand.
CGGATTCGAGGTGGTGTCCAGAATGGGATCTCAATGAGCCAGCTTTGCTGGCGAGTTGAGATCCCATTCTGGACACCACTGAGAATCTGATGCAAATCACAGGACATGCACATTATCATGATAATTCATTTATCTAACAATTCTGTCACATAACCAGATTAAATCTTAAATTATTAATAAGTTTTTGGAAATAATGCTCGGTGATAAAAAGTTTAAAAAAACTCATATTTTATGGAACAATATTGTTGTGCAATGTAACAAACAATGAGTAACGCGGTCACCGCAAAGTTTCAAAGTTGCATTGTAAAATTATTCACTCATAATGTCACTTCCTCTGATGATGCTTGAAGTTACAAGTGTGTAGTATTTAATTGTGCAGTTTCTATTTATTGTGGGGGGGGGGGGGAGTTGGCTATTAATAGTTCTGTTGCTAATTGTAAGGAATTTTGTTTTGTTTTTGTAAGCGTTCAGCTGAGTCGATCACTGAAACTTGCATATAATGTATTTATGCGCCTGTTATGATAGCCTTTGCGTTCCTGGAAACGAGTTGCCTATATGATACGGAATCAGAATGAGTTGTCTACATGATACGGAGGAATTGGAACACATGTGATACATACTGTTTTTCGTGATTTTCAAGCCAAAATATATATGATTGTTAGAAAAAAATTATACAACATAAATTAATTTACAAATCCTGATTGTTTTGCCAGACTGAGACGGACATGACATTCTTTCAGGACTATCAAAATGTTGCGCATTGAACCCACATGTGAATAGGGTGGCATGTCATTTACATCTGGATGGAAGTTGCTCCAAAATAAATAATATAGAGAGTAATCGTTTGACTGGACTTGTTACGTGAAATAATTCATGAGAGGTGAGGGACGTTGCACAAACACGAGTGTGCGAATGCGCGCAAGTGTTTTACAATATAGTCCCTCGCCTCGAATGAATTATTTCACATAACCAGTCCAGTCGAGCGATTACTCTGTTTATTACTTTTCATTATTAACAATAATTATATTATTTAACTCTTTACCTAACGTAACGGGCAGCGCTATTCTCAAAAGTTTCCAATTAATTTTCATTATTTTTTCATTTTTTGTCTCTAAAAAATGTTGCTATGACCACTCATTGGAACTAGCTCATTCCAATGAGGGGTCATAATGTATGTTTTTGAGACAAAAAATGAAAATAATAGCTATTCAAGAATTTTTTTTGCAAGTGTCGTCTGCTTTTCACATTAGGTAAAGGATTAAATAAAACAAAAAACAATGAAGTCCCCATTACATCCACGGCAAAGCATCTTCGTTTGCGCACACAGATGTCAGATACATGACCCAATTGTTGATTGTAACATTAATTTTTTAGTTTGTTTAAAAAATTTTGTCCACACTTAGGCTTTTTTGGGAACCATTTGGGCTCATCGTTCCCATTGGGAACTTGGGCTCATGTCAAAATTATTTTTTTATGAATTATTTTTCGAAATTTTGTTATGGATTGTATTGTTATTATGTATCTTTGTAATATTGAGGGTTGGTGCGAGTACTACGGCTTAATAATATTTTATGATTATGAAAGAATTTTGTTCAAATTGTAAATCGAGGAAGTCGGATTCTCATGCTCTTTGTGTTTGCTGTAGTCATTGTACTCACACTAACTCTTGTTCAGTTTGTGCCAATTGGAATGACAAACGTTGGAGACGTGTGTCACGGTACATTGTTAGTGGCGACAGATCGATGCCTGTTCTCTCACCACAAGGTCACTCTAGTTTTTCAGTTTCTTTTTCAGAGGAACAAGAACATGGTGATGTTTCCGTGATGTCGCCTGGAAGTGTGCTGCCGTCGTTGCAAATTAATGAAGAGCTAGCAGCAAAAGTGCTCAATGAAATTAGACAAGTGCCTAGGTCCCAAAAGGGATTTACGTCCTTGTCGCCAGCTAGCTTGACCGGCAGATCTCTCACTCATCATATGGGTGGTGTGACGCTGGGTAAGTCCGTCGCGGTCCAGGAGAGGAAAAAGGTGGTTGCGAGCACTATAATCTCGGATCACGCACACCCTGCGAGGTCCCTCTCTCTTACAACAGCATTTGGGGCCGGATGTTGTTGTTCAAAACGTTCGACAGTTGGAGCATACGTCCACACCTCCTGTTCGGGACGCTCCGTCTTATAGACAACCGGCATCGGCCAGTCTATCGGCTTCCTCTTCAGCATATCAGCACACACAACCGCACCTTGGCTTTGTGACCTCAGATATCCAGCCTGATTTGCCGACAAAGGATTCCATGTCGTCTCGGTCACTCCATCCAGTAGCCAGGGACACAAGGCCTCGTCAGTTGGGACGTTCACATAAAAGGATTATGTCGGTTACACCATCCCAGGAGCTTCCAGCGGCTAAGCAACAGAGGACTGCAGCTCCACAGGCCTTCGTGACGGACTTGCTATCGCAGATAGCGCAGCTCATCGCAGCATCCCAGCAACCTATGGAACATCCTACAACAGTTTCGGATCAGGAACTATCGGATGAAGCTGGGTTGGTTCGTTCCTATGCAAGGTCAGACAGGGACGACCAAGATTCTCATCTGGTCCAGTCGGATGGTGAAAAGGAAATTACGGAGCTGGATTTTTCCCCTTTGGAACAACATAACATCGACAAAGGATAAGAGACTGATAGCGTCATTGGATACTGACTTTTTTAGCTGGATTAAGGAAGATGTTCCTGATTATCCGGTCCTGTCCAGCAATGTCTCACGGACGTTTGAATTGCTTAATGATGCTATTTTTAATTTAGCCTCAAAGACAGGCAAGAACAGTTTCTTATCTCAACATGCTCTGCATCTGCTGTTCATCAATAGTAGGAAAAGATTTGCAATGGCAGGACAGGGCATACCGAGAGTTCCTCTGCGTTTGGACAATCAGGTTGAGGACTTAGATTTGTCCCTGCCTTCGTCTTTTTCTGTTCTCCCTAGCACTATGGAGACAACGATTTTGTCTAATAGAGCGAATTTAGACACATTGTCATACGCAGATCACCTTACCAGAGCGTTAGCACAACGTCTCGACGGTAAAGAATTCGAGGACGTTCGCTACTCCTTAAGAGTTCTTTCTAGGACTATTGCATTCTCCATGTATAACTCCGCCCTATCAGTGGCTAATTTGGACTTGGTTAGACATGATGCTACCCTGGCTTCATCCACTATGGTGGATTCAAAGGTGAAAAACTCTCTTCGAGTCGCTCCGGATTCCGGGGATTTTCTCTTTATGGTAAGCTTTCTTTAATCTATGACCAGATTACCAAGAAAGCTTCAGATTCTCTGCTTTTTAAGTCTGTTTCTAAAAGACCTGACTCAGCAGAAAAGAGTAAAGAAGGAGCTTCTGGTTCGAGTACGTCCAGGGGAAGCTCCTATAAAGGATATAAAAAATCCTCTACCTCTTACTCTACAGACCGTCAGAGTAGCGACTCAGGTAGGGGGACGTAGTTCTGGTCAAGACAACCAGTCAAATGCCCCTAGGTCGACAGGACGAGGCGCTGGACGCGGAAGACATAGTTTCTCTTCCCGTAGGCCTCGCAGGTCCAGGAGGGCGATGGTCAGGACCTCTATTGCGGTCTGGTGGGCGGAAGGCTGACAAAGTTTTTGACCAATTGGTTCTCAATTACAGACCTCAGATGGGTAAAAGAGGTTGTCTCGGATGGCCTAAAGCTATCTTTCTGAGAAAAACCTCCACTAACACGAAGTCCGGGCTGGACTCAGCTTCCGGACTCAGCTTCCATCCAATCTTCAAAAAAGAGATTCACTTCTATCAGAGGTTCAATCTCTTTTGGAGAAGAATGCAATAGAGGTCGTGGAAAACCAGGAATCCCTGGGTTTTTACAGTCACCTGTTCTTGGTTCCGAAGCCTGATGGCTCGTTCAATCCAGTAAAAGAGTGGACAATTATGCATCAAGCATAGATCTCAAGGATGCGTATTTTCATGTCATGGTACATCTGGCATTCAGAAAGTACCTTCGCTTCACCATCCTAAGAGTCATTTATCAGTTCCGAGCGATGTGCTTCGGTCTCAATCTAGCGCCCTGGGCTTTCACTCGAACACTGAACTCAGTAATGGCTTATTTCCAAGCTTATTCGTCTGCGGTAACGTCGGCCTACTTGGACGACATTCTTCAGAGGTACAGTAACAAAACAGTTCTTCAGAACGACATTCAGAGTCTGCTTCAATTGCTCCGACGTCTTGGTTTCATTGTTAACGAAAAGAAGTCGGATCTAGCTCTGTCCAAGTCGTTCATTCACTTGGGAATGAGCTTCGAGACTCACAACAATCCAGTTCGTCTTCCGTTACCCAGAGCGAAGTTAGTCAGTTGCTATGCTTTTTTTTGTCTACATTCAGACGTAGTAACAGTGAGAGAATTTATGCAACTGATGGGATTGTGAGGAGCGGCGGCGGATTTCATTCCGATGGGCCGCTTGCACACACGTCCACTCCAGATATTTTTCACTCAGATTTGGTATGTGAAGATTTGTTCGCTCGAAACAAAGATCATTTTATCGGACCAAGTAAAACAAAGGATTCAGACTTGGGCAGATATTCATTGGCTGACTCAGGGAGTTCCACTGCAACTGCCGGATCCGTTTTTTACGATTATGACGGATGCAAGTCAAACAGGTTGGGGCGTGACATTGAGCCCAACAGATTCGAGGTGCCAGGGCCTTTGGGATTCGGTGTTCCTGAACAAGCACATAAACATCAAAGAGATGATGTCAGTTTGGCTTGTGCTATGTCATTGGATGAACATAATTCAGAATTCACATGTTCAAATACTGTCGGACAATTCGACGGTAGTAGCGTACATTCGGAACCAGGGAGGAACTCATTCGATTCATTATTTGGCCTAACGGAAAGAATTCTTCTGTTTGTTCTAGAGCATCATGTTCTTCTGTCGGTCCATCATATTCTGGGTCGTCTGAACGTTCTAGCAGACTCGCTCTCTCGGAAGGTTGCATGTTACCATCAGAATGGACTCTCAACAGGCAAGTGTTCAATCAGATTTGCTACCAATGGGATCGACCAATGATAGACTTGTTTGCGACACACCTTAACAATCAGTTGCAGAGTTATGTGTCGCCATGCCCAGATCCTCGAGCGTTTGTAGTAGATGCTCTCTCAATTTCTTGGGACGGAATAATAGGATATGCATGTCCTCCAGCTCCGTTGATTTAATAGATCTTGCTAAAGATCAAGCAACCGCACTGCAAGATACTGTTGGTAGCATCTCTGTTTCAGAAACCATGAATAAATCTACTCAGGTGTCTGTTATGTGACGTTCCTCGGAAGCTTCCTCCATGGGAGGACCTTCTCTTTCAGGGGAAATCTTGCACACTGCATCACAACCCGCAAGGTCTCAACCTTCACATATTTCCGTTGTGCGGTCCTTCTTGCACGGCAAGAAATTTACAGGACGAGCAGTGAACGCAATTTCTAACTGTAGGAGGGCTTCCTCTTCGCTAAATTATGCAGCAAAGTGGAAGGTTTTCTCTCGTTGGTGTAAGGATCATTCTATGATATCTTTGATCCTTCCATTCCAGACATTGCTAATTTTTTGGTCTACTTGTTTGACGAATTCAAAGTGCAGCCAGTAACCATTAAGGGTTATAGGTCTGTGTTATCGGACACATATGCTCATCATGATAGCTAACAGATTGGATCTAATATTTCTTTGTCTAAGTTTGTAAAAAACTTTTCGATAAATAGACCTAGAACTCTTAGGTTAATTCCTAAATAGAATTTAGCTTGGGTTCTACTGAAGCTCAAAGAAGCTCCTTTTGAACCTCTGAACACTGTAGACTTCAAATTCTTGTCATATAAGACAGCTTTTCTCTTAGCCTTTGCTTCCTCAAGAAGAGTTAGTGAGCTTCATGCTCTGTCTATTGATGATTCTCATTATCGCAGTATTGGTAATACTATTACTTTAACTACTAATGTGGGATTTTGGGCTAAGAATCAGGCTCTTAATAAGTATCCTGAGCCTATTGTCATTAACTGGTAGAGTGCTGAATTATTTTTGGCAATCAAAATTTGTTCACATGTCTTTGCCTTGCTACAATTTATAGGAGAGTGCCTGTGGGCACTCTCCCATAAACTGTAACAAGGCAAATCCTAACTGACTAAATAATATCACTGCAAAGACAATATGAAGCATATCCATTGAATCTGAAGCCTTTAAATGGCAGTACCTACACTTGAGAATGAAGCCCAAATATGGGCTTCCAGCACTCTACCAGTTAAGGCTCTTCCGTCCTCAGATGGCCGTTGAGGAACCACGAAAACCATCTATGAAAGACTGATCAGCTTATAACAGATGAATTCTGTGGTTCCCCGACCATATAATGTCAACACACTTGCACAAGAGTTTCCAAGATACAAGGAAACATGTTACTTGAGGTTTTTCTTGCAAAAGGTTCCCATCATTGTTGCTTATATATATTTTTGGTAAACCAACAGCCTGAATAGCATACCTTACTTCAGAGAGCAGCTCAGTGTACATAGCAAACCTCCGGTTTTCAAAATCAAAAGACTGCCTTGATCAGATATATTGTTTCATGGTGTTTGTTTCTTAAATTCTTTTTCTGAAACAATATTGCCCCTTTTGCAAATGGTGTGTAGTAAACACATTTACTAGCCAGTTACAATATAGTCCCTCGCCTCGAATGAATTATTTCATATAACCAGTCCAGTCAAGCGATTACTCTGTTTATTACTATTCATTATTAACGATAATTATATTATTTAACCCTTTACCTAATGTAAAGACCAAAACCGGCCAGCGCTATTCTAAAAAACTCGCCAATTAATTTTCATTATATTTTCATTTTTTGTCTCTAAAACATAGATTATGACCCCTCATTGGAACGAGCTCGTTGAGCTCGTTCCAATGAGGGGTCATAACTTATGTTTTTGAGACCAAAAAATTAAAATAATAGTTATTCAAGAATTTTTTTTTGCAAGTGTCGTCTGCTTTTCATGTTTGGTAAAGGGTTAAAAAAACAAAAAAACAATGAAGTCTCTATTACACCCACGGCAAAGCATCTTTGTTTGCGCTCACAGATACTTGACCCAATTGTTGATTGCATAATTCACTTGTGAAGTTATCGTTTATAATCAAAACCTGGAAATCCCAGTAAATCATACTTTGGAAAGTAATAAAACTTAAGTCGGTTAAATACTCTACAGAGGGGAATGGTCAGACAATGATTAGATCATTTGTGTTTATGGATTTTTTGGGGGTGACAAGAGGTACTGAAGTCCCAATGCAATCTGGGCATGACTTTGTCCATTTCCAAATCTCAATTACCTATCCGTCTGACCCAAGAGTACATGAACTGGAAATATTACAGACAGTGATAATTAAAGCAATGAATTCTGTTTTTAGCTCTCCAACGAAGTTGTGTAAGCTTATGTCATGACCCGAGCCATGTCAGCGTCAACACTTGTGTTAAAGTTATTGTACGAGTCCATTTTGACTTTCAGCCCAGTGGCTATGAACCTCATACTGTGTTTCTATGGCTTACAAATACCCACAGACCCTTACCCAGTGATATTTTATCGATTTTTAGTGTTTTTGCAATGTTAGACATTTTTTGTCAGTGTGGACTTAGAAAATTTCTGACCTGTTTTGCTATACATGAGTGGAGGCTACCACCGGTATGCTGTGGCTTTTTTTTATTTCATATGTGTGTTAAATGCATCAATATAACATGACATAACCCTTGGTTGGACTTTTTTCAGAGATTTGGGACTTTTTTAATGCAATGTTAGACTTTTTTGTCACTGTGGATTTAGAAAATTTCTGACCTGTTTTGCTATACATGTACATGACTGGACATTTTTTGCAGATTTGTAATAAGCCTAGGTTTATTGGATGCTGTGCATTGGTGAGCTAATGGGGATGGACACACCCCTCTTGTTAATATTGCAAGTTAATTGTATATTCCTTTGAAAGGCCAAATTATTTACCATACCTTCAGTACACATTGACCTCCTGCAGTACAGCTTCTGTGGACTAGTCATAATCTACGCGTGGGCAGTGATGTCTACGCAAGTGTTTACCAGGTAATAAAAATCATCAACAAAATTTTAATTAATGAAGCACCGGGTTGTACCCGGTGCTTCATTAATTAAAATTTTTTTGTGATTTTTCCTGGAATTAGTGTTTGGAATCTAATATTGCATCCGTGGAAATATTGCCCACCCATGGAAAGTTACCAGTCCATGGTAGCTGTACTGTAACCGGAAGAGTGCCAAAATATCTTTGTTCACATGTCTTTGACTTGTCACAATTTTTGTCACTCTCCCATAATTTTCAGAAAGGCAAATCCATATAGACTAAATAATTTCACTCCAAAAATAATACTGAACACAAACACAGAATATGAAGCCTTTAAGTGAAGACACATGTACTTTAGATTCAGGCCTGGAAATAATTCGCAAACAATCGTTTAGATTATGCAGAGGTTATTTATTATTTATTGGTGTTTAACCTCACATATTTCTGCACAATGGCTAATCATGGCCATGACAGTTTTACAGGTGGAGGAAGCTGGAGTACCCAGAGAGAACCACCGAGCAATGGTGAGCAACTGTCAGCTCCCCAACGTACTAACTCCACACAAGCAGGGTTAGCATTGGTTGAAGACAAGTGCATTATTGATTCGATGTGCAGTACGCCTTAGAACACAATGTCGCCTTGCCCCCACGTAGGCAATAGGGATGAAGTGTCTTGCCCAAGGACACAACGTGGATGCAGCAGATGAGATTCGAACTGCGGACCTCTTGGTTTACAGCCTGCATCTCTACCTACTGAGCCACCATGCCCCCTACGCAGAGGTTCCGTCAGTTGTAAAATAATGACCAAACTACAGGTAACAACAAAATATTACAACATAAATTAATTTTCTAACCTGAAATATTTTGCCTGTAAGACTTGACACGCAGTCGGGTCTAACTTGACTTAAACATTACTCATTGCAATCGTATATGAATAGAATGGCATGCCGTGTACGTCTAACCAAATTTCTGCCAAATTAAATAGTAACTGCTAATGCACAATCTCATCATAGTGAGGTTGAGGGTTAGTAACTGCTATTTATTATATTTCTACAGCTTTTTCCTTTGTAAATAAAAGCCCAAATTTTAACTTATTGCAGTATGGGGGTCATTTTTTAAATTCTTTTTCAGATCCACCAGTCAGAATCCTTTCATATTGGGAATGCAACATCTCCAGGAGGGTGGGGAGTGGGGGGGGGGGGGGGGGGTGCAGATTCAAGTTTGTTCAAATCGGGTCCCTAGGTTAATATTTGGGCTCCCAATGGTAGCCCAACTTTTAACTTAGTGCAATATGAGGAAATTTCTTTGAAAATTTTCTTCTTTAGATCCACCTGTCAGGATGCTTTCATATTTGGTATACAACATCTCTAGGGGGGTCAGATTCACCTGTGTTTAAATTGAGTGCCAGGGTTAATATTTGGGTGCCTATGAGAGCTCAAATTTTAATTTAGTGCAATATGAGGATATTTCTTAAATAAATCCTCTTCTTCAGATCCACAAGTTGGAATGCTTTCATATTTGGTATACAACATCTCTGGGGGATCAGATTCAAATTTGTTCAAATCAAGTGCCTGGATTAATATTTTGGCTCCCCATGGGAACCCGAATTTTAACTTAGTGCAATATGAGGGAATTTTTTCAAGAATCTTCTTCTTCAGATTCACTGGTCAGAATCCTTTCTTATTTGGTTTATAACATGTCTAGGGGAGTCAGAATCAAGTTTGTTCAAATCAGGTCCCTGGGTTTATATTTGGGCTCCCTATGGTAGCCTGAATTTTAACTTAGTGCCATATGAGGAAATTTCTTTAAAAATCTTCTTCAGATCAACCAGTCAGAATGCCTTCATATTTGGTATACAACATCTCTGTTTGGGTGGGGGTTGGGGGGGGAGGGGGGGGAGAGATTCAAGTTTGTTCAAATCGAGTGCCTGGGGTAATATTTGGGCTCCCTGTGGGAGCCGGAATTAGCCATGTAGCTGAAGAATTAGAAACCTTTTATTAAGTACCCTCTAGAGGTGTGTAACTAAGATTAATCCACATAGGTTGTATCAAGGGGCTCCATAGGGGAGCTCCACTTTTTACATTATGATTAACTGAAGAAAAGGTATGATTCTTGGACTATTTTAGTCAGTCCTGATGGGCTCAAGGATTGACAATGGATCCTATGGAGATTGACTTCTTAATGGAAATTCATTCTTGGACTCGGTTTATATCGGGTTCTGTTCAAAGTGCACGCTTTAGGCCCTGTGGGTCCTCTTATTATTTTATTTTTGTAATTATTTCTTTGCCATCAAAAGTTCATGTTCTTGGTTTGTTTTATGTTTTAGGCCTCATAGTCTACAGAATAGCATGGGTGGTGGTGTATTTCGCTCCTTGTGTGCAAGAAGGCTTTTCCATGCTAAAGCATTGTAAAGCCTTGTTGCACTCAAGGGACAAATTTATCAATTTTATTAACTTGGGTAAAATATCAGGCTAAACCATTTAATTTTTATATTTTTCAGTTTGCATTGGTTATAAAAAGGGAGCATGCGACAGTCAAAAGGACCATGTGGGAGGGCCTGAGAAACAGATTTTTAACTTTTTTAGGCCCAATTGAATATTTTTCACTCATAAAATGGCTTTACAATTCACAAGTTTCCACTGTATTGCAATATCACCCAGTACTTATTCTGCTATCATATATTGTAGGAGTTGGTTGTGAGAGAATTCTTTGAGGGAACAATGAGTTAACTGCTGTGCATATATTTGATGCAGAGGACCTGAAAGTTTGTTGTACATGTATGTTATTTGAAGAATTTAATGTGGTGGACTGAACTCTTGTATATACTTTCAAAGGACTTTTGGTAAGTGTCTTATAACTACCACTTTTACTATTTCGGGTCTGGAAATAACCCTCGAACAACCATTTAGATTATGTTGGGGTTAAGTCAGTTCTAAAATTTGTAAACGAAATACAGGTTTTGACAAAGCAATGCAACATAACTTGATTAAATTGCTAAACCCACAGGTTTTGTCAAAAAGAATTTTTTCAAAATTCAAGTTTTGAAAGAGTTTTCACCAAAATAAATAGCAACAACCAAGCCAGCAAATAAGCAGACTGACATCTGCAAAATGAGGTCCCCAGAGGGTGAATTTAGTGATGCTACCCTGCACAGCAGGGTAGCATCACTAAATTTACCCTCTGTGAACCCCAATCTGAATCAGGGTCTCATAACTAAACAGAAAGAGGTACCCAGAGGATAAATAGGCCCACTGTATTTGATAGCATCATCAAATTCACCCTCTGGGGACCTCATTCTGCAAATGTCAGACTGCTTATTTTCAGGCCTGCCAACAACTAATGTATGTGTGAAATCATGCTTTACTTGTTGCTATTTATTGTGGTGGAATTCCTGACAAGACCTAAAACATCATGACTGACAAAGTGAAAACAGAGAAAGCAGAGAAGCATCATGTCATCTTTTTCCTATGGGTTACCACCTTCCTATATAATGTAACCTGCAGATGGGTTACAATGTAAACCTTTGATTTCCAGACCTGCTATTTGCGTATTTGTACAGTTACTATACTAATGACAGCAATTCAGTGTGCAAAATTTCTAAAATAAATCTAACCGACTAACCATTCACATGGTTTGGAGTACTTTTTCAAAACTAGCATATGCAGTATATAATGAACCCCCCCCCCCCCCCCAAAAAAAAACAAAAAAAAAAAAAAACAAAGCAAATATAACAGTTTGGGGTTTTTTGTAACAAATATATGCAGGTTGATGATTGACACTGAAGAAACATTTTGTTCTGTGATAAAATCAAATTCTCACATACACATGTATATGGAACCAAGAACTTAATGAACCAAACTCCATTTCAAGAAAAATAAATACAATAACTCTTACAAACGTGCTCTTCTTCTCCCACTCTCTCTCTCTATTTCTTCTTTCTATTTACTCTCTTTCTAACTCTCTACTTTTTCTATTTCTCTCTCTTTTCTCATGTGAGAGAGAGACAGAGAGAAGACTGAGAGAGCACTATTTCTCTCTTTTTTGCATCCATGTGAGAGAGAGAGAGAGTGAAGAAAGAGAGAGTGAGCTTTTAAGCATTATTACATACTTGTCCATTGATTTAGATGTGAGGCCACTGAGAAAGTGTTAATCACTTTGTTTACAACAACAACAACCCGGTCTCTATGTACCTTTATACTACTTCAAGAGAAAAATGAAAAATAAAAAAAAAAAATAAAGAGAAAAAAGTTGAAAAAATAAAAAAAAAGTTGAAATTTTAATTTCAATGAAATCCTGTCACATTTAGCACAGAACATGTTCATTAGTTAACCCTTTACCCAACGTAATGGCCAAAACCGGCCAGCGCTATTCACAAAAATCGCCAATTAATTTTCATTATTTTTTTCATTTTTTGTTCCCAAAACAAAGGTTATGACCCCTCTTTGGAATGAACTCATCGAGCTCGTTCCAATGAGGGGTCATTGCCTATGTTTTTGAGACAAAAAATGAAAAAAAGTAGTTATTCAGTAATTTTGTTTGCAAGTGTCGTCTGCTTTTCATGTTAGGTAAAGGGTTAATGCATTCCTTGCTGCAGAAGAATGTAGTAGTGTAACTTAAATACAATCATTGCATGCAAATTCACATTAAAATATTGTTTGTTTCCAGAATTGGTCCATTTGTTGAGTCCAATCGAAAAGGGCATGTTCATTTCAGTCAGTGTTTTCAATTTTGATTTGAATTTGTCTTTCAGCATCAAAGTGCGCATTATCATTTTCTGTGTGGTTCTTCTGCTTTTGGGTATGTCTATCCCTCATTGTTTCAAAGACCTGCAGATAAATTCACTGGAAACTATTCTTTTTATTGACATTCGATCAACAGCCACAAGTTTGGCAAGAATAGCCGAGAGCGTTTCATGTGAGTCATGTGACAGAAAAAAAATAAATCACTCTTCTGGATCTATTTTTCAACTTAGCAAACATGTTTCTTCCACGCGAACGCCATGATATGTGACTACTCAGACTAATTCAGTTCTGCTATCCGATGACCAATGACCAATTTTCAGAAAATGCAACTCACTCATGTCTTAATCAAAATACACCTGTGACTATCAGTTGATTCAATCCCTTTTATTTGTCATCATGTCTACAGTGTAGGAATTATCAAAGAGTTCCGCTGAAACTTTATCAACATTATGATAATGCAAGATCAATGGGCAACCGACATGACCAATATATACTGTTAAATGATGAGTTGACAATGCAGCCCTGGTAATTCACCCTCAGCAATCAGCAGTGCCGAGGAAAATGCAGAGGAAACGAAAAATATCCACAGCAAAAATACTGCCGAGGATGGCTTCTTCAGAAAGCCTTGTGGTGGTAGAGATTGCACAACTTCCAGGTTACACAAGGAATCAAACTATGTGGGTTGCACTACGCTGTATTGCTAATCTTACAATTTACAGTACAAATTGCGGCATAACCACTAGAAACTATGTGTTCTGCTTCTTCTGTGTTGATAACACTAGGATCTGACATCAGTTTCTGGAAAGCTCTTACAGAGCTTTCCAGAAACTGATGTCAGATTCTAGTGTTATCAACATAGAAGCAGTGAGATACTTAGTTTGTGGTTATGCGGCATCTTATTTTCACTCATACTATACATATTGAGCAAGTCATCTGCTTAATTCTAAGATTTTCTCTCAGCATTCACATGGTTCATGATATTGGCATTATCTAATTGAGTGAAAGATTCGGCACATTGTTTGTGACTATATACACATGTATCTCGAACTACTTTCACATGTTAAAGTTACTTGAACGTTTTCACTTCACCGCATACTACATATACATGGCCATTGAGACTATGCCCCGCCGCCCTAATGATTTTTACACAATCGAACAGGCTTCACAGCAATTGCCAGCACCAGTTTTCCACAGCAATTTTTTTGCCGAGGAAACCAGGATGAATTACCAGGACTGACAATGTCTTGTTCCCCCTTGAAGTATGACTGTACACCCAGTGTTCTTCTCCAACTTGGTTAAGAACCAGGAATCATGTTCAAACTGCCAAAAACATTCCATTATCAAGTTTTTGTAGAATATTTCATGTACACACTCTGTACTAAGATTCATCGGTACTGGGGAGGGAGTTTCGGTTTCAAAAAGATAGCTGGGATTTGACAAAACTGGTAGTGGTTCAAGTCTTGGGTGACAACCCTGGGACCGCCAAATGATAGCATGTTAAGGGCACGTATTCTGAGATCACAAAAGCCTGAAATAGGCCTTTAACCCTAACAAAACCTTATCATGTGACCCCAATGAGGGGTCACATGATATGGTTTTGTTGAAATATTTAAAAAAATTTAATTTCTTCAACTGCTCAATTTGCATATTACGCGGGCGGATGCGGGCGATTCGTTAGGTAAAGGGTTAAAGGTTAATGTGCACTTGGAACAAGTCACAAGATTATGATTTGTGTTGTCAAAAGCATATGTCAATGTTGAGCTCATTGCCTCTGGCATTTATAGTGCTGTAATTGAATGATACAAGAACAACTTATGTAAATTCCTAGTGTGAATTCCCATTTGGTTTTATCAGCAAGTCTCTGACAAATCAAATACCAAACCGATACAGCAGTATACCTTCCCCCTCCCCCCAAAATACCAAAACTGATACTGAAGTCAAAATTCCAACACTGCCCATCTCTATTAAATGTCCATCTGCAGAAGCATTCATTCTCACACCCACTCACCCACCCACCCATCCGCCCACCCATCCATCTGCCCACCACCTGTGCACTCACCTGCCTACCCATCTATCTGTCTCTCCTCCCTACAATATATCTGTAAACATGGGTGCTGTGGGTTGACAAGTGTTTTTTTTTTATTTTTTGTAGGTGTTATTGAAGAGGAGAGTAATGGTTACAGCATTTGTCGAAGGATGGAATTTTGTACAAATTCTTGGAGAAGGTGCATATGGAGAGTAAGTAGTGAGATGCATTTCATTTTTTCCATACCTTCATATAGTTATTCCAAACTTGTATCAAGTAAGGTGCATGCTTTATGAGTTGATTGGTTTAGAAGATTTAATTGTATCAGTGCTACAGTACAGCCACCATGGACTGGTCATGATCCACACATGCAGGCCTGAAAATAAGCAGTCTGACATTTGCAGAATGAGATCCCCAGAGGGTGAATTTGATGATGCTATCCCATACAGTGGGCTAATTTATCCTCTGGGTACCTCTTTCTGTTTAGTTTTGAGACCCTGATTCAGATTGAGGTTCAGAGAGGGTAAATTTAATAGCATCACTAAATTCACCCTCTGGGGACCTCATTTTGCAGATGACAGTCTGCTTATTTTCTGGCTTGCACACGTGGGCAGTGATGTCCACACATGCATTTACCTGAAGCACTGGGTTATACCCAGTGCTTCATTAATTAAATTTTTAATGTTTATTCCTATAATTATCCCCCCACCGGGCTGCGCCGGGAAGGGGATGTTGAAATGGTGTTCGTCCAGACATGTTAACCTCAGAAAAGTTTTTTTCAGGGAACTTGAGGGTGATTTTCAGGGAAATTGGATGAATTTCAGGGAAACATACGTGCACGAACACTACACATAAGAACTAAAAAAAATTCAGCTCTCGGACCACCACTGGCGCTAGGTTGCACCCGGTAGTTCATAGGCTAAAAATTTGCTGATGCAAACTATGCCCTGTTAAACAAGAGGCCCCAAGGGGCCTTAATTGCTCAGTGGGTATTATATTTTCAAGGATTTTGTTTGGGTAAGGGCTAGGGTTAAAGTCAGAAAACTGAAAGGTTTAGGGTTTGCTACCGCCCAGAAATTAGACTTTAAAAACAGTTCTTAGTGGTTGTCCATGCATTTTAAATTCCTCAGTTATTTTAGCCACATAAACCTGATTTGTAGAAGCATCCAACTGTCCGTCAGTCTGTCCATCCATTGCAACTGACCACTCAACTCCTCCTACAGTTTTCAGCAGATTGTTACAAAACTTGCTCTGAAATATCAGTTTCAAGTGCAGATGTGCATGTGGTGAGGAATTTGCAATGCATTGAATTTTCCATGGTTACAGCCCTTGGAAATAGCAAAATATCCATCACAAAGGCTTGTCCACTTAACTCCTCCTACATTTTTTATTGTATTTTTACCAAACTTGATTTGAAGTATCAGTATCAAGTGTAGATGTGCTTGTGGTCACAAATTTTCGATGCAACAAATTTTGCATGGTTACGTCCCTTGGAAATAGCCAAATTTCCTTCACAAAGGCTTGTCCGCTTAATTCCTCCTACATTTTTAGCTCAACTTTGACATAGTCAAATTTGAGAATATGCCATGGCCCATCGTCCGGCGTGACGTCTGTCCGGCGTCAACAATTCAATACGGCTTGGGCTAGATGCCATATTTATGAACCGATCTTTATGAAACTTTTTGGGTACCTTTGTTATCACCATGGGATGAGAACGAGTGTTTTTGGGTGCGGTCCAAAATTCAAGATGGCCACCAGCAGCCATTTTGGACCAAAATTAGTGCAATCAGTTTTTTGTGCAGAACTTGTGTATGAAAGTTCTGATTTGAATAAATTTTTGGATGAATGTTTATTAACATGGAAAACATCACATATAATATGGGTTTTTTTCTCGTGCTGAAATTATGCAAATTAGATGAACTTTTGATTTATTCAGTGCTACTTATACACAGTAAGTGGACATGTCAATACGGCTCGGGCTAGAGGCTATATTTATGAACCGAAATTCACGAAACTTCTTGGGTACCTCTGTTATTACCTTGGAATGAGAACGAGTGTTTTGGGTGAGGTCCAAAATTCAAGATGGCTGCTGGTGGCCATTTTGTACCGAAATTAGATACAATCTGTTTTTGTACAGAACTTCTCTTTGGCTTGTGCTAGAGGCCGTATTTATGAACCGATCTTTACAAAACTTCTTGGGTACCTTTGTTATCACCGTGGGGTGAGAACAAGTGTTTTTGGGTACAGTCAAAAATTCAAGATGGCCGCCAACAGCTATTTTGTACAGAAATTTGTGCAATCAGTTTTTTGTACAGAACTTCTGTATGAAAGTTCTGATTTTAATAAATTTTTGTATGAATGTTTAGTAACATGGAATACATTACATATAATACAGGGTTTTTTCTCGTGCAGAAATTATGCAAATTAGATGAACTTTGATTTATTCAGTGCTACTCATACACAGTAAATGCACATGTCAATACGGCTTGGGCTAGAGGGTCTATTTATGAACCGATCTTTACGAAACTTCTTGGGTACCTTTGTTATCACCTTGGGACGAAAACAGTGTTTTTGGGTGCAGTTTGAGATTCAAGATGGCTGCCAGCGGCCATTTTATACCAAAATTAGGTGCATGCAGTTTTTTTGTACAGAACTTCTAGGACTATGTTTGTTATCATCATGGGATGCTAACGAGTGCTTTTGGGCTCGGCTGTGTTAATATTTGGTGCTTTTTGGGGAGGGTAAACATTAGCACAATCCAGTTTTCTGTTTCCAATGAGAAAAATAAAACCTCCTCACCCATGGGAACCCTATGAGCTAAAGATAAAAAATTCAAATACCTGTATTTTAAGAATGACTGGACAAATATTTATTAATTAGGAGGAATCAACCATAGAAGGGTTTGAATCAAACAGGCCAAAACAGTCGCTAACATTTGGCTTATGATGCAACATACAACGATCCCCATTGTAACATGAACCCTATGGAGATTTCTTTTCTAGTTTAGCATCTAAGTGTCACCCAACTTGACAAAACTTTACCTGTACATTTGTTACATGCTATGGTCAGTATTTGTGTACAGACCTTTACGATACTTTATATGTACCTTTATCAGGTCATTACCTAGATGTGAGTCATTGCTGCGTCACATACTATACATGTACATGTCTGACACAACTTGAGCTACAGTGTCATTGACACTTTCATTTATTGGATTTTTACAAAACTTGGTCTGAAATATCAGTATCATGTATAGATGTGCATGTGGTCAGAAATTTTCAATGTGATGAATTTTGTGTGGTTACGGCCCTTGGTAATAGCAAACTTTTTGTCACTAATGCTTGTCCGCTTAATTTATCCTGCATTTTTCATTGGATTTTTATGAAACTTGGTGTGCAGAATGAGTATGATGTGTACATGTGCATATGGAAAGGAAGTTTCGATTTGAGTAATTTTTCCAGAGTTACAGCCCATGTCGACTTTGAATTTTCCAAAATTGCAGGTTTTTTGGAAGATATCTTCAGTTGTGATTAAAGAAATTAAATGATATTTGGTTAGTGACATTATTGGATATGAATACATGTCCAGGTCAGTAATGAGATTGGTCCGCATATTTTTACCAGATGATTTATGGCCCTTTCTGTATTTAGAATTCTTCCAAATTTCTGTAAAATTTCAGGTTTTTGGAGGATATCTTCAGCTGCGATAAAAGAAATAAATGATATTTATTGAGTTTCATTATTGGGTATGAAGACATGTCCAGGTTGATAATGAGATAAATCCGGATTTTTTTCCAGAATTATTATCTGTTACCTCATATGCTTATTCCTATCATAACATAAAAGTCAGCGGGGGATATGGATGTCGTTAGACTGTCTTGTTAATGTTCGGAATCTAATATTATTGCATCCGTGGAAAGTGACAAGTCCACGGCAGCCATACTGTAACTCTTAAATGGTTCATTGCTAAAACCTCATCATATATATTGGCTTTATTTTGAAAAGTGCTGCAAACCAATATATTTGGACTTCAGATCTTAACCTGCCAAGTATGTCTATAATTCTTTAATAAAATCCATTCGAGGCTGCTATGTAATGGCCATGACTGATTATGATGAAAAATTCAAGAACGTGGTGGTCCTTAAATCATTAACCCTTTATCTAACTAATCGGCAGCATCAATTACAAATTGAGCAGTTGAAATTAAAAAAATTTCCAAAAGTTCAATAAAACTAAATTATGTGACTCTTCATTGAGCTTGTTCCAATGAGGATCACACATGATATTGTTTTACAAGAGGAAAATAGACTAGAAGTCCTTTCTGTTCAGGCCGAACTGTATGAGCGTTTTAAGTTGGAAGATCCATGTAATTTCAGCAGTGCGTCTTCTATCCGTGTTTTTCTGGTCATCTGGATTGGTGTTTAGAATTTGAATAATCCTATATTTGACGTTGCTCAGTGCGTGGTTTGGTTGGTTGAAGTGATAAGAGACAGGTGTGTCTCTTTTGCGTCTAATATCCGCGAGGTGTTCTTTGATGTGGATATAAAAGTGGCGTTTCGTTTCGCCCACATGTTGTTTGCCGCATTTTGAGCAGTGGATGAGGTAAATGCAATTTCTGGACATGCAGTTTGTTTTGAAAGGGCCTTGGTGTCGGGTTTTCGAGGCTGTTCCTGCTTTAGCATGGGCTATTTGTTCTTTGAGAGTTTTCTCTAAATTACCCATCTCGTTTGTGAGCTGTTCAATGGTAGCCAGCAAGATTTCATTACAGCTTTAATTAGTATGTCCTGAATAATTGTTTTTGTGATGTCAGTTCTGGGGCCCCGACATTGTGGTATGGCGGCCCTCAGATTGGTCCGCATGATATGGTTTTGTTGAAACTTTTTCAAAAATTAAAAAAAATGATATTTAAAATAATAAATTTTGATATCGTCTGCGTTGCGTAAAGGGTTAAGATGCCTGTATTCGATTTGAGATTTGATTCAATTTCAAATAATAGACTTGATTTGATTCAAGATTCGATTTGAATTGAAAATATGTGATTTGCAGGGTCAAAGGTGCTCATGAACAACAAGTCGACAACAAGGACAGCTGTTAGTTTGACTGATGCCAGCTCACAGGGGGTGGGCCATCCTGCATTGGTTTAGCTGCAGCAACCCTTAATACATTCGTACAAGCTGGAGAGAGAACATACTCTCCCGGCAAGTCACTGGCCTTCCCGTCAAGTGGGTCGACTTGAATAACTAAAACTGGCCTTCCCGTTAAGTGGGTCGAATAACTAAAACACCTTCATCACTATGTCTTCAGTAGCACTCCATCCTGAAGAAACACGAACCATGTTTCTGTACTTGGCTTCGGATCAACATAGACATCATAGACCAGTGTTCAACCGATGTTCAGAACCGGCCACCACAACCAATTGTGGGCAATCGCATGACAATGGCAACGGTTCCTGGAACATTGGTTCAACCGATTGTTGCCAAGCATTTTGTGATGATTCATTAACCGCATTTTATTATCTTCTGCAATTGTTCAATTGTTAATGTAAAATGATGTCAATGATACCATTCCATAAAGTTGAGAAACAACCACAATGTGTATTCTTAATCTCTCTAGATGCCCCTTTTACAGGATATACAAGTTAAACGACATGTAAAGCTTACAATTGAGCGTATTTGTGGCAATCATCAGTTCATACCAGAATAGTGAAGGTTGCACTCCATTGACTCGGGCCGCAGTAAAATTATCAGTTGCACACACTTGGGCGGTAAACGTGGCTAGCCTCACCTGATATGAACTCTCATCGCCTTGTATGGAAATGTATCAGCCAGCTACATGTCATGTAACTTTTATTATCAACACATTAAGATCGTCCTGTATGGCTGGATTCCAAGTTGAGACAAGCTTTTGCAAAAGCCTTAGACTTGCTCTCGCAAACACACTCTACACATAATGCACTGTCAAAGCAATATTACTCATCAGAGATGGCTTGTTATTCTAATTCCCACTCTGATTGCTCGGATGATGGAGAATTTATCCCACTCTGTTCTAGTAGAGACTAGTCGTTGGATGATGATAGTGGTCCATCTTTATCCATGTAACACACTGAAGCGATGCATTTTATTCATCAGATCTTTCTGGATATTGTTCCTAAAGAGCTACAAAGCTCTTCATTGCTCATAAGGCTGTCATCCTCTTTGGACATGGTTCATTGTCGCAAGAAGGAGGATTCTCTGTTATTTCCAACACAATCTTATTAAGTGCAGGAGTATTCAAGAGAATTAATGTTCTTCTTTTTGCAGAAAGCCAGCTAAGCTTCCATTATTAGCTCACCTGACTGAAAGTCAGGGTGAGCTATTCTGATCACTTTTCGTCCGCCGTCCGTCGTCTGTCGTCCGTCGTCTGGCGTCCGTCGTGAAGGTGGTGTTTGGGCCCTTTTCTCCCAAACCACTGGCCGCATATTAATGAAATTTCATGTGAGTAGGGGTTATATAAGGGCATTTTGATTTTTTGTCAAATTAGGTTTCGGCTCACATTGAGCAGAGGGATTGGGAAAAAATGCTCCAATTCTTAAAAAATCTTCTTCTCAAGAACCAGCAATAGCAGAGACTTGATATACAGCTTCCTTTTGAGGTGTAGACTCAAGTTTGTTCAAGAGAAGTTGGAGGGGCTATATTTGACGATGTTAAAGGAGGGGCAAAAATTTTGGCCCCGCCCCAAATTTCTATTTTCCAAACCGCGAGGCCGATTTGAACCAAATTTTACATGAGTGCTTATTGGGTCATAAGTACCTAATTTATGCAGACTTTTTTTTCCCTGTAGCCCCGTGGGAACCACAGGAGCTAAAAATAGAAAAAAATGAAAACGCCAATATCTGCAAAACTACACGGCACTGAGAATTCTTATTTGTTGTGAAGCTTCCTTAGGACCAACAGAATGGAATGGTAAAAAAAAATTGCCATCGGTTTTATCATGGGGTACTTTTTGGGGACTTTGAAAAAGTGCTGAGTCAGCATTTTTTAACACTGTGGGTAATGGGAAAAACAAAAGACTACTTTTCTCCGAAACCACTGCTCCAAAAGCTTTAAAATTTCACATATAACATCTTTGGAAGATTGTTTCACATGTTTATTGAAATGAATTGCCTGGGTCGATATTTGGGCTCTCTATGAGAGCCCAAATGTTTAAAATAGTGCAGTATGAGGAGTATTTTTGAAAAATCTTCTTCTTCAGATCTAGCAATAAGAATGTTTTGATATTTGGTATGCAGCATCCTCAGGGGGGTGAGATTCAAGTTTGTTAAAGCCAAATCCCTGGGTTCATATTTAGGCTGAAAATTTGGGGTCCCGTTGCGGACTTCGAAATTTTTGTGACGGATCAGGGGCTTGCTATGTGCATGTGACACCATTCAGGGAAAAGAGCCCACGGCTTTGGGCAATGGTTTTCCCTGTATACAAACAGGAAGGTTGGAAGTTCATCTGTTCGATCGAGCCAAATTGATGAGAAATTGCTCTGTCTATTAATTATCTCCCCTAGTTTGCAAAAGTGTAGTGCTTGAATGTTTTTACCAAACACACATAATTCGTGTTGTTCTGGGCAGCATTCGCAGCATTCCGAAGCTCAGACGGATCGAATAATCACCTGTACAAGTACAGACTACTTATCCACCCGAGAAACAGACTCAACGTTCGTCGCCTTCATTATATTACTCTCGAGTGCATTGTTGGGGAAATGTCAGCAGTGTACAGAGTGTCTTGAATATTCGACTTAGATGGCGAATGGGATGAGATGTTGTCGAACACCCATATACTTTACATCTTGATCAAAATCCCCAAAAAATTTTTTTTGTTTTTTTATGCCTTTCTTTCAATTTTAAGACAAAAAATTTTTTTTTTTTTTCCCAGAAAATTTGGGGGCCGGGTAGGACTTAGAAAATTTTGGACCAAAATCCTGAAATTTTTTTTTGTTTGTTTTTTATGTGTTTCTGTCAATTTTAAGACAGAAAAAATTGGTTTTTTTTCCCCTGAAAATTTGGGGTCCGGGTGGGCCCTTAGAAAATTTTGGACCAAAATCCTGAAATTTTTTGTTTGTTTGTTTTTTATGCATTTCTCTCGATTTTAAGACAAAAAAAAAATTTTTTTTTTTTCCTCTGAAAATTTGGGGTCCGGGTGGGACTCGGAAAATTTTAGACCAAAATCCGAAAAAAAATTTTTTTATGCGTTTTGGTCAATTTTAAGAGAGAAAAAAAAAAATTTTTCCCCTGAAAATTTGTGGTCCAGGTGGGTCTTAGAAAATTTTGGACCAAAATCCTGAAAATTTTTTTTTTGTTTTTTATGCGTTTGTCAATTTTAAGACAAAAAAAAATTTGGACCAAAATCCGCTAAAAAATTTTTTTTTGTTTTTTATGCGTTTTCGCAATTTTAAGAGAAAAAAAAAAATTTTTTTTCCCCTGAAAATTTGGGGTCCAGGTGGGACTTAGAAAATTTTGGACCAAAATCCTGAAAATTTTTTTTTTGTTTTTTATACGTTTCTGTCAATTTTAAGACAAAAAAAAAAAAAAAATTTTTCCCCCTGAAAATTTGGGGTCTGGGTGGGACTTAGAAAATTTTGGACCAAAATCCTGAAAAATTTTTTTTTGTTTTTTATGCGTTTCTGTCAATTTTAAGACAAAAAAAAATTTGGACCAAAATCCGATAAAAATTTTTTTTTTGTTTTTTATGCGTTTTCGTCAATTTTAAGAGAAAAAAAATTTTGGACCCAAATCCTCCAGGTGGGACTTAGAAAATTTTGGACCAAAATCCGAAAAAAAATTTTTTTTGTTTTTTATGCATTTTGGTCAATTTTAAGAGAGAAAAAAAAAAAAAATTTTTCCCCTGAAAATTTGTGGTCCAGGTGGGACTTAGAAAATTTTGGATCAAAATCCTGAAAAAATTTTTTTTTGTTTTTTATGCGTTTCTGTCAATTTTAAGACAAAAAAAAAATTTGGACCAAAATCCGCTAAAAAATTTTTTTTTGTTTTTTATGCGTTTTCGTCAATTTTAAGAGAAAAAAACTTCCTTTTTTTCCCCTGAAAATTTGGGGTCCAGGTGGGACTTAGAAAATTTTGGACCAAAATCCTAAAAAATTTTTTTTTTGTTTTTTCTGCGTTTTGGTCAATTTTAAGACAAAAAAAAAAAATTTTTCCCCTGAAAATTTGGGGTCCGGGTTGGACTTAGAAAATTTTGGACCAAAATCCTGAAATTAGTTTTATCGTTTTTTATGCGTTTTAAGAAGAAGAAAAAAATTTAGGCTGAAAGTATTTTGATTGGGAAAAAAATCTGTTTTTTATGTGCTTATCTCAATTTTGGGACGTAAAAGTGCAGGAACTGAAAATAGAAGGAAAATCCTGTGTGGGCACAATCGCTTCATCTATTTGGTATATGCTTTTCTTAGGAGGGGCGTATGCAGCTTATTCAAGTCAAGTCCCTGGTTTGATATTTAGTCTACCATGTCAGGTGAGCACCCT
The DNA here is from genome assembly GCA_031216915.1 of Pictodentalium vernedei. Lineage (NCBI taxonomy): Eukaryota > Metazoa > Mollusca > Scaphopoda > Dentaliida > Dentaliidae > Pictodentalium > Pictodentalium vernedei. Next base: position 243,094,719 of record CM062288.1, read on the forward strand.
TAGGCCCCCTGGGGCCTCTTGTTTCTCAAAGGCATTCAGCTTTACCATTTATTGAATTGAAGTTCTATTTGACAATCGGTCCATCGATTCAGCCTACACGGCTACAGTTGAATAGGAAGTCTCCTGACCTTAACATCCAGTTGCCCTCTCAGTGTACCATACGTACATCCTTGTTGGTTCATATTATTAAATTTGAGATTATCTAGGGGCTTACTGGATGTTTTATCTTCTGCTGATCATATTACTTGAGCTTTGGATAAATGGATTTACAAAGATGAATTTGAAGACATTCTTTCTCCACTGCAGGTGTTATCTTGCTCCTTATGGCTTCCATCTACTCAACAGCTTAGATTGTCAGAACCGTGAGCTTGTTAGACTGAACAATGCCTTATCATCCATGTCTGACTTTAACATAGCTCCAAAAGCCTCTCTCAGAGCACTGCCTCTGGTAAGGACTTCTCTTTTCAATGACCAAGTCACTTTTTTACATGAAAAGCTACCAAGCATGCCACGTCAGACAGCTCCAAATTATCCTGGTTCCAAGAAACCAAGGTTTTCTGGACTGAAGAAATCCCATGGCTTGTCACATTCAATATCTTCAGCTCTTTGTGTCCAGTCTATGGTACACTCTCAGCAGTCAAATAGGGGATGTTCTCAATCTTCACATACAGGTAAGTCCACTAGGGGAAAACAGATTTCTCCTATTGCAAACCTCGGGGAGGTTCCTGTCGGTGGAAGGCTTTCCCACTTTGCAGAAAACTGGAAGAAAATTACAAAAGATCCATGAGTCCTAGAAGTTATTCAAGAGGGATTAATTCTTTCTTTCAGAAGAAAACCTCCTCTGTGACTCTGTCAAGAATTCCTTCATTTACAAATCTTCCAGCTGACCTTTCAAAAATGAACTGCCTTCTCGAAGCAGTAAGCTTAATGATCTCCAAGAATGCAATAGAGGTAGTCAACAGTGTTTCATCTCTAGGTTTTTACTCAAGGATCTTCCTGGTGCTGAAACCAGACCTCCTTTTCTCTAAATTATACTGGGACTGGAGAGTTTTTTTGTCTGGTGCCAGGACAACGGCATCAGTTATCTTCATCCAACATTTTGTGACACTGCAGATTTCCTTGTATTTCTTTTTGATGTTAAGAAACTTCAACCTCTCACCATCAAAGGGTACCGCTCTATGTTTTTAGACACTTACGCTCACTGAGTCTTTTATTAATGTAGGTTCAGATCAGTCCTTGTCAAAATTATTAAAAGACCTAGGCCATTAAGGCTAATTCCTAAATGGAATCTTAATTGGGTACTTTTGAAACTCCCAAGAAACAGCTTTCAAACCATTAGATTCATTTGAGTTTCTGACGTTCAGGACGGTATTCTTGCTTGCATTAGCTACGACTAGAAGAGATAGTGAGCTTTATGCTCTATTGAGGATTGTCATTATCGTAGTATTACCCTTATTATCCACGTTGGTTTTCTAGAGAAGAATCAGGCACCAGAAAAGTTATCTGCTCCATTATCATTATTATCATTAATGCCTTGCCACCTGTTAACTGGTTGAGTGCTAGAATCTACTAGCATGGCTCTATTGAAAAGTACTAGAAGCCACTTTAGTAGCTTTACACAGGATGCATTAGGTTTTTGTTTGCTCAGCAGTAAAAGAAAAAGAATTTATATGAAATTGTTTAGTTACAATTTATTGGAGGGTGCTTGTTGGCTCTTTCCAATAAATTATAACAAAACAATTATAAATAAAGTCTTGCTAAACAATGGCTACTCTTGTTAGTAGCTTGCTATCTTTGAAAAAAATTACCCATGTTTCAAATCACCTTTAATAAATAATATAGCACTCAACCAGTTAATTGGTAGAGGTGCTAAATTATTTTTGGTCATCAAAATTTGTTCACATGTCTTTGCCTTGCAATGCTCAAAATAACTTTTTTTCTTTGCGTAGCAAAATGCTACAAATTTCAAAAAAATGAATAGCATTTTGTAAAAATTACATAGCTATTTTTGTATACCAGAGTTATGTTATGCTATTTTGTACTGAATTCTTCTAAGTAGATAGAATAGTTTCCATCCATTTCTGGGCATTTCCAAATGATCTGCAACACATGAAACATTTACTATGTTTCTTTTAACTGAACTGCCTTTAAGGGTTGCATGGACTTGGATATTTTCAAATAGCGTAGTGGTTGTTCAATAGAGTTCTCAAAATGGAAGTTGGGATTTTTAATTTGATGGGCTTGAAGTTATTTTTATGGACATTTTATGATAAATGTTGTAAAAACAGGAAGAATTTAAACCAACTTACATATGAAGTTGATAATGATGCTTGATGGAGAGTTGATCTGAGTTATGCCTGGAATGTTCCACAATCCGAAGTAAAGCATTAGTGAACTAGTTTTCAAATTTGTTTGCAAATTTTCATTTACATTTTGCGATACAAGATAATCAACTGCAGCCTAATAGGCTGCAGTTGGTTATCTTGTATTGCAAAATGCTATACATAATTGAACATTGTGTAGCTTTTTGCAAGTTTTGCATAGCAAAAAGCGACGCGACACTGCTTATTTTGAGCCCTGTTGCCTTGTTACAATTTGTAGGAGAGTGCCTATGGGCACTCTCCTACAAATTGTAACAAGGCAAATCCTAACAGACTAAATAATATTACTTCAAAGATAATATGAAACACACCCATTGAATTTGAAGCCTTCAAGTTGTGGTACCTGCTCTTGAGAATAAAGACCAAATATGGGCTTCCAGCACTCTACCAGTTAATAATAGTTTGTCCAGTAAGGGACTTAAAAGATTATGTCATGCGGCCCAGTTTCATTCCGAAAGGAAGGAACAGGGACTTCCTTTCTCTCATCCCAGGCAGTAAAGATATCTCATTGCATTCCATTCCAGATGGATTCAATCTACTATCTGTATCGTTTATTATAATTTATCTGATACTGATAGGGATAGTAGGATGAACAGAATTTTAGCTCATGATGTTAGAGATTTACCTTCCTCTTGGGCATATGCCAATTCTATTGCTTTATCAGACAGCATGAAGGACACTTACTGAATGCAGCCTTCTACCTTTACTAATTTCGACCTGAGAATCTTAGGCAGCATGGTGGCTCAGTGGTTACGGCATTGGACTTCAAACCAAAATGTCCATGGTTTGATTCCCACCAGGGATAACTGCACTGTGTCCTTGAGCAAGGCACTTAATACTGATTGCCTGCATAGGGGACACGGTGATGGTGTGAGATAAGGCATACTTCACGTCGATGGTACACCTGCTCTGAACCAATACTAACCCTGCTTGTTTGGAGTTAGAGCATTGGGGAGTTGATGGTCCTCTCTGGAAACTCTGGCTTCCTCCATCTTTAAAACTGTCCAACACAAAGTGACTGTTGTTGTCAAAAATGTCATTAAACTCCAATAAACTAAAATTAAAATAAACTAAAATAAACCTGAGAAACTTAGAACCTGTGGCATGTGACCTAAGACATCTAGGTCCCTTGTCTGCTGCTCAGTATTTTATTTAAATAAATATCAAGTTTTTACATTGCGACACTTGACATTTATTGTCGCCTTCCTCTTTATTTTGCACATTATCTCTTGCAAAACTGGGGAGGGGGGGGGGGTCTCTTGTGTACAGTACAATGGCTTTATATATATTGAAAAACTAGCGAGCCTCTCTCTCGGCTGTAGGTGGACCACAATCAATGCCAATATTTGGTGTATTGTACATAGTTTTAGAATTCACGAGCTTATTCCATACAGTAACTCATATTTCAAAATCTTGATATAAATCACCTAACATTACCTCTGGATACATTTACATTTTGGTCCCCTTAACTTAAATTATGTGCTATGGTTTTATAAGAGGTATCTAGGCTCACACCAGTATTGGATTCTTGTATCCTTATGGGTATTACATCCAACAGTGATATTTATCTATCATTCTTGGATGCGAAAAAATCCTTTTTTATCCCCAATATTCTATTAGTGATTCCTTCTGTTTGGAGTCAGCAATAGCCTGCTTGTTATTGTTTTTTCCTCTCAGTCCTGTGTTGGCCCTCCATCCTAGTATCTATTCAGCATGTCTGGGTCAGTGGTATGGTGGATAAATAATGGAAATTTTTAATAAGTTCTTTATCATACTTACCACTGACGCAGACAAGAAGTGCTCTCCTGTGAGTTATTCACACACAAAGAATGGTTGTTGGTGGGAACTGAGGATACTTCCTTCACTCTGTGCTTGCACAGATGCTACGAATGGAGGACCATACAGGACTGTAGGGTTTTTTTGTTGTTGTTGTTTTGGCTTAATTTTGGGAGTGTGTGTGTGTGGGAGGCGGTAAAAATTAAGTGTTTGGCCTCCCATTCTCACAAATAGAGTGTCAGAATTTCTGGTCTGGTGGTAATATGATAAATACAAAAGTAATTACAAATTTACATTATTATATTGTCCAGTGTATTCATTTTCAGAGTCCGATTAGCTGTGAATACAGATACACAAGAAGCAGTTGCTGTAAAAATAATTAACCTTGATAAGATTCCTGGTGCTGAGGATAATGTAAAAAAAGAGGTAATTTAATCACAACATTTAATTCACTCTTTTCAATGCTTAGCGTGAGAGATTGTCAAATACTTCCAATAATGTTACTCTTGTATCTCAAGCTTTCTTTTACTCTTTTGGCACAGAATATTTTTAGAAACAGAATTCTCTGTGTGTAATATTTTTCAGGAATTTTACCAAAATATGTGTTATTAGACTAAAGAGTTCTTTCTAATTTTAAAACCATTCTATAAATCTCGCTGAAAGCTATTCAGAATGGATTATTTTTTTTTCATAAATTATGGAGTCATTCACAAGAGCAACTTAATGAACCAGTTGGAATATAGTTTGGTACCACTGTACAAAGCTAGAAAATAAGCAGGCTATCATCGGCAAAATGAGGTCCCCAGAGGGTGAATTTAGTGATGCTACCCTGCATAGCAGGGTAACATCACTAAATTTACTCTCTGTGAACCTCAATCTGAATAGGGAGTCTCAAAACTAAACAGAAAGAGGTACCCAGAGGATAAATTGGCCCACTGTATGGGATAGCATCATCAAATTCGCCCTCTGGGGACCTCATTCTGCAAACGTCAGACTGCTTATTTTCAGGCCTGCACTACACATTTATAAGGTGTGATTGCCTAATTAGAGGTGGTTGTGGCAATTGATAGTGGTCAGAATCCTAAACAGAGTTGCATCTTCATTATACAATTCAGTTGGATGACCTTGTGACTTGTCGTCATTATCAGACTCGGAATTGTGAGTCCTAATTACTACTTAAAACCAAGCCTGGAAATAAGCAATCTGTCATTTGCAGAATGAGGTCCCCAGGGGGTGAATTTGCTTATGCTATCCCATACAGTGGAGTAGAATCCCCCAATTTATCCTCGGGATACTTATTTCTGTTTAGGCCTTGATTCAGATTCAGGTTCACAGAGGGTAGATTTAGTAATGCTAACCTACATGTTTGATTAATAGCACTTGGAGATGGACACATGCAGTGGGCAGGAGTCGCCTAATGTGGTCTACAGTGCTGTCGACTTTAGATGCCTGTCATGTCAAAAGGACTGAATCCGATCAAATTAAAGAACAGAATCTGTTGTATGAGGTTGCAGTTTATTGTATTATTGAAAAAAATATCAACATTCCCATCATTGAGATAAATATTATTAACCAGACAGATTAGTGCCCACCCAGGGATGGAAATAAATTAAAACAGCAGATTTTCTTCAAAATTTCACAGTTGATGAATAAAAGACTATTGTTTCTGAAATAATATTAGTTTTAAACTTAATCAGCAAAGAAAAGCTATTAGTTTAGAAGAAAATGTTTTTTCCCCAATGTTCTTTTCATTGATGACAATTTGGAGATGGACTAGTTTTTGCATGGTTCATTGATGGCATGTGGTTTTTGGCTTGTGTTTGAATGTAACTATTCACCATTAGTGAAGGGTTATAGCTTAGAACTTTGTTTGTTTATCTGTATTGTCTATCCATCCATCCATCCACATTCATGAATGGTACGTTCACATGTGTGTTTGTCCATATGGAAACTTTTGTTTTTGAAACTTGAACTAAGAATGTGCTGACTATTGGTATTATTTGTAGGTACTGGCCAATAACCATATTGTTAGGGTGGAGGGCAGTAAATGGAAAAAATTGCTACAGTAGTCATTGAATTCTGATAAATTGTTTGGTGTTCTGCAAGGATGGGATTATTCTTTTGGTCTGATTTCAGTTTTTTTTCCAATTTTTAGTTCACCTGAGCAAAGCTCAAAGGGAGCCTCAGTGATTACTTTCCATGTGTCATCTGTCCATCCATAAATTATACATTTTACATTATTGACTTGTCATAAACTACTGGGCCTAATTGGACCAAATTTAACATGCATGTTCTTTATGTGTCAGTTCAGATATAGACGCCATGCTCACAAGGTGCACCACAAGGAGCATAATTCTGTTAGCACCCACAAAATTGGTTTAAAAATGTTCCAAAATCTTATATTTTTATACTGTACCAATGACCCAGTCATAGCTGGTGCTAACTCTTAAAAATCTAGGGCCAAACACAAATTTTGCCCCCCAATCCCCAAAATTTGCATCTAAAACCAAAGAAATCATGTCCTGAATGGCCCTCCATACTTTGCTACTACTGTGCATGCGCAGTGTCAAGGACGTCCCGAAATTGGCGTCATTAATCATTCTTTGTTTGGCCCTTCATCAGTTAACATCTGACTGATCTTTGTGCTTGTAAATCTCAGTTTAAATGATGCCAGACACATAAATATTAGAGAAATGGTGATTCTAAGGAGGATATAGAAGGAGGAGAGGAAAAATGAGTGACAGAAAATAATCAGGGCTGTAACTTAAAATTTTTTAATGAAATTATTTTAAGTTACCTATTTTCGAGGCAAGGGCCTGTTGTGGTCATTCTTGCTATGAAGTTACACTGCTTGTTCAGTGTTTTCCTCTCTCCCTTTCCTTTAAGTCCCCCCTTGCTATTCTCGCATGCTTTTGTCATATTTTCTGTAATATTATTACTAAAATTTCTTGGGAGTTTTAGCAGGATAACAGAATGAATTCTGTTCTTTTCCCCATGTTTACGTCTTCACCCATGGGTGGTTAGGCATAGTGTTCTGCATCTACCATCTGATGTTCTGCAGTTTCTTCCCTGGAAGTCTCTGTTTTGCATCAGATAGTGTATTATTGGTAACTGATTTCGGGCCAGGGTTATCAGTGCCTGGAGTCATGTTTCTGGTGTTTTTACACTTCTTGTTTACATTGACAACAGCCTCTGTGTGAGGGGGATTTCTTGAAAATAATATCTTGATGTTAGTTTAATCATAACTAGATACATTATTATTGTTCATATTGTTCATTATTATTGTTCATAAGTGTTGCATTAATTTTTTAAAACATTTTCAAAATTTTTGTCCACACTTAGGCTTGGGATCCATTGGGGCTCAACGTTACTTTTCAGAAACTTGGGCTTTTCTGAAAAAATATTTTTTCAAAAAATTTTTTGATTTCAATTATTTTTTCTATGTTAATGGATCATGTTATTATGTATTTTGATTTTCAGGGGTTGGTGCGAGTACTAGGACTTTGTATTCTTTTCACAATGAAAGGATATTGTTCAATTGTAATAAGAGGAAATCTTCCTCTGACTTTCATAATCATTGTATAAATGTAGTCAGTGTACTCGCACTAACTCCTGTTCTGTATGTGTTAATTTCGATGACAACATGGGAAATGTATGTTAGCGGGGAAATGGCCATGCCGGTCCTTTCCTCGCAGGGTCACTCTAGTTTATCAATCTCTATTTCAGATGATCAAGAACAGGGTGATGTATCCGTGATGTCTTCCAAAAGTGTGCCTCCGTCGTCACAATTAATGAAGAGCTAGCGGCAAAGTGCTCCTGGAAATACGTCAATTGCCTAAGAGGTCCCTAGTAGGATCGACGGCCTTTGACGTCCGCTAGCTCGCCCGGTGTAGCGTCCATTCATCGAATGGTTCGGCAGCCGGGTTCGTCCGTTGCGGTCCAGAAAGGAATTTTGGGTGATGCGAGCGCTATAAATCAACCAAGTGCACACCCAGTGACGGCGGATTAGAGGAGAGAACGGAGGAAGCCTATTAGTCCGGTTCCTAGGTCGTCCAGGTCCATCCGGACTGCGACCGAGAGAGGCCCCTCTCTCGTACAACAACATCTGGCCCCAGATGTTGTGGTACAAAATGTTTCGCATTCGGAGCATACGTCCGCCTCTCGGGACGTTCCGTTATATAGACAGTCCGGAGAGACTGTCAATTAGGCTTCCTCATCCTCATGGTAGCGCACATGACCGCACCTTGGCTACATGACCTCGGATATCCAGTCAACTTCGCCAATCAGAGAATCCTCGGCGACCAGTTCACGCTATCCGGTAGCCAGGGACCCGAGGCCTGGAGACTCCGGACGTTCGCATAAGGAAAGTATGCGGGAGTCAATGTGCACGGAGCTTCCAGTGGCAAAGCATCGTAAGACCGCTACTGCATAGGCCTCGGTGACGGACGTGCTATCCCAAATAGCACAACTTATCGCAGCATCCCAGCAACGACAGAATCTCTGTCGCATCATGTAATATCCGACGACGCTGGATTGGGACGCTCCGCTGAAGCATCAGGTACGGACGTCCGAAAACTTCATACGGTCTGACAGGATGGCGAAAGGGATTCGGAGGATTTCGGGCTTTCCCTTTCGGAACAACATAAGCTGCAGTATATGTCATCCGGCTTTATCTTCTAGAGGTTGTTTCGTCGGACCAGAATGCTGCGATGCCGGATAAGAAACTGATAGCGTCGGTGGACACAAGAATTTTTTGGATCGGTTCAGGGACATCGTCCCTCAGTTCCGACACAGTCCAATAATGTCACAGGAACTTTCGAATTATTGAACGACGCTACATATATGTATATATGCTTGCTATTAACAAGCAAGTTTGGTTTCTTGTTCGCAAAGTTACTGAGATGTCTTTCAAAAGTGTGCCTCTGTCGTCATAGTTAAATGAAGAGCTAGCGGCAATAAGTGCTCATGAAATACGTCAATCGCCTAAGAGGTCCCTAGTAGGATCGACGGCGTTGACATTCGCTAGCTCACCCGGTGTAGCGTCCATTCATCGAATGGTTCGGCAGCCGGGTTCGTCCGTTGCGGTCTAGGAAGGAGATTTGGGTGATGCGAGCACTATAATAGACAATAGTACACACCCGGTGACGAAGGATTGGAGGAGAGATCGGAGGAAGCCTGTTAGTCCGGTTCCTAGCTTGTCCAGGTCCGTCCGGGCTGCGAGCGAGAGAGGTCCCTCTCTCGTACAACAACATCTGGGTCCGGATGTTGTGGTACAAACGTTTCGCATTCGGAGCATATGTCCGCCGCTCGGGATGCTCCGTTTTACAGACAGTCCGAGAGACTGTCGATAATGCTTCCTCATCCTCACAGCAGCGCACACAACCGAACCTTGGCTACGTGACATCGAGTATCTGGCCAGCTTCGTCATTCAGTGATCCATGGCGAACAGGTCACGCCATCCGGTAGCCAGGGGACACGAGGCCTGTACACTCCGGTCGCTCGCATAATAGAAGTATGCACGGGGTAACGAACACGGAGCTTCCAGCGGCAAGGCATCGTAAGACCGCTTCTCCACAGGCCTCAGTGACGGACGTGCTATCCAAAATAGCACAGCTTATCGCAGCTTCCCAGCAAACGACAGAATCTCTGTCGGATCAGGTATAATCCATCAGTGCTGGGTCGGTTCGCTCCGCTGTTGCATCAGGTACGGACGACCGAACACTTCATAGGGTCCGACAGGATGGCGAAAGGGATTCGGATGATTTCGAGCTTTCCCTTTCGGAACAACAGAAGCTGCCATACATTTCTTCCGGCGTTATCTTCCAGAGGTTGTTCCGTCGGACTAGAATGCTGCGATGCTGGATAAGAGACTAATAGCGTCATTGGACACGGAGTTTTTGATCGGTTCAGGGACATCGTCCCTGAGTTGCCGACACAGTCCAATAATGTCATTAGAACATTCGAATTATTGAACGACGCTATATATATAAGCTTGCTACCAAAACATGCTAGTCTAGTTTCTTGTCCGCAATGCTCTAAATCTGCCTTTCATCAATTCTAGGAATAAATTTGTAATGGCAGGACAGGGCATACTGAGAGTTCCTCTGCGTCTAGTCGACGAGGCTGAACACTGGGAATTGTCTTTTTCGCCGTCTATGTCAATTCCAACCACGACGTTGGAAACGACAATGATGTCTAATAGACTTAACTTAGACGCTTTATCTTACGTAGACCACCTTACTGAGGCGTTATCATTACGTCTTCAAGAGAAAGAATTCCAGGATATGATTCTTAATGAGATTTCTTTCAAGGGCAGTAGTTTTTCCACGTATAACTCCACCCTTCAGTGGCAACCTGGAGTTGGTTAGACGTGACGCAGCCCTAGCTACATCCACGCGCGTGGATAGTAAGGTGAAGAACTCTCTCAGAGTCGCTTCGGTCTCGGAGAAGCTTTTCTTCGACGGCAACCTTTCAGCAATCTATGAATTGCTCGATATACACATTCTCTTGTCAATCAAGTGTAACAAGAGATTCAGACTTGGGCAAACATTCGGTGGTTGACTCAGAGAGTTCCACTGCAGTTGCCGGATCCGAGTTTTATGATTATGACGGATGCCAGTCAAACAGGTTGGGGTACAATATTGATCCCAATGGATTCGAAGTGCCAGGGTCTTTGGGTTCCGCAGTTTCTAGGCAAGCACTTAACTTCCAGGAAATGATGTTATTTTGGCTTGCACTATGTCATTGGATGAACATTATTCAGAAATGCATGTCCAAATCCTGTCCGATAATACGACAGTAGTTGCGTATATCCGGAACCAGGGAGGCACTCATTCGGTTCCGTTATTCAATTTAACGGAAAGAATCCTTCTGTTTGTTCTAGAACACCAAGTTCTGTTTCGGTCTGTCATATTCCGGGTCGTCTGATTGTATTAGCAGACTCCCTTTCACGTAAGGGTCGCTTGTTGCCGTCAGAATGGACTCTCAACAAACAGGTATTCAATCAGATTTGCTACCAATGGGAGTGCCCAATGATAATTTATTTGCGACACAACTCACCAATTAATTGCAGTCGTATGTGTCTCCATGTCCGGATCCCAGAGCATATGTAGTTTACGCTCTATTGATCTAGTAGGATGGAATAATAGGATATGCGTATCCTCCAGCGCTGTTGCTTCTGCAAGTATTGCTAAGATAAACATTCACAATACAATTCTGTGGGTAGCATCTCTGTCTCCACGGAGACCGTGGATAAATTCACTCAGGTGTCTGCTGTGGGACTTACCGCGACAACTTCCTCCACGAGAGGATCTTCTTTCGCTGGGGAAATCGTGTCAACTTTTTCACAACCCGCAAGGTCTCAACCTTCACGTATTCCGTTGTGTGGTCCTTCTTGCACAGCAAGCATTGTACAGGATGAACAGTGGACGCGATTTCTAACTGTAGGAGGACCTCCTCTTCGCTATACTATGCGGCTAAAGTGGAGGCTCTTCTGTCGTTGGTGTAGAGATCATTATGTTGATATTTTTGATCCCTCCATACCAGACATTGCAAACTTTCTAGTATACTTGTTTGACGAGATCAACTGCAACTGCAGCCTGTTACTATTAAAGGTTATAGGTCTATGTTATCTGATACCTATGCACACCATGATAGTTTACAATTGAGTCTAATGTCTCTTTATCTAAGTTAGTTAGAAACTTTCGATAAATAGACCTAGAATCCTTACATTAATTCCTATACGGAATTTAGCTTGGGTTCTTATTAAACTAAAGTAACCATTTCAGCCTCTTGAGACAGTAGTTTTCAAATTCTGGCCTTTTAAGACAGCAGTTCTCTTAGTCTTCTCTTCTGCTGAAGAGTCAGTGAGCTTCATGCACTATCGGTGGACGATTCTCACTTTCGTAGTGTCGGAAACACTATTACCTTTACTACTAATGTTGGATTTTTCGTTAAGAATCAGGCTCCTAATAAATATCCGGAACCTATTGTTATTAAGGTCTTTCCGTCTTCGTACGGGCATAGGCCTTTACTCTGTCCGGTTAGAGCTTTATGTATTTATAAACAGATCTCAGTTTATCAGTTAGGACGTAAAGCTTCTTCTGTCTTCGATGCCTAATAGAAGGACATTACGGTCCATTCTATTGCTAAATGGATTCAATTAACTATCGGTACTGCTTATGTTAATCTATTGTTAACTCAGCAGTTTGTGCTTAAGATTTCGGCTCATGAAGTAAGAGCTCTTTCTACATCTTGGGCTTACGTAAATAGTGTCGCTATTATAGATTTAATGAAGGCTGCATATTGGTCTCCGCCATCCACATTCACAAATTTTTATCTCAGAAATATTGAGTCCATTTCTGGAGACCTGCATTGTTTAGGTCCATTATCTGCTGCTCAGAATGTCGTTCACTTAACAGTTGCAACTATAGCTATGTAGGCTTTCTGTTCCGGCAGTGACTCTGTCCTGCTGCCCTCTTTGCTCTGGGCTATTTGACCCAGGGCAAGGGGAAGGGGGGGGGGGGGAGGGTGTTCCCTTGGGTCACCTGTTTTATTATGAAAACAAGGGGATACCTCCTCCGGAGTCAGTAATTCTGAGCTGTTACTGGGATGGTTTTAAAGTGAAAAGTTTATGTTTTAAAAAAATTCATTCATGTCATAGTTTTTAAAGTATAGCATTTGAATATATCACGTGTCAAACGGGCGTTATTATACAATCCTCGCACACTTTTAAAAGAGTATAAAGAGTCTCAATTCTCTGGACTAACTTTATTTATTGGCTTACTTTAAAAATTATTAGTATAGGATTATACTGGATGTTAATAGAGAACATGGATGTTATGATGCTCAATTATGGAAGGTATTGTGTCTTTCTAATTTATCATAAATAAGAAAGATACATGTAAGGCCTAATACTCCTTTTCCCCTCGAGGGGATGACTCTATTTTATATAGTTGAGCTTATTGGATTTTCCTCTATGTCCTAGGCCCTCCAGCCTTTTTACTATTCAGCTATGTCTGGGTCATTGGTACAGTATAAAAATGTTAAAAAATTTATAGTAATTTATATATATTTTTATACTGTACCAATGACCCAGACTTAGCTGGTGCTAACTCCACAAAAACCAGGGCCAAACACAAATTTTGCCCCCCAATCCCCAAAATTTGCATCCAAAACAAAAAGAAATCATGTCCTAAAGGACCTCCATAGTACGACTCTACTGCGCATGCGCAGTGACGCAGTCGTCCCGAAATTGGCGCCAAATATCATTCTCTGTTTGGCCCTTCATCAGTCAACATCTCACTGATCTTTGTGCTTGTAAATCTCAGTTTAAAGGATGCCAGACACGTAATTCTTGGAGAAAATGTGATTCTAAGGAGGATAGAAGGAGGAGAGGAAAAAAGAAGTGGCAAAAAATAATCAGGGCTGTACTTAAAATTTTTTGTTAAAATTATGTTAAGTTGCCTATTTTCGAGGCAAACGCCTCTTGTTGTCATTCTTGCTAATTGTTGCACTGCTTATTCAGTGTTTCCTCTCCCCTAACCTTCTAAAGTCCCCCCTTGCAATTCTCCCATGCTTTTGGCATATTTTTGAGAAGTTTCATTTCTAAAATTTCCCTGGGAGAGTTGCTTGGTTACAGAATGTTTTCTGTTATTTTCCCCATAGTTACGTTTTCACCCATGGGTGTATAACGTTTGTGTTCTGCATCTTCCATCTGATGTTCTGCAGATTCTCCCCTGGGAGTCTCTGTTTTGCATCAGATAGAGTGTAATTGAGGACTGATTCCGGGCCAGTTTTTTTCAGTGCCTGGAGTCATGTTTTCTTCTGTGTTTACACTGTTTGTTTTCATTGGCAACAGCCTTTTTTGAGGGGGGCTGTTTGCCTTTGAGGTAGTTTATCTCATTATAAGATACATTTATATTATCCGAAAGTGTCTCATTAATTATTTTATATAATTTTAAAATTTTTGACCACACTTTGCCATCGGATCCATCGGGGCTCAACGTTACTTTTCAGCAACTTGGGCTTCTCTGAAAAAATATTTTTTCAAAATTATTTTGTTTTGCAATTGTTTTTTCATTTATTAATGGATCATGTTATTATGTATCTTTGTGTCAGGGGTTTTTGCGAGTAACTAGGACTTATTGTTGTTCCTTCACAATGAAAGGAACTTGTTCAAATTGTAATTGGAAGAAATCTTCCTCTGACTTTCATGATTATTGCATAAATTGTAGTCAGTGTTCTCGCATTAATCCCTGTCCTGTATGTGAACATTGGGATGAGAAACATTGGAAACGTGTGTCACGATATGTTGTTTCTGGAGAAAGAGCGATGCCGGCTCTTTCTCCACAAGGTCACTCTACTCTCTCAGTTTCTATTTCAGAGGAACCAGAACAGGGTGATGTTTCCATGTTATCTTCTTCAAGTGTGCGTCCGTCGTCACAATTAAATACAGAGCTAGCGGCAAAAGTGCTCATGGAGATTAGACAAATGTCGTCCGCTAGCTCGCCCGGTGTAGCGTCCATTCACCGAATGGTTCGGCAGCCGGGTTCGTCCGAGGCGGTCCAAGAGGAAATTTTGGGTGATGCGAGCACTATAAAAATAATAGATGCACACCCAGTGACGGCGGATAGTGAACGAGAACGGAGGAAGCCTTTTAGTCCGGTTCCTAGCTCGTCCAGGTCCAGCCGGGCCGCGAGCGAGAGAGGCCCCTCTCTCGTACAACAACATCTGGGACCAGATGTTGTGGTACAAAATGTGTCTTTAGCGGAGCATACGTCCGTCGCTCGGGACGCTCCGTTGTATAAGCAGTCCGCAGAGACTGTTAAGGCTTCCTCTTCTCGCCGGCGCACACGACCGCACCTTGGCTGCGTGACCTCCGATATCTTGCCAGCTTCGCCGAGGAAGGATTATTCGGCGACCAGGTCACACCATCCGGCAGCCAGGGACTCGAGACCGATGGACTCCGGACGTTCGCATAGGAAAAGTATGCGGGAGCCATCTGATGCGGAGCTGCCCTCGGCAAAGCAGCGAAAGACCGCTCCTCCGCAGGTCTCGACGTCGGACATTCTAGTGCAGATAGCACAGCTTATCGCAGCATCCCAGCAGCCGACAGAGACGGTGTCGGATCGAGAATTATCCGACGGCGCTGGGTCGGTACGCTCCGCCGAAGCATCGGGGGCGGACGACCGGGAACATCGGGAGGTCCGACCGGATGGTGAAAGGGATACGGATGAATTGGAGCTATCCCTTTCGGAACAACACAAAGCTGCCGTAGACTTCATCCGGCACTTTCTTCCTCAAGTTGTTCCGTCGGGCCAGACTGCTGCGCTTCCGGACAGGAGAATTATAGCGTCATTGGACTCTGATTTTTTCGAGCGGTTCAGGGACATCGCTCCCGAGTTTCCGTCGCAGTCCAATAATGTTGCAAGAACATTTGAATTATTGAACGACGCTATTTTTAAACTTGCTTCCAGGACAGGGAAAGCAGGCTTCTTGTCCGCAAATACTCTCAACCTGCCTTTCATTAATGCAAGGAATAAATTCGACACGGCAGGTCAGGGTATACCGAGAGTTCCTCTGCGTATGGACGACGAGGCGGAAGACTTAGAGCTATCATTACCGTCGTCAGCTTCTATTCCAACCGCAGTGTTGGAAACAGCTATTGCGTCTAACAGAGCCAATTTAGATGCCTTATCTTACGCAGATCACCTTACGAAGGCGTTATCACTGCGTCTTCAAGGGGAAGAGTTTCAGGATATACAATCCTCCTTAAGACTTCTTTCAAGGGCAGTAGCTTATTCCACGTGTAACTCCGCCCTTTCAGTGGCTAATCTGGAGTTGGTTAGACGTGACGCAGCCCTGTCTACATCCACACTAGTGGATTCTAAGGTGAAGAACTCTCTTAGAGTCGCTTCGGTCTCAGGAGATCTTCTCTTTGACGGCAAGCTTTCCGCTATTTATGATAATATTAAAAAGAAAGCTAGTGATTCTCTGTTGTTTAGATCCGCTCCTAAAAGGTCGGATTCAGCAGACACGAATAAGGCGGGCACTTCTGGGTCTTATCCGCCCAAGAGAGGTTCCTATAGAGGTTCCGGTGCGTCCTCTAGCTCTTATTCGAGAGACCGTCAGGATAGCGACTCTCGTTCGGGACGTCCTTCAGGCCGGGACAATCGGTCGGACGCCCCGAGGTCGACGAGGCGAGGTGCGGGTCGTGGAAGACGTGGTTTCTCCTACCGCAGGCCTCGCAGATCCAGGAGGTGATGGCTCAAACCTCTATCGCGTTCCGGTTGGCGGAAGGTTGTCGAGTTTTTCTCAAGAGTGGGCGTCGATTACGGACGACCCTTGGGTGAGAGGAGTGACTTCGGAAGGTCTAAAGATATCCTTCAAACGAAAGCCTCCATTAACTCGAAGTCCAAAGTGGACTCATCTTCCGTCAAACCCTCAGAAAAGAGACGCTCTGCTATCAGAGGTGCAGTCTCTTTTAATGAAGAACGCGGTAGAGGTCGTAGAAAACCAGGAATCGCTGGGATTCTACAGCCATCTGTTTCTGGTTCCGAAACCAGACGGCTCGTTCCGTCCAGTCATAGATTTGAGCTGGATAAACAAGCTGATCATCGCTCCGAAGTTTTATATGGAGACGATTCGATCGGTCAGAGCGAGTATTCGGGTGAACGATTATGCAACGAGCATAGATCTCAAAGATGCGTACTTTCACGTCATGGTACATCCGACATTCCGAAAGTATCTACGCTTCGCAGTCCTAGGAGTGGTGTATCAGTTCCGGGCCATGTGCTTCGGATTGAATCTAGCACCCTGGGCTTTCACTCGAGTAATGAACTCGGTAATGATTTACTTCCGAGCTCATTCGTCTGCGGTAACGTCGGCCTACCTGGACGACATTCTTCAGAGGTACGGCAACGAGTTAACGCTTCAGAACGATGTTCAGAATCTTCTTCTATTGCTCCGACGTCTCGGTTTCATAGTAAACGAGGAGAAGTCGGATCTGGTGCCGTCCAAGTCATTCACTCATCTGGGAATGAGCTTCGAGACGCACAACAATCTCGTTCGTCTGCCGTTAACCAGAGCGAAATTAGTCAGTTGTTACGCTCGCTATTGTCTAAATACAGACAAAGTCACAGCGAGAGAATTTATGAGACTGATAGGTCTGTGCGGAGCCGCTGCGGATCTCATTCCGATGGGACGGCTACGCACACGGCCTCTTCAAATTTTCTTGACTCAGAATTGGAGTGTGAAAATTCATTCGCTCGATGTAGACGTTCTCTTGTCAGATCAAGTGAAACAAGAGATTCAGACTTGGGCAAACATTCAGTGGTTAACTCAAGGAGTTCCGCTGCAGTTGCCGGATCCGAGTTTTACCATTATGACGGATGCCAGTCAAACAGGTTGGGGTGCATCATTAATCCCAACGGATTCGAGATGCCAGGGTCTTTGGGATCCGCAATTCCTGTGCAAGCACATAAACATCAAGGAAATGATGTCAATTTGGCTTGCGTTACGTCACTGGATGGACATTATTCACGATGCTCATGTCCAAATCCTATCCGACAATACGACAGTAGTGGCGTATATACGGAATCAGGGAGGCACTCATTCAGTTCCGTTGTTCAATCTAACGGAAAGAATCCTTCTGTTTGCGTTGGAACATCACGTTCTTCTTTCGGTCCGTCACATACCGGGTCGTCTGAATGTGCTAGCAGACTCCCTTTCTCGAAAGGGTCGCTTGTTGCCGTCGGAGTGGACTCTCAACAAACAAGTATTCAATCAGATTTGCTACCAATGGGAACGGCCAATGATAGACTTATTTGCGACACATCTCAACAATCAGTTGCAGACGTATGTGTCCCCGTGTCCGGATCCAAGAGCATTTGCTGTAGACGCTCTATCGATCCCTTGGGACGGAATGATAGGATATGCGTATCCTCCAGCGCCGTTAATTCAACAAGTATTGCTAAAGATAAAACAATCTCAATGCAAGATTCTGTTGGTAGCATCTCTGTCGCCACAGAGACTGTGGATAAATCTACTCAGGTGTCTGTTGTGGGACCTACCGCGGAAGCTCCCTCCACGAGAGGATCTTCTTTGGCAGGGGAAATCGCGCCAACTGCATCACAACCCGCAAGGTCTCAACCTTCACGTTTTTCCGTTGTGCGGTCCTTCTTGCATGGCAAGCACTTTACAGGACGAGCAGTGGACGCGATTTCTAACTGTAGGAGGACCTCCTCTTCGCTAAACTATGCGGCTAAGTGGAAGGTTTTCCGTCGTTGGTGTAGGGATCATTCTGTTGATATATTTGATCCCTCTATACCAGACATTGCTAACTTTCTAGTATACTTGTTTGACGAAATCAAACTGCAACCGGTTACTATAAAGGGTTATAGATCTATGTTATCTGATACCTATGCACATCATGATAGTTTACAAATTGGATCTAATGTCTCTTTATCGAAATTGGTTAGAAACTTTTCGATAAATAGACCTAGAACTCTTAGATTAATTCCTAAGTGGAATTTAGCTTGGGTTCTCCTTAAATTGAAGGAAAAGCCATTTGAACCTCTTGGGACAGTAGATTTCAAATTCTTATCTTATAAGACAGCTTTTCTCTTAGCTTTCTCTTCTGCCAGAAGAGTCAGTGAGCTTCATGCACTATCGGTGGATGATTCTCATTATCGTAGTGTTGGGAACACTATCACCTTCACTACTAACGTCGGTTTTTTAGCTAAGAATCAGGCTCCTAATAAATATCCGGAACCTATTGTTATTAAGGCTCTTCCGTCTTCAGACGGGCGTAGGCCTTTACTCTGTCCTGTTAGAGCACTACGTATCTATAAACAGAGATCTCAGTTCATCAGAAAGGGACGGAAACGTTTCTTTCTGTCTTTGATGCCTAATAGAAAGGACATTTCAGTCCATTCTATTGCTAGATGGATTCAGTTAACTATCCGTACTGCGTATGAAGATTTATCTTCTTCTCAGCAGTCTGTGCTTAAGATTTCTGCTCATGAAGTAAGAGCTCTTTCTACTTCCTGGGCTTATGCTAATAGTGTTGCTATTACAGATTTAATGAAGGCTGCTTATTGGTCTCAGCCATCCACATTTACTAATTTTTATCTCAGAAATATTGAGTCCATTTCTGGAGACCTGCATTGTTTAGGTCCGTTATCTGTTGCTCAGAATGTCGTCCACTAAACAGTTGCAACTATAGTTATGCAGGCTTTCTGTTCCGGCAGTGACTCCGTCCGGCTGCCCTCTTCGCTCTGGGCTATTTGACCCAGGGCAAGGGGAAGGGGGGGGGGGGGGGCGGGTGTTCCCTTAGGTCACCTGCTTTATAGTGAAAAGCAAGGGAATGCCTCCTCCAAGACAGTATTTCTGAGTCGCTTCCGGGATGGTTTTAAAGTGTAATATTAATGTTTAATTTCATTCATGTCTTATTTTTAAAGTGTAGCTCGGTGTGAAGCATTTGTATATGTCAAGTGTCAAACGGGCTTTAATATACAATACTCGGACACTTTTAAATGATTATAAAGAGTCTCAATTCTCTGGACTACTTTATTTATTGGCTTGTTTTAATAATAATTAGTATAAAGGTTATACTGGATATTAATAGAGAACATGAATGTTATTGTGCTCAATTATTAAGGGTAGTGTATCTTTCTAATTTAAATATTAAATAAGAAAGATACATGTAAAGCCTAATACTCCTTTTCTCCTTAAGGGGTTATCTCTTTATTTTATAATTGAGCTTATTGGATTTTCCTCTATGTCCTAGGCCCTCCAGCCTGTTTACTATTCAGCTAAGTCTGGGTCATTGGTACAGTATAAAAATGTTAAAAAATTTATAGTAATTTATATATTTTTTATACTTACCAATGACCCAGACGGGGATGGCCCTCCCTGAGTTGGGAACTCTTGCCTCCCCGCTGAGTACATAGCGCTGACCAGGCACTGCCAGTAAGAATGATATTTGGCGCCAATTTCGGGACGACTGCGTCACTGCGCATGCGCAGTAGAGTCGTACTATGGAGGTCCTTTAGGACATGATTTCTTTTTGTTTTGGATGCAAATTTTGGGGATTGGGGGGCAAAATTTGTGTTTGGCCCTGGTTTTTGTGGAGTTAGCACCAGCTAAGTCTGGGTCATTGGTAAGTATAAAAAATATATAAATTACTATAAATTTTTTAACTTTTTATACTTACCAATGACCCAGACGGGGATGGCCCTCCCAAGAGTTGGGAACTCATATCTCCCCGCTGAGTACATAGCGCTTACCAGGCACTGATTGTAAGAATGATTAATGGCGCCAATTTCGGGACGTCCTTGACACTGCGCATGCGCAGTAGTGGCGAAGTATGGAGGGCCATTGAGGACATGATTTCTTTGGTTTTAGATGCAAATTTTGGGGGGCAAAATTTGTGTTTGGCCCTAGATTTTTAAGAGTTAGCACCAGCTATGTCTGGGTCATTGGTAAGTATAAAAAATATATAAATTACTGTAAATTTTTTAACTTTTTAGAACTACAAATCAAAATCTTTTGATACTTGGTATACATTATCTTTAGAGGGTTCAGATTCCGGTTGTTCGAAACAAGTCTCTGGATTCATATTTGAGCTCCCTATGAGAACACAAATTTCAACTTGGTGCAGTAAGATGAAATTTATTTAAAAATCTTCTTCAGACCTACCAGTCGAACTCTCTTGATATATAGTATACTGCATCTTGGGGTGGGGGGGGGGGGGGGGGAGAGGGGAGGGGGGGGTGCAGCCTGAATTTTTAACTTACTGAAGCATGTGAAGTATTTTTTTTTAAGTTTTCTTCTTCAGTTCCATCAGTCAGAATCTTTTGATATTTGGTATGAAGCATCCTTAGTGAGGTGAGATTCAAGTTTGTTCAAATCAAGTCCCTGGGCTGATATTTGTGCTCCCTATGGGAACTCAAATTTTAACTGAGTCCAAGTTGCAACATGAACATTTTTAAAAAATCTTCTTCAGGTCCACCAGTCAGAATGTTTTGATTTGAATGTTTTGGTGATTGGTATACAGCATCACTAGAGTGTCAGATTCAAGTTTGTTCAAATCAAGGCCCTGGGGTCATAGTTGGGCTTCCTATAGGAACGTGAACTTGAAGTTAATGCAGTATGAGGAATACTTCAAACCGAGAGGTCCATAGTTCTATCCCAGCCAGGGGTAACTGCGTTGTGTCCTTGGGCAAGCACTTAATCCTGATTGCCCACATGGGATCTTGGTGGTATTGTGTACTAAGGCGAAATGCACATCGATGGTGCACCTGTCTTCAATCCAAGCTAACCCTGTTTGTGGGGAGTCTGATAGTTGCTTGCCATTGCACGATGGTTCTCTCTGGGTACACCGGCTTTATCCTCCCATAAAACTCTCCAACATGAGATGACCCTGGCTTTCGAATGAGTCATTAAACTCCAATAAATAAATAAATATGAGGAATATTCTTTAAAAATTTTCTTCTCCAGATTTACCAATCAAAATTATTTTATATTTTATATGCAGCATCCTTAGGAGCTTAAGATTCAATTTTTGTTCAAATTAAGTCCTAGCATCATATTTGGGCTCCCTATGGGAGCTCTACTTTTCACACTGTTCAATATGGGGGAATATTCTTTTAAAAATCCTCTTCTTAAGATCCATCAATCAAAATCTTTTGATATTTGATTTTCAGTATCTTTAGTCGGGTCAGATTCCAGTTTGTTCAAATCAAGTCCCTGGGCTCATATTTGAGCTCCCTTTGGCAACCTAAATTTTAACTTGGTGCAATATCAGGAATTCCTTTAAAAATCTTCTTCAGATCCAAGAGTCGGATTCTTGATATTTGATATGTAGCAACCTTTGGATTTGTTCAAATCAAGTCCTTGTGTCATATTAGGTTTCCATGTGAAATCTTCTTTACATCCACAAGTGAGATTCTTTTGTTACATAGTATTGACATCCTAAGTGTGGTGAGATTCAAGTTTGTTCAAATCAAATCCCAGGGATCATATTTGGGGTCCCAATGGGAGCCCAAATTTTAATTTAGTGCAGTATGTAGAATATTCTTCACAGATCTTCTTCAGACCCACCAGGCTGAATCTTTTGATCTTTGGTATATGGCATTACTATGACTCCTAGATAAAAGTTTTTTCAAAGTGTTGTGTTTGACTGATCTTGGGGGCACCAGCAGGGGGAAAGGGAATGGAAAATTTACTTTTTGTGTAAATGAATTGTCCCCATGCATGACAGAGTTGATTGTGGTAAACTTTATTAGATGTAAATGCGAGTACATAAGATTGACATTTGCTCAAATGGGACCACCAAGCCATTCAAGTCCCTGGGGGACATGCAGTATGCCTTAGTGCACAGTGCCACTATGTCACCACATGGGTAATCAGGATTAAAGACACAGTGCAGTTACAGGTGGTCAGGATCAAACCATGAACCTTTCGGTTTGAAGTTCAATGCTCAAACCACTGAGCCACCATGCTCCTAGGTGATTCAGAAATTTGTTTTGAAGATATGGTAAATAGTTTGGCGTTTAAAAATTATATTCAATTTATAGGGTCATTCAATTAATAGATATCCAATTAAGTCCTAAAAAAATTAAAAATCTGTTTCTCAGGCCCTCCCACATGGACCATTTGGCTGCCGCATGCTCTCTTTTTATAACCAATGCAAACTTAAAAAAAATATAAATTAAATGGTTTATATCTGATATTTTACCCAAGTTAATAAAATTGATAAATTTGACCCATGAGTGCAACAAGGCTTTACATTGCTTTAGCCTTGCAAAGCCTTCTTGCACTCATTGGACAAAATACCCTACCGCCCTTGCTGTTGCTTAGATTATGAGGCCTAAAACAAAACAAGAACATGAACTTTTTATGGCAAAGAAATAATTACTAAAATAAAAAAACGCCCACCTGCATGCTATTTTACAAAAAATGGCCTGAGACACAGAAGATCTACTTTGCTGGGCCTAAGTGGGCTCCAATTAAATGTACTTCTTTTTCCTTATTTCATTTCAGGTTTGCATTCACCGAATGTTAAATCATGAGAATATCATTAAATTCTATGGTTTCCGCAAAGCTGCCACTATCCAGTATCTGTTCCTCGAGTATGCCAGTGGAGGCGAGTTGTTTGACAGAATAGGTAATTTTGTTCTCTAGTTTAAAGATTAACATAAATATACAGGCTTGGTTTATTTTTAAAAATGCAGGGGGGCAAAAATTTGGTCTCCTGAGAGTTACACAGCGATCAAAGTGCTCTCATCAACTATTTTCCTTTGTTTTGCTTAACAAACACCCTCTAAATGCCTAGTAAATGGTGTGCATTCTCCATGGGATGCATTCAAGCTAATTAACCCTTTACCCAACACAGGCGATATCAAAATTTATTATTTTAAATATCATTTTTTTAAATTTTTCAAAATATTTCGACAAAACCATATCATGTGACCCCTCATTGGAACGAGCTCAATGAGTTCGTTCCAATGAGGGGTCACATGATATGGTTTTGTCGAAATATTTTGAAAAAATTAATTTTTTCAACTGCTCACTTTGCATATTACGGGGGCGGATGCGGCGATTCGTTAGGTAAAGGGTTAATGCCAATAAACTGCTTTGAATCTGTGTCCTCTGCCCCAGTATGGGCATTTGAGCAAGAAGTTCTGCCTGGATTGCAGGCAGAACTTCTTGCTCAATCAACCCATATGGGGGTAAAGGAGTTTGTAAAAATTCAAACAATTCTCTCCATGAGTACAAATACTGCTGTTTGCAAAACTGAAATATTATTATAGATAATATAACAATTCATAACAATTTTGTAGGGTGTTAATAATGCAATGTTAACGTCTCGAATCCACTGCAGTGCTCTGACTTACATTATTACTCAGTATCACAGGTGTTCACACCCTTTGTTCATTCTATGACATTCTCAGCTCAACTCAACTGAGCGTACTGCCAGTGCTCCACAGACGGGCACTCAATTCAAGCACCTCAACAGGTCCCTATTTTACACCTAGGTACGGTGGGGATTGCGCAATACTGGTGAACATTCCCAACATTCACAGCTGGCATGTGATGCAAAGTTGCAGAATCACACAGTCAAACTTCACTGATCGCACACCAACCACTACTATGGGAAGCTACTGAATCAATCACTGAATGGTTACCCATCCAAGGATTAACTGGGCTCGACGTTGCTTAACTTTGGTGATCTAATGAGAACTGGTCTCGCTTCGCCAGTGCTCCCCAGCTAGTTTATTGATAGCCCAACAGAAATGTTTTTGTTTTTTCAGTCCCCGACCAGCAAAGCCGAAAGGTACTTACTATAGGTTTCCTCTGTGTCGGTTCATCTGTCCGTCTGTTATGCTTTGGTTTCCGGTCATTATTTTTTTAACCGTATATCAAATTGTCATCAAACTTGGATGGATGATGTCCTTTGGGAAGAGGAAGAACCATATTTATTTTGGGGTCATTGTGACAAAGGTCAAAGTCATGGCCACTATAAATGTACTCTAGTTTTGGACTAGAAATGGTTTCCGTAGATTGTTAGTGATGAACCAATTATATAAACTTGATATGAACTGATTACCGATTATTTCGGGAGCGCGGTGGGTCAGTTGGTAGAGGTGCAGGCTGCAAGCCGAGAGGTCCTCGGTTCGAATCCCACCTGCGGCAACCGCATTGTGTCCTTGGGCAAGACACTTCATCTCCATTGCCCGTGTGGGGGCACGATGACGCCGTGTGCTAAGGCGTACTGCACGTCAATGGTATGCATGTCTTCAACCAATCTAACCCTGCCTGTGCTGCAGTGCGGAGTTACGATGTTGGGGATCTGGCAGCTGCTCGTTGTTGCTCGGTGGTTCTCTCCGGGTACTCCGGCTTCCTCCACCCGTAAAACTGTCACGGTCATGATTAGCCATTGTGCATAAATATGTGACCTTAAACATCAATAAATAAATAAATAATAATAACCGATTATTTCACCAAACATTCTGCCAATTCCGATGCCGATTTCGATGGATTGAATAGGGCACAGAAAAAAATCTGTTCTCTCCTATTATACCACATTTCATTGATAAATCACCCTTTACGAAAGTTTAATAGCACATAAGTTCTCAGACTACACATGTTTACTGCTGGGCAATATTAGCCAAAATAATATTCTCAAAGTTTTTTTTGGAAAGAACATGTGATTAACAATACAATCGCACAATATTGTTCTCTCATGAAGTTTGTGTTTATTCTGGTAAATACACATTATGTATTAACTAGAAATATACTGAGTAGACATACTTAGTGTCTCAGTTTAATAATAACTTTGATGTAAATGGGTGTTATGAACTTGTGTCCATCCATGGTTTACACATTACAGATCGATAGGCATGGGACATAACTGTATAGAATTTAATATTCATTTTTCAACTTTTTCCCTCCCTTGATGTGTTACTCCAATATTTACTCTACAGTCAATATTGTTGGGAAACTGCAGTAAACATGGTTGTGGAAGCCATGCGACATACATGTTGAGTAACAATCATCTGGCACTGAAAAAAATTTTTTTTTGAGTTTTTTGTACAATTTTATTCTGCTGTTGTGTTTTGATGTCTGCATCAAAAAATACTGCAGACAGGCGGCTGAACACATTGTATTTACATTAACATTACATTGTATGTACTCAATGCAACGTTGTGCAGCATCAAGGTCGAAGGCCAGTGAAACTGTGCCAATCTCATACTGATTACAGGTGGTAAATGCCATAATATCTTGGCACTACTGATTCTTGTATTCTGCTATGCAGATATTAAAGAGATTTTTAAAAGTCATTATATATAGAATAATCAGAAATTGCCATTTTTTAACTGCTGATTTTCATAATCGGCCAGTGCCCCATAACCGGACAGTTCCAATTGCCGATTCCTATTATCGTTTCATCACTCGAGATTATCTTTTCAACATTTCATCTGATTCTCATCAAACTTGAATAGAAATGCTCCTTAGGAAGAGGAAGATCGCTATTGATTTTATGGTTTGTGGGTCAGAGGTCAAGGTCATGGCAGCTATAAATGGGCTTGAATTTGGGACTTGGAATGGTTTCCAAAGATTTATCTTTTCAGCAGTTCATCTGACTCTTAACAAACTTGAATAGATAATGTCCCTTAGGAAAAAGAATAACAGAGCTTAAATTTCGGCGAGAATCCGAGAATCGATTCGCACAAAGATTCGCGCAATAAAACCAGCGAGAATCCATGTAGATTCTTGCTGCACCTCTGCTAGGATTCACGTGAAAAAAATTGAGTCAATTTAATTCTTTAACTAACACAACGGCAACAAATTAACCAATAGAAGGCTAACATGACCGGAAATATCCTGACAATTTGTCAATAAAATCTTACAAATATGGCTGTCATTGGAACCGGCTCATTGAGCCGGTTCCAATGACAGCCATATTTGTAAGATTTTATTCGTAAATGTTGTTCATTTAATTATTTTATCATTTATTTATTATTTATTGTTTAAAAATGATCAAATTTAGTTTTAAAAATTAAAAAGGTGTGTTGGGTAAAAGGTTAAAATGTGTTATCAGTATACAACAGTGGTTCAACCATGGTGGCGTCATGGGATCCTGGGACACTCATAGTAGGTATGGATTCTCGCAACCATTTTCACGAGAATCCAAATGGATTTTCAAAAAGTTAGATGAAATATAAGCCCTGGAATAACCCTATTATTTTGGGGTTAGTTGGCCAAAACTGAAGGTCACAACAGCTATACAGTACAGTCCCCATGGATTGATCGAAATCCACGCGTGATGTCTTTGCATGCTTTTACCAGGGAATAAAAATCATCAGCAAAATTTTAATTAAATTTTAATGATTATTCCTATAATTAGTGTTTGCAATATAATATTGCATCCGTGAAAATATTGCCCACTCATGGAAAGTGACCAGTCCACAACGGTCGTACTGTAAGTGTATTCTAATTTGAGATTTGAAATGGTTTCCAGAGATTATCTTTTCAACCGTTCATCCAATTCTCACCAAATTTGAAAAGAGGCACTTCTCCATGTTGACCTGGTTTTTTTTATTTAATCATATGTAAAGCTGCATGCTGACAGTTACTTTTGTTCTGGCTGACGTGGTTTTATGGCATGTTCTCCTGTGTTCTCTTGAATTTTTTACTCAGATTATCAAAGATGATGTAGCTGGTAGGAGACTTTGTATTGCTTTAGCAATAGTCTCAAAATGTTTGATTTTTTTTTATTGGGGTTTAATGACACTTGACATCCAGGATTACCTCATGTTTGAACAGGAATGATTAGTCGCCTGACTGGCCCCAGACTGATCAAGCATAGTAAATGTACTGTTTTGAGAATTCAAGATCAAAGGTAGGCTTAATACCACTTCTGTTTTACCCTTCACGAAGAAACCTGTGAGTGTCCGAGATACCAATGGTATCGAAAATGTCTGAAACTAGGCATGTAAAACAAAGCTTATATGGAATTAAAATTGGTTAGCACACAAAAAATTGACTGCATCAGACTTCTATCACTGAATATATAGATAAATAGATGAATATACAGTGCTTCTTCAGAAAAAGTATATCAAGGCAAAGAAGACCTGCTAACAACTTGAGAATCACACTTGAATTAAAATAGTTGGCAGGAGTTACATATAGCCTTTCACAACTCTATTCATCCAATAAAAGTCTCGAGTGAATAAATTATCTGTCAGTTACAAGTATTAACAACTCATGGATTCTCCATAGGTGGCCCAGGAAGTGGAGAAGTGGCCAAATAATATAAGCCAGGCATGTATGTCCAATGTTTCTGTACAGTTTTTGATGCATGTGGCACTTAAGGTACAAGAAAAAGGGGAACACTCACAGGTTAAAAAATCACATTATAAACAATCATGTTATCATTAGGTATGGCTTATGTCAGTTTCATGATTGTTTGCTTTCATAGATGATCCATTCATTTGTAACTGTAAATGATATAGTGTGTGAACAAATTCTTACAAAAGGAAAGTATTTTTACATGGACTTACATGTATTGAAAACTTGAGAAATGTTTGCCCCTTTTCTGCATATCAGTTTTTACCAAACACAAAAGTAGTAGTAATGAAAAGAGTCATTTACTTCACATTCAGATTTTTATAAAATTGCATGTGGTTGGGTGGTTTTTTATTTTAATTTTATCCCCCCGCAAGGGAGGGATATAGTGTAGAACTATGTCCGCCCGTCATTCTGAAATTTGTTTATGGTATAACTTGAACAATAGTTAACAGATTCAGTTCTTTTGGTATATGTCTCTATGGTAACAATGTCTTTGTCAGGTTCGATGACCACTGATATCTCCTGAAAATTATGGGAGTTATTATTACCCTTTGTTATAAAAATATTAAGTTATTTCTTGAGTTATGAACCCCAAAAAACAAAGGCAAAACTGTGTAAATGGGCATAGCCCATTTATACAGTGTTTGGCCTTTGTGTTTTGGGGTTCATAACTCAAGAAATAGACAGAAACAAACGATCATTCCTTATAATTAACCTGGGGAGGCAATAAATTTGAACACTCTACTTTGTGGAGTTATAATAAAAAAGGCATAGTTTTCTAAAATTTGGTTTGAAATGACAGTACATTTCACCGAAATATGTTCTTGTGTCATTAAAAATTTTATTGACCAATGTTAAAGGGACCACCGTAAGCCATGCCCACACAAAATTTCAATCTTCTTTTCCACTTGACGAGAGGGTGATGTCATTCAAAGCAATGCTGGGTTAAATTTAATTCTGATTTTGATCATTTCCTGAGAAATTAAAAACACAGATTATGAATGTGAAGTTCGATATAAACCCTAATGACATGAAGTTGGCTAAACTTTTTCTCAAAAAGAGTTCATTCAGGCTATTTTGAAATTGAAAAGTTTTGATTGCGTGAGTTTCATTTGAAGATGCCATTGGCATCAGTGATGCAGCATTTTGTTCATGTTGACATTGTTGTGCATGAGGCTGAATTGTCATGGAGAACAATGTTTTGTTTCTTTAAAATGGCACATTTCCTGTTGTAACCGTGGACGGAACCTTCATATCAGTGTCTACTCACGTACATAATGTGTCATAGTTCAAATCCAGCATCATGCATTCTCTGGATACCAGTTGCATGTAAACAGTGTGCTGTGTATGTCAGACATAAATTTTGAGAACTGATATTCTTTTACACTCTTGTCATTGAACCACATACATTCAGTTGATGGTGAAAGGTGAGCACTGTGGAGTGCATGCAGGTAGGTGGCAATTTTATTTAACCCTTTACCTAACATGAAAAGCAGACGACACTTGCAAAAAAAATTCTTGAATAACTAATTTTTTTCATTTTTTGTCGAGCTCGTTCCAACGAGGGGTCATAACCTATGTTTTTGAGACAAAAAATGAAAATATTAATTGGCGATTTTTGAGAATAGCGTTGGCCGGTTTTGGCCGTTACGTTGGGTAAAGGGTTAAATCAGTCCGATCAATTATATCTTTATGACATGTTGTGATGATTATGACCGGTCATTGTTTATGTTTGATCTGGGTAAAATAATGAATGCAGACGATCCTCTATTAATTTCAATTGCATATGAAAAATTAAACATGAAATAAAAAGCATGATAAGGATTTCATTGTTTATTTGATTTTATTTTGAAAGTATTTTTAAAATGGTGAGATAAATATTAATTACTTTTCTCTTTCAAACAATATGAGCGTGCAGAGCTTTTCCATTCACACTGTGCATCGTAATCTTAACGGCTAGCATTGGAACGTGGTTTAGGGCATGCCTAAATGTGTTTTTTTCAGTTAATTGTGATATGAACAGAAAAAAAGAAATAATTTAAGCCAAATAAAAAAAATGTATTGATTCTCAGGCAATTTTTTTTTCAAATCAGTGAGGGAGGGAGGATTTTATTTTTATTTTTTATTTCTTTTTTCTTTTTTTTTTCTTGTAAAGGGTTGAGTATACTTAGTAAATCTTTTTGCTGTCTTTCCACTTGAAAAAGAGAAAAGGTTGTATTTTAGTGTAATTATAGTATACCTTTTATGACTAACTGCCGTAACAACAGCTAAAAGGATTTGTATTTTATTGTTCTTTTTAATGGTATAGATCTGTCAAACATCAGGATCCATTAGAATAGGCCCCAGTAACCAATGCTTGGGGTAGGAGTACTTTAAAATGGGAAACATGGCTCTAAATGATTGGTTAAACTTGAGTTTATATCAGTGTTGCGGCCATTATAGCCATTGTGCAGAAATATATGACCTTGAACACCAGCAAATAAATAATTAAATCATGATCCAGTATATCAGAATTTGCCTTGTTACAGTTTATGGGAGAGTGCCTCTGGGCACTCTCCCATAAACTGCAAAAAGAAAAACCAATTTACTGCAAACACAGCTGAATAATTATATGTCGAGAAATGTGAAAAAATGACCATTCCAAGTTTTCACAAATTCTTAAAAAAACATGACATAATAAAAATGTCTAATGAGGAGGTTCAAATCCAACGAGGGAGGGCCCGAGAATCAAAACATTATTTTTTATTAGCCTTAGCCTATCATTTTGCCTGAAAATTCATGAACAGAAAAAAAGGTTTAATTATAAACTATTTAATTTTTATTTTTGTTAAGTTTACATTGGTTATAAAAAGTGAGCATGCGACAGCCAAAAGGACCATGTGGGAGGGCCTGAGAAATAGATTTTCAACTTTTTTTAGGCCTAATAATTTTTTATGCAACATAAATGGATGATAAACACATCAATACAAATGGCTCTGAATGGGAATGAGATATACTGTGACGTCCTCATTGGAATGATCTTGACAAGCTTGTTCCAATGATTGGTCACATGATTTGGTTTTCTTTAAATTTTGTTTTAAATAATTTTTTGTCGCTGCTCAGTTGATAAATTATGTGGGTGGATGCTATCATTTCATTGGGTTGAACAAGTTAACAAGTAAAGGGTTGAACAAGTTGAACAACAGTCAGTTTTGGTTTGAACATAGCATTTCTTGTGAATTCGTAATTCCACACTCTTCTGGATGCGTAATCAAGTGTAAGTGTTTACTCTACACCAGTATCTACTTGTTATGGCCATTACACAAGTGTATTTCTTTTCAGCCTACTCACAATTGTTTACAATTGGCTGTAACGCAAGTGCAAGCCCTACTTCAGAACTAACTCAAGCTTAAGAAACTTTTAGTGGAAAAGCACGAAAAAGATCGAAAAAGGGTCAAGCGAGACTGGCGCTCGACATTACAGGTACTCTCTCTGCATACCTCTTGTGTTTACCGAGCGCATGTGCAACAACCGTGATGTCAATTCCTTTTATTTCCGCCATTGTGCTGGTCGGAAATTTTGTGACTCATGCTATTATTTAGCTGTTATCTTCGTGAACAACTTATTTATACGGTGCTGTCTTGTCTGTTTATGTGCAAGTGGACTGTATCCTTTTCAAGATTCTATATTATTTACTATTTGATGATATTTTTTATCATTTTTGCGTGTTTTCTCACACATAGTCTTGTTTTGCCCCTGCGTGTTAACACAACCATTGTTGTTCTGTTTTCCATCGGTGGGAAGCTTGTTTTCACTTATCATATTCATATTATACCTAAGACTATTCCTTGTACCTCTTGCTTGCAGGTGAAACATGTGGACGACTTTCATTCCACAAGTGTCACTTGCAACAATTGTACACAGGCCCAATCATGTGGTATTTGTGGGGTTTGGTCCTCAAAATTCTGGGCATCTGTAAACAGTGTGGTTCTTTCTAGAGCTAGAACCCCTCGTTCTAGGGGTAAGGGTAGCAGTGCCTTATCAGACATTTCTGTGAGTGCACGTGGTGACTCTGTCACACAGGATGCTGATCTGTCTCTTTCTGTGGCGAGTTCCTCTGCAACTGTTGACGGTGCTAGTGCGGTGGTACCTGAAGTGGAGACCGTGGTATCTTTGTCTTCTGATGTCAATCTTAAGGCGTCTGTTTTCGTTGAGAGCTTCTCTGAGGTCAGCTTGGTGACACTCTCCGATTTGCCTCCTGTGCCGTCGACAGTTGCTGAGGAAGTTGTTACTACAGATCCTATTCTGTATGATGGTGGCTCTTCCATCTCTTCTGGGGATGGTGTATACAGTCTCGGGGGTCTGAGACTGTATCTGCTGGTGTGTCTCTGAGCTCTCAGCCACCCCTGGCTTTGTGGTGAAGATGTGCGGGTCTGCTGTCTGCTCCGTCTCATCTCGCTAGGTTTGCTCCTGGTCGGTTGAGCTGTTTGGTCGCTTCGACAGTGATTCCTCGCCCCTCGAGCGAATCATTTGTTGTTCCTCCTTACCCTGCTGGTGTGCCGACTAGCAGGATGGGGCTGGGACATTGGCATCCAGGGCCTGCTGTTCGGCAGAGGTCAGTGACAGCTCCGGTTAGCTGTCACTCTTGGAACCTTGGAACCTTTCTCCGGTGATTCTTCACTGTGTTCCGAGACTGGCTGTCTGTCGATGCTTGTCGTTGGTCTCAAGAGGATGGGCAGTTGGGGCCTTCTGGCGCACAGAGGCCAATGGCAGGTTCCTGTCATTCTTAGGACAATCCTCCGGTGTCTTCTCATCGTGTCCCAGGTCCAGCTACCGATCTACGTATGCCATCGGTCTCTTTAGAGGATTTGCAGGCTGGGCCTTCTGTTCCGCAGAGTCAGTGATTGCCCCTGGGCGTCACAATCGGGAGTATCCTCAGGTGTCTTCTCACCGTCTCCCTATTCTGTCTGCCGTTCTAAGGATTTGAGTTCTTCTGCCAGAAGGGTCCATTGGGAAGACACTCCGTCAGGCGATGCTGCTACGACGGATTCTCAGGGTGAGCTGCGTCCTGCCGTTTTGGTGCTCACCCGATTGCATTCTTGCAACCCTCCAGTTGGCTTCATTGTGCCTCCTGAGGCACAACCTCCTTTGGTCGGTCGCCGAGATGCCTCGCCTGGCCCGTTGGATACTGCACAGTATTCACAGGAGGTTTCTGCTGGTCAGCCCGAGTTGGGCTAAGTCTCTTCTGCTACAGAGGATGACGATTTTCTTGAAGGTGCTGGGCCCCCCTCGTCAGTCTTGGGCCAGGCTTTGGATTTTGTCTTTGGCTTATTGCCGGATATTCAACCTTCAGACCAGCCATCAGTGACCGTCTGGCCGCGGTCCTCTGTGGAGCACCGTAACCCTGTTGAGCCTTCAAGCTCTGGGGCTTTGCGTCGTCTGCAATCGGCTCAGGTTGTTGAGTCCTTCCAGGGCTTGGACACCAAAATGCGTTCTAAGGCTCTCAAGGGTTCTTTCTTTTCACGAGCTGATGTCTTTCTGCCTCCATCTCGGTTTCGTGTTTACGATTCCGTCTGTCCACCAGTCTTCCAAGGGATGACTACTGTTGATGAAGATTCTTCTTCCCTCGGGTTAACTAAGCCTAAGTCGGCAGTTCTCCCGATGTCGGTAGTTGAGTCAATGGTGGGCCTGTCCTGAGAGATGCTGAGTATGTTATCTCTCGCGGACCATGTCGTCGCGGGCCTGGCTGAATATTTTCCACCAGGGGAGTTTGATGATGCTCAAGTGCCTTTTTGCGTTTTGTCACAGGCTCTTATGAACTTGACACACACTCACGCCTGTAACACGGCTAATTTGAAGCTGGCACGCTGGGATGCGGTGTTGGATTCTTCTCCATCCCTTCCTTCTGAGCAGCATGCTGTTCTGAGGTCTGCTTCTTTGGTTGGACCTCAGTTGTTCCATGGTTCCGTGGAAGCTGTCCGTGGTGAGGTTCTTCGTCATTCGAAGGACCAGCTTTTGCTACGACAGCTGGACCAACCTGTTGCTGCGGGTGGTGGTCGTTCCAGGCGCGCCAAGCATCCTGCTGCGTCTGCCACATCGGCTCCGTCCGCTTCTTCTGCACAGAAGAAGCACCGACACGGCCGGGCTCGCTGGCAGCCTTAGGGAGGAAAGTGTCAGGACTCTGTTGCTTCCCGAGGGGGTGGTTTCTCCTCTTGGGGGCCTCGCAAATGAAGGTCCTCACCTCGAATCGCCTCCAGTCGGGGGAAAGCTGTCGCTGTTTTACAACCGTTGGACAGAGATGACGTCAGACACTTGGGACCTCGATGTCATCCAATCCGGTCTGCGACTGTCCTTCCGTCGGCACCCCTGTTTATCTTGGGTGCCCCTCCCGACTCAGGTTCCTTCCGATTCTCTAAATCGGGACCTTCTGGTGCAGAAGATCGACAATCTCCTCTCCAAAGGGGCGATCGAGGTGGTCAGGAACACCCTTTCACAGGGGTTTTACTCGAGACTTTTCTTGGTGCCGAAGAAAAACGGCCAGTTTCGTCCTGTCATCGACCTGAGTATCCTGAACAAGTACATTATAGTCGGTTTCCAGTCGGTTCAACGTTCAGTTCATCAGAGTGACTTTGCTGCCAGTATCAACCTGAAGGATGCCTACTTCCATGTACCCATTCATCTGACGTCATGGAAATACCTTCGGTTCTCGTTTCGGGATCGAGTCTATGAATTCAGAGCTCTCCCGTTCGGATTGAACCTGGCTCCTTGGGCCTTCACCCGACTGATGTCACATGTGCTTGCTTTTCACCATACTCAGTCGGCTGTGACTTCGTCAGCCTACCTGGACAACATCCTCCAATGGCACCACGATGCTGCTGTTCTGGAGTCCGATGTCCGGCAGTTACTTTGCCAACTAGCGTCGCTGGGTTTCAGAGTCAATCGTGAGAAGTTGGATCTCCTTCCTTCTCAGCAATTTTGTCATTTGGGAATGGATTTCAACACTCTTCACAATGTGGTGTCAGTTCCCAATGCTCGGGCGACGATTCTTTCTGCCTTGACTCGGAACCAATCTTCCTCGGTCTCGGCCAGGACTTTCCTTCGGATGCTGGGCCTTTGTGGTTCGGTGACAGATCTCATTCCGCTCGGTCGCTTGTTTGTCTGACATCTCCAACACTTCCTGTTGGATCATTGGCATCCGAATGTAGATCCTCTGGACCTGGAACTTCCTATTCCTCGGTCCCTGCTTTGTCACCTCCATCTTTGGGCCGATGTTCCCTGGTTGACACAGGGTGTTCCATTGGATCTTCCTTTCGTCGATCACATCCTTACTGTGGATACCAGCGATCGGGGCTGGGGTGCGACATTGGATCCTCTCGGTCTGTCCACTCACAGGGAGTGGGACAGCGATCAGGTGGGCCTTCATATCAGCCAGGAGCTACTCTGTTGAGTTTTCGGCTTTGGATCTCTCACCTGTCGGACCACATTGTCCTACTTCTTTCGGACAATTCAACAGTAGTGGCCTAAATACGGAATGAAGGAGGCACACATTCGATTTCCATGTATCAGCTATCTCGGGATCTTCTACTGTTGGCGTGGGATGTAAACGCTTGGGTGACCATTCGGCACATTCCCGGGCGTCTCAACATCCTAGCAGACTCCCTGTCCCGACGCGACAGTGTCCTTCCAACGAAATGGATGCTGCATTGGTCGGTGTTTCAGGCGATTTGCGAGCAGTGGGGGCGTCCTCTGGTCGACCTTTTCGCCACTCACGGGAATCATCAGGTAGAGACCTTTGTCTCTCCTTGTCCAGATCCTCTGGCATTTGCGGTAGATGTGCTGTCTCTGGACTGGACAGGTTGGATTGGCTATGCCTTCCCTCCTACACCGATTCTTCCTCAACCGCACGTCTGTCTCCACAGAGGGTGTGGATCAGTCTGCTGTGGCCTCTGTTGGCAGATCGGCTGATTCGTCTACCTCTATGTCGTGATATTCTTTCCCAGGGTCGTCCCAGGAAGTATCACAACAACCTGGCGAGCCTGTCCCTTCATGCCTGTCTTTTATCAGGTCCTGTCTCCGACGTAGAGGTTTTTCGAGACGCACAGTGGAGTGCATTTCTGCATCACGGCGAACTTCCACTGGCATGACTTATGCTGCGAAGTGGAAGGTTTTCTGCCGCTGGTGTACAGATCACAATGTGGATTACCGTGATCCGTCAACCGCTCAAATTGCGGATTTTCTGGTATACCTTTTTGACTCCAAGGGCCTTCAGCCTATTACAATTAAGGGCTATCAGTCTATGCTGTCTGATACTTTCTCTTATGTGGGAAAGCGGTGCATCGGTCGTAATCTTTTTCTCTCCAAACTCATTCAGCACTTTTCTTTGAAGAGGCCTCGAGTTTTGTGTCTTACACCCAAGTGGAACTTGGCATGGGTGTTGCACTGTTTGGAGGGGGCGCCATTCGAGCCTTTATCTGAGACCGATATGCATTTTCTCACCTATAAGACGGCTTTCCTTCTAGAGTTTGCTTCTGCCCTACGTGTCAGTGAGCTTCATTCACTATCTGTTGATTCTGCTTTCTTCAGAAATGAGGCTAACATTGTCACCTTCACTAATGATTGCTCTTTTCTGGCCAAGAATCAACTTCCTGATTCGATACCTCCTCCCATCTGCATTCAGGCTCTCCCTGCTGTCGATGGCCGGAGGCCTCTTCTTTGTCCTGTTCGTGCGATCAAGACTTACATTAATCGCACTCAGTTCATTAGGAGGGGTCGGAAGAGACTCTTTCTGTCTCTCATTCCCAGGAGGCAGTCTATCTCTTCACATTCTATTTCCAGGTGGATCTGTCTTGCAATCAAACTGGCTTATTCCAGCTTATCTGCTTCGGATCTTGTTTCGAACCGGTTTAATGCTCAGGAGGTTCGTGCCATTTCTGCATCCTGGGCGTTCGCCAATTTGGAATTGCTCAAGGATGTTATGAATGTGGCTTACTGGAGGAATGCTTTTACCTTCTCCTCCTTTTATCTCCGCCACCTACAGCAGCAATCTGAGGACCTTTATTAGCTCATCTTGACAAAGTCAAGCTGAGCTAATCTTATCGCTTGCCGTCCGTCGTCCGTCAACACCATGTTTTGGTCTTCTCCTCCAAAGCCACTGGGCCAATTCAAGTGAAAGTTTGTGTGAGTGATGGTCCCAAAGGGGCATTTCATTTTTGTTCAACTCAGCATGTCCAGCCCCATAGGGAGGGAGTGGGGGAAAATGCTCCAAAATATTTTTAAAATCTTCTTCTCAAGAACCAGTGTGTACAATGACTTGATATTTGCTATGGAGCTTCCATATGACGAAGTTCGTGAAGTAATATTTGGCTTTGTAATAGGAGGGGTAAGATTTTTGGCCCCGCCCAAAATTTCTATTTTCTGAACCGATGGCCCGGTATGAACCAAATTTGGTTTGTGGTAGTATTGGGTCATAAGTACTTGACCCATGCCAAAAAAAAAATTCCCGCATCCCCATGGGAACCCTGGGAGCTAAAAATAGAAATATTTTCAAACGCCCATATTTCCCAAACCCCATGGAACAGAGAGCTTTTATATGGTATGAAGTATCCTTATGACCAGTAGAATTGAATAGTAAAAAAAAATTGCCATCGGTTATGTTAGGGTGTTCTGTAATGGGCATCGAAAAAATGCTGAGTCAGCATATTTGCAAAAATTTTTAAAAATCTTTTCTCCAAAACCAATCATCAGAATCTTTTGATATTTGGTATACAGCATTCATAGGGGGGGTCAGATAAAAGTTTGTTGAAATAAAGCTCATTGGTTTATATTTGGGCTCTCTGCAGGAGCCCGAAGTTTTAACATAGGGTAATATGGGGAATATTCTTTAAAAATCTTCTTCTTCAGAACCACCAGTCAGAATCTTTTAATATTTGGTATACATCATTGTTATGAGGGTCTGATTCTAGATTGTTCAAACCAAGTCCCTAGGTTAATATTTGGGCTTCCTATGGAAGCCCAAATTTTATCTTTGTTCAATATGGAGGGTAATTTAAAAAAATCTTCTTCTTCAGATCCATCAGTCAGAATGCTTTGATATTTGGTATGCAACATCTCTATGGGGGTCAGATTCAAGTTTGTTCAAATCAGATCCCTAGGTATATATTTGGGCTCACTATGGTAGCCCAAATTTTTACTTAGTGCAATATGAGAAAATTTCTTTAAAAATCTTCTTCTTCAGATCCACCAGTCGGAATGCTTTTATATTTGGTATACAACATCTCTAGGGGGGTCAGATTCCAGGTTGTTCAATTCGAGTGCCTAGGTTAATATTTGGGCTCCATATGGGAACATGAAATTTAACTTAGTACAATATGAGGGAATTTCTTCAAAAATCTTCTTCTTCAGTTTCACTTGTCAGAATGCTTTCACATTTGGTATACAACATCTCTAGGGGGGGTCAGATTCAAGTTTGTTCAAATCGGATCCATAGGTCAATATTTGGGCTCGCTATGGTAGCCCAAATTTGAACTTAGTGCAATTAGAAGAAATTTCTTTACAATTTCTCTTCTTCAGATCCAACGGTCAGAATGCTTTCATATTCGGTACACAACATCTCTAGGGAAGTCAGATTTAACTGTGTTCAAATCAAGAGCCTGTGTTAATATTTGGGCTCTCTATGGGAGCCGGAATTGGCCATTTTGCTGAAGAATTAAAAATTTTGAATTCAGTACCCTCTAGAGGTACTAAGATTAATCCACATAGGTTGTATCAAGGGGCTTCATAGGGGAGCTCTACATTTTACTTATGATCAACTGAAGAAAAGGCATGATGCCTAGATTATTTTTGTCACTCCTGAGGGACTCAAGGATTGACAGTATAGCCTATGGAGATGGCTTGCTTAATGTAGACTCATTCTTGGACTCTGTTTAAATTGTGTTCTGTACAAGATGAGCACTTCAGGCTCCATGGGGCCTCTTGTTCTTTAGGCCCTCTCGTTGCTGCTCAGGCTGTTGTGCACCCTCGTTAAATTTGTTTTTATCGGGTTTGTGCTTCGCTCAGCCTTGTTCTTTTCAGGTGTCTTCTCTCTATCTTCATTACAGGTTTCGTGATTATTCTCTACCCTCCTTGCTTTTCTTTCTGCTGCTCTTGATGGTATTGGTTATGTGATTCACCTCCTCCTATTGTTTATTCAGCCAACTGTAAACAATTGTGAATAGGTTGAAAAGAATTTAAAATGTTTTAGTTCATTTTGTTTCTTAACATACCTACCACAATTGTTTACTGGAGGCCCACCCTCCTTGGGGATATCTTTGATATCGATGCCTCCCCGCTAAATCACAAACTTCTCGCTGACGGAAATATGGTATTGTCGTCACGGTCATTGCGCATGCGCTCGGTAAACGCAAGAGGTGTGCAGAGAGAGTACCTGTCATGTCGAGCATCGGTCTCGCTCGACCCTTTTTCGATCTTTTTCGTGCTTTTGCACTCTATTACTTTTCCAACTTGTTTGGAAAAGTTTCTTAATCTTGAGTTAGTTCCGAAGTAGGGCTTGCACTTACGTTACAGCCAATTGTGAACAATTGTGGTAGGTATGTTAAGATACAAAATTTACTAAAAAATTTTAATTTTTTAGTCAAGTTTTCAAAACAAAACTTGCCTATTTGTATGGCGAGCATTGGTTGCTGGGAGGGCGGGCGTTCGTCCCTTTTTGCCTAGAACTTAATTGTTTCTGGACGGATTTAATAGATATGGCCCTTTGTTGAAAATGACCAATGTTGAGCTTGATAGTGCGATAACTTCAATAAATGTCAACTGGTTTGACTGATATTTGACACAGGTTTTAAGGAACAATGTCTTGATCAAGTTCGAAAATGGGCTTGCTCCGATGTACGATTTTCATAAGAGTTATGGCCCTTTGTTAAAATCGACTAATTTTAAGTTTAATGGCATGATACCTTCAACAAACTTCAACCGATCTGTCTGATATTTGGCACATGGGTTTTAAGGAACAATGTCTTGATCAAGTTCAAACATGGGTTTGATCCGGTGTATGATTTTCTCAAGAGTTATGGCCCTTTGTTAAAATCAACTAATTTTGAGCTTGATAACACGATAACTTCAACAAACATAAACCGATTTGACTGATATTTGGCACATATGTTTTAAGAAACAATATTTTGATCGAGTTCGAAAATGAGCTTGGTCTGATATACAGTTTTCAGAAGAGTTATGGCCATTTGTTCTATTAATTATGAGCTTGATAATGCGATAACTTCAACAAACGTCGACCGGTTTGACTGATATTTGGCACATGGGTTTCAAAGAACTTTGTCTTGATGTTCAAAAATGGGCTCAGTCCGGTGAACGACAACATAATCATTGGGCTGACTTGGTCATTTTTTTACGAATTTTGTGCTTGATAGCATGATAACTTGGAACAAACGTCAACCGATCCTATTCAGTTTCGTTATGTGGGTTTCCAGGAACATTTTCTTGATCGAGTTTGAAAATGCGCTGGGTCCATTTCTTTTAGCTCACCTGAGCACAGCTCAAGGGGAGCGTTACTAATCACTTTCTGTCCATTGTCTGTCCGGCGTTAACTTTACATTATTGACTTCTTCTCACAAACTGCTAGACCAAATTCCACAAAATTTGCTGTGCATGTTCCCTATCATATGTCAATTCAAGTTTGTTCAAATCAAGTTGACCCGCCCCTTGGTAGGGCCACGCCCAAAAAGTGAGCCTAAATCTTAAAAAATCTCCTTCTCATGAACCAGCAGTAGCAGATACTTGATATTAGGTGTGCAGCTTCCTTTTGAGGTGTAGACTCAGATTTGTTCAAGAGAAGTTCTAGGGGCTATATTTGCCATCGATCTGGGGGGGGGGGCAAGCATTTCTGCCCCGCCCAAAATTTCTATTTTCCAAACCGAGAGGCTGATTTGAACCAAATTTGACATGAGGTTTTAATGGGACATAAGTAGTTAATTTTTGCCAAAAAGAATTTTCCCATCTTCCCATGGGAACCGCAGGAGCTAAAAATAGAAAAAAATTAAAACGCCCATATCTCCAAAACTACAGGCACAGAGAATTCTTATTTGGTGTAAAGCTTCCTTAGGACCAACAGAATGGAATGGTAAAAAAAAAATTGCTATCGGTTTTATCATGGGGTACTTTTTATGGGACTTTGAAAAAGTGTTGAGTCAACATTTTTTAACACTGTGGGTAATGGGAAAAAACATTTAAGACTACTTTTTCCCCAAACCACTGCTCCAAAAGCTTTCAAATTTCACATATAACAACTTTGAAAGATTGTTTCACAGGTTTATGGAAATCAATTCTCTATGAGAGCCCAAATGTTTAAATTAGTGCAGTATGAGGAATATTTCTTTAAAAATCATCTTCAGATCCTATAAGAATCTTTTGATATTTAGTATGCAGCATCCTTAGGGGGTGAGATTCAAGTTTGTTCAAGCCAAGTCCCTGGGTTCATATTTGGGCTCACTATGGGAGTCCGAAGTATAACGTAGTTCAAAATGAGGAATTTTCTTTAAAAATCTTCTTCTTCAGATCCAGCCGTCAGAAAGTTTTGATATTTGGTATGTAGCATCCTTATAGGGGTGAGATTCAAGTTTGTTCAAGCCATGTTCCTAGGTCCATATTTGGGCTCACTGTGGGAGCTTGAATTGTAACTTAGTTCAAAATGAGGAATTTTCTTAAAAAATCTTCTTCTTTAGATCCAGCGGTCAGAATGTTTTGATATTTGGTGTGCAGCATCCTAAGGGGGGTGTGTTTGTTCAAGCCAAGTCCCTGGGTTGATATTTGGGCTCCTTGTGGGAGCCCGAATTATAACTTCGTTCAATGAGGAATTTTTCTTTAAAAATCTTCTTCAGATTCAGCAGTCGGAATGTTTTGATATTTGGCATGCAGCATCCATAGTGGGGTGGAATTCAAGTTTGTTCAAGCCATGTCCCTAGGTTCATATTTGGGCGCACTGTGGGAGCTCGAATTGTAACTTAGTTCAAAATGAGGAATATTCTTTAAAAATCTTCTTCTTCAGATCTACCAATAAGAATCTTTTGATATTTGGTATGCAGCATCCTTAGGTGGGTGAGATTCAAGTTTGTTCAAGCCAAGTCCCCAGGTTCATATTTAGGCTGAAAATGTGGGGTTCCATTCTGGACTTAGAAATTTTGGACCAAAATCCAGAAATTTTTTTTTTGTTTTTTATGCGTTTCGGTCAATTTTAAGACAAAAAGACATTTTTTTTTTGTACACTGAAAATTTGGGGGCCGGGTGGGACTTGGAACATTTTGCACCAAAATCCAGAAATTAGTTTTTTGGTTTTTTATGTGTTTTGGTCAATTTTAAGAAGAAAAACAAATTTTAGGCTAAAAATATTTTGTTTGGGACTTTGAAAATTTCCGAACAAAAATAAAAAACATCTGTTTTTTATGTGCTTATCTCAATTTTGGGACGTAAAAGTGCAGGAACTGAAAATAGAAGGAAAATCCTTTCTATTGTGTGGGTACAACTGCTTCATCTAGTGGTATATGCTTTTCTTAGGAGGGGGCGTATGCAGCTTATTCAAGTCAAGTCCCTGGTTTGGTATTTAGACTACCATGTCAGGTGAGTGCCCTCAGGCCCCCTGGGACCTCTTGTTTTAGTTCATAACCACAGTTGCGTTAGCCACGAAAACTCTACTTCTCTTTTTATAACCAATGCAAACTTAAAAAAATTAAAAATTAAATGGTTTGTGTCTGATATTTTACCCAAGGTAATAAAATTGATAAATTTGTCCCTTGAGTGCAACAAGGCTTTGCTACCCTTTAGCATTGCAAACCCTTCATGCACTCAAGGGACGAAATCGAAATGCGATTCTGTGCCTACAACGAGACTTGATCTGAATTCCCGTAGACACACACTGTGGTGATGATAAATTTATCTCACAATATTCACCACAAAATGTGTTATAAAACTATTTTAAGAGGAACTTTTTTATTTGCCTTATCGACAGAAAGACGCAAATTGAAAAATAGAATAGAGTTCATGGAACTCCATATTGAGGTCAGTGATGACATTACACTTCAGAGAAAATTACGTCACTGGGATTCACTTTACTGAATACTGCTTGCGAAGTGGAGCAACTGTGTGTTTCGTCAACGTGAATTTGGTTGTAACTTTTGCAACAATTACTGGTGAATTAAATATCCCTCTTGGTGTAAAGGTTTATTATATTTTAAAATATGCTGTTCATCGTTTATTGAGGTGGAGATTTCCACATTTCATAGCAAAAACTAATCCTTTAACTTCAAGAGAGAAGCCTCGACTCGAGCGTTCAGGAAAATCCCAATAATAGGCTACAAACCAGCCCGAGATGCTGAAAAGTGTGCATAATTTTTAACTATTCGTTGAGTTAACTTCCCCAGTGACATTTTAGCATACCGTGTTTAATAAATACATTACCGGGCGTTTAGTTGGCAGACACACTGTCATATGCGGCTCAGAGAAAACAATATTAGGTTCGGCTTCGCCTCACCTAATATTGTTTTCTCTGAAGGGAAAAACGCGAAGTCATCAAATGGTATTAATGCCGTTGTTTTGGCAACAGCAGAATCACGCTCTTGTATCAGGGGCCCTTGATACGGATTCGGAACAAGGGCCCAGATACATTAAACTTTAGTTGCGTAACAGTGCAAAAATGCCCCGATTGTGAGATAAAAACCAAGAACAGGAACTTTTAATGACAAAAAAATAATTACCAACATAAAAATTAAAATAAAAAAATACCCGTCCACATGCAATTTTACAAAAACTTGCCAGAGAAACAAGATCTACTTTGTGGGGCCTATATAGTAGAGTGCTAAATTTCTTTTTGTGGTCAGAATTTTTTCACATGTCTTTGTCCTGTTGTAGTCTGTGGGAGTGTACCTATTGGCATTCAGCCATAAATTGTAACAGGTAAATCCATATAGACCAAATAGTTTCACTACAAAGACATTATAAACCATATCCACAGAATATGAGAACTTGGAAGTTGTGGTGCATGTACTTCATAATAAAGCCCAAATACGGGCTTCTAACACACAATCAGTTAATGATGAAATTTGAAATACATTCAATCGGTTATGTGCTTAAAGACAGTAAGAATGTTCTTATTGCAGTCTCATTGAAAATAGGTAATCATATTCACTGAATAAAACAATGATGGAAGAAATTAAGGGTCCCAAAATGATTTCTGCAAAATATACTGAGAATCAAGTTACAATTGTTTTTTTCTTTCCCTCAGAACCCTGGGTAGTGAAGCAGTGCTTGTTTACTCTGGTAAACAAGCTCTGTGTTACTTGTAAAGTAGAACCCAGTTACCAATGCCTGGGGTGGTTGTCCTCAAAAATGGACAACATGGATATGAAGGATTGACTAAACTTAACTTTATTTCCATGTTGCACTCGAGATTAGCCATTGTGCAGAAATATATGACCTTAAACACCAATAAATAAATAAAATTTTTGGTTTGTCCCATTTGATCATTATTCACTTTATTTTCAGAACCAGATGTTGGAATGCAAACTCATGAAGCAAATCGATACTTTAAACAGTTAATTGCTGGTGTGGTGAGTATTTTGTATAGAGTTTCCAGTCCTGATTTTTCGATGGGAATCCAATATATAATATTCCT
Organism: Pictodentalium vernedei; assembly: GCA_031216915.1. Lineage (NCBI taxonomy): Eukaryota > Metazoa > Mollusca > Scaphopoda > Dentaliida > Dentaliidae > Pictodentalium > Pictodentalium vernedei. The sequence goes on from CM062288.1 coordinate 243,139,386, forward strand.
ATAAAATGAAACTGTGGGAATCCAAGTGGATTCCCATCATTCAAATGTAAACTGTCAATAATGTGCATCTGACCAACGTGTTGAGTTAAGCTTATAAACTACTTCAAATTCAGAATTTCATCCGGTAAATATTTAATTGATAAAGTACATATTAGTGCTCTAACGACTAGTGAATTCCAAAGTTGACTAGTGAATACCCAAAAGTCAAGTCGACTTCGACTAGTCATTGGTGATAACCTGTCTCCTTATAACAGTGTTGGTGTTCCGGTAGAGTGCTGAAGGTCCAAATTTGGCTTCACTTGGGCATTCATATACAGAAACTTACTGGAACATTATTCTGTTAATGTGCTTCTAATTATGCTAAGAGTGAAATTATATACTAAGTCTTATTTAATTTGCCTTGTTGCGATTTATAGGAGAGTGCCTATAGGCACTCTCCCATAAATTGCAACAAGGCAAATTAATAACATATCCTGATAGCCCAAAATAATTCGGCACTCTACTAGTACCAGTTAAAACAAACTACTGTCACTACTATTAGATGGCAATAGATGTATACATTGATTGCCCAATATTGCTGTTCGAACTGTCTGACAGTGGCACAGAAGGGATACTATTTACCTAAAAGCTTGAACTCCTCCGACTAGTCGACTGCACAATTGATAGTCGACTACTGGTTTGCCCAGAGTCAACATCGACTAGTCGACTAATCGTTTGAGTACTAGTACATATATTATTCATTCTATACTGTAGCGATTGAATCTAGTATTGAGTTTGACTAATCAAAGTGTATGGTGCAGTCAGATGTCAAATAGAATGTGACTTGTAATTCCTGATGTAGTATTGGGTCCTCCCGATTGGATATTGACATTATTGTATCATCACATGGCACCAACACTGAACATAATTATTTGTCAACATTAGTCTAGCAATAATGCAAATAAGTGTCAGGTTGAGATTTACTGTAGATTATTGCAAATTGCCAATGGAATTTGCTGAAGTGAAAATGGATTATCATTTATATACCAACGATAAGTTTAACCAGCTCGGGTTTGAGGTATGGCAATGTCTGTCGAACAAGATAATTTGCGGGATTATGAATTTCATATTACCTAATTTTGTAATATGATAATTCAGTATATTGAGGGGTGTATGGTTGGTGGGTGGAGCATACATTACTCACCCTCTCTCTCCATGAATAGACTGTTGGTGTTCAAATTTTGGCACATTGGGCTGAACCATGGTCAGTCTGGTGTGTTTGAGTCCTCTCAAACTATTGGATTCTGATTGATTCCCCTAAAAGAAATTTGATGGAATCTAATTAGATTCCCCCCCAAAATATACGAAAAATGAGGCCCAGTTTCAAAAATTAAAAATTTGTAACTGTTTTGTGGAGAAATGATTAGAAGTCAGAAAAAGTGTGGTAAATATGTTTTGCTGACCTGGAACATATTGAAAAAGTTTGCAGATGTTTTTTTTTTATCGTGGTTTGGAAAATGTATGGATGGATTTGCTGTAGCCAACTTATATTAACTCTTTACCCAATGCAGAAATATCAGAATTTATTATTTTAAATCTCATTTTTTCAAATATTTCCAAAAATTTCATCAAAACCATGTCATGTGACCCCTTATTAAAACAAGCTTGACGAGTTTGATCCAATGAGGGATCACATGATATGGTTTTGTTGAAACTTTGTGAAAAAATAATATTTTTCAACAGCTAAATTTGTATATTACCTGGGCAGATACGGTCAGTTTGTTAGGTAAAGGGTTAATGCATTGGCTTCTGCAGGCATATCTCCAAAGTGGCGCAACACACGGCAAGGAGAATTTTCAACTCCACAAATAATTGGGATTTCCAAATTTCCAAGTTAAAACATTGCCCTTGCAACTTTTCAGGTCATGGACCACTGGACTGAGTTGTTCCTGATGCTGGCTATGCTGTTGGGTGGGGTGGGGGGGGGGGTATTAAAATGGTGTCCATCTATCCATCTGTGCGTATGTCACACATCTTTGTCCTTTTAACTCGTCCTACAGTTGTCATTGGATTTTAACAAAATATGGCATGAAGTATCAGTATGAAGTGTTGATGTGTGTTATGGCTATTTTTAGCTCACCTGACTGAAAGTCAGGGTGAGGTATTGTCATCACTTTTTGTCCACCGTCCAGTGTCCATCATCCAGAGTCTGTCGTCATGTAGTAACTTGTGTTTGAATCATCTCCTCCAAAACCACTGAGCCTATTCAAGTGAAAGTTTGTGAAAGTGATGCTTCTGAAGGGGCATTGCATTTTTGTTCAAATCAACATGTCCAGTCCCATAGGTAGGGAGTGGGGGGCAATATATGGAATAATCTTTAAAAATCTTCTTTTTCAGAACCACTTATCAGAATCTTTTAACGTTTGGTATACATCATTATTATGAGGGTCAGATTGAAGATTGTTCAAATCAAGTCCCTCGGTTAATATTTGGGCTTCCTATGGAAGCCCGAATTTTAACTTAGTGCAATATGGGGGATGATCTTTAAAAATCTTCTTCTTCAGATTCACAAGACAGAATGCTTTCATATTTGGTATAGAACATCTCTATGGGGGTCAGATTCAAGTTTGTTCAAATCGGTCCCTGGGTTAATATTTGGGCTCTCTGTTGGAGCCCAAAGTTGAACTTAGTGCACTAAGGTGTACTGCACGTCGATGGTACGCATGTCTTCAACCAATCTAACCCTGCCTGTGCTGCAGTGTGGAGTTACGGTGTTGGGGAGCTGGCAGCTGCTCGTGGTTGCTCGGAGTTTCTCTCCGGGTACTCCGGCTTCCTCCACCCGTAAAACTGTCACGGTCATGATTAGCCATTGTGCATAAATATGTGACCTTAAACATCAATAAATAAATTATCCAACACTCTTGGATTTGATATTTCAAAACATGATAGGAATTATTAGTATGAAGTAAATTGAGCTGAATTCTGATTATCCCAAATTACATTGTCAGTTCACAAATGTTCATTTTATACTTGCTATAGTCAGAAAATCCGGGGGAGGATATGGAAGTCATTAGTTTACTATCTTGTTTAACCATTACCCAACATAACGACCAAAACCGGCCAGCGCTATTCACAAAAATTGCCAATTCATTTTCATTATTTTTTCATTTTTTGTCTCAAAAACATAGGTTATGTCCCCTCTTCGGAACAAGCTCGTCGAGCTCGTTCCAATGAGGGGTCATAATTTATGTCTTCGAGTCAAAAAATGGAAAAAAATTTGTTATTCAAGAATTTTTTTCCAAGTGTCGTCTGCTTTTCATGTTAGGTAAAGGGTTAATCTATACAAGATATTTATTATTTTTGAGTAGGAATTAGATTTATCTCAGGCGTGACTGAAAGCAGTGAGTGAAAACTTGACATTTTCTTGAAGTTACGTATAAGATAATTGTGCCACATACCCAGAAGCAGTAGGTTTTCCTCTTATTATAAAGGTATTCTTTTGGGTATGTAGAAGGGCCATTTATGGGACCCTTTCCCATTGACATTTGGGCAGGATTTTCCCAATTCTTAACCCCAAATTTCCCAATCACAGTTCCTACTCAAACAAAAATTTAATGCACAAATGGTGCCCTGAACTGTGTAGTCATAAGGCTTCAGAAATCGATTGGTTTTCTGAGGCCTTATGACCACCTAGTTCAGGACACCAATTGTATGTTAAATTTAAATTGCTTTCCTAACAAAGTCTCTAAATTCAAAGGCAAATGACAAGCTTTTCTTTAATAGTATTTAAACAGTTGAATAGAAACTGTGAACATGATTCCACATGACTGCTTGTTATAAAACTTACTGGTAGTACACATGGGGGCACGATAACGCCGTGTACTTTGGCGTACTGCACGTCGATGGTGCGCCAGTCTTCAACCAATCTAACCCTGCTTGTGCTGCAGTGTGGAGTTACAATGTTGGGGAGCTGGCAGCTGCTCGTCGTTGCTCGGTGGTTCTCTCTGGGTACTCCGGCTTCCTCCACCCATAAAACTGTCACGGTCATGATTAGCCATTGTGCATAAATATGTGACCAATAAATAAATCACTCAAAAGTCAACCTACTTAATGAAATTATGAAGTATCATGTTACTGGGCCAGAAAAGCGCCCTCTGGGGTTCAAAGGGTTAATATTCTCTGCTTAATTCAAATGTAAAATTTCTTTGTATGTTTTTTCCCCTTTGAGCCCCCATGAAGCAAATTTTCCCAATGGTATGGGCCCCAAACCCTTCCCCAAAGAGGGCAGAAGAATCCCTGTTAATATATGTTGTGATGTTTTAATCACAATTAAAACTACCAAACACTGAAATGCATCATATAGTGATATGAATAATTTGTCATCATAATCGATTAAAAAATGTTTCTTTAGGAAAAAAATATTATGTATATTTGGTTGAAGGACCTACAATGATTATTGTAAATAAATTCAGCACCATTAAAATATTAACAAGTTGGTAATTTGTTATTTTTTGTAATCACTAACATTTTTCATTCCATTTTCTGCTAATTCCAGGATTACCTACATGGACGCGGTGTAACACACAGAGATTTGAAACCAGAAAATGTTTTACTTGATGATATAGGTACAAGTTTAGATTTTACACTTATTACTTATTACCTGCAAGGTATAAAACATGACAGCCATTCAGTCACTATTGGAGTTATCAATGTGCACAATTTGTATTTGCTTTTTCGAAAAAAAAAACTAATTCTCTCCATTGCACAGTTGTCATTGCTTTTTAGTGTCTTCTTGGTAAAAAGTGTTGATAACAAGGAAATTTGCATTCAAATTTATTTTTAGTTGGGAAACAGATTTTGTGTTGTACATTAATTTGTCATTGGTTCTGTTGTTTTTTTTTAAAAAATGAGTTGTCATGTTTGGGGGAAATTAGATTTCAATAAAAAAAATTAATGGTCTTTTTTAAAATAATTTAATATTAAAAAGTGCAAATTGAGAAGAAAGCTAATGGATTATATACAAATTGATTCAGATTCAGCCTTAGGAATTAAGATTATTGTGCTATAGCACTGTTAAGCTGCATCCAGTTTGGTCCACTATGGGCTTTTGTATAATGATTTCCAACATCTTTTTGTACACCACATGTCTGATGTCATTAACTCCATACAGCCACAAACGTCCCCTTTTATATTGCTCTGAAAAAGTAATCCCAAGAGTATTCATCATTGAGAACTCTACTGGTAGGATGCATTTATAAGCCACTCTGGTCGTAGAGCTTTTTTATTGCCATGCCTAAAAAGTGTGCTTAATCTTAAAAAATCTAATCATGAACCAGCAGTAGCAGAGACTTGATATTTGGTGTGCAGCTTTCTTTTGAGGTGTAGACTCAGATTTGTTCAAGAGAAGTTTGTGGGGCTATATTTGCCGTCGTTATGGGAAGGGCAAGAATTTTTGCCCCTCTCAAAATTTCTATTTTCTAAACCGAGAGGCAGATTTGGACCAAATTTGATTTGAGGGCTTATTGGGTCATAAGTGCTTAATTTATGCCCAAATTCTTTTTCCTATCGCCCCATGGGAACCGCAGGAGCTAAAAATAGAAAAAAATTAAAACGACCATATCTCCAAAACTACATGACACTGAGAATTTTTATTTGGTGTGAAGCTTCCTTAGGACCAACAGAATGGAATGGTCAAAAAAAAATTGCTATCGGTTTTATCATGGGGTACTTTTCTGGGACTTTGCAAAAGTGCTGAGTCAGCATTTTTTAACACTGTGGGTAATGGGAAAAACATTTAAGACTACTTTTCTCCCAAACCACTACTCCAAAAGCTTTCAGATTTCACATTTAACATCTTTGGAAGATTGTTTCACACGTTTATTGAAATCAATTTCCTGGGTCCATATTTGGGCTCTCTATGGGAGCCCAAATGTTTAAATTAGTGCTGTATGAGGAATATTCTTTAAAAATCTTCTTCTTCAGATCTACCAAAAAGAATCTTTTGATATTTGGTATGCAGCATCCTTCGGGGGGGGGGGGGGGGGGGGGGGGGGGGGGGGGGGGATGGGGGGGGGCAGCTTATTCAAGTAAAGTCCCTGGTTTGATATTTAGACTACCATGTCAGGTGAGTGCCCTTAGGCCCCCTGGAGCCTCTTGTTTTTAAAAATAACTCAACATATCTTGTCTTCTCTGTTTGTAGAAACTCACTGGAACTTGTCGCATGATTTTGCTTGTAGGAATATCAGTTCAACACTTTCAGTAATACTTGAGAAGATTTTATGTAAGATGTTGTGCAGATACGTTAATTTGTTGAACAAATGGTTAAAAAGGAGTTTGTATTAGTTTCTCTCACCATATTCAAAAAACTTTGAAATGGATTGATTTTTGCAAATTTTACACCAACATTAAGGGTTTATTATTTTATACTTTTACAGACAACTTAAAAATATCAGATTTTGGATTGGCAACAATGTTTCGTCATCAAGGCAAAGAAAGAAAATTGGAAAAGTGCTGTGGGACAGTGCCTTATGTTGCTCCTGAAGTGCTGAGTAGGCGGGCCTATAGTGCAGAGCCAGCTGATATTTGGTCTTGTGCAATAATCCTAGTAGCTCTTCTGGCTGGAGGTAGATGAATTTCATTTCATATATATTTAATTAACCTTTTGGTCACCTATTTCAGAGAATAATATCCAGGGGCCTTAATGGGGGTTGGAGGAAGAGGGTGGGAGGAGAGTGACCCCCCACCCAATAATTTTTCCAGTCGGGAGATTTTCATCAGGATTGGAGCTTTAGATATTAATTCTCTCTTGCTAGTAATTATACCTCCACAAAACGTTATGGGGGGTATATAGGATTCAACTTGTCTGTCGTCGTCAGTCCGTTGCACATATAAACTTGTGGAGCGAACTACTTCCACAGTTTTAGCCGCATTTTCATGAAACTTCACAAAAATGATCAACATGATGAGGGGAAGTGCGTGACATAATTTTTTTCCTGCTCGGTTTCAAGATGTCCGACTGGTGGCTATATTAGATTTTGCAAAATACTTGTAGAGCGGACTACTTCCAAAGCTTTAGTCGTATATTCATTAAACTTAACCAAAATGATCAACATGATGAGGAGCTGTGCATGACATAATTTTCCTGATCAGATTCAAGATGGCTGACTGCCGGCCATATCGGATTCTGCAAAATACTTGTGGAGCGAGCTGCTTCTACAGTTTTTGCTGCATTTTCATGAAACTCAATATAAATGATCGACACAATGAGGAGCAATGAGTGAAATAATCTTTTTTCTGATCAAATTCAAGATGGCCGACTGGTGGCAATATTGAATTTTTTTTTTTGCTCAGAAAAATTGAATGCCCCTTTTCAGTCACCGACGCTAGGTGGTATGCTATAGTGGGGGTATACCGGGAAACAGATCATCTCTAGTCATGTACTTGGTTATGGCATTGAAACTCAAACTGATAGGTCTATGGTTCGATCCCCACCAGGGGTAACTGCGTTGTGTCTTTGGGCAAGGCACTTCATCCTGATTGCCCAGGTGGGGGCACAGTGGCACTTGTGTACTAAGGCGTACTGCACGTCGATGGTGAACATGTCTTCAGCCAATGCTAACCCTGCTTGCGCAGAGTTAGTACGTTGTAGAGTCTGACAGTTGCTCATCATTGCACAGTGGTCTGCTCCAGGTACTCCATCTTCCTCCACCCATAAAACTGTCTGACACGTGGTGACCCTTCCTGTCGAAAGTGTCATTAAACTCCAATAACTGAATTAATTAAATCATGTACTTTCTTTAAAAAAAATTAGATTTGCTACTTCGACTTGTGTCACACACAAAGCAGGATTCCCACTCATATGAAAAGTGCTTGAATTTTGGGCCCGTCCTTGAAAAGTGCTTGAATTTGTTTCGATCCTTGAAAAGTTCTTGATTTTCCATCACCCTCATTGAAAATTACTTAAATTCAGTTTAATTATAACCCCTAAGACAAATAGTTTCATGTTAACCCCTCCCACATACATGTGATAACATGAAATCTGTAAGGAACATATCTTTGATCTCTCCGTTGTCCTTTCAGTGCAACAAGCCACCATCTGCAATGCTTTATGGTGCCTTATTGCACTCAAGGGACATTATATATCCATCTAGTTTGGTTCTCCATACTCAGGTCCTTGAAGCTGAAATTCTTTGTGTTGTTCATGGTGTCGTAAGTTCATATTGGCTACTATGGCTACTAAGTGAATGTATGTGGTAGAACAATTAATAATAAATATAATGAAGGCTGCACGTTGAAAATATTAATTGCTCTACCCCCAAATAATGGATATGGACTCTTCCAATTTCTGCCATTTAACCAGTTTTCAAAGGGTTAACCCTCAGGGCCTAGTTGTGATTTTTATACACCCACTCTCAAAAGGCTGGGAGGTATACTGGATTACGTGCGTCCGTCTGTCCATCCATCCATCCATCCATCCATCCATCCATCCATCCATCCATCCATCCATCCATCCACAATGATATCTCAGTGAGTGGATGGATTTCAGTGAAATTTGGTATGAGGGATTCTTGTGACAGGACGCTCCTGCACATGTTATAAAAAAGTTCTCCATATATTTTTCACCAGAGTTACGGTCCCTACTTTGTCAATTTTTCATGATTGTTTTGTCATTATTTTATTTTTAATTCATTTATGCTTCATCATTCCAGCACTGCAGTGGGGGATATAATTGCCTTCAGCAATAGCCTCTTATTGTGCGTTACTTTTCTGCCCCCACTGCATGTGTAATGTACGTGTGTCCCGGGTAAGATAGCAGGGAGAGACAGATGTATCCCACCCCACCCACATGACATTATACATTTATAATGTTATTATGACGTTATGCACATCGTATCAGTTTCTTGCTACCAACTAATTCATATTGACGTCATCGGAATGCAGTGTGATCAAAGTTCGATGCTCTAAAACTCTTCAACCCTCAAGCTGCCACCGTTCCTAATCGATTTCATGGTATATACCTTTGGTATATACATAACTTGTGCATGCTCTTTCCGATGGAGTCCTTGGTTTCTCAAAACAACGAATACAAAATGAGTTGATTGAATCAGCACGTGACTCCCGATTACCTCTGGCTAATGTAATCGCTGCATGGCGGGGGGAGAAAAATCATCCTCGATGAGTCTGAAGGTGGGAATGGGAAAATCTCACCCTTGGGGCAAGAGATTTGACCAGACCCTCGGCAAACCTTGGGTCTGGTTCAAATATCTTGCCCCTTGGGTGAGAGAGATTTCCCCATCCCACCTCCAGACTCATCGGGGATCATAATAGTCTTACATGTACGTGAAGAACCCAAATTACAGCATATAGGCTTTTGGTGGTCTTGCTGATGGAAGTTATACTACCTTGGCAGTGGTTTCTACATAGGCAGCCAAGACTTCTCTATACACCAATGTTAAGACAAGGTGTTGCTAATTTATGGGGGAGCAAACAATAAGTAGAATTCTGCAGGTCTTTAACCTTTACGTAACATGAAAAGCAGACAACACGTGCAAAAAATATTCTTGAATAACTAATATTTTTATACTGTACCAATGACCCAGACATAGCTGGTGCTAACTCTTAAAATATAGGGCCAAACACAAATTTTGCCCCCCAATCCCCAAAATTTGCATCTAAAACCAAAGAAAATATGTCCTGAATGGCCCTCCACACTTCACCTCTACTGCGCATGCGCAGTGTCAAGGACGTTCCGAAATTGGCGCCATTATTCATTCTTAGTTTGGCCCTTCATCAGTTAACATCTGACTGATCTTTGTGCTTGTAAATCTCAGTTTAAATGATGCCAGACACATAAATATTAGTGAAATGGTGATTCTAAGGAGGATATAGAAGGAGGAGAGGAATAATGTGTGACAGAAAATTATCAGGGCTGTAACTTAAAATTTTTTAATGAAATTATGTTAAGTTACCTATTTTCGAGGCAGCAGCCTTTTTGTTGTCATTCTGATTATTTAGTTACACTGATTTTTCAGTGTTTTCCTCTCTCCCTTTCCTTTAAGTCCCCTCTTGCTATTCTCCCATGCTTTTGGCATAGTTTCTGTAATTATTATTACTAAAATTTCTTGGGAGTTTTAGCTGAATAACAGAATGAATTCTGTTCTTTTCCCCATGTTTACGTCTTCACCTATGGGTGGTTAGGCGTTGTGTTCTGCATCTACCATCTGATGTTCTGCAGTTTCTTCCCTGGAAGTCTCTGTTTTGCATCAGATAGTGTATTTTTGGTAACTGATTTCGGGCCTGGGTGCCTGGAGTCCTATTTTAGTGTTTTTACACTCATTGTTTACATTTACAACAGCCCTCTGTGTGAGGGGGGGATTTCTTGAAAATAATATCTTGATGTTAATTTAATCATAACTAGATATATTATTATTGTTCGTAAGTGTTGCATAAATTGTTTAAAATATTTTTAAATTTTTTGTCCACACTTAGGTTTGGGATCCATTGGGGCTCAACGTTACTTTTCAGAAACTTGGGCTGTTCTGAAAAAATATTTTTTCAAAATATTTTGATTTCAATTATTTTTTCTATGTTAATGGATCATATTATTATTATGTATTTTGATTGTCAGGGGTTGGTGCGAGTACCAGGACTTTGTTTTCTTTTCACATTGAAAGGATTTTGATCAATTGTAATAAGAGGAAGTCTTCCTCTGACTTTTATAATCATTCTATATGTAGTCAGTGTACTCGCATTAACTCCTGTTCTGTATCTGATGATTTCGATGATAACATGGGAAGCGTATGTCACGGTATGTTAGTGGGGAATTGGACATTCCGGTCCTTTCCCCGCAGGGTCACTCTACTTTATCAATTTCTATTTCAGACGATCAAGATTAGGGTGATGTATCTGTGATGTCTTCCAACAGTGTGCCTCCGTCGTCACAATTAATGAAGGGCTAGCGGAAAAGTGCTCATGTAAATATGCCAATTGCCTAAGAGGACCCTAGTAGGTTCGACGGCCTTTGACGTCCGCTAGCTCGCCCGGTGTAGCGTCCATTCATCGAATGGTTCGGCAGCCGGGTTCGTCCGTTGCGGTCTAGAAGGAGTTTTGGGGTGATGCGAGCACTATAAATCAACTAAATGCACACCCAGTGACGACGGATTAGAGGGAGAACGGAGGAAGCCTTTTAGTCCGGTTCATAGCTCGTTCTGGTCCATCCGGACGGCGAGCGAGAGAGGCCCCTCTCTCGTACAACAACATCTGGCCCCAGATGTTGTGGTACAAAATGTTTCGCATTCGGAGCATACGTCCACCGCTCGGGACGCTCCGACATAATAGTCAGTCCGGAGAGACTGTCAATAAGGCTTCCTCATTCTCATGGTAGCGCACACGACCGCTCTTGGCTATGTGACCTCGGATATCCAGTCAGCTTCGCCAGTCAGAGAATCATCGGCGACCAGGTCACACCATCCGATAGCCAGGGACACGAGGCCTGCAGACTCCGGACGTTCGCATAGGAAAGTGTGCGGGAGTCAACGTACACGGAGCTTCCGGCGGCAATGCATCGTAAGACCGCTACTGCACAGGCCTCGGGGACGGATGTGCTATCCTAAATAGCACAGCTTATCGCAGCATCCCAGCAACAACTGAATCTGTCGCATAATGTATTATCCGACGATGCTGGGTTGGGACGCTCCGCGGAAGCGGGTACGGACGTCCGAAAATTTCATCCGGTCCGACGGGATACCGAAAGGGATTCGGAGAATTTCGAGCTTTCCCTTTCGGAACAACATATGCTGTTGTGTATGTCATCTGACTTGATCTTCTACAGGTTCTTTCGTCGGACCAGAATGCTGCGATGCCGGATAAGAAACTGATAGCGTCGGTGGACTTGGAAATTTTTGGTTCGGTTCAGGGACATCGTCCCTCAGTTCCGACATAGTCCAATAATGTCACACAACTTTCGAATTATTGAACGACGCTATATATTTATTATTATATGCTTGCTATTACCAAGCATTTCTGGTTTCTTGTTCTCAAAGTTACGGAGATGTCTTTCAAAAGTGTGCCTCTGTCGTCATAGTTAATGAAGAGCTAGCGGCAATAAGTGCTCATGGAATATGTCTATCGCCTAAGAGGTCCCTTGTAGGATCGACGGAGTGACATTCGCTAGCTCACCCGGTGTAGCGTACATTCATCGAATGGTTCGGCTGCCGGGTTCGTCCGTTGCGGTCTAGGAACGAGATTTGGGTGATGCGAGCACTATAACTACTTTAGTACTCACCCAGTGACGGCGGATTGAGGACAGATCGGAGGAAGCCTGTTAGTCCAGTTCCTGGCTTGTCCAGGTCCGTCCGGGCTGTGAGCGAGAGAGGTCCCTCTCTCGTCCAACAACATAGGGGACCGCATGTTGTGGTTCAGATATTTTACATTCGGAGCATATGTCCGTAGCTCGGGACGCTCCGTTATATTGACAGTCCGAGAGACTGTCGATAATGCTTCCTCATCCTCACAGGAGTGCACACGACCGCACATTGGCTACGTGACCTCGAGTATCCGATCAGTTTCGTCATTCAGTGATTCCACGGCAAACAGGTCACGCCATCCGGTAGCCAGGGGACACGAGGCCTATACACTCCGTTCGCTCGCATATTAGTAGTATGCACGGGGTAACGATCACGGAGCTTCCAGCGGCAAGGCATCGTAGGACCGCTTCTCCACAGGCCTCAGTGACGGACGTGCTATCCGAGTTAGCACAGTTTTTTCGCAGCATCCCAGCAATCGACAGTTTCTTGGTCGAATCAGGAATTATCCAACGGCGCTGGGTCGGTGCGGTCCGCGGTTGCATCAGGTACGGACGACCGAACGCTTTATAGGGTCCGACAGGATGGCGAAAGGGATTCGAAAGATTTCGAGTTTTCCCTTTCATAGCATCGGAAGCTGCCATACATATCTTCCGGCATTATCTTCCAGTGATTGTTATTTCGGACTACATTGCTGCGATGTTGGATAAGAGACTTATAGCGTCATTGGACACGGAATTTTGGATCGGTTCAGGGACATTGTCCCTGACTTACCGACACAGTCCAATAAATGTCATTAGAACATGTGTATTATTTATCGACGCTATATATATATATAAGCCTGCTACCAAGCATGATAGTTTAGTTTCTTGTCCGCAATGCTCATTTCTGCCTTTTATCATTTATACGAATAATTTATTTTGGCAGAACAGGGCATACCGAGAGTTCATATGCGTCTAGACGGTGTGGTTAAAGACTGGAAATAATCTTTTTCGCCGTCTATGTCTTTTCCAACCACAATGTTGGAAATGACAATGATGTCTAATAGACTTAACTTAGACGCTTTATCATACGTAATCCACCTTACTGAGGCGTTATCATTACGTCTTCAAGAGAAAGAATTCCGGGATATGATCCTCAATGTGATTTCTTTTGAGGACAGTAGTTTGTTCACGTATAACTCCGCCCTTCAGTGGCTGCTTGGAGTTGGTTAGACGTGACGCAGCCCTAGCTACATCCACGCGCGTGGATAGTAAGGTGAAGAACTCTCTCAGAGTCGCTTCGTTCTCGGAGAAGCTTCTCTTCGACGGCAACTTTTCAGCAATCCATGAATTGCTCGATTTACACGTTCTCTTGTCTATCTAGTGTAGCAAGAGATTCAGACTGGGGCAAACATTCGGTGGTTGACTCAGAGAGTGCCACTGCAGTTGCCGGATCCGAGTTTTATAATTATGACGGTTGCCAGTCAAACAGGTTGGGATATAATATTGATCCCAACGGATTCGAAGTGCCAGGGTCTTTGGGTTCCGCAGTCTCTAAGCAAGTACTTATCTTCCACGGAATAATGTTTTTTTAGACTTGCTTTATGTCATTGGATGAACATTATTCAGAAATGCATGTCCAAATCCTGTCCGTTAATTCGACAGTAGTGGCATATCTCCGGAACCAGGGAGGCACTCATTCGTTTCCGTTATTCAATTTAATGGAAAGAATCCTTCTGTTTGTTATAGTACACCAAGTTCTGCTTCGGTCCGTCATATTCTGGGTCGTCTGATTGTATTACCGGACTCCCGTTCACTTATGGGTCGCTTGTTGCCGTCAGAATGGACTCTCAACAAACAAGTATTCAATCAGATTTGCTATCAATGGGAGTGCCCAATGATAATTTATTTACGACACAACTTGCTAATCAATTGCAGACGTATGTGTTTGCTTGTCCGGATCTCTGAGCTTATGTTGTTAACGCTCTATTGATCTAATAGGACGGAATGATAGGATATGCGTATCCTCCTGCGCTGTTGTTTCAGCAAGTATTGCTAAGATAAACAACCACAATACATTTCTGTTGATAGCATCTCTGTCTTCACAGAGACCGTGGGTAAATTTACTCTGATGTCTACTGTGGGACTTAACGCGAAATCTTCCTCCATGAGAGGATCTTTTTTCGCTGGGTAAAATCGTGTCATCTTTATCACAACCCGCAAGGTCTCAACCTTCACGTATTCTGTTGTGTGGTCCTTATTGCATTGTAAGCATTGTACTGGACGAGCTTTGGACGCGATTTCTTACTATAGGAGAACCTCTTCTTCGCTATACTATGCGGCTAAAGTGGAGGCTCTTCCGTCGTTGGTGTATGGATCACTATGTTGATATTGTTGATTCCTCCATACTAGTCATTGCAACTTTTTAGTATACTTGTTTGACAAGATCTACTGCAGCCTGTTATTATTAAGGTTATAGGTTTATGTTACCTCATACCTATGCACTCTATGATAGTTTACAATTGAGTCTTATGTCTCTTTATCTAAGTCAGTTAGTAACTTTTCGATAAATAGACTTAGAATCATTAGATTAAATTCCTATACGGAATTTAACTTCGGTTCTTATTTAGCTAAGTAATCATTTGAGCCTCTGGAAACAGTAGTTTTCAAATTCTGACCTTTTAGATAGTAATTCTGTTGGCTTCTCTTTTACTGAAGAGTCAGTGAGTTTCATGCACTATCGGTGGATGATTTTCACTTTCGTAGTTTCGGAATCAATACTTCCTTTACTATTTAGGTTGGATTTTCGCATAAGAGTCAGGCTCCTAATTAATGTCCGGAACCTATTGTTATTAAGGTCCTTCCGTCTTCGTATGGGCATAGGCCTTTACTCTGTCCGGTTAGAGTTTATGTATTTATAAACAGATATCTGTTTATTACTACAGGCGTAAGCTTCTTCTGTCTTTGATGCCTAATAGAAGGACGTTATGCTCCATTCTATTGCTAATGGATTCAATTAACTATCGATACTGCTTATGGTATATCATTCACTCAGCAGTTGTGTTTGAGATTTCGGCTCATGAAGTAAGAGTTTTTCTACATCTTGGGCTTATATTAATAGTGTCGCTATTATAGATTTTTGAAGGCTGCTCATTGCGCTCAGCCATCCACATTCATGAATTTTTATCTCAGAAATATCGAGTCCATTTCTGAAGGCCTCTATTGTTAGGTCTGTTATCTACTGCTCAGAATGTCATTCACTTAACAGTTGCTACTATAGCTAGGTAGGCTGTCTGTTTCGGCAGTGACTCCGTTCTGCTGCCCTCTTCACTCTGGGCTATTTGACCCAGGGCAAGAAAAAGGGGGGGGGGGGGGGAGGGTGTTCCCTTGGGTCACCTGTTTTACTATGAAAACAAGGGGATACCTCCTCCGGAGTTAGTAATTCTGAGCTGTTATTGGGATGGTTGTTTAGTGAGAAGTTTATGTTTTAAAAATTCATTCAGGTCTTAGTTTTTAAAGTATAGCTTTTGAATATAGCACGTGTCAACGGACATTATTATACAATCCTCAGACACTTTTAAGGAGTATTAAGAGTCTCTATTCTCTAGACTTACTTTATTTATTGACTTACTTTAAAAATTATTAGTATAAGGATTATACTAGATATTAATAGAGTACATGGATGTATGATGCTCAATTTTGGAAGGTGTTGTATCTTTCTAATTTATCATAAATAAGAAAGATACATGTAAGGCCTAATACTTCTTTTTCCCTAGAGGGGATGACTCTATTTTATATAATTGAGCGTATTCCATCTTGCTCTATGTCCTTGGCCCTCCAGCCTTTTTACTATTCAGCTATGTCTGGGTCATTGGTACAGTATAAAAATGTTAAAAAATTTATAGTAATTTATATATTTTTTATACTTACCAATGACCCAGACGGGGATGGCCCTCCCAGGAGTTGGGAACTCTTACCTCCCCGCTGAGTACATAGCGCTTACCAGGCACTGGTTATAAGAATGAATAATGGCGCCAATTTCGGAACGTCCTTGACACTGCGCATGCGCAGTAGAGGTGAAGTGTGGAGGGCCATTCAGGACATGTTTTCTTTGGTTTTAGATGCAAATTTTGGGGATTGGGGGGCAAAATTTGTGTTTGGCCCTATATTTTAAGAGTTAGCATCAGCTATGTCTGGGTCATTGGTAAGTATAAAAAATATATAAATTACTATAAATTTTTTAACTTTTTTCATTTTTTGTCTCAAAAACATAGGTTATGACCCCTCGTTGGAACGAGCTCGTTGAGCTCGTTCCAACGAGGGGTCATAACCTATGTTTTTGAGACAAAAAATGAAAATATATTGAAAATTAATTGGCGATTTTTGTGAATAGCGCTAGCCGGTTTTGGCCGTTACGTTGGGTAAAGGGTTAAGGACACTTCCAGAACTATGACAAGAATCAGATGAACATTTTCCCGTGAATCAAAGTTGATTCTCATGTTTTTCTCACAAGATTTATTTGTAAGAATTGATTCTGATTCCTGCATGAATTTTAGGGCCTGACTGATCACCTTTCAAGGTAAAACATTTAAATTCTATTTATCAGGCCTGTCCTTATTAATCGAGAAGTTAGCACTTCATCCCAATTGCCCACGTGGGGCCGCAATGGTGCTGAGTACTAAGGCATACTGCACATCGATGGTGCACCTGTCTTCAACCAATGCTAGCCCCGTTTGTGTGGAGTAAGTACATTGGGGAGTCTGACAGTTGCTTGCCATTGCTTGATTGTTCTCTCTGGGTACTCCGGCTTCCTCCATCCGTAAAACTGTCTGACTCGAGGTGACCCTGGCTGTCAAAAGTTTTGTTAAACTCCAATAAATAAATAAATAAATCAAGAAGTTGATGACTATTCTTTGGAAACACCCAGAATCGACTACAATTTCGAAGTCACAAGTATGGCTTTTTTTTATCACTCCTTTACTGGTGAATTATTAGTTATTTTTCTCCTTATCATGCTCATAAGAAGTGGTAAGGCTGTAAAATATAAAAAAAAAACATTGTATTTGCTATGGGAAAGAAGTATGAAGATACAATACATGACACCAGGTCTGGAATTGTAAAAAGTATGGGAGTACAAATAATTAACCTTCTCAGTTTGCCAAGGGGTGAATTGCCTTCTTAAATCTCACTTCAGTTATTATTACACTCCTGACCACCTCAGGTCCAAACCTGAGCCTAGGCTCAGGTTTGGGCCTGAGATGGTCAGGAGTCTAAATATTTTTATACAACAACCAATGGCCCAGACTAGCTGGGGCTAACTCAAATTTAATCCAGGGCCAAACACAAATTTTGCCCCTCAATCCCCAAAATTTGCATGCAAAACCAAAAAAATCAAGTCCTAGATGGTCCTCCATACTTTTGAGATCTGCGCATGTGCAGTATCCAGGAAAGTACCGAAATTGGCGCCAACCATCATTCTTTGTTTGGCCCTAAAGTCAGCAACATTCAACTGACATCTGTGCTTTTATATCTCCTTTTTTGAGGATGCCAGACACAAATCAATGGTAAAATTGGTGGATTCAAGGACAAAAATGGATGATGGAAGTGAACAACGGTGGTTAGAAACATTCAGGGCTGTAACTTTATAATTTTTATAAAAATTATTTCATGTTTCCCAATTTTGCGACATGTGCCTGATGTCATCATTCTTGCTAATGATTTATCCACTGTTTGTTAAGTGTTCCTTCCCTATCCCTCCTTGAAGCCCTCCTGTTAAACTCCCAAGCTTTTTGGCTTATTTTTATTGAAATTTTTTATTAAATTTCTTGGGAGTTTAACGTGTGTAACAGAATGTTTATGCTGTTTATCCCCATGGATATCCCTCACCCTTGGGGTGTTCGGTCGTTTGTGCCATACATCTTCTATTCGATGTATCGTTTTTTCTTTGTTTGAAGATCTTGCTGTACATCTGATAGCTTTAAAATCTGTTACTGACTTTGGGCCTTTTTTCTGTGCGTGATGTCTTGTTTCTGGTTTTTTCCTTGATGTTTACATTGGCAACATCCTTAAATATATGTAGTATTTAGTTATTATTGTAGGATTGTTGTAAGATACATTATTTAATATTCTGGTAGTGTAGCAATCATTTTAGGACTTTGTCCACACTTAGGCTATATCGGGATACCCTTGGGCTCTTCATGTTCCCTTTGGGAACTTGGGCTTTTGTCAAAAAATTTTCGAAATTTTTTTTTGAATTTAATTTTTCGATTTTGATTTTGAATGTTGTTTATTATGTATCTTTATCATATATTTATTGTGGAGTTTGTGGGAGTACGATTGACTTAGTTTTGATTAATCATGAGGGGGCGCGGTGGATCAGTAGGGGTAAAGGTGCAGGCTGCAAGCCGAGAGGTCCTCAGTTCGAATCCCACCTGCGGCAACTGTATTGTGTCCTTGGGCAAGACACTTCACCCCCATTGCCCACGTGGGGTCATGTTGACGTTGTGTACTAAGGCGTACTGCACGTCGATGGTGCACTGTCTTCAAACAATGCTAACCCTGCTTGTGTGGAGTAGGTATGTTGGGGAGCTGACAGTTGCTCGCCGTTGCTCGGTAGTTCTCTCCGGGTACTCTGGTTTCTTCCACCAGTAAAACTGACGAGGTCATGATTAGCCATTGTGCAGAAATATGTGACCTTAAACACCAATAAATAAATAATAAATAAATTAATCATGAAAGCTTATTGCTCAAAATGCAAGGCGAGGAAGTCTTCCTCAGATTTACAAGCATGTTGCCTTGCTTGTAGTCGATGTACTCCTGCAGATTCCTGTTCTACATGTGTTGATTGGGATGACAAACGATGGAAACGGGTGTCACAGTACGTTGTTAGCAGTGAGAGGCCTATGCCGGTACGCTCAATGCAAGGTCATTCAAGTTTTACTGTTACTTTTTCAGAGGTACAAGAACATGGTGATGGTAATGTGACACCCACCAAAAGTGTGCTACCGTCGTCGCGTTCTGATGAGCAAACAGAGCTAGCTGCTAAGGTGCTCATGAATATTAGGCAAGGGATAAGGCTACTGGGCTGTGGTCTTAATCCTTTGCCAGCAACTAGCTCGACCAGTGAAGCGGTTACTCCATCCGTGGGAGCTGTAACACTGGGTATATCCGTTGTGTTCGAAGGAAGTGTAGTGGGTAGAGCGAGCACCTTAAAAACAAAAGCTCACCCAGCGACGACGGAACTAGGGAAGAAGCCAGCAAGTTTCTTGTCGGGAGGCTCGGCGAGGTCTGAAAAGGCTGTGAGTGGGAGAGGTCCCTCTCTAACCCAGCAACATCTGGGGCCAGATGTTGTTGTGAGAAATTTGCACAGGCCGGAGCATACATCCACACCTGCCGCTCGGGACGCTCCATCTAGACTGCAGCCGGCCTCAGCTACAGTCACAGCTTCTTCCGCCCGGATCACTATGCACATGACCGCATCCTAACTACACAACTTCGTATATCCAGCCAGCTGCACGAAGAAGGAGACACTCTTTGCCCATGAAGTCTGAGCATCCGGTAGCTAGGGAACCGAGGCTTTGATCATCGGGACGTTCGGAGAAGAGATCCATCTCTGGAATGCCGTCCCAGGATCAGCAAGCGGCTAAGAAACAGAAAACCGCTGCTCCTCGGTGACGGACTTGCTGTCGCAGATTGCGCAGCTGATCGCAGCAAGTGCGGGAGCAGCCTCCCCCAGACTCAGAAACTGAGCTGTCTGACAGTGCTGGGTAGGTCCAGTCATCTGTTCACGTAGATGTAATGGTCCAAGATTCTCAACTGTTTCAGTCGGATGGTGAAAGGGATAAGGAAGAGGATTACCCTTCCCTTTCGGACCAACATATGGTTGCGATGGATTTTATCCATCAATACTATCTTGAGTTTGTTCCACCAAATGAGCAAGATGCGACAACAAGGGAGAAACCGCTGGCGTCTCTAGACAAAGACTTTATACAGAGGAAGGAAGAAGTTCTTTCATTCCCGGTTTAGTCTAGGCAGGTGTCACAGACCTTCGGCCATGTAGACGATGCCATATTTAACCTCTTGAGTGTGAGGAAAAAAGGCGGTTTCTTGTCAACATCTTCCATAAATATACCGTTCCTTGGACCACGTTCATTTAAAACAGTTGAAGAAGATGTGCAGAGAGCTCCACTGCATTTGGATGAGCAGGCCGGGGATTTAGACATATCCTTACCTGCTTCATTCAACATTTGCTCAGATGTAATGGAAACTGCAGTTTCATCAAATAGAGCAAATTTGGACTCAATGTCCTGTGCAGATCACCTTACTAGAGCTATGACTCAACGTCTCAGCGGGAAGGAATTTGAGGCATGTGTACCTCTCTTAGAGTTTTTTCCAGGGCAATCATGTATGCCACATATAACTCTGCCCTGACAGTGACTAATCTGGAGTTAGACGTGATGCTGCCCTTGCATCATCATCACTTATAGATGACAAGGTGAAAAGCTCTCTCCGGGTCGCTCCGGTCTCCGGATATACTATCTTTGACGACAAGCTTTCATTAGTATATGGACAAGCTACTAAAAAAGCGTCCAGTGCTCTGCTCTTGAAGTCGGCATCTCAACAACCCGCTTCAGCAGACCAGGGTAAGCAAAGACGTTCCAAATGAAAATCATCAAAACGGAACTCCTCATGAGGGTATACGAAACCCTCATACAATTACTCCGGAGGTCGTCAATGTGGCAACTCGGGGAAAGGGGCATAAGTCTGATCAGGATTATCGGTCAGACGCCCCTAAGCCAACGGGGTGAGGATCTTCGCAAGGAGGACGTAGTTTCTCCTCCTGTAAGCCTCGCAAGTCCTACAGGAGATGGTCAAGACCTCTATTGCTTGCCATTTGGCAGAAGGTTATCAAACTTTGCGAGAAACTGGATAGCAGTCACGGAAGATCAGTGGGTGAGAAGTGTAGTCACGAATGGCCTACGGCTATCATTCCAAGCCAAACCACCACTAACGAGATGTCCACGTTGGACAAATTTTTCGGCGGATCCTTTCAAAAGAGAGTCTCTCCTAGCGGAGGTACTGGCTCTCTTATTACAGGAAGCAATAGAGGTCGTCGAGAATAAAAATTCTCAGGGTTTTTACAATCACCTGTTCCTCGTACTGAAGCCAGACGGCTCGTTCCAACCTGTAATAAGACTTGAGCTGGATAAACAAGCTTACCGTGGCTCCAAAGTTCTATATGGAAACCATTCGGTCAGTAAGAGCAAGCATTCGAGTGAACGACTATGCGGCAAGCATAGATCTAAAGGATGCTTAATTTCAGGTCTTGGTACATCCGGCATCCCTGGGCATTCACTCAAATAATGAACTCGGTAATGTCATACATCCGAGCTCATTCGTCTGTGGTAACATCGGCTTACTTGGACGACATTCTGCAGAGATACGGCAACAGAATTATACTTCAGAACGATGTTCAGAGTTTGCTTCTATTACTCCGATGTCTCGGTTTCATTGTAAACGAAAAAAAAGTCCGATCTAGCTCCGTCCAAGTCATTCACTCACTTGGGAATGAGCTTCGAGACTCACAACAATCTGTTAGGCTCACTTTTGTCTACACTCAGACGCATTAACAGTGCGAAATTCATGTGACTGATGGTGCTGTGCAGAGCAGCTGCGGATCTTATTCTGATGGGTCGCCTGAGCACACGTCCCCTCCAGATATTCTTTACTCAGAACTGGAGTGTGAAGACGCATTTGCTCGAAACCAGTATTGTTTTAACGAACCTAGTAAAACAAAAGGTTCAGATTTGGGCAGATCTTCAGTGGTTAACTCAGGGAGCTCCGTTGCAGCTGCCGGGTCCGGCTTTCATAATTATGACGGATGCGAGGCAGACGGGCTGGGGTGCGACCCTAAGTCCCGCAGACTTTGAAGTGTCAGGGTCTTTGGGACTCTCGGTTCCTAGAGAAGCACATGAACATTAAAGAGATGATGTCAGTATGGCTAGCACTACAACATTGGATTCGCCTAATAGCGAATGTCCACGTTCAAATTCTAACGGACAATTCGACAGTAGTTACTTACCTCAGGAACCAGGGCGGCACTCACTTGATTCCATTATGCGAATTCACAGAGAAGATTCTCCTATTCGTTCTGAATCACGGCGTTCATCTCTCTGTCCGTCATATACCGGGTCGTCTGAATGTATTAGCAGACTCGCTCTCTCGGAAAAGTCGGCTGTTGCCATTGGAGTGGACTCTCAACAAGCAAATATTCAGACAGATTTGCTACCAGTGGGATCGTCCCATGATAGATCTTTTTGCGACACACCTAAACAATCAGTTACCGACGTTCGTGTTGCCATGTCCAGATCATCGAGCGTACGCAGTAGATGCCCTGTCAATTTTATGGGACGGGATGATAGGATACGCTTATCCTCCAACTCTGTTGATTCAGCCGATTCTGTTAAAGATCAAACAGTATTGTTGCAAAATCCTGCTAGTAGCACATCTGTCGTCACAGAAACCTTGGATCAGTCTTCTCAGGTGTCTGTTATAGGACATTTCCCAGAAGCTTCCTCCA
Organism: Pictodentalium vernedei; assembly: GCA_031216915.1. NCBI lineage: Eukaryota > Metazoa > Mollusca > Scaphopoda > Dentaliida > Dentaliidae > Pictodentalium > Pictodentalium vernedei. Next base: position 243,162,227 of record CM062288.1, read on the forward strand.
CAGGAGGATCTTCTTTATCCGGGGAAGTCACACACACTGCATCACAACCCGGACGATCTCAACCTTCATGTATTTCCGTTGTGCGGTCCTTCCTGCATGGGTAACAGTTTGCAGGACGTGCAGTGGATGCAATTTCTAACTGCAGGAGGTCCTCCTCTTTGTTGAGCTACGCAGCGAAGTGGAGGGTTTTCTTCCATTGGTGTAAGGATCATTCAATAGATGTATATGATCCATCCATACCAAATATTGCCGATTTCCTGGTCTACTTGTTTGACGATCTCAAACTACAGCCCGTCACTATTAAGGGCTATAGGTCTGTGTTATCAGATACTTATGCTCATCATGATAACTTGGCTATTGGATCAAATACTTCATTATCTAAGCTAGTTAGAAATTTCTCTGTTAATAGACCTAGAACCCTCAGATTAATTCCTAAATGGAATTTGGCTTGGGTTCTGTTGAAGCTCAAAGAAGCGCCTGTTGAGCCGTTGAACATCGTAGAGTTCAAATGCTTGACCTATAAAATGGCGTTTCTCTTAGCTTTTGCATCTGCTAGAAGAGTCAGTGAACTTCCTGCTTTATCTGTTGATGAATCTCACTATCGTAGTGTGGGTCATACCATTACCGTCACTGTGGAAGTGGGGTTTTGGGCTAAGAATCAGATTCCAGACAAGCGGCCGGAGCCTATTGTTATTAAAGCTTTACCGTTCTCCGAGAACCGTAGACCTTTGCTGTATCCAGTCAGGGCTATGAGCATTTATAAACGTCGATCAGATTTTGTTAGAAAGGGAAGAAAACGTTTCTTTCTTTCATTGATTCCTAACAGAAAGGATATTTCTGTTCATGCTGTTGCTAGATGGATTCAGTTGGCAATACGCATTGCCAATGAAAATCTATCTTCGGATCAACATTCTGTTAATGAGATATCAGTGCACGAGGTTAGAGCACTGTCCACTTCTTGGGCTTATTCCAACAGTACAGCCATTACTGATCTCATGAAGGTTGCCTACTGAACACAGCCCTCTTCATTTACCAAGATTCACCTGAGAAATTTAGAGTCTCCTGTGACCTTAGATCTTTGGGTCCTCTTTCTGTTGCTCAGAATGTCGTCCATTAATGGTTACATCTATAAGGTCTTTAGGCAGTCCGTTCCAGCGCTGATGCTGTTCCTCTGCCCTCTTCGTTTTGAGGAAATTTACTTCAGAACAAGGGGAAGGGGGGGGGGATGCTTTTTTCCCTTATGATCATCTGGCTTTATAGTGAAAAACAAGGGAAGACCTCCTCCGGTGTCAGTAGTCCTGAGTCAGTGCTGGGATGGTTTTTAATGTGTAGCTCGGTGTGAAGCAATAACTGTGTCTCATTTATGTATGTTTTTTAAAGTGGAGTTCACTGTGAAACATTTGTGTATGTTACGAGTCAAACAGGCGTTAATATACATTCTTCAGACACTTTTAAATGAGTATAAAGAGTCTCATTCTCTGGACTATCTTTATATATTGGTTTTCCTTCACCAAATTAGCATAATGGGTTATGCTGGCATTAAATGGAGAATTATATATTATGTAATACTCAATTACATTGTTTGTGTTATGTCTTTCTCTTTTCTCGTAAAAGAAAAAGACATATATAATTCCAATCTTCTCCTATTCTCCCATAGGAGCTATTCTTTACTGAAGTAATTGAGAGATTGGATTTTCCTTTAAGTCCTAGGCCCTCCAGCCTTTTTACGATTCAGCTAGTCTGGGCCCTTGGTTGTTAAATAAAAATATGATAAATTTTAAGTAATTTGTATATTTTTTATACTTACCGATGGCCCAGACAGGTATGGCCCTCCCATGAGTGGGCACTCATACCTCTCCGCTTTTTATAACATTTAACAGGCAATCTGTAGAAAGAATGATGGTTGGCACCAATTTCGGTACCTTCCTGGATACTGCGCATGCGCAGATCTCAAAAGTATAGAGGACCATCTAGGACTTGATTTTTTCGATTTTGCACGCAAATTTTGGGGATTGGGAGGCAAAATTTGTGTTTGACCCTGGATTAAAGTTAGCACCAGCCAGTCTGGGCCATTGGTAAGTATAAAAAATATACAAATTACTTAAAATTTATCATTTTCTTGCATCCCTAAAGAATGTCTGGCCAGAGGAACTAATGACCAAAAATATTGTTTTCTATATATTTCTTCCAAGAGGTCACAGGGTATGATTTAAGTCGATGTTAATCGATTATTCGTCTTCAAAAGTCGATCTTGAAATTCTATAGTCATGCCAGCCCTACTATTTATGTCCTTTTAACTGACATTCATCCAGAGTATGTGAGATAGTTAGAATGTGTCCATGCCTATAATGTCAACAAGTGGACATGTTTTTTTTTTTACATTTCTCACTTCAGAAGAGAATTTTAATTTTTACACAAATGTAGATCATTATTCTGTATAAGGATTTCTGAGAGTAATAAATACTTTGTTTTGCAGGAGTTTCTGAATAGAAAATCAAACCCTCATCTGTTGTATGTCACCTGTTTTTACTGTAAATACAGAATGCTGGGTTTGGATTACTTATAGCACGTATTTCAAGCAGTTGATTTTATTTTCATTTACTATAAAAATTGGCTAGTCACACAATCAGTTAATACTTAATAAAAAGACCTCTTTTAGTCAACATTATTATGCCCCCGACCTCTGAAGGAGGATTCAGGGGTATCGAGTGAATCTGTCAGTCCATCCGTCTGCCTGTCCATCCATCCATCACTCTGATTTGGATCTCCTTTGGTATGCTGATAGACCTGCATGAAGGAACAGATACGCACAAGGAACAGGCTCCATCCAATAATTTTTCCCAGAGTTATGGCCTTTTTTCGACTTAGAAAATTTTTCTCTTTTCACTCTTTCCACTTACAAAATTTTTCTGTTCCACAATACCTTCAAGGCTACTTCAAACTTGCATATGGGTCGGGGACAGTGGCCCACGCTTTGTGGGCAATATTTGCCTTTGTAATAGGAGGGGCAAGATTTATGGCTCTCCCAAAATTTCTGTTTTCTGAACTGATGAGCCAATTTGATTCAAATTTGGTATGTGGTATTATCGAGTCATAAGGACATAATTCATTTAAAAAATATTTCCTGTATCCCCATGGAACCCTCAGGAGCTAAAAATAGAAGAAATATTTTCAAGCAATCATAGTTCCCAAACTGCACAGAACAGAGAACTGTTATTTTGTAGAACTGTTATTTGATATGAAGAATCTTCAGGATCAGTAGAATTGAATGGTTAAAATAAAACCATTAGTTGTTTCATAATGCACCGTAGGAGAGACTAAAAAAAATGCTGAGTCTGCATATTTCAAAAATTAAAAAACATCTCCAGATCAGGGGTCAGTCTGGCAGCTGATTTTAGGGAGAAGTGACTTCTCCCTCCAGAGACTTTAGGGAGAAGTCAGGGGCCAGGAGGGAGAAGTCAGTGGACATTAAGGAGAAATCAGAAAAAAACATAAAACGTATATGACATTGTGACAAAATAAATGAACACAGAGGACACAATTGTGGAGAAAAAAATAAATAAAAGTTATACAAACATACATACGCACACAAAACTAAGTCAGATGATATATAACAAGAATGTAGGTTAAAATCTCCCCCCCCCCCCCCCCATCCCACAAAAAACTGTGTCGTTCATGGTTTCTGAATACCCCCTAACGCTTTCCCTAACAACAGTGATGACTAAGGTTACCATGCAGTTGATTTTGTATTTGCCTCAATGCAGTGGATTTGAAATTTAGCATTACCCATGGTGAGAGTGTTCTTCTCTGTAATAGAAGGTATATTCTTTTTAAAAAAAATATTTAAAGTGTTTAAAATAAATTTCAAGTTCATATAAGAAGCTGTGTCATTCATGGTTTCTGAATGCCCTAATTGAATTGAAAAGCATAGTTAAAAAAGTTTTCGATATCCTTCGTAAATTAAGCGTTATTAACAATTTGAGTTAATTTATTTCTTAGGTAAATGACAAAATATTTCAGTTGTCTCCCTTCCCGGCTATGCTGGGTAATAATACACTGTTCAGAAAACTTGACAATTTCTGGCAACCATCTTACATTGACACATGCGATTGGTGCTATGAAGGTCTGCCATTCTTATCCATCCTAATATCTGTGATGTCTATCGAAGCCGTATTACATTTAACTCCCTTCCAACACATCTTCACAAGTTTTCAAAGAAAAATATTCAATGCAAATTGCGGGGCAAATTTCAATGCAACCAATTTTTTAGTGGAACAGAGTGTAACCACAAGCAATTTCGATATGGATGAACTGTCTCCAACACAATTTTTTTTTGTTATGAAACGGTTAACTTTAATAAATTCTAATTAACTCGATGCGTGTCTTGTGTGATTCGTTGTTTTTGCTGGCACTTTGTTTTTAAATAGCCATTTTGTGCTGGTTGCTATCAGTTGAGGCGTATTGTTCGAACGACTGCACCAAAACAATTCTTTCAGAAATATAAAATTGGGCTAGTTTAGGCTATTTTCATAGCCGTGTGATGGACTTTAACAGCAGCCGTGTTTACTTTTTTTGCGAATGCGGAAGCAGGGTTTTTTAAAAAATAAAACATAAGAAAATACAGTAAACTGCCATGGCCCCCAAGGAAGTTTTGAGGGCGACTTGAATTTTTCCCCCAATGTAAGCCAAGGCGACTTCAGGAATGACAAGCCGACTTCTTCGCCCTAGTCGCCCACTCGGCTGACCCCTGCTCCATATTGCCAATAAAATATGTTCATTTTCATGAAAATAAATGTGTTTTGTCACTCTCGTAAATATTTTTATACTGTACCAATGACCCAGACATAGCTGGTGCTAACTCTTAAAATATAGGGCCAAACACAAATTTTGCCCCCCAATCCCCAAAATTTGCATCTAAAATCAAAGAAAACATGTCCTGAAAGGCCCTCCACACTTCGCCCCCACTGCGCATGCGCAGTGTCAAGGACGTTCCGAAATTGGTGCCATTAATCATTCTAAGTTTGGCCCTTCATCAGTTAACATCTGACTGATCTTTGTGCTTATAAATCTCAGTTTAAATGATGCCAGACACATAAATATTAGTGAAATGGTGATTCTAAGGAGGATAGAGAAGGAGGAGAGGAAAAAAATGTGTGACAGAATATTATCAGGGCTGTAACTTAAAATTTTTTAATGAAATTATGTTAAGTTACCTATTTTCGAGGCAGCAGCCATTTTGTTGTCATTCTGATTATTTAGTTACACTGTTTTTTAAGTGTTTTCCTCTCGCCCTGTCCTTTAAGTCCCCCCTTGCTATTCTCCCATGCTTTTGGCATAGTTTTTGTAATTATTATTACTAAATTTTCTTGGGAGTTTTAGCTGAATAACAGAATGAATTCTGTTCTTTCCCCATGTTTACGTCTTCACCTACGGGTGGTTAGGCGTTGTGTTCTGCATCTACCATCTGATGTTCTGCAGTTTCTTCCCTGGAAGTCTCTGTTTTCCATCAGATAGTGTATTTTTGGTAACTGATTTCGGGCCTGGGTGCCTGGAGTCTTATTTTAGTGTTTTTACACTCATTGTTTACATTTTCAACAGCCCTCTGTGTGAGGGGGGGATTTCTAAAAAATAATATCTTGATGTTATTTTAATCATAACTAGATACATTATTATTGTTCGTAAGTGTTGAATAAATTGTTTAAAATATTTTTAAAATTTTTGTCCACACTTAGGCTTGGGATCCATTGGGGCTCAACATTACTTTTCAGAAACTTGGGCTGTTCTGAAAAAATATTTTTTCAAAATATTTTGATTTCAATTATTTTTTCTATATTAATGGATCATATTATTATTATGTATTTTGATTGCCAGGGGTTAGTGCGAGTACCAGGACTTGTTTTCTTTTCACATTGAAAGGATATTGATCAATTGTTTTAAGAGGAAGTCTTCCTCTGACTTTATTATCATTCTATATGTGGTCAGTGTACTCGCATTAACTCCTGTTCTCTATCGTATGATTTCGATGACAATATGGGAAGCGTATGTCACGGTATGTTATTGGGGATTTGGACACTCCGGTCCTTTCCCCGCAGGGTCACTCTACTTTCTATTTCAGACGATCAAGATTAGGGTGATGTATCCGTGATGTCTTCCAACAGTGTGCCTCCGTCGTCACAATTAATGAAGGGCTAGCGGAAAAGTGCTCATGTAAATACGCCAATTGCCTAAGAGGACCCTAGTAGGTTCGACGGCCTTTGACGTCCGCTAGCTCGCCCGGTGTAGCGTCCATTCACCGAATGGTTCGGCAGCCGGGTTCGTCCGTTGCGGTCTAGAAGGAATTTTGGGGTGATGCGAGCACTATAAATTAACTTAATGCACACCCAGTGACGGCGGATCGGAGGGAGAACGGAGGAAGCCTTTTAGTCCGGTTCATAGCTCGTTCCGGTCCATCCGGACGGCAAGCGAGAGAGGCCCCTCTCTCGTTCAACAACATCTGGCCCCAGATGTTGTGGTACAAAATGTGTCGCAAGCGGAGCATACGTCTGTCGCTCGGGACGCTCCGTTGTATAGGCAGTCCGCGGAGACTGCTAAGGCTTCCTCTTCTCGTCAGCGCACACGACCGCACCTTGGCTGCGTGACCGCCGATATATTACCAGCTTCGCCGATCAAGGATTCTTCGGCGACCAGGTCACACCATCCGGTAGCCAGGGACACGAGGCCTGCAGACTCCGGACGTTCGCATAGGAAGTGTGCGGGAGTCAACGTACACGGAGCTTCCGGCGGCAATGCATCGTAAGACCGCTACTGCACAGGCCTCGGGAACGGACGTGCTTTCCTTAATAGCACAGTTTATCGCAGCATCCCAGCATCAACTGAATCTGTCGCATATATTTTATCCGATGATGCTGGGTCGGGACGCTCCGCGGAAGCGGGTACGGACGTCCGAAAGTTTCATCCGGTCCGACGGGATACCGAAAGGGATTCGGAGGATTTCGAGCTTTCCCTTTCGGAACAACATATGCTGTTGTGTATGTCATCCGACTTGGTCTTCTACAGCTTCTTTCGTCGGACCAGAATGCTGCAATGCCGGATAAGAAACTGATAGCGTCGGTGGACTTAGAAATTTTTGGTTCGGTTCAGGGACATCGTCCCTCAGTTCCGACATAGTCCAATAATGTCACACAAACTTTCGAATTATTGAACGACGCTATATATATTATTATTTTATGCTTGCTAACCAAGCATTTCTGGTTTCTTGTTCGAAGAGTTATGGAGATGTCTTTCAAAAGTGTGCCTCTGTCGTCATAGTTAATTAAGAGCTAGCGGCAATAAGTGCTCATGGAATATGTCTATTGCCTACGGAGTGACATTCGCTAGCTCACCCGGTGTAGCGTACATTCATTGAATGGTTCGGCTGCCGGGTTCGTCCGTTGCGGTCTAGGAAGGAGATTTGGGTGATGCGAGCACTTTATTTACTTTAGTACTCACCCAGTGACGGCAGATTGAGGACAGATCGGAGGAAGCCTGTTAGTCCGGTTCCTGGTTTGTCCAGGTCCGTCCGGGCTGTGAGCGAGAGAGGTCCCTCTCTCGTCCAACAACATAGGGGACCACATGTTGTGGTTCAGATATTTTACATTCGGAGCATATGTCCGTCGGTCGGGACACTCCGTTATATTGACAGTCCGAGAGACTGTCCTTGATGCTTCCTCATCCTCACAGCAGGGCACACGACCGCACATTGGCTACGTGACCTCGAGTATCCGATCAGTTTCGTCATTCAGTGATTCCACGGCAAACAGGTCACGCCATCCGGTAGCCAGGGGACACGAGGCCTATACACTCCGTTCGCTCGCATATTAGTAGTATGCACGGGGTAACGATCACGGAGCTTCCAGCGGCAAGGCATCGTAGGACCGCTTCTCCTCAGGCCTCAGTGACGGACGTGCTATCCGAGTTAGCACAGTTGTTTCGCAGCATCCCAGCAATTGACTGTTTCTCGGTCAAATCAGGAATTATCCGACGGCGCTGGGTCAGTGCGGTCCGCGGTTGCATCAGGTACGGACGACCGAACGCTTTATAGGGTCCGCCTGGATGGCGAAAGGGATTCGAAAGATTTCGAGTTTTCCCTTTGGTAGTATCGGAAGATGCCTTTCATGTCTTCTGGCATTATCTTCCAGTGATTGTTATTTCGGACTTCATTGCTGCGATCTTGGATAAGAGACTTATAGCGTCATTGGACTCGGATTTTTCGATCGGTTCAGGGACATTGTCCCTTACTTACCGACGCAGTCCAATATTGTCATTATAACATGTGTTTTATTTTTCGACGCTATATATATATATATATACAAGCCTGCTACCAAGCATGATAGTTTAGTTTCTTGTCCGCGTTGCTCATTTCTGCCATTTTATCATTTATACGAATAGTTTATTTTGGCAGAGCAGGGCATACCGAGAGTTCATATGCGTCTAGACGGTGTGATTAAAGACTGCATATATTCTTTTTCGCCGTTTATGTCTTTTCCAATTTCAATGTTGGGAACGACATGATGTATAGTAGACTTAACTTAGACGCTTTATCATACGTAATCCGCCTTACTGAGGCGTTATCATTACGTCTTCAAGAAAAGATTTACGGGATATTATTCTCAATGTAATTTCTTTTGAGGGCAGTGGTTTGTTCACGTATAACTCCGCCCTTCAGTGGCTGATTGGAGTTGGTTAGACGTGACGCAGCCCTGGCTACATCCACACGCGTGGATAGTAAGGTTAAGAACTCTCTCAGAGTCGCTTCGTTCTCGGAGGAGCTTCTCTTCGACGGCAACTTTTCGGCAATCCATGAATTGCTCGATTTACACGTTCTCTTGTCTATCTAGTGTTACAAGAGATTCAGACTGGGGCAAACATTCGGTGGTTGACTCAGAGAGTGCCACCGCAGTTGCCGGACCCGAGTGTGGCTGTTATGACGGTTGCCAGTCAGACAGATTGGGATATAATACTGATCCCTACGGATTCGAAGTGCCAGGGTCTTTGGGTTCCGCAGTCTCTTAGCAATCAGTTTTCTTCCGCGGAATAATGTTTTTTAGGCTTGCTTTATGTCATTGCATGAACATTATTCAGAAACGCATGCCCAAATTCCTGTCCTTTAATTCGACAGTAGTGGCGTATCTCCGGAACCAGAGAGGCACTCTTTCGTTTCCGTTATTCAATTTAATGGAAAGAATCCGTCTGTTGGTTATAGTACACCAAGTTCAGTTTTGGTCCGTCATATTCCGGGTCGTCTGATTGTTTTATCGGACTCCCGTTCTCTTACGGGTCGCTTGTTGCTGTCAGAATGGACTCTCAACAAACAAATATTCAATCAGATTTGCTATCTATGGGAGCGCCCAATGATGATTTATTTATGACACAGCTTGCTAATCAATTGCAGACGTATGTGTTGGCTTGTCCAGATCTCTGAGCTAATGTTGTTAACGCTCTATTGATCTATAGGACGGAATGATAGGATACGCGTATCCTCCGGCGCTGTTGTTTCAGCAGGTATTGCTAAGATAAACAACCACAATACATTTCTGTTGATAGCATTTCTATCTTCACAGAGATCATGGGTAATTTACTCTCTTGTCTACTGTGGGTCTTAACGTGAAATCTTCCTCTATGTGAGGATCTTTTTTCACTGGGTAAATCGTGTCATCTTTATCACAACCCGCAAGGTCACAACCTTCATTTATTCCGTTGTGTGGTCCGTATTGCATTGTAAGCACTGTACTGGACGAGCTTTGGACGCGATTTCTTACTATAGGAGATCCTCTTCTTCGCTATTCTATGCGGCTAAAGTAGAGGCTCTTCCGTCGTGGTGTAGGGATCATTATGTTCATATTGTGGATCCCTCCATACTACTCATTGCTATTTTTTAGTATACTTGTTTCACAAGATCTACTGCAGCCTGTTATTATTACGGTTATAGGTTTATGTTACCTCATACCTATGCACTCTACGATAGTTTACAATTGAGTCTTTTGTCTCTTTATCTAAGTCAGTTAGTAACTTTTTGATAAATAGACTTAGAATCTTTAGATTAAATTCCTATATGGATTTTAACTTCGGTTCTTATTTAGCTAAGTAATCATTTGAGCCTCTGGAAACAGTAGTTTTCAAATTCTGACCTTTTAGACAGTAATTCTGTTGGTTTCTCTTTTACTGTAGAGTCAGTGAGTTTCATGCACTATCGATGGATGATTTTCACTTTCGTAGTTTCGGAATCACTACTTCCGTTACTATTTAGGTTGGATTGTTGCATAAGAGTTAGGCTCCTATTATCCGGAACCTATTATTTTAAGGTCCTTCCGTCTTCGTATGGGCATAGGCCTTTACTCTTTCCGGGTACAGTTTATGTATTTATAAACAGATATCTGTTTATTACTATGGGCGTAAACTTCTTCTGTCTTTGATGTCTAGTAGAAGGACGTTACGCTCCATTTTATTGTTAATAGATTCTATTAACTATCGGTACTGCTTATGGTATATCATTGACTTAGCAGTTGTGCTTAAGATTTCGGCTCATGAAGTAAGAGTTCTTCTACTTCTTGGGCTTACATTAATAGTGTCGCTATTATAGATTTTTGAAGGCTGCTCATTGCGCTCAGCCATCCACATTCATGAATTTTATCTCAGAAATATCGAGTCCATTTCAGGAGGCCTCTATTGTTAGGTCTATTATCTACTGCTCAGAATGTCATTCACTTAACAGTTGCTACTATAGCTAGGTAGGCTGTCTGTTTCGGCAGTGTCTCCATTCGGCTGCCCTCTTCGCTCTGGGCTATTTGACCCAGGGCAAGAAAAAGGGGGGGGGGGAGGGTGTTCCCTTGGGTCACCTGTTTTACTATGAAAACAAGGGGATACCTCCTCCGGAGTTAGTAATTCTGAGCTGTTATTGGGATGGTTGTTTAGTGAGAAGTTTAGGTTTTTAAAATTCATTCAAGTCTTAGTTTTTAAAGTATAGCTTTTGAATATTGCATATGTCAACGGACATGATTATGCAATCCTCAGACACTTTTAGGAGTATAAGAGTCTCTATTCTCTAGACTTACTTTATTTTTGGCTTACTTTAAAAATTATTAGTATAAGGATTATATTGGATATTAATAGAGTACATGGATGTATGAAGCTCAATTTTGGAAGGTGTTGTATCTTTCTAATTTATCATAAATAAGAAAGATACATGTAAGGCCTATTACTTCTTTTTCCCTACAGGGGATGACTCTATTTTATTTTATTGAGCGTATTCCATGTTGCTCTATGTCCTTGGCCCTCCAGCCTTTTTACTATTCAGCTATGTCTGGGTCATTGGTACAGTATAAAAATGTTAAAAAATTTATAGTAATTTATATATTTTTTATACTTACCAATGACCCAGACGGGGATGGCTCTCCCAGGAGTTGGGAACTCTTGCCTCCCCGCTGAGTACATAGCGCTTACCAGGCACTGGTTATTAGAATGATTAATGGCGCCAATTTCGGAACGTCCTTGACACTGCGCATGCGCAGTAGAGGTGAAGTGTGGAGGGCCATTCAGGACATGTTTTCTTTAGTTTTAGATGCAAATTTTGGGGATTGGGGGGCAAAATTTATGTTTGGCCCTATATTTTAAGAGTTAGCACCAGCTATGTCTGGGTCATTGGTAAGTATAAAAAATATATAAATTACTATAAATTTTTTAACTTTTTTGATATTACCTGGACCATTTCCCAGTTCTGAGTGTAATTTCATTTCCGTTCCTAGAAAATCGGGAATATATTAAACCCTAGTAACAAGGCAATTGTATTAACCAGTTTGTATACCCATTAGAACCCTAAGAAATGAAGCAGTGTTTGTTTAGTGTGGTAAACAAGCTCTGTTTTACTGGTAAAATATGACCCAGTCACCAATGCCTAGGGCAGAAGTCCTCAAAAATGGGCAACATGGGTATAAACAATTGGCTTGACTTGACTTTACCTCCATGTTGCGGTCACGATTAGCCATTGTGTAGAAGTATATGACCTTAAACACCAATAAATAATAAATAAATAACCAGTTTGTAATTAAATTAGACTGACTGTATTTTTATTTTTATAGAGTTACCATGGGATGAACCAAGTTATGCTTGTCAAGAGTACTGTGACTGGAAGGACTGTAAAATTACTCTGTCTCCTTGGAATAAAATTGACAACCTGTCTCTCTGTAAGATATTTGGATAAATTACATGAGTTCTTAACCCATAAAGGCTTGGCGATTTTTACAGTTTTTATACACTTCGACTGCCTAGATTCTGTGGCTTTGCAGTTGAATATAGGCAAGTCTTTACCACCTAGAAACAACTGCCAAAGTACAGTACTTAGAATGAAACATACAAGTGGACTTAAAGACTGCATGTTGGGGCACCTGATTTTTTGCAATTGAAAGAGATCAAAGTTTTAGGAAGAATTAGGCCTTTAACCCATAAGGGTCTGGACCAGTATCCTGAGTTCCCACCAGCCCACAGCCTTAAAAAGTCCAGTGGCTTAGTGATTTCTAGTCAAGTCTTGGCTGCATTAACAGGCAGACAAGACTGTAACTGGAAACCACTGCCCAGATAATTTGTCTATTGTCAGCAGAACCTCTTCATGGTGGCATATTAAGGGCACCTGTTTTGAGGTTGTAAAAGTCGAAAATAAGCCTTTAAGGGTTAAGGATTAAACATCCTTAACAATATATTACTTAGTTTCATCATGTAGATCTACAGATGAAAAATGAATTGAGAGCCTATGAAATTGTTGTTTTTTACCCACTTCCTTCTAGATACAGTAACATTTGGAGTACTCCACTGTCTCAAGATAAAACAGGGATGTGAATTTTTCTTATAGTCCCCTTATAATAGAGTACTTCTCCTCTTCCATAACTTGATTTTCAAAACAAAAATTCTTTGCCTTCAAAGTCCTTGAAAAATGTATTTAGATAGTTGCTTTTTTTGTTGGTCTAAATGTGTTCTCAAATGCTGTAGTATTTGGAAGCTTTTGTTGTGTAAATTGCATTTTTTTATCCATAAAAATAATACCTGTACCTGACCCTAAGATCAGTGCCAAGTGCTGAAATTATTATGCCAGCCCAACAGATTAACCAGTAAATGGTCATAACTAGTAACCGAGGACTGAGGAATACACAAACAATATTGGTCAACAGTGACCCTGTCTTAATTCAGTATACCAACTCTGGTTGTATATTAATTGTCACTGTCCACCATTTTGTTTTTATCGTGGAAATCACAGTTTAAATTTGGCTAATTGGCACTTTAGAAGTTTGTTTTCAGTTCAAATCATAGGAAAGCAGGCAGAATTGTAAATGTGCCCAAAATAAATCAATAATGTTCTTGGTGATCATTGAGATGTTGGATTACTCCCCTTGATTACTCCTACTCAGCAGCTTTTATAAACAAATGAATGTTGATAGGAGCATATTTTTATACTAAAACCAATGGCCCAGACTTAGCTGGTGCAACCTCAATATTATCAAGGGCCAAACACAAATTTTTAACCCTCCAATCCCCGAAATCTGCATACAATACTGAAAAGTAAAAGTCCTATCTGGCCCCCATACTTTAAGTACCTGTGCATGCGAAGTACCCAGGAAGAGACCAGAATTGCTGGCTAGCATCATTCTTTTGTTTGGCCCAAGTCAGTAAACATTCGAACTGACATCTGTGCAATAAATTCTTATATTTTTTATACAACAACCAATGGCTCAGACTAGCTGGTGCTGACTCAAAAATAATCCAGGGCCAAACACAAATTTTGCCCCCCCCCCCCCCCCCCCATCCCCAACATTTGCATGCAAAACCAAAAATTTTATGTCCTATCTGGTCCTCCAAACTTTTGTGAACTGCGCATGCGCAGTATCCAGGAGGACACTGAAATTGGCGCCAACCATCATTCTTTGTTTGGCCCTCCAGTCAGTAACAACAAACTGACATCTGTGCTTTTAAATCTGTTTTAATGATGCCAGACACAAATCAATGGTAGAATTGGTGGATCCAAGGACATAATTGGATGATGGAAGGGAACAATGGTGGTTGGAAACATTCAGAGCTGTAACTTTATAATTTTTATCTAAATTATTTCATGTTTCCCAATTTTGGGACATGGGCCTGACGTCATCATTCTTGCTCATGATTTTTCCACTGTTTGTTAAGCGTTCCTTCCCTATCCTTCCTTGAAGCCCCCCCCTCCCATCCCCCCCCTCCCCCCCCCCCAGTTAAACTCCCAAGCATTTTGGCTTATTTTATTGAAATATTTTTATAAATTTCTTGGGAGTTCGACGTGTTACACACAATGTTTATTCTGTATATCCCCATGGTTACGTCCTCACCCTAGGGGTGTTTAGGCATTTTCGGTCATGCATCTTACATCCGATGTATGTTGTTTTTTTGGGAGCGCGGTGGCTCAGTAGGTAGAGGTGCAGTCTGCAAGCCGAGAGGTTCTCGGTTCGAATCTCACCTGCAGCAACCGCATTGTGTCCTTGGGCAAAACACTTCATCTCCATTGCTCGCGTGGGGGCACAGTGGCGTGGTGCACTAAGGTGTACTGAATGTCGATGGTGCACTTGTCTTCAACCAATGCTAACCCTGCTTGTGTGGAGTTAGTATGTTGGGGAGCTGACAGTTGCTTGCTGTTGCTTGGTGATTTTTCTCTGGGTACTCAGGCTTCCTCCACCCGTAAAACTGTCACGGTCATGTTTAGCCATTGTGCATAAATATGTGACCTTAAACACCAATAAATAAATAAATCATTTTTTTCTTCTTCTGAAGATCTTGCTTTACATCGGATAGTTCAATTCTGTTACTGACTTCGGGCCTCTTGATTCAGTGCCTGGGGTCTTGTTTCCAGTTTTTTTTCTTCTGATGTTGTTTACATTGGCAACGTTGTATAAATATATGTAGTTTCCTATTTATTTCATGGTAGGATTGTTGTAAGATACATTTATAATAGTCCGGCAGTGTTGCAAATTATTTTTTGGAATTTTGTCCACACTTAGGGATACCTTTGGGCTTGATTTGTTCCCTTTGGGAACTTGGGCTCCTGTCAAAATTTTTCGAAAAAATTTTTTTTTGAAATTAATTTTTCAATTTATATTTTGAATGTATTTATTATGTATCTTTTTCATATATTTATTGTGGAGTTGGTGGGAGTACTGTCGACTTTGTTTTGATTCATTATGAAAGCTTATTGCTCAAAATGCAAGGCGAGGAAGTCTTCCTCGGATTTACATGATTGTTGCCTTGCTTCTTGTCCAACCTGTGTCGGATGGGATGACAAACGTTGGAGACGGGTGTCACAATATGTTGTTAGTGGCGAGAGTCCAATGCCGTCCTCTCGCCACAAAGTCAATCAAGTTTCTCAGTTTCTTTTTCAGAGGAACAAGAACGATGCCTAGAGATAATGTGCTACCGTTGTCGCGCTCAGATGAGCAATCAGAGCTAGCTGCTCATGAATATTAGGCAGGGGATAAAGCCACTAGCCGGTGGTTTTAGTCCCTTGTCGCCAGCTAGCTCGACCGGTGAAGCAGTTACTCTGTCCGTGGGTACCGTGACGCCGGGTGTGTCCATTGCGGTCGATAGGAGTGGATTGGGTAGAGTGAGCACCTTAAAACATAAACATGCTCACCCAACGATGACAGAACAGAGGAAGAAGCCGGCAAGTACTGTGGGAAGCTCAGCGAGGTCTGATAGGACCGCGTGCGAGAGAGGAGAGGTCCCTCTCTTTCCAAGCAGCATCTGGAGCCAGAAGTTGTGATTAGAAACTTGCATGAGTTGGAGCATATGTCCGCACCTTCCATCCGGGATGCTCCATATAGATCGCAGCCGGCCTTGACTGCAGTTACGGCTTCTACAACGTCATCTAAAAAGCACACACGACTGCACCTTAGCTACACGACTTCGGATATCCAGCCAGCATCGCCGAGAAGGGACCACTTGTCTGCAAAGTCGGACCATTCGGTAGCTAAGGAGACGAGGCCTCGTTTATCAGGACATCCGGAGAAAAGAGCCATCTCGGACACACCGTCCCAGAAGCAGTAGGCGGCCAAGAAACAGAAGACAGCTGCCCCTCAGACTTCCATTATGGACTTGCTGTCGCAGATTGCGCAACTCATCGCAGCATCCCAGCAAATGCAAGAGCAGCCTACGGCAGTCTCACAACCTAAGCTGTCGGACGGTGCTGGGTCGGTCCAGTCATCTGCACGTTCAGATGCCGTAGACTGAGACTCACAACTGATTCAATCGGATGGTGAAAAGGATATGGAAGAAGATTACCCTTCCCTTTTGGAACAGCACATGGTTGCAATGGATTTAATCCATTAACACTACTCTGAATTTGTTCCGCCGAATCAGAATGCTGTGACTACTAGAAAGAAACCGCTGGCATCATTGGATGCAGACTTTATCCGGACAAAGGAGGAGGTCCTGTCTTTTCCGGTTCAGTCTAGACAGGTGTCGCAGGCCTTTGGCCATTTAGACGACGCCATATTCAAACTCTCCAGTGGGAAGAAGAAAGGCAGTTTCTTGACATCATCTTCCATAAATTTACCATTTCTTGGACCATGTTCATTTAAAACGGTCGGGGAAGATGTACAGAGAGTTCCTCTGTGTTTGGATGAACAGGCCAAGGATCTAGAGCTATCCTTGACTGGGTCATTCACAATTCTCTCGGACACAACTCAGATGACAATTTCTTCAAATAGAGCGAATTTGGATGCTATGTCTTATGCAAATCACCTTTCAAGAGCTGTGGCGCAACGTCTCAATGGGAAGGAATTTGAGGCCATTCTTACCTCTTTAAGAGTTCTTTCCAGGGCAATTATGTTTACCATGTTTAACTCCGCCTTAACTGTGGCTAATTTGGAGTTAATCAGACGGTATGGTGCCCTTTGCATCGTCATCTTTAATAGATGACAAGGTGAAAAACTCTCTCCGGGTCGCTCCGGTCTCCGGACACACAATATTTGACGACAAGCTTTCATTGGTTTATGACCAAGCTACAAAGAAAGCATCTAATACTCTGCTTCTAAAGTCGGCGTCTAATCAACCCGCTACAGCAGAAAAGAGTAAAGGAGACAGAAATCGTCGAAAGGGGACTCCTCGCGAGGGTGTAGGAAACACTACTATAATTACTCTAGAGATCATCAATACAGCGACTCAGGGAAATGGGCCTAGGTCTGATTGAGACTACCGGTCAGACGCCCCTAAGCCGATGGGTCGAGGCTCTTCACGAGGGGGACGTGGTTTCTCCTCTCATAAGCCTCGCAAGTCCTACAGGACCTCAATTGCTTGCCAGTTGGTGGAAGGTTATCAAGAAACTGCATAACAATTATGGAAGACCAGTGGGTGAGAAGTGTAGTCTTGGACGGCTAACATTCCGAGCGAAACCACCACTAACAAGGTGTCCGCGGTGGACAAATCTTCCGTGAAATCCTTGCAAAAGAGAGTCTCTCCTAGCTGAGGTACAGGCTCTCTTATCAAAAGAAGCAATAGAGGTAGTCGAGAATCAAAATTCTCTAGGATTTTACAGTCACCTGTTCCTTGTACCGAAGCCAGACAGCTCATTCTGACCGGTAATAGACTTGAGCTGGATAGACAAGCTTATCGTAGCTCCAAAGTTCTATATGGAGACAATTCGGTCGGTAAGGGTGAGCATTCGAGTGAACGACTATGCGGCAAGCATAGATCTAAAGGATGCGTACTTTCTCATGTCCTGATACATCCGGCATACAGAAAGTACCTGCGGTTCGCCGTGCAAGGGACAGTGTATCAGTACCGAGCGATGTGCTTCGGTCTGAACCTTGTACCCTGTGCTTTCACTTGAATAATGAACTCGGTAATGTCTCATTTCCGAGCTCATTCATCTGCGGTAACATCGGCTTACTTGAATGACATTTTTCAGAGGTACGGCAACAAAACTATTCTTCAGAATGATGTTCAGAGTCTGCGTCTTTTACTCTGACGTCTTGGCTTCATCGTAAACAAGAAGGAGTCGGATCTAGCTCTGTCCAAGTTGTTCATTCACTTGGGGATGAGCTTTGAGACTCACAACAATCTGGTTCATCTGCCATTACCCAGAGCGAAATTAGTCAGTTGTTATGCTCGCTTTTGTCTACACTCAGATGCATTAACAGCGATGGAATTCATGCGACTGATGGGGTTGTGCGGACCGGTTGCAGATCTTATTCCGATGTGTCGCTTGCGCACACATCCCCTCCAGATATTCTTTACTCAGAACTGGAGTGTGAAGACGCATTCGCTCGAGACCAGTATTGTTTTAACGGACCTAGTAAAACAAAGGATCCAGATTTGGGCAGATATTCAGTGGTTAACTCAGGGAGTTCCGCTGCAGCTGCCAGATCCGGCTTTCATGATTATGACAGATGCGAGTCGAACGAGTTGGGATGCGACCTTGAGCCCGACAGACTCAAAGTTCCTAGAGAAACACATAAGCATCAAAGAGATGATGTCAATATGGTTTGTGCTACAACATTGGATTCACATTATAGCGGACGCATATGTTCAGATATTGTCGGACAACTCGACAGTAGTAGCATATATCAGGAACCAGGGAGGCACTCATTCGATTCCGTTATGCGAACTAATGGAAAAAATTCTTCTGTATGTCATGAATCATCATGTTCAACTATCGGTTCGTCATATACTGGGTCATCTGAACGTACTAGCAGACTCGCTCTCTCAGAAAGGTCGCCTATTGTCATCGGAGTGGACACTCAACAAGTGGGTATTCAGACAGATTTGCTACCGGTGGATCAACCCATGATAGATTTGTTCACGACACACCTGATCGATCAGTTGCAGACGTACATGTCGCCATGTCCAGACCATTGAGTGTATGCAATAGACGCTCTGTCAACCTCATGGGATGGAATGATAGGATATGCGTATCCTCCAACTGCGTTGATTCAGCAGATTCTGTTAAAGATCAAACAGTCTCGTTGCAAAATTCTGCTAGTAGCATCTCTGTCGTCACAGAAACCGTGGATCAATCTTCCCAGGTGTCTGTTATGGGATGTTCCACGGAAGCTTCCTCCGCGAGAGGACCTTCTTTATCAGGGGAGGTCACGTGCACTGCATCACAACCCGGAAGGTCTCAACCTTCACGTATTTCCATTGTTCGGTCCTTCTTGAACGGCAAGCAATTTACAGGACAAGCAGTGGACGCAATTTCTAACTGCAGGAGGTCCTCCTATTCGTTGAATTACGCAGCGAAGTGGAAGGTTTTCTTCCGTTGGTGTAAGGATCAGTCGATAGACGTCTATGATCTGACCATACCGGATATTGCCAACTTTCTGGTCTACCTGTTTGACGTTCTCAAACTGCAGCCTGTCACTATTAAGGGCTATAGGTCTAAGTTATCAGACACTTACACTAATCAGGATAACTTGGCAATTGGATCTAACACTTCATTATCCAAACTGGTTAGAAATTTCTCTATAAATAGACCTAGAACCCTCAGATTAATTCCTAAATGGAATTTGACTTGGGTTCTGTTGAAGCTTAAGGAAGCTCTGTTTGAGCCATTGAACTTTGTAGAGCTCAAATTCTTGACCTATAAAACAGCATTTCTCTTAGCGTTTGCATCTGCTAGAAGAGTTAGTGAACTCCATGCTTTATCTGTTGACGAATCTCACAGTGTAGTGTTGGTAATACCATTACTTTAACTACAGAAGTGGGATTATTGGCTAAGAACCAGGCTCCAGATAAAAGGCCTGAGCCTATTACCATAAAGACTCTACCGTCTACTGACAACCGTAGACCTCTGCTGTGTCCAGTCAGGGCTATGCACGCATATAAACGCCGATCAGATTTTATAAGAAAAGGAAGAAAATGCTTCTTTCTGTCACTAATTCCTAACAGAAGAGATATTTCTGTTCATTCTATTGCCAGATGGATTCAGTTGGCAATTCGCATTGCCTATGAAAGTCTGTCTTCGGATCAGTGTTCGGTAGATAAGATATCAGCGCAAGAAGTTAGAGCACTGTCCACCTCTTGGGCTTATTCTAACAGTATAGCCATTACTGATCTCATGAAAGCTGCGTACTGGACACAGCCTTCTACATTTACCAAGTTTTACCTTAGAAAGTTAGAGTCCATCTCCGGTGACCTTAGATGTTTAGGTCCTCTGTCTGTTGCTCAGAATGTTGTCCACTAAATGATTACATCTATAGTTATTTTGGCAACCCATTCCAGCAGTGATGCTGTTCCGCTACCCTCTTCATTCTGTGGTCATGTACCTCAGAACAAGGGGAAGGGGGGTGGACAGTTTTTCCCTTTCCCTTATGATCATCTGGCTTTATAGTGAAAAGCAAGGGGCGACCTCCTCCGGTGTCAGTAGTCCCGAGTCGGTGCTGGGATGGTTTTAATGTGTAGCTCGGTGTGAAGCAAATAATATGTCTCATTTATGTATGGCTTTTAAAGTGTAGCTCACTGTGAAGCATTTGTATATGTCACGTGTCAAACGGGCGTTAATATACAATCCTCGGCCACTTTTAAATGAGTATAAAGAGTCTCATTCTCTGCTCTGGACTATCTTTATATTTTGGCTTCCCTTCACCAAATTAGCATATGGGGTTATGCTGGCATTAAATGGAGAATTATATATTATGTAATGCTCAATTACATTGTTGGTGTTATGTCTTTCTCGTTTTTCGCAAATGAGAAAGACATATATAATTCCATTCTCTCCTATTCTCCTGTAGGAGATATCCTTTATGAAGTGATTGAGTAATTGGATTTTCCTCTATGTCCGAGGCATTCCACCCTGTTTACGATTCAGCTAGTCTGGGCCATTGGTTGTTGTATAAAAATATTATAAATTCATAGTAATTTGTATATTTTTTATACTTATCAATGGCAGAGACGGGGATGGCCCTCCCATGAATGGGCACTCATACCTCCCCGCTGTTTGCAACATTTAGCAGGAAATTTTTAGAAAGAATGATGGTTGGCGCCAATTTCTTCCTGGATACTGCGCATGCGCAGTTCGCAAAAGTAGTTTAGTAAAAAACAGTTATTATTTTTTCCATTAGGATACATATTATATCTTATTCCAGTAGTTTAGCTTTAATTAGGTAGTGGTTGTCCACTCTTAGGCTGTATCGGGATACCCTTGGGCTCATGAGGTTCCCTTGGGGCACTTAGGCTTCATTAAAAAATTTTCTAAAAAATTTGTTTTTTTAATTTATTTTGAACATTTTTGTGATTGTCTATGTTATATATCCTTGCGATATTTATTCTGTATTATTGGGAGTGCAGTGAACTTATGATTTTGGCTTCATTATTATTGTATTTATTATAATAATTGGTACTTAGTGTAAGTCCAGCAAGCCTTAGATTTAATGCTTGTTGTTTGCCTGTAGTCACGGCACGCCTTCAGTACTTGTACTGTGGGATGCGAACATTGGAAACGGGTGTCGACCTGTATGGTGGGCAGTGAAGTTCTGATCTAGGAACTCTTACCGCTGGCTAATACTAGTCTTTCAGTTTCTTTTTTCAGAGGAACAATAACATGATGATGGTACTTTGACACCTGTCCGTTACGTGCTGCCGTTGTCGCACTCTGATGAGCCCCGCTCTGATGAGTAAACAGAGCTTGCTGCCAAGGTGCTCATGATATTTGCACAGGATTGAGGTCTCCACATATTTCGCTTAATCCTCAGCATGCAGCTAGCTCGACTTGAAGCGGTCGTCCCTATATGGGAGCCGGGATGCCTTGTGGGTCTGTTGCAGTTGCAGCCTTATAAGAATAAAGTGCAGCCCTTTTTCCCTTAACTTGATCGACTAACGTTGTAAGTCTCCATCTAGTGAGCTTTCTAAAGTCGCAAAAATTACACCGAGATATCTGTCTTCACAGAGATAAGTCTTCTAAGCTTCGTTAACTTGGCTGAGACCGCTGTCTTTTGGGGAATAGAACCGCTGAGGAATGAGTTCATTTCTTCCTTCTTGGTGTTGTTTTCTTTAGTGCCACAGACTTTAGTCTTATTGTTGACACTATAGTAGCCTAGCTAGAATTATGAGCAGTGTTTTTTCCCTATCATTAGCGGCTAGCGTTGTAAGTCTCCTTTAGTGAGCTTCTTGGGCCGCAGTTAACAGCCATTTAATTGTATTTATGAATAGGAAGAACTTTAGCTACTTTAGCCAGACTGATACCATTGTCCTAATGGACAAGGTATCATTACAAAAGAAGAGTTTGTTCTCTCCTTAGCAGTATTGTTTTTGTGTCAGTTGTCTGAGGCTTTTAGCCCTATTGATGATGCCATATTAACTTCATCGTAAATGAGAAAAAGTCGGATCTAGCTCCGTCCAAGTCGTTCATTCACTTGGGAATGAGCTTCGAAACTCACAACAATCTGGTTCGTCTGCCGTTACCCAGAGCGAAATTAGTCAGTTCTTATGCTCGTTTTTGTCTACACTCAGACACATTAACAGCGAGGGAATTCATGCGTCTGATGGGGCTGTGCGGAGCGGCTGCAGATCTTATTCTGATGGGCCGCCTGCACACACATCCCCTCCAGATATTCTTTACTCAGAACTGGAGTGTGAAGACGCATTCGCTCGAGACCAGTATTGTTTTAATGGACCTGGTAAAACAAAAGGTCCAGATTTGGGCAGATATTCAGTGGTTAACTCAGGGAGTTCGCTGCAACTTCCGGATCCGTCTTTCATGATTATGACGGATGCGAGTCAAATGGGTTGGGGCGTGACCCTGAGCCCAACAGACTTGAAGTGTCAGGGTCTTTGGGACCCTTGGTTCCTAGAGAAGCACATAAACATCAAAGAGATGATGTCAATATGGCTAGCGCTACAACATTGGATTCACATTCTGGCGGACGCTCACTTTAACTACAGAAGTGGGATTTTTGGCTAAGAATCAGGCTCCAGATAAATGACCTGAGCCTATTACCATTAAGGCTCTGCCATCTACGGACAACCGTAGACCTCTGCTGTGTCCAGTCAGGGCTATGCGCATATATAAACGCCGATCAGAGTTTATAAGAAAAGGAATGAAACGCTTCTTTCTTTCTTTAATTCCTAACAGAAAATATATTTCTGTTCATTCTCTTGCTAGATGGATTCAGTTGACAATATGCACTGCCTATGAAAATCTATCTTCGGATCAGCGTTCTGTAAATAAAATATCAGCGCACGAAGTTAGAGCACTGTCCACTTCCTGGGCTTATTCTAACAGTATAGCCATTACTGATCTTATGAAGGCTGCGTATTGGACACAGCCTTCTACATTTACCTAGTTTTACCTTAGAAATTTAGAGTCCAGCTCTGGTGATCTTAGATGTTTAGGTCCTCTTTCTGTTGTTCAGAATGTCGTCCACTAAATGATTACTTCTGTAATTATTTATGCAAACCATTCCAGCAGTGACGCTGTTCTGCTGCCCTCTTCGTTCTGTGGTCAGGTACCTCAGAACAAAGGGAAGGGGGGGGGGGGGACGTTTTTTTTCCCTTATGATTATCTGGCTTCATAGTGAAAAGTAAGGGAAGACCTCGTCCGGTGTCAGTAGCTCCGAGTCGGTGCTGGGATGGTTTTAATGTGTAGCTCGGTATGAAGCAAATAATATGTCTCATTATGTATTGTTTTTAAATTGTAGCTCACTGTGAAACATTTGTATATGTCACGTGTCAAACGGGCATTGATATACAACCCTCAGACACTTTTAAATGAATATAAAGAGTCTCATTCCCTGGAGTGTCTTTATATATTGGCTTCCCTTCACTGAATCAGCATAATGGGTTATGCTGGCATTAAATGGAGAATTATATATTATGTAATGCTCAGTTACATTGTTGGTGTTATGTCTTTCTCGTTTCTCGTAAATGAGAAAGACATATATAATTCCTTTCTCTCCTATTCTCCAGCAGGAGATATCCTTTATGAAGTGATTGAGTAATAGGATTTTCCTTTATGTCCTAGGCCCTCCAGCCTTTTTACAATTCAGCTAGTCTTGGTTGTTGTATAAAAATATTATAAATTCAAAGTAATTTGAATATTTTTTATACTTACCAATGGCCCAGATGGGTATGGCCCGTCCATGAGTGGGCACTCATACCTCCCCGCTGTTTGCAACATTTAGCAGACAATTTTAGAAAGAATGATGGTTGGCACCAATTTCGGTGTCTTCCTGGATACTGCGCATGCACAGTTCGCAAAAGTATGGAGGACCAGATAGGACATTCAATTTTCGGCTTTGCATGCAAATTTTGGGGATTGGGGGGGCAAAATTTGTGTTTGGCCCTGGATTATTTTTTGAGTTAGCACCAGCTAGTTTGGGCCATTGGTAAGTATAAAAAATATACAAATAACTTTGAATTTATATTTTCGGTATTGTATGCAAATTTGGGGGATTGGGACGTTCAAAATTTGTGTTTGGCCGTTAACAATATTGAGGTTGCACCAGCAGCTAAGTCTGGGCCATTGCTTAGTATGAAAAATATACAAATTACTTTAAATTTATCATTTTTGTGTCGGGACATAACTTTTTAGTGGAAGGGGATATCACAATGAAATTTTCTCAACATATGGACCACCATGAGACAGTGTGTCATGTACAAACTTCATGCCTGGACTACTAAGGTCAACATCCCAGATAGAGGTCGACTTATGGAATCAGCATGCACATAAACACATCCAATACCTCCCACCAATTGATATATAATGGGCATATGATGTCACTCCAACTCATCAAGCTCTGTCAAAGAAGTTTAAATTGACCTATTATTTATTTCCTTTTCTGGAAAAATTGCTGCTCGAAATTTCGGTATTTTAAAATCAACATTCAGAGGGTTAAATCTTGTTGCATCTGCTATTTCTGATGAGGTGATGTCATGTTACACATGGCATGAATGTCTCCGTTAAGCCTTATTTTGCAGATCATGACTGTTGTCACAAATTATATTATAATGTTCTACACGTTGCATGTGCAGATTAACACTACAGTAGAACCTGTCTTGAGAGACCACCCTTTGGGCCACACAAAAGTGGTCTCTCAAGACAGGTGGTCTCTCATAACAGGTTTCAGGTTTTCTCAAATCAGTGAATAACCAACCACAAAATTCAGAAATGGAGAAGAATAGATTTTTGTAATTACTTTGTAGCTGTTCTTTTTTATGAAGTTTTTGTAACAAATTGAAATGAACTGTTATAAAAATTATAAAAATAAATTAGTGTTGAAAATCTTCAATGAATTGATTAATTTATTTTTATAATTTTTATAACAGTTCATTTCAATTTGTTACAAAAGATTTTCAACACAAATTTATTTTTATTCCTATCTGTCATATTTCGGGTATGTATGAAATTGTTTATTCAGCAATAATCCTAATCTTTTCAGTTTTCACAGGGGTCTTATAAAAACATCTCAGTCTTTAATGAGTTAGCAATTGAAACCCAATTAAGAGCTTTTAGTACTTTTAATTATGTTAGTGTAACCACAATGAATTTTCCAATTCCAGAACAGGTAAAAAGTTTTTGTCATGGTTTCAATCTTCAAAGGGGCGGTCTTTCAAGACAGGTCTATTATGGCATAAAAATACAAGTTGGTACCAGGTCACAGTGGTCTCTCAAGACAGGTGGTCTACCATAGCAGGTCCATTATAGAGTAAGACCAATCGGTGCCTGGTCGATGTGGTCGATGTGGTCTCTCAAGATGGGTGGTCTCTCAAGACAGTGGTCTCTCAAGACAGGTTTTACTGTATCATCTGATTAATTATTGCAAAACATACCAGAGTATGGAAAGCCGGTTGTGACATGCGAATTGCGAAATCCGAAATGCCTATATTGACCTATCACAACTAGTGTTTCAGGGACAACCAATCAATACCCATGTTTCAGGTATTCAAATTATAGAAAGCCGACGGGAAAAGCGAATTGCTAAATGCTTTTTTTGGTAATGCGAAATGCTTCTTGCCAATGACGGAATGCGAATAATAAAATGCATTTTTAGGAAATCCGAATGGCAAAAAGTGTGATTTGCGAAATGCTTTTTGGAAATTTTCGAAATGCTTTTTGCTGAATGCGCTTTGCGAATTGTCAATTCCAATGAAATCGTAAAAAGCATTTCGGAATTTTTTTTTGCTAAATGCGAAATTCTTTCGGCCAATCAAAAGCTTTCCTTCACACATATCGTATGGTGAATTTTCCCAACTTTGTAAAGTGGGAAGCTATTATTTCCTGTAAACATGCCGTTCGATTATAATTCAGTTTTAAAGAGTATGTTTATGAAAGGCTATAAAGTGCACGAAATTGCTTTGTCAATTGGAATTCAATTCGCATTTAGCATTTCGCAATTTGCATTTCACAATTAGCATTTTGCATTTCGCAATTCGCATTTCGAAAAATGTATTTGTGTTTTATTATTGGCATTTTGTTATTCGCATTTCGCAATATTTCACATTTCGCAATTCGCATGTCACAACCGGCTTTCCATACCAGAGACATGTTTCTAATAATTAATCAGATTGTAGTGTTACAAGAGTGTATTAAATTCTATTAAACTTTCTTGCATACAGCCCTATATATGGGGTTCTCCATATATGGTAAAGGAGCTTTGAAAGCTAATGGTTAATCCTTGACCTAACACAAGTTGTCGACAGTATGCTGGTGCTGATTTAACTGGATATCTCTTTATTTAATAAACCTAATAGCACATAACTTCCAAAGACAAAACCCTTTACCTTACCTTCAATTTTCACCTATTTTGCTCTTTAATTATATATGAGATTACAGAAAATTCCTTTTAATTAAATAAAGAATCTTGCTTTTTATTTAAGATATAATGGGACAACCACTTAATTCTCCACATTTGTAGACCTCTTCAGACTCTGTGTATCCAAAAAATAAGAATTCACTATTGTATATATAACAAAGAACTGTTTATGTTACTAAATAAATAAAAATTTAGTAACATATTATGCTTCACATTGACAGTCTATATCCTGTGACATTGCAGTTGTTTCAAGCAAGTCTTGGCTTCCTATATAGGCAGCCAATACTTACCTAGAAATAGCTGCCAAGATACTTGAAATGAAACTTACAGGTTTACCCAAAGACTGCATGTTTGGTCTCCTGTGCTATAGCAGTAACATATAATCAAAGTTGGAATTAGGTCCCTAAAGGTTAAACTCCATTACTAACTAAGGCCATGCAAAATAAATTATTTGATTCTTATTCAATTTTTTTTATCTGTTAGGGAGGATGAGTTTTATTTTTATCCCCTGCCAAAACAAAATGGGGTCTGTCCATCTATCCGATTGTCCATCTTCCCATCCATAACTGAGGCCACACAAAATAAAATGTTTGATTCTTAAGCAATTTTTTTTATCTGTTAGGGAGGATGAGTTTTATATTTTTATACTGTAAACCAATGGCCCAGACTTAGCTGGTGCTAATTCTTAAATATTCAGGGCCAAACACAAATTTTGCCCCCCCAAATCCACCAAATTTGCATCCAAAACCAAAAAATTAATGTCCTATATGGTCCTCCATACTTTTGTCTACTGTGCATGCGCAGTGTCAAGGAAGTACCGAAATTGGCGCCAAGCCTCATTCTTTGTTTGGCCCTTCTGTCAGTAACAGCAAACTGACTTCTGTGCTTGTAAATCTCAGTTTTTATGATGCCAGACACAAAGTAATGGTGATTTTGGTGGATCAAAGGATGCATTAAGAGGATGAGAGGAAGAAACAGTGGTTGGATGTGTAAAACAGCTTTTCTCTTAGCCTTTGCTTCCGCAAGAAGAGTTAGTGAACTTCATGCTTTATCTATAGATGATTCTCATTATCGTAGTGTTGGTAATACTGTTACTTTAACTACTCATGTGGGATTTTTGGCCAAGAATCAGGCTCCTAATAAATATCCTGAGCCTATTATTATTAAGGCTCTTCCGTCATCAGATAGCCGTAGACCTTTGTGTGTCCAGTAAGAGCTATGCGCATTTATAAATGTAGATCAGAGTTTATCAGAAAAGGAGGAAAACGCTTCTTTTTATCATTAATTTCCAATGGAAGGGACATTTCTGTTCATTCTATTGCTTGATGGATTCAATTAGCAATTCGTACTGCTTATGAAAGTTTATCTTCTAATCAGCAGTCGGTGCTTAAGATTTCAGTGCATGAAGTTAGAGTGCTGTCCACATCTTGGGCTTATTCTAACAGTATTGCCATTACTGATCTCATGAAGGCTGCTTACTGGACACAGCCTTCTACCTTTACAAAGTTTTATCTTAGAAATATAGAGTCTATTTCAGGCAACCTTTGATGTTTAGGTCTGTTATCTGTTGCTCAGAATGTCGTCCACTAAACGATTACAGCTATAGTTATGTAGGTTTTCTGTTCCAGCAGTGACTCTGTCCTGCTGCCCTCTTCGTTCTGTGGTGATTTGACCCAGAGCAAGGGGAAGGAGGGAGGACGGTTTTCCCTTATATCACCGGCTTTATAGTGAAAAGCAAGGGAATTCCTCCTCTGATGTCAGTAATTCCGAGTCGGTACTGGAATGGTTTTAAAGTGTAAAGCTAATATATATCTCATTTATGTAATATTTTAAAAGTGTAGCTCACTGTGAAGCATTTGCATATGCCACGTGTCATACGAGCGTCAATATACAATCTTCGGACACTTTTAAATGAGTATAAAGAGTCTCTTTCTCTGGACTATCTTTATTTATTGGCTTCCTTTATTAAATTAGTATAATGGGTTATACTGGATGTTAATAGAGAATTATAGATGATATGCTGCTCAATTATCTGGTTGGTATTGTGTCTTTCTTATTTCTAATAAATAAGAAAGACATATGTAAATGCTTTCTCTCCTTTTCTCCTTGAGGGGATATTCCTATATATATAATTGAGCTTATTGGATTTTCCTTTATGTCCTTGGCTCTCCAGCCTTTTTACTATTCAGCTAAGTCTGGGCCATTGGTTTACAGTGTAAAAATATGAAAAAATTTAAAGTAATTTATATATTTTTTATACTTACCATTGGCCCAGACGGGGATGGCTCTCCCATAAGTTGGGAACTCATACCTCCTCGCTGATTATATACATTTAGCAGACACTGGTTGTAAGAATGAGGCTTGGTGCCAATTTTGGTACTTCCTTGACACTGCGCATGCGCAGTAGACAAAAGTATGGAGGACCATATAGGACATTAGTTTTTTGGTTTTGCATGCAAATTTGGGGGATTTGGGGGGCAAAATTTGTGTTTGGCCCTGAATATTTAAGAATTAGCACCAGCTAAGTCTGGGCCATTGGTAAGTATAAAAAATAAATAAATTACTTTAACCCTTTACCTAACGTGAAAAGCAGACGACACTTGCAAAAATAATTCTTGAATAACTAATTTTTTTCATTTTTTGTCTCAAAAACATAGGTTATGACCCCTCGTTGGAACGAGCTCGACGAGCTCGTTCCAACGAGGGGTCATAACCTATGTTTTTGAGACAAAAAATGAAAAAAATAATGAAAATTAATTGGCGATTTTTGAGAATAGCGCTGGCCGGTTTTGGCCGTTACGTTGGGTAAAGGGTTAAATATTTTTATGCTGTACCAATGACCCAGACTTAGCTGGTGCTAACTCTAACAAAACCAGGGCCAAACACAAATTTTGCCCCCCAATCCCCCAAATTTGCATCCAAAACAAAAAGAAATCATGTCCTAAAGGACCTCCATACTACGCCTCTACTGCGCATGTGCAGTGACGCAGTCGTCCCGAAATTGGCGCCAATTATCATTCTCTGTTTGGCCCTTCATCAGTCAACATCTCACTGATCTTTGTGCTTGTAAATCTCAGTTTAAAGGATGCCAGACACGTAATTTTTGGAGAAAATGTGATTCTAAGGAGGATAGAAGGAGGAGAGGAAAAAGAAGAGGCAAAAAATAATCAGGGCTGTACTTAAAAATTTTTGATGAAATTATGTTAAGTTGCCTATTTTCGAGGCATGGGCCTCTTGTTGTCATTCTTGCTAATTGTTGCACTGCTTATTCAGTGTTTCCTCTCCCCTAGCCTTCTAAAGTCCCCCCTTGCAATTCTCCCATGCTTTTGGCATATTTTTGAGAAATTTCATTTCTAAAATTTCCTGGGAGAGTTGCTTGGTTACAGAATGTTTTCTGTTATTTTCCCCATAGTTACGTTTTCACCCATGGGTGTATAACGTTTGTGGTCTGCATCTTCCATCTGATGTTCTACAGATTCTCCCCTGGGAGTCTCTGTTTTGCATCAGATAGAGTGTAATTGATGACTGATTCCGGGCCAGTTTTTTCAGTGCCTGGAGTCATGTTTTCTAGTGTGTTTACACTGTTTGTTTTCATTGGCAACAGCCTTTTTTGAGGGGGGCTGTTTGCCTTTGTTGTAGTTTATCTCATTATAAGATACATTTATATTATCCGAAAGTGTCTCATTAATTATTTTATATAAATTTAAAATTTTTGACCACACTTTGCCATCGGATCCATCGGGGCTCAACGTTACTTTTCAGCAACTTGGGCTTCGCTGAAAAAATATTTTTTCAAAATTATATTGTTTTGCAATTGTTTTTTTCATTTATTAATGGATCATGTTATTATGTATCTTTGTGTCAGGGGTTTTTGCGAGTAACTAGGACTTATTGTTGTTCTTTCACAATGAAGGGACGTTGTTCAAATTGTAATAGGAAGAAATCTTCCTCTGACTTTCATGATCATTGTATTAATTGTAGTCAGTGTTCTCGCATTAATCCCTGTCCTATATGTGAACATTGGGATGAGAAACATTGGAAACATGTGTCACGATATGTTGTTTCTGGAGAAAGAGCGATGCCGGCTCTTTCTCCGCAAGGTCACTCTACTCTCTCAGTTTCTATTTCAGAGGAACCAGAACAGGGTGATGTTTCCATGTTATCTTCTTCAAGTGTGCGTCCGTCGTCACAAATGAATTCAGAGCTAGCGGCAAAAGTGCTCATGGAGATTAGACAAATGTCGTCCGCTAGCTCGCCCGGTGTAGCGTCCATTCACCGAATGGTTCGGCAGCCGGGTTCGTCCGATGCGGTCCAAGAGGAAATTTTGGGTGATGCGAGCACTATAAACATAATAGATGCACACCCAGTGACGGCGGATAGTAAGCGAGAACGGAGGAAGTCTTTTAGTCCGGTTCCTAGCTCGTCCAGGTCCAGCCGGGCCGCGAGCGAGAGAGGTCCCTCTCTCGTACAACAACATCTGGGACCAGATGTTGTGGTACAAAATGTGTCTTTAGCGGAGCATACGTCCATCGCTCGGGACGCTCCGTTGTATAAGCAGTCCGCAGAGACTGTTAAGGCTTCCTCTTCTTGTCAGCGCACACGACCGCACCTTGGCTGCGTGACCGCCGATATATTACCAGCTTCGCCGATGAAGGATTCTTCGGCGACCAGGTCACACCATCCGGCAGCCAGGGATTCGAGACCGATGGACTCTGGACGTTTGCATAGGAAAAGTATGCGGGAGCCATCTGATGCGGAGCTGCCCTCGGCGAAGCAGCGAAAGACTGCGCCTCCGCAGGTCTCGACGCCGGACATTCTTGTGCAGATAGCACAGCTTATCGCAGCATCCCAGCAGCCGACAGAAACGGTGTCGGATCGAGAATTATCCGACGGCGCTGGGTCGGTACGCTCCGCCGAAGCATCGGGGGCGGACGACCGGGAACATCATGAGGTCCGACCGGATGGTGAAAGGGATACGGATGACTTGGAGCTATCCCTTTCGGAACAACATAAAGCTGCCGTGGACTTCATCCGGCACTTTCTCCCTCAAGTTGTTCCGTCGGGCCAGACTGCTGCGCTTCCGGACAAGAGAATTATAGCGTCACTGGACTCTGAATTTTTTGAGCGGTTCAGGGACATCGCTCCCGAGTTTCCGTCGCAGTCCAATAATGTTGCTAGAACATTTGAATTATTGAACGACGCTATATTTAAACTTGCTTCCAGGACGGGGAAAGCAGGTTTCTTGTCCGCTAATACTCTCAACCTGCCTTTCATTAATGCAAGGAATAAATTCGATACGGCAGGACAGGGTATACCGAGAGTTCCTCTGCGTATGGACGACGAGGCGGAAGACTTAGAGCTATCATTACCGTTGTCAGCTTCTATTCCAACCGCGGTGTTGGAAACAGCTATTGCGTCTAACAGAGCCAATTTAGATGCCTTATCTTACGCAGATCACCTTACTAAGGCGTTATCACTGCGCCTTCAAGGGGAAGAGTTTCAGGATATACAATCCTCTTTAAGACTTCTTTCAAGGGCAGTAGCTTATTCCACGTGTAACTCCGCCCTTTCAGTGGCAAATCTGGAGTTGGTTAGACGTGACGCAGCCCTAGCTACATCCACACTAGTGGATTCTAAGGTGAAGAACTCTCTTAGAGTCGCTTCGGTCTCAGGAGAACTTCTCTTTGACGGCAAGCTTTCCGCTATTTATGATAAAATTAAAAAGAAAGCTAATGATTCTCTGTTGTTCAGATCGGCTCCTAAGAAGTCGGATACAGCAGACACGAATAAGACAGGCACTTCTGGGTCTAATGCGCCCAAGAGAGGTTCCTATAGAGGTTCCGGTGCGTCCTCTTGGTCTTATTCGAGAGACTGTCAGGATAGCGACTCTCGTTCGGGACGTCTTTCAGGCCGGGACAATCGGTCGGACGCCCCGAGGTCGACGAGGCGAGGTGCGGGTCGTGGAAGACGTGGTTTCTCCTACCGCAGGCCTCGCAGGTCCAGGAGGTGATGGCTTAAACCTCTATCGCGTTCCGGTTGGCGGAAGGTTGTCGAGTTTTTCACAAGAGTGGGCGTCGATTACGGACGACCCTTGGGTGAGAGGAGTGACTTCGGAAGGTCTGAAGATATCCTTCAAACGAAAGCCTCCATTAACTCGAAGTCCAAAGTGGACTCATCTTCCGTCAAATCCACAGAAAAGAGACGCTCTGTTATCAGAGGTGCAGTCTCTTTTAATGAAGAACGCGGTAGAGGTCGTAGAAAACCAGGAATCTCTGGGATTCTACAGCCATCTGTTTCTGGTTCCGAAACCAGACGGCTCGTTCCGTCCAGTCATAGATTTGAGCTGGATAAACAAGCTGATCGTCGCTCCGAAGTTTTATATGGAGACGATTTGATCGGTCAGGGCGAGTATTCGGGTGAACGATTATGCAACGAGCATAGATCTCAAAGATGCGTACTTTCACGTCATGGTACATCCGACATTCCGAAAGTATCTACGCTTCGCAGTCCTTGGAGTGGTGTATCAATTCCGGGCGATGTGCTTCGGATTGAATCTAGCACCCTGGGCTTTCACTCGGGTAATGAACTCGGTAATGATCTACTTCCGAGCTCATTCGTCTGCGGTAACGTCGGCCTACCTGGACGACATTCTTCAGAGGTACGGCAACGAGTTAACGCTTCAGAACGATGTTCAGAATCTTCTTCTATTGCTCCGACGTCTCGGTTTTACAGTAAACGAGGAGAAGTCGGATCTGGTGCCGTCCAAGTCATTCACTCATCTGGGAATGAGCTTCGAGACGCACAACAATCTCGTTCGTCTGCCGTTAACCAGAGCGAAATTAGTCAGTTGTTACGCTCGCTATTGTCTGCACGCAGACAAAGTCACGGCGAGAGAATTTATGAGACTGATAGGTCTGTGCAGAGCTGCCGCGGATCTCATTCCGATGGGGCGGCTACGCACACGTCCTCTTCAAATTTTCCTGACTCAGAATTGGAGTGTGAAAATTCATTCGCTCGATGTAGACGTTCTCTTGTCAGATCAAGTGAAACAAGAGATTCAGACTTGGGCAAACATTCAGTGGTTAACTCAAGAAGTTCCGCTGCAGTTGCCGGATCCGAGTTTTAACGTTATGACGGATGCCAGTCAAACAGGTTGGGGTGCATCATTAATCCCAACGGATTCGAGATGCCAGGGTCTTTGGGATCCGCAATTCCTGTGCAAGCACATAAACATCAAGGAAATGATGTCAATATGGCTTGCGTTACGTCACTGGATGGACATTATTTACGATGCTCATGTCCAAATCCTATCCGACAATACGACAGTAGTGGCGTATATACGGAATCAGGGAGGCACTCATTCAGTTCCGTTGTTCACTCTAACGGAAAGAATCCTTCTGTTTGCGTTAGAACATCACGTTCTTCTTTCGGTCCGTCACATACCGGGTCGTCTGAATGTGCTAGCAGACTCCCTTTCACGAAAGGGTCGTTTGTTGCCGTCGGAGTGGACTCTCAACAAACAAGTATTCAATCAGATTTGCTACCAATGGGAACGGCCAATGATAGACTTATTTGCGACACATCTCAACAATCAGTTGCAGACGTATGTGTCTCCGTGTCCGGATCCAAGAGCATTTGCAGTAGACGCTCTGTCGATCCCTTGGGACGGAATGATAGGATATGCGTATCCTCCAGCGCCGTTAATTCAACAAGTATTGCTAAAGATAAAACAATCTCAATGCAAGATTCTGTTGGTAGCATCTCTGTCGCCACAGAGACCGTGGATAAATCTACTCAGGTGTCTGTTGTGGGACCTACCGCGGAAGCTTCCTCCACGAGAGGATCTTCTTTCGCAGGGGAAATCGCGCCAACTCCATCACAACCCGCAAGGTCTCAACCTTCACGTTTTTCCGTTGTGCGGTCCTTCTTGCATGGCAAGCACTTTACAGGACGAGCAGTGGACGCGATTTCTAACTGTAGGAGGACCTCCTCTTCGCTAAACTATGTGGCTAAGTGGAAGGTTTTTCGTCGTTGGTGTAGGGATCATTCTGTAGATATATTTGATCCCTCTATACCAGACATTGCAAACTTTCTAGTATACTTGTTTGACAAAATCAAACTGCAGCCTGTTACTATAAAGGGTTATAGATCTATGTTATCTGATACCTATGCACATCATGATAGTTTACAAATTGGATCTAATGTCTCTTTATCGAAGTTGGTTAGAAACTTTTCGATAAATAGACCCAGAACTCTTAGATTAATTCCTAAGTGGAATTTAGCTTGGGTTCTCCTTAAATTGAAGGAAAAGCCATTTGAACCTCTTGGGACAGTAGATTTCAAATTCTTATCTTATAAGACAGCTTTTCTCTTAGCTTTCTCTTCTGCCAGAAGAGTCAGTGAGCTTCATGCACTATCGGTGGATGATTCTCATTATCGTAGTGTTGGGAACACTATCACCTTCACTACTAATGTGGGTTTTTTAGCTAAGAATCAGGCTCCTAATAAATATCCGGAACCTATTGTTATTAAGGCTCTTCCGTCTTCAGACGGGCGTAGGCCTTTACTCTGTCCTGTTAGAGCATTACGTATCTATAAACAGAGATCTCAGTTTATCAGAAAGGGACGGAAACGTTTCTTTCTGTCTTTGATGCCTAATAGAAAGGACATTTCAGTCCATTCTATTGCTAGATGGATTCAGTTAACTATCCGTACTGCTTATGAAGATTTATCTTCTTCTCAGCAGTCTGTGCTTGAGATTTCTGCTCATGAAGTAAGAGCTCTTTCTACTTCCTGGGCTTATGCTAATAGTGTTGCTATTACAGATTTAATGAAGGCTGCTTATTGGTCTCAGCCATCCACATTTACGAATTTTTATCTCAGAAATATTGAGTCCATTTCTGGAGACCTGCATTGTTTAGGTCCGTTATCTGTTGCTCAGAATGTCGTCCACTAAACAGTTGCAACTATAGTTATGCAGGCTTTCTGTTCCGGCAGTGACTCCGTCCGGCTGCCCTCTTCGCTCTGGGCTATTTGACCCAGGGCAAGGGGAAGGGGGGGGGGGGGGGGGGGCGGGTGTTCCCTTAGGTCACCTGCTTTATAGTGAAAAGCAAGGGAATGCCTCCTCCAAGTCAGTATTTCTGAGTCGCTTCCGGGATGGTTTTAAAGTGTAATATTAATGTTTAAATTCATTCATGTCTTATTTTTAAAGTGTAGCTCGGTGTGAAGCATTTGTACATGTCAAGTGTCAAACGGGTTTTAATATACAATACCCGGACACTTTTAAATGACTATAAAGAGTCTCAATTCTCTGGACTACTTTATTTATTGGCTTGCTTTAAAAATAATTAGTATAAGGGTTATACTGGATGTTAATAGAGAACATGAATGTTATTGTGCTCAATTATTAAGGGTAGTGTATCTTTCTAATTTAATATTAAATAAGAAAGATACATGTAAAGCCTAATACTCCTTTTCTCCTTAAGGGGTTACCTCTTTACTATATAGTTGAGCTTATTGGATTTTCCTCTATGTCCTAGGCCCTCCAGCCTGTTTACTATTCAGCTAAGTCTGGGTCATTGGTACAGTATAAAAATGTTAAAAAAATTATAGTAATTTATATATTTTTTATACTTACCAATGACCCAGACGGGGATGGCCCTCCCTGGAGTTGGGAACTCTTGCCTCCCCGCTGAGTACATAGTGCTGACCAGGCACTGCCAGTAAGAATGATAATTGGCGCCAATTTCGGGACGACTGCGTCACTGCGCATGCGCAGTAGAGGCGTAGTATGGAGGTCCTTTAGGACATGATTTCTTTTTGTTTTGGATGCAAATTTTGGGGATTGGGGGGCAAAATTTGTGTTTGGCCCTGGTTTTGTTAGAGTTAGCACCAGCTAAGTCTGGGTCATTGGTAAGTATAAAAAATATATAAATTACTATAAATTTTTTAACTTTTTCATTTTTATCCCCTGCCAAAACAAAATTGGGATCAGTCCATCCGTTTGTTTGTCCATCCATCCATCCATACATAACAACTTTGGACCTTCATATAACAGTCAGTGGATGTTGGACTTAAATGATCTTTGGTATGCTGATAGACCATCATGGGGAAAAGATATTTTTATACTGTATACCAATAGCCCAGACTAGCTGATGCTAACTCAAAAATATTTAGGGCCAAATACAAATTTTGCCCCCAATCCCCAAAATTTGCATGCAAACTGATTCTAAACTGATTTAGACGAATGATGAAAGGGATACGGAGGAGGATAACCTTCCCTTTCGGTACAACTCATGGATGATATGTATACGATCCATTATCGTTTCCTTGAACTTGTTCCAGTGAATCACAATGCTGCGAGTAATTGTGAGAAACTGCTTGCACTGTTAGATGGTGACTTCATCCAGACAAAGAGCAGGATAATAAGATCTCTTTCCTGTTAAGTCTACACGAGTGTCACAGGTTTTCAATTATGTAGACGACGCCATATTTATCTTTCTGTGGGAAAAAGTAATATGGTTTCTTATCATCAACTTCTGTATTTTAATCATTTTTTGATCACATACATTTAATAAACGACCGGGGAAGATGTGTTGAGAGTTTCTCTGCGTTGAATGAGCAGGCTAAGATCTTAGTTGTAGCCTTACCTTCATCATTTCGCTGTTCGCTCAGATTCTATTGAGAAAATAATTTCTTATTCAGAGCGAATTTAGACTCACTGTCTTATGTACTTCAATTTTAAGTTCTGTGACGCATTGTCTATATGGAAAGGAATTTTGTGGTCATTTGTACCTTTAAAGAATTCTTTCCAGGCCTATTTATCATATATATCTATGTCTTAACAGATGTTAAGTGGGAGTTATTCTGATGTGACGAAGCCTTGGCTCGTCATCTTTAACAATTGACTAGGTGGAAAACTTTCTTCAGGTCGCTTTAGTTTTCCAGACACTAGGTCTTTGATGGTAAGCTTTCATTAATGTACGATTAATCTACAAGAAAGCATCAATACTCGACGCTTTAAGTTGGGGTCTAATCGACCAACACCAGCAGAAAGAGTAAGAAATGTTATCCTAGACTAATATCATCTATAATAATAATAATAATAATAATAATAATAATAATAATAATAAATGTAGTTTAAAGCCGAAAATCCTCATAGAGCTCTTGGGCTTAACACACACAAAAAAAAAACTTTATATATATGTATATCACTCTGCATTTCCTATTTGCTGACTGTCTCCAAGCGGATGAATCACAATCAGCGGTCTTCATCTAAGTTATATACCCTCCGGAACAAATGTGATTTGAGAGCCGATCGGAAAGATGGGAGACTGGGATGCTTTCAGCCCACTCGGAAGCAGGTTCCAAAGGAATGGAGCAGCCACCGAGAAGGCCCGATCGCCAGCTGTTGTGAGGTCACCTGGTGCATGGACAAGATTGTGTGACGTTTTTTAAGGACTCATAGCGAAGATATAGGTATCCCTCCTATATATTACTTTAAGGATTGACTATACAGCCACTTGGATAGGGAGTTTAGGTCTGTTTGAGTTTACTGATCAGACACCCCTGAGCCGGTGGCTCGAGGCTCTTAGAGAGCTCGGTCCGACCGATTTCGACTGAACTGGTTAAATTAGGTTATTTATGATATTCTTTTAGTCAAAAGGCGAGCGTTCGTATGATTGCCGATGCGGCGAGTATAGTTCTTCAGATCACTGTCATAATGATCTAGATAATGTCTCATGGGATGTATGATAATATACACGTATCCTACAATTCATTTTCAACAAGCTGGTTCGTCTGTTGTTTCACAGAGTGAATTAGCCAGTTGTTTGGCTCGCTTTTATCTTTTATCAGACGCATTAGCAGCGGAAGATTTTATGTGCCGGATGGGGTTGTGAGGAGCAGCTATGAATGTTATTTCGATGGGTCGCTTACACACACGTCCCCTCCAGTTTTTCTTAACTGGAGTGGAAGGCATTTTTCGATCTAGACCTGTTTTGTTTTAGCGAATCTTTTTACATGAGGTCAAGTTTCGGCATATATTTAATGATTTCCTCAATTATGACGGATGTGAGTTCATACATTGAGTTACAATCCTGAGTACGATGGTCTCTATATGCAGGGTTCTTAGGACCCTCGATCTTCGAGTCCACATATTCAGTAATGATGTCTTATTGTTTACGCTACATCACTGAATTTATATATAGCTATCATGTATTTATAGACGCAGATCAGAGTTTATCAGAAGAGAAGAAAGCTTCTTTTGTCATTAATTTCCAATAGAAGAGACATTCCGGTTCATTCTATTGCTAGATGGATTCAATTAGCTATTTGTACTGCTTAGGAAAATGTAAATCCAATCAGCAGTCAATGCTTAAGATATCAGCGCATGAAGTAAAAGCGCTGGCAGCATCTTGGGCTTATTCTAACTGTATGGCTATTACATGATCTTATGTAGGATCGCTTCAGGATAATTAAGTATGCGGTGCACAGGAATAATAGTTTCCATCATTTGTGTCGCCAGTATTAGGCATTTGAGCGCATACTCTTGACTCTCAGCTGTATTCATGGGAATGAATGATAGGATATATGTTTTCTTCAATTCATTTGTTTCTATTGATTACATTGAGGTTAAGTGTCTGTTATTGAACATTCGCCAGAAGCTTCCCCCACGAGAGGGCCTTCTTCTGGGGAAGTTCTGTTCTTCATGTCATTCTCCGTTCTCAGTAGCATAACGGAGTATGTCAGGCGTGAGAGAGCTTGCAGTTACTATATTTTTGCTGTCTGGTCCAGCAATGATTAAATAATGTGGGTGAGGAGGTTTCGACATATATTTGAATTCCCCCCCCCCCCACACCTCACCCCACCCCCCCAGTCTCACACACTGTCGCGTATATATATCTTAATACATACATACTTTGCGTTTGGGTCGTGTTGAATGGTGCCCTCATAGGCATATACGCAGTTTTGTTGCATTAGTTTCCGGTGTTTATTTTCTGATTTCTAATATACAAGTGCTGTTTAAATCATCATAATTGCTGCTATTTGAGTTCATAGGTGAATGCATGACCACTAAGTGGTTTTTTAGATGATTACAGGCTGGATTTTAGAGCACTCGCGCAATATTTTATTACGCTAGCGCTTTGGTGGACCTTGAAATTATTATATATTTCGGGGCTGGTCTGTGTTGGAGCCGGTTAATCACATCTTCCTCCACTTCTAGATCCTGGTCTCGATTTTGTCGGTTCTCAAATTGCTTATTCTCACGTGTTTATAGTTGTTGATACCAAATTGTACACGTTGGAGAGTGTTCTTACCAGATTTAATTGTACAGAGGCCGCCTGTGAATGATCTTTGAAGCGTGTTTTCTCTGCAGAGATTGTTCTTGTTATCTCGCTTTAATATGTGTATGTTATATTATTATTTCACTGATTTCGTCGTACCTATATACGCCGTCTGCAGTGTATATTTTGTAGCGGATAATGTTGTTCACCAAAATCATCACTATAGCCTTGGCTTGTGAAGTGGCATTAAGCACCATTTATTATTCATGAATTAACTCCTGAGTGCCTGATCGATATTTATTTATATTGTTTCCTGGTACCGCTTATTGATTCCAGAGCTCTCCCCTCTTTCTTTTGAAGGTATGTTAAAAAAAAAGTGGGGGGGGGGGGGGGGGGCATTTTCTCCACTTCTCTGGCTTATTGGGTATGTAACTATGAAGGAAGCTGTTTTGTCCATACTATATTCAGCTTTCAGCTGTAGTATTATTGTACGGCATAGGTTTTTGGGCAATTTTCTCTCATTCTCAAATATGCCATCCTAATTTTTAGGGCTTAGTCCAGACTAGCCTTAAAATTTTGTGAACTTGTTACATCCTATTTAGCATGATTTCATGCTCAGATTTAGGATTTACATAATTGGGATCCATATTAAGATATGTCTTTTCTATTATGATACAAAGAGACATACATTTAAATTCTGATTATTCTAATTTTCTTCATCATGGATTGAAGGATTTGATCTATGTTGATCTACTAGTTCGGAAGTTATAGGCCCTCCACCTTTTTACGATTCAGCTAGTCTGGGCCATTGGTATACAGTATAAAAATATGAAAAAAATTTAAAGTAATTTATATATTTTTTATACTTACCAATGGCCCAGACGGGAATGGCCCTCCCATGAGTGGGCAGTCATACCTCCCCGCTGAATTATTATATTATAATCTATTTACAAAGAATGATGTTGGTGCCAGATTCGGTGACTTTCTGGCGTCTGCACATGCGCGGAGGGTAAATGTATGGAGGGCCAGATAGTACTTCTAATTTTCGGTTTTGCATGCAAATTTGGGGGATTGGGGGGCAAAATTTGTGTTTGGCTCTAAATATTTTTGAGTTAGCACCAGCTAGTCTGGGCCATTGGTAAGTATAAAAAATATATAAATTACTTTAAATTTTTTCATATTCACAAATGACAGGTTTTGTCCATTTTTTTTCTAGAGTTTTGGGCCTTTTTCTGCTTTTTTTCAACATGAATGTCTTTGTTGGTGGGGGATACCAGTTGCATTACACCTTGTTTATTTTTATCTTTTCTTGCATAGTGAGCATGGATTGAGAGGATTTCTGCTGTTTTTTCACACAGAATATATAGAAATTTTTTTTTATACAAATAGACTCATTTTATTTTAAAAATTAAACTGTTTTGCATCTTTAGTTATGCTCTTCAGATGTCACTTGCATACATCAATCAAAAACGTAAAAAGTTTCAAGACTCCCAATTTTGTAGTAATTTTGGAAGACACTTCAAGGTAGTAAAAACATCCAATGAGGAGGTTCAGTTTCAGTGAACATGAGAATCAAACCATTTTTTAAGCCTAACCATGTAATATTATTATTTATCTAACAATCATATTGCTTTTGGCATGAAAAACATTCAAAACTGTGTTTATCACATAATGTGTTCCGATTCCGTATCATATAGATGACTCATTCTGATTCCGAATCATATAGACAACTCGTTTCTGGTAACACGACAGGCTATCATAACAGGCGCATGAATACATTCTATAACAGGTGCATGAATACATTCTATGTGCGTTTCAGTGATCGACCCAACATTATGTCCCAAAACTGTTTTAATAATTTAAGATTTAATCTGTTTATGTGACAGAATTGTTAGATTAATGAATTATCACGATAATGTGCATGTCCTGTGATTTGCATCAAATTCTCGGTGGTGTCCAAAAATGGGATCACAACTCGCCGGCAAAGCTGGCTCATTGAGATCCCATTCTGGACACCACCTCGAATCTGATACAAATCACAGGACATGCACATAATCATGATAATTTGTGTGTACCTTATTCATTCCTTTTCCAGTTCTTAGAATTTGTATATTTGTTCCATAATCATACATAATTACATGTTCTCTTATTTTTCAAATGTGTGGTTCACATCAGGAACAGGCCTGAAAATAAGCAGTTGACATTTGCAAAATGAGGTCCACAGAAGGTGAATTTGATAATGCTATCCCATACAGTGGGCCAATTTATCCTCTGGGTACCTCTTTCTATTTAGTTTTGAGACCCTGATTCAGATTGAGGTTCACAGAGGGTAAATTTAGTGATACTACCCTGCTGTGCAGGATAGCATCACTAAATTCACCATCTGGGGACCTCATTTTGCAGATGACAGTCTGCTTATTTTCTGGCTTCATCAGGAAATACATCACACAAGATATATTTTTTTTTTTTTTATAATTTTAGCATTACTGAGAAAACTTCTAGCAGCAAATCCAAGTAAAAGATTCACCATAGAACAAATTAAACAAAATCAGTGGTTTAACAAAAACTACAAGAACAAAGGTTTTATAGTGTTATATTCTTTTTGATTGTTTTTATTATTATTACCTGCGTCGCCATCGGCGAAGCAGGTCTAGTAACCGTTTCAGATCTGCTGTGCAGCCACTTCCTGTTTACCGATACTTTGAAATCTTACTGTACCCATTGAACATTGAAATTTTCCGTCAAGGTTTTCTCAGCTTCTATGCAAGGGATTGATTTTATATTTGGTCTGCTGCTTCATAATGATGAGTTGTATCGTGTAAGCAATTTTCAGATCTGCCGTGCAGCCACTTCCTGTTTGCCGATACTTTGAAGTTTTACTGTACCCACTGAACATTGAAATTTTTCGTCAAACTTTTCTCGGCTTCTATGCAAGGGATTGATTTTATATTTCATCTGGAGCCTGATAATGATCAGTTGTATCGTGTATGCAATTTTCAGATCTGCCGTGCAGCTACTTCCTGTTTGCTGATTCAATTGCATGCAGCGACGCAGGTCCAGACCCGGTATTGGTCTTGGCTTGTTCATTATTGTGCCTAGTACTTCATTATGCAATGTGTTTTAAGTCAATATTTCTGGGGGAAGGTGATACATATTGATACCCAGTGAACTATGAACTGAAGCAGGGCTTAAAGTTCATGTGCTAATGAGTATCGATTCTTGTAAGTGATTCTCGCAAAGAAAACAATGAGAATCCACTTTGATTCTAGCAAAATATTCATTTCATTCTTGTCTGAGATTCTGAAATTGTTCTTAAAGGCTTGGAGAATTCTCCTTATCTTTTTCTCCCTCATAACAAGCTAACACTGTGTCTTAGCAGTGGTATATAAGGAGCCAAGACTTCTCTAGAAACTACTGCCAAGGTACTATAAGTACCGCCATCAGGATCACCAAAACTCTG
The DNA here is from genome assembly GCA_031216915.1 of Pictodentalium vernedei. Lineage (NCBI taxonomy): Eukaryota > Metazoa > Mollusca > Scaphopoda > Dentaliida > Dentaliidae > Pictodentalium > Pictodentalium vernedei. Next base: position 243,205,759 of record CM062288.1, read on the forward strand.
TACTTGAGAACAGTATTCTACATGGACAATATAGGACAACACGCTCACCAAAAGTGGAACTAGGACATTAAGGGGTTAAACTCTAGGAAACATGTAACTATGAGGTTAAATTATAACTTCCGAAAATGTATTGGCTATGCTCACAAGGGATTAAGGACATTCTCATATTCTACATTATTTAAAAACTGAAAATAGATTCTTGCTGCAGGAGATCTCGAGAATCAAAATCGATTCTTGTGAATTGGGACAGTTTCGTCTGTACATGTGAATTGTGATTCTGCAAAACGTGTTAATGGTGGTGTCGAAAAGTACTGAATGGCAACAAAATTTAGAATTGCATGGGAAGACAATCTTGCAGTACATTGTACTTCAAGATAACTTGTTAATGGAAGCTCAAATAAATAAATCAGTTTTTGTGATGTGCCTAAAATTATGTTGTCTTCAAGATTTCTTTTCACGCCATTTCATTTCAAAGAAAATGATGGCGTTTGTCAGCCAACGTTTTACCTAGGCAACAAAATATTACAGATGCCTCTCTGTGCATCTATGCATGTAGTGGTTGATCCTGACCCCTCGATCCACTTCCAGATTCGTGTTAGAGCCTCCGACAAATACGCTTACTGAAAAATCATAACGCCTCCAATTTTTTCCTACTACATGTAATTCATTGGTTGATACTGGGAAATTAGTAGAAGAAATGTCACCAAGATGAGATACGCGATTGCTCATTCTCACACATTGTTTCTAACTTTAGAGTCTTTAGAGTCAGTGTTAGTGAATCCCACCCCCCCCCCCCCCCCCCCACACCCCCAAAAAAAAAAAAAAAAAAAAAAATGTCCAGAGACGTCAGGTTACCAAGGGCCGGATACAGAAATATGGGGAGCCTAGAAACCCTCGAGTAGAAGTCAAATTTTTTCTTACGCTCATAACATCCAGATCCTGAAGTGGTCTGGGCGACGAGCGGCTTAATTGGGGTCTTGTGGGGGTGTGTTACTCCAGGTAAATTTGGATTTCTGGAGGCTCTCCGGAAGTTTCTGAAAGCACTCTGAGCTCCAAAATGTGAAACATTTCAACAGGAAAATGGTTATTTCGAACAATATGACAAAATTCCCTGCCAAATGTGGGAGCCCTTCAAATGTGGGACCCTGTGCATCCGGCCAGTCTGCCCATTCTTAAATACGGCCCTAAGGTTACCTGACTGCTCTGGGAATATTTGTTTCAGTTTTTCTCATCGAATAAAGGGATGTATGATCTATTTGTGGCCTATAACAGCCTCTCCAGACAAAAGGAGTAAAACTTGTGACAATATATATCAGTCACATTTTTAGGTTTCTTGTATAGAAGACTCATGCGGGCCATTAGCTGAACCTAACTTTGATTTAAATACAATTTGCGATTTATGTATTTATGTATTGGTGCCAGCATCAAGGCTATATCATGACTCAACATAACTCTAAAGTCAAATCTTGCCAATCATTTATGCCTATGTTTCCCACTTACTGATGGATGGCACTCGGCGGCGTTGGTTACCAAGTCCTATTTTACCAACGCAGACAGGTGGAGGAGAACAATCTACATCAGTGGACATGCAGACTTTTATATCCTGGGCGTCCCACGGGAAGAAGTTTTGAGATTGATATTGATGAGTTTGATATCACCAACACACATACCACAACATGCGGCCAAACACACTGAGCTTGATAACCCCTCCCGGCAAAGATTGAGACTAATGACAATCAGGCAACTTTCGAAGGAAACTCACATAGGTCTTGGCTGAATCTACATTTGATTTCAAGACGCTTTAAAATTGAAATTGTTCAGTTTGATGGCCCGCTCCAAAAATTATATAGGGACTACATGTTCAGACCCAAACGTGTTTCAATGTTATGTTTAAAATCGAGACGCATTTTAGAGTTACGCTTCACCACTACTAAATGCGTTTAGAAATTCCACACTAAGTTGTGTTTTGGAGCAACTGAACATCTTAACACGTTCTGGAATTGGACACAAACTGACGAGAAAAAACACTTTTGTACGTAATCCTTGCACTTCAGAGGCGCTTAGAAATTGAATACGAGATTTTGCAAGCATTTTTGTGTTTAAATTCCAAACCGAAATACGTGCTTTGCATAATTGACACTCAGAAATCATGTCTTTGTCTTGTGAATATCAATTAATCCAAAGCTTGTTAGGGGACAAAAAATAAGAGAAAATAACAATTTAAAATTAATGGGCAACACATTAATATTTAGCAAAAAACAAACAAAACCCCAGCCTGTATTTCTTTAATAATTTTTACAGTGGTCCGAGAATAGGCCTATGCGCATGTGCATGGGGGAGGGGGGGGGGGGGGGGATAAATACTCACTGGTGTAGCCAGGATTTTTGATTGGAGGTGGCAAATACGAAGGAATGTATTTTGTATGCTAGGGTGGTACATTTAGATAATTCTCTATGCAGATCTGTGCAAATGGAAGACTTAAGAGTCACTGGTACTGCATAGAGAATAATAAAATTTTACCACAAAATTATCAAGGTGAATTTTAATGCATTTGTGTTGTATGTGAATCCATCCATGAATAAATCTCTAAGAATTGTTTTCCTGAAGTCGTCATTAAGTGGGACAGGATATGTTATAGGCATAATATATCACGCTGGTTGGAAGGCGGTGGGAGTGAGTACGCACTACCGTTGGTTGGAGATTCGGTGTTAGTTCTCTCCAGAAAAAATTGTCATCCGTTCTCTGATGCCTCTGCGACGTTGTGCACGTTGGCATATATTGCCATTATTGGAGATGGCACTGTAAAATTTCTGTTGGTCCCGTTTCTTCTTCTGCTTTTTTTGGGGGGTGGGGGGGGGGGGGGTGGGGGGGTGGGGTCGTGTGTTAATGGATTTTCCTTATTCAATTTGCCGTTGCATGGAAAGCAACCGAAAACATGCAAAAAGCATCACCCCCCCCCCCCCCCCCCCCAACAAAAAAAAAACAAAAAAAATGAACAAGAAATAGGCTAAACAAAAATGAAAAACCTGACAGCTCGGGAAAACAAATCTTTTTCAAATCTTTCTTTGCAGATTGCTCCTCTCACACCATGAATTAAACCATATCCACAGTGAATTAAAGCCCAGATGGTAGTTTGTTATCTTCCTTCACTCTTAAATATTGCATTTTTTCGAAAAACAAATAACTTCTTACAGTTCGCTAAACGTTCACATTTTCACGAAAGATAACGTTGCACATAAGCATCGTATAAGTTTTACGTTGAAACGTCAAACGGTCGATTCAAGTTATGGGGCTCTTGGACATCCCACTTTACACGTCGCGTTGACCCATTTATAAATGTCAGATAAACCTGAAGTAAACTTAGTTGGAATCCTCGTTTTCAGGAGAGAAGAGATGTAACTCTAACTCAATTTCCAATTTTTGACCCCTAAGGTCCCTTTTCACAGCTCACGGCCCATATATGAGTCACACTCACAAACATTCTGAGTGGTTAAAACTGATAAGGCAAAAAATAAATTTTCGATGAGGCAGTATTTTAATGATAAAGGTAGTAGGTGCCTGAGAAACCAATTGTTTTTAATGGTCTTATTTGTGTTAAGTTTTTGTGTAGAACAGTTTTGTGAAAAGTATTGAATTTTAATTCTATAAATGAAGCTGCATTCATAGTTTATGCTCCTTACCTCAAGGTTTCGGTTGGCATATTGTCTCATCGTCCATACTTCCATACAAACATTTTGTATTATAACTCAAGTATCAGTTGTCAGATTTTGATGTCCTTTTTTATGATGACAGACCAGCACGGGGAAAGGATATCCACATATTTCAGGTTTTGTCTACACATACATACCAGAGTTATGGCCCTTGTTACCCTTAGAAAACATTCTGTACAACCATTTTGCATTATAACTCAACAATCGATTGTTGGATTTTGTTGTCCTTTGCTTTTGTGAGAGTCCAGCATGCGGAAGATACCCACATATTGTGAGTTTTGTTCATGCAGACATACCAGAGTTATGGCCCATGTTACATTCCATACAAACGTTTTGTTATATAACTCAATCATTGGTGGGCAGATTTTAATATCCTTTGGTATGCTGACAGACCAGCATGGGAGAAAGGATTTCCAGCTATTGAGGGTTTTGACCTTGCATATATACCAGAGTTATGGCCATTGTTACGCTTGGAAAACTTTCTGTACATATGTTTTGCATTATAACTCAATATCAGTTGTTGAATTTTGATGTCCTGTGGTATGGTTAGAGACCAGAATGGGGGAAAGGATATCTGCATATTGCAGGTGCTGTCTATCCATATTTACCACAGTTATGCCCCTTATTAGATTTACAAAAAAAACTGTTCCTATGTCGTTTTTGCATTGTTGATTTTTGCCCATGGGAATAATTTTTATTGAATGACAGAAAATTGAATATTTTTTATATCTCCCATGTTGAATGGGTATGCAAGGGGAGTTCAACTAAATTAGTCTGTGAGTGTGTTTGTTTGTTTGCACTGTATAATACAAAAAGGCAGACATTTGTTACCTTTATGCAATCTTGAGAACTGCCATCTCTACAATGGGTAGCATATACTATCTGTGGTATTAGAGGAGAGGACACATGCAATGTCTCACATGGCTCATTTTTCTTAATATAGCCACTTTTACTGTTTTAGGACTTCTGGGAAAGTATCCTTCAAGTTCACCATCAAGTTCTCCATGTGGTACTGGACCATTTAAAAGAGTTTGTTCTGGAATGGAGTTGTCACCCCCTAGTTATATTCCAAGCAGGTAAAATTAATTTTCTTTCATGCATGCTTTGAGTAATACCTCTCATAGAAGTATTTTTCCATGTTATATCCCAACTCTCAAAGAGAATGAGGGGGGGTGGGGAGTACTGAATTACATGCGACCATCCATACGTCCCTGTGTCATTTCATCCTAAATCATAAACTTGCACTAACTTCACAAATGGGTGATGGATTGTGATGGAATTAGTTATGTATCTTCACCTACTTAACCCTTTACCCAACATAACAGCCAAAACCAGCCAGCGCAATTCTAAAAAATCGTCAATTAATATTTTTATACTGTACCAATGACCCAGACATAGCTGGTGCTAACTCTTAAAATATAGGGCCAAACACAAATTTTGCCCCCCAATCCCCAAAATTTGCATCTAAAACTCAAGAAAACATGTCCTGAAAGGCCCTCCACACTTCGCCCCTACTGCGCATGCGCAATGTCAAGGACGTTCCGAAATTGGCGCCATTAATCATTCTAAGTTTGGCCCTTCATCAGTTAACATCTGACTGATCTTTGTGCTTATAAATCTCAGTTTAAATGATGCCAGACACATAAATATTAGTGAAATGGTGATTCTAAGGAGGATAGAGAAGGAGGAGAGGAAAAGAATGTGTGACAGAATATTATCAGGGCTGTAACTTAAAATTTTTTAATGAAATTATGTTAAGTTACCTATTTTCAAGGCAGCAGCCATTTTGTTGTCATTCTGATTATGTAGTTACACTGTTTTTTAAGTGTTTTCCTCTCTCCCTGTCCTTTAAGTTCCCCCTTGCTATTCTCCCATGCTTTTGGCATAGTTTTTGTAATTATTATTACTAAATTTTCTTGGGAGTTTTAGCTGAATAACAGAATGAATTCTGTTCTTTCCCCATGTTTACGTCTTCACCTACGGGTGGTTAGGCGTTGTGTTCTGCATCTACCATCTGATGTTCTGCAGTTTCTTCCCTGGAAGTCTCTGTTTTGCATCAGATAGTGTATTTTTGGTAACTGATTTCGGGCCTGGGTGCCTGGAGTCTTATTTTAGTGTTTCTACACTCATTGTTTACATTTACAACAGCCCTCTGTGTGAGGGGGGGATTTCTAAAAAATAATATCTTGATGTTATTTTAATCATAACTAGATACATTATTATTGTTCGTAAGTGTTGAATAAATTGTTTAAAATATTTTTAAAATTTTTGTCCACACTTAGGCTTGGGATTCATTGGGGCTCAACGTTACTTTTCAGAAACTTGGGCTGTTCTGAAAAAATATTTTTTCAAAATATTTTGATTTCAATTATTTTTTCTATATTAATGGATCATATTATTATTATGTATTTTGATTGCCAGGGGTTAGTGCGAGTACCAGGACTTGTTTTCTTTTCACATTGAAAGGATATTGATCAATTGTTTTAAGAGGAAGTCTCCTCTGACTTTATTATCATTCTATATGTGGTCAGTGTACTCGCATTAACTCCTGTTCTGTATCGTATGATTTCGATGACAATATGGGAAGCGTATGTCACGGTATGTTGTTGGGGATTTGGACACTCCGGTCCTTTCCCCGCAGGGTCACTCTACTTTATCAATTTCTATTTCAGACGATCAAGATTAGGGTGATGTATCTGTGATGTCTTCCAACAGTGTGCCTCCGTCGTCACAATTAATGAAGGGCTAGCGGAAAAGTGCTCATGTAAATACGCCAATTGCCTAAGAGGACCCTAGTAGGTTCGACGGCCTTTGACGTCCGCTAGCTCGCCCGGTGTAGCGTCCATTCACCGAATGGTTCGGCAGCCGGGTTCGTCCGTTGCGATCTAGAAGGAATTTTGGGGTGATGCGAGCACTATAAATTAACCTAATGCACACCCAGTGACGGCGGATCGGAGGGAGAACGCAGGAAGCCTTTTAGTCCGGTTCATAGCTCGTTCGGTCCATCCGGACGGCAAGCGAGAGAGGCCCCTCTCTCGTTCAACAACATCTGGCCCCAGATGTTGTGGTACAAAATGTGTCGCAAGCGGAGCACACGGCTTCCTCTTCTCGTCAGCGCACACGACCGCACCTTGGCTGCGTGACCGCCGATATATTACCAGCTTCGCCGATCAAGGATTCTTCGGCGACCAGGTCACACCATCCGGTAGCCAGGGACACGAGGCCTGCAGACTCCGGACGTTCGCATAGGAAGTGTGCGGGAGTCAACGTACACGGAGCTTCCGGCGGCAATGCATCGTAAGACCGCTACTGCACAGGCCTCGGGAACGGACGTGCTTTCCTTAATAGCACAGTTTATCGCAGCATCCCAGCATCAACTGAATCTGTCGCATATATTTTATCCGACGATGCTGGGTCGGGACGCTCCGCGGAAGCGGGTACGGACGTCCGAAAGTTTCATCCGGTCCGACGGGATACCGAAAGGGATTCGGAGGATTTCGAGCTTTCCCTTTCGGAACAACATATACTGTTGTGTATGTCATCTGACTTGGTCTTCTACAGCTTCTTTCGTCGGACCAGAATGCTGCGATGCCGGATAAGAAACTGATAGCGTCGGTGGACTTAGAAATTTTTGGTTCGGTTCAGGGACATCGTCCCTCAGTTCCGACATAGTCCAATAATGTCACACAAACTTTCGAATTATTGAACGACGCTATATATATTATTATTTTATGCTTGCTAACCAAGCATTTCTGGTTTCTTGTTCGAAGAGTTATGGAGATGTCTTTCAAAAGTGTGCCTCTGTCGTCATAGTTAATGAAGAGTTAGCGGCAATAAGTGCTCATGGAATATGTCTATCGCCTACGGAGTGACATTCGCTAGCTCACCCGGTGTAGCGTACATTCATCGAATGGTTCGGCTGCCGGGTTCGTCCGTTGCGGTCTAGGAAGGAGATTTGGGTGATGCGAGCACTTTAATTACTTTAGTACTCACCCAGTGACGGCAGATTGAGGACAGATCGGAGGAAGCCTGTTAGTCCGGTTCCTGGCTTGTCCAGGTCCATCCGGGCTGTGAGCGAGAGAGGTCCCTCTCTCGCCCAACAACATAGGGGACCGCATGTTGTGGTTCAGATATTTTACATTCGGAGCATATGTCCGTTGGTCGGGACGCTCCGTTATATTGACAGTCCGAGAGACTGTCTTTAATGCTTCCTCATCCTCACAGCAGGGCACACGACCGCACATTGGCTACGTGACCTCGAGTATCCGATCAGTTTCGGCATTCAGTGATTCCACGGCGAATAGGTCGCGCCATCCGGTAGCCAAGGGACACGAGGCCTATACACTCCGTTCGCTCGCATATTGGTAGTATGCACGGGGTAACGATCACGGAGCTTCCAGCGGCAATGCATCGTAAGACCGCTTCTCCTCAGGCCTCAGTGACGGACGTGCTATCCGAGTTAGCACAGTTGTTTCGCAGCATCCCAGCAATTGACAGTTTCTCGGTCGAATCAGGAATTATCCGACGGCGCTGGGTCGGTGCGGTCCGCGGTTGCATCAGGTACGGACGACCGAACGCTTTATAGGGTCCGACAGGATGGCGAAAGGGATTCGAAAGATTTCGAGTTTTCCCTTTAGTAGTATCGGAAGATGCCTTTCATATCTTCTGGCATTATCTTCCAGTGATTATTATTTCGGACTTCATTGCTGCGATCTTGGATAAGAGACTTATAGCGTCATTGGACTCGGATTTTTCGATCGGTTCAGGGACATGGTCCCTGACTTACCGACGCAGTCCAAAATTGTCATTACAACATGTGTTTTATTTTTCGACGCTATATATATATATATACAAGCCTGCTACTAAGCATGATAGTTTAGTTTCTTGTCCGCGTTGCTCATTTCTGCCATTTTATCATTTATACAAATAGTTTATTTTGGCAGAGCAGGGCATACCGAGAGTTCATATGTGTCTAGACGGTGTGATTAAAGACTGCATATATTCTTTTTCGCCGTTTATGTCTTTTCCAATTTCAATGTTGGGAACGACATTATGTATAGTAGACTTAACTTAGACGCTTTATTATACGTAATCCGCCTTACTGAGGCGTTATCATTACGTCTTCAAGAAAAGATTTACGGGATATTATTCTCAATGTAATTTCTTTTGAGGGCAGTAGTTTGTTCACGTATAACTCCGCCCTTCAGTGGCTGATTGGAGTTAGTTAGACGTGACGCAGCCCTAGCTACATCCACACGCGTGGATAGTAAGGTTAAGAACTCTCTCAGAGTCGCTTCGTTCTCGGAGGAGCTTCTCTTCGACGGCAACTTTTCGGCAATCCATGAATTGCTCGATTTACACGTTCTCTTGTCTATCTAGTGTTACAAGAGATTCAGACTGGGGCAAACATTCGGTGGTTGACTCAGAGAGTGCCGCCGCAGTTGCCGGACCCGAGTGTGGCTGTTATGACGGTTGCCAGTCAAACAGATTGGGATATAATACTGATCCCTACGGATTCGAAGTGCCAGGGTCTTTGGGTTCCGCAGTCTTTTAGCAATCAGTTTTCTTCCGCGGAATAATGTTTTTTAGGCTTGCTTTATGTCATTGCATGAACATTATTCAGAAACGCATGCCCAAATTCCTGTCCTTTAATTCGACAGGGGTGGCGTATCTCCGGAACCAGGGAGGCACTCTTTCGTTTCCGTTATTCAATTTAATGGAAAGAATCCGTCTGTTGGTTATAGTACACCAAGTTCAGTTTTGGTCCGTCATATTCCGGGTCGTCTGATTGTTTTATCGGACTCCCGTTCTCTCCCGGGTCGCTTGTTGCTGTCAGAATGGACTCTCAACAAACAAGTATTCAATCAGATTTGCTATCTATGGGAGCTCCCAATGATGATTTATTTATGACACAGCTTGCTAATCAGTTGCAGACGTATGTGTTGGCTTGTCCAGATCTCTGATCTATAGGACGGAATGATAGGATACGCGTATCCTCCGGCGCTGTTGTTTTAGTAGGTATTGCTAGGATAAACAACCACAAAACATTTCTGTTGATAGCATCTCTATCTTCACAGAGATCATGAGTAATTTACTCTCTTGTCTACTGTGGGTCTTAACGTGAAATCTTCCTCTATGTGAGGATCTTTTTCACTGGGTAAATCGTGTCATCTTTATCACAACCAGCAAGGTCGCAACCTTCATGTATTCCGTTGTGTGGTCCGTATTGCATTGTAAGCACTGTACTGGACGAGCTTTGGACGCGATTTCTTACTATAGGAGATCCTCTTCTTCGCTATTCTATGCGGCTAAAGTGGAGGCTCTTCCGTCGTGGTGTAGGGATCATTATGTTCATATTGTTGATCCCTCCATACTACTCATTGCTATTTTTTAGTATACTTGTTTCACAAGATCTACTGCAGCCTGTTATTATTTAGGTTATAGGTTTATGTTACCTCATACCTATGCACTCTACGATAGTTTACAATTGAGTCTTTTGTCTCTTTATCTAAGTCAGTTAGTAACTTTTTGATAAATAGACTTAGAATCTTTAGATTAAATTCCTATACGGATTTTAACTTCGGTTCTTATTTAGCTAAGTAATCATTTGAGCCTCTGGAAACAGTAGTTTTCAAATTCTGACCTTTTAGACAGTAATTCTGTTGGTTTCTCTTTTACTGTAGAGTCAGTGAGTTTCATGCACTATCGATGGATGATTTTCACTTTCATAGTTTCGGAATCAATACTTCCGTTACTATTTAGGTTGGATTGTTGCATAAGAGTTAGGCTCCTATTATCCGGAACCTATTATTTTAAGGTCCTTCCGTCTTCGTATGGGCATAGGCCTTTACTCTTTCCGGGTACAGTTTATGTATTTATAAACAGATATCTGTTTATTACAAAGGGCGTAAGCTTCTTCTGTCTTTGATGTCTAGTAGAAGGACGTTACGCTCCATTTTATTGTTAATGGATTCTATTAACTATCGGTACTGCTTATGGTATATCATTGACTTAGCAGTTGTGCTTAAGATTTCGGCTCATGAAGTAAGAGTTCTTCTACTTCTTGGGCTTACATTAATAGTGTCGCTATTATAGATTTTTGAAGGCCGCTCATTGCGCTCAGCCATCCACATTCATGAATTTTATCTCAGAAATATCGAGTCCATTTCTGGAGGCCTCTATTGTTAGGTCTATTATCTACTGCTCAGAATGTCATTCACTTAACAGTTGCTACTATAGCTAGGTAGGCTGTCTGTTTCGGCAGTGTCTCCGTTCGGCTGCCCTCTTCGCTCTGGGCTATTTGACCCAGGGCAAGAAAAAGGGGGGGGGGGGGGGGGAGGGTGTTCCCTTGGGTCACCTGTTTTACTATGAAAACAAGGGGATACCTCCTCCGGAGTTAGTAATTCTGAGCTGTTATTGGGATGGTTGTTTAGTGAGAAGTTTAGGTTTTTAAAATTCATTCAAGTCTTAGTTTTTAAAGTATAGCTTTTGAATATTGCATATGTCAACGGACATGATTATGCAATCCTCAGACTCTTTTAGGAGTATAAGAGTCTCTATTCTCTAGACTTACTTTATTTATTGGCTTACTTTAAAAATTATTAGTATAAGGATTATATTGGATATTAATAGAGTACATGGATGTATGAAGCTCAATTTTGGAAGGTGTTGTATCTTTCTAATTTATCATAAATAAGAAAGATACATGTAAGGCCTATTACTTCTTTTTCCCTACAGGGGATGACTCTATTTTATTTTATTGAGCGTATTCCATTTTGCTCTATGTCCTTGGCCCTCCAGCCTTTTTACTATTCAGCTATGTCTGGGTCATTGGTACAGTATAAAAATGTTAAAAAATTTATAGTAATTTATATATTTTTTATACTTACCAATGACCCAGACGGGGATGGCCCTCCCAGGAGTTGGGAACTCTTGCCTCCCCGCTGAGTACATAGCGCTTACCAGGCACTGGTTATTAGAATGATTAATGGCGCCAATTTCGGAACGTCCTTGACATTGCGCATGCGCAGTAGGGGCGAAGTGTGGAGGGCCTTTCAGGACATGTTTTCTTTAGTTTTAGATGCAAATTTTGGGGATTGGGGGGCAAAATTTGTGTTTGGCCCTATATTTTAAGAGTTAGCACCAGCTATGTCTGGGTCATTGGTAAGTATAAAAAATATATAAATTACTATAAATTTTTTAACTTTCATTATATTTTTTGTCTCAAAAACATAGGTTATGACCTCTTGTTGGAATGGGCTCGTTGAGCTCATTCAAATGAGGGGTCATAACCTATGTCTGAGACAAAAAATGAAAAAAAATAGTTGTTCCAAGAATTTTTTTAGCAAGTGTTGTCTGCCTTTCAGATTAGGTAAAGGGTTAACTGGTATGAGAGCGAAATTATTTTCTATCATCAAAATTAGTTCATATGTCTTGCCTTGTCACAATTTATAGGAGAGTGCTTGCCCATAAAATGTAACAAAGCAAACTCATACAAACTAAGTAATTTTACTTCAAATATAGCATGAAGCACATACATAGAATATATGAAGCCTTTAAGCTGTGTTACATGTACTTCATTATAAAGTCCAACTATCGGCTTCCAGCTCTCTACCAGTTAATAAAATATTTGTTGGGGTATGAGCGACCCCAAGGTGATAGATTTTTTTGTTTGAAATCCTTGCCTCAACCCTTATCTTCTTGCATGCCACTGGCAGATATTCCCACCCAGGACATGCCACTGAAATATGTATAAATTGAAAGGATTTTAAATTTAGATAATTTTTTTATCAGATCTAGTCATGACTGCTTCCCAGCAGCCATGACTAGATCTGATGAAAAATATCTCAAAAATACTTGGTGGGTTAGAAGTTACAGGCCGAATTCCATCTTTGATAATTTTTTAATGCAAAGGAACAGGTGCCCCAACATGCATTGTTTGGGTGAACTCAAAATTTGTTTTCTAAGTACCTTGTCAGTTGTTTCTGGACAAGTCTTGGCTGCCCCTGTATGTCTTGTTGAAATTTTTTGAAAAATTAAAAAAAATATTTAAAATAATAAATTTTGATGATATCGTCTGCATTGGGTAAAGGGTTAAATCAGTTTCTAACATACATTCAAAACAAAATGAATTGTCAACAAGAAGTTATATTATAAGACTTGAAATAAATTATCTTGTCACTTTACTGGAGTAAGAATATAGGCAGGGGAATGTTTTTTTCAGGTTTTTATAAAAATAAGACTAGAGCTGTAGGTTAACCAAAACCGAACCAAGGTTTTTAGTTTTTTTTAAAAACCAAAACCGAAACCGTCGACATCCCGTAATCTAAGGTTTTTAGCTGCGACTAGCAGCTCTATAAGTGGCAATGTCGGTCTCTCTGTCTGTCGTCTGTCGGTCGGTCGGTCTGTCTGTGACCAACGAGTTTCAAAACTCAATAACTTTTGAAATACTTGATGGAATGACTTTATATTTGGCATGTAAGTGTATCTTATTGATGTCTAGCCACTATTCAATGCATGTGTTGTTCCAAATATTTTTCTTGGAGTTATGGCCCTTGATGAACTTAGAATTTTGTGAAATTGACCCACCCATCGCAGCTACGGCGTCGATGTCGCGATTTTTCGTTTTTTATTAAATACTCTCTTGCAGCAGAAATTCACAGAATGTAGCCATCCCAGAGTAGTGAGAGTACCCAGACACTGCCAATGGCAGTGTCTGGGTTCTCTCACTACCCTGGGAAGGCTACATTCTGTGAATTTCCGACATTTTCAGTTTAGTTGTGTTTGCAGCTTTCCTCAAGTTGCGTGTAGGTGTCAGACCTCGAAAAATGGCCAAGCACAATAAAAGTTCTGTATATTTAGGTAATTATTATATTGGCCTTCCTGATTCTTCATGTATTATAGTTTCACTCAATTTCACTACCATTGAATTTTACTTGGCCTCATGAACAAACCGAAAACCGAACCGAACTGAGGTTTTACTCCACCTGAAAAACCAAAACCAAAACCGAACAAGAAATTTAAAAACCTACAGCTCTAAATAAGACCGCGATCGGGGGCATCATGTTGATCGACAGTGAATTGCTCTGAAAAACGCATTTCGACTCCTACCTTATGAATTATCAGTATGTCACATAATTTTAACATTCCGATGATGTTGCATATTGTGGTACATTACTCCCAATGGAGTTGAGAGTAATAATAAATGAATGTTGCGCTGAAGGGAGTCAACTCCTGAGTCTGACGGCAGTTTTGACAAATTAACATGTGTCCTTGTATTGATATTTGTATGCATTGGCCTGGTGGCATTCATTCCACAAAGCATGTATGCAAAACCTTAAAAACACTGAGTTGTACATGAAACATGTCTGTTTTCCAAAACTTAAGCACTGATTTGGGACATTTTTATTAACAGGGACCGGATATCCAGTTCTCAGCCAGAACCACAGCGACTACCAAATTCGCAAGAGCTTAGTTCTGATGTCATCTCTTCAGAATTTAACAGTATTATTAGTTTCTCTCAACCCATACATCCTGACCATATGATTTTGGGCAGCCAGTTCCAAGGCACACCAGGGGCTTCCCAGGTAATTTATTTCTCTACTTTTCATCAGCTTATTGGCATTGTTGGCACTGAAGATTAATTTTTATGAAAGATTTAAAAATGTATTGCACTTTCAGGGTTCTCACAATCATTGAAATAGCATAAGAAAAGATTCACCACAGAAAATTATTATGAAAAAGTAGTAGAAAATAGTGTTTTTGTTAAAAAGCCATGGAATTCTGTGTAGAGCTACTACTTAGTTTATTGTCCCCCCCCCCCCCCCATCCCCAATGCTCCATGACAAAATTATTAGCACACTGGTTTTATTAATGTTACATTTTATTTTGATGAAAAATATGACAGAAGCCTGATATTATTTTATTGACACATATTGTATTCAAAATAGGTGTCTAAAAATATTCATTACACATCCATTCAACTTTAAACGCTTGTATTTAACAGAATGACCACTATGACATAAATGATTCTGTATTCAATAGGTGATGTACAAGCCAGAACTTTTTTCCCAGCACCGTTCATAGCAGTTCCTTTCCCATCGAGTCATTAGTTACGCTTCGAAAAGTTTCCAAATTTCGTTATACAATTATCGACCATCTGTCGCATAATGTGAAAATGAAAATGTCCAAAGCGAAATAAAGTCGGTTCACAAAAAATCAGTTAACCAAAAAGGAGATAATATTTTTAAAAAAAACCTGATCATTTCCAACTAGAACATTAACTCAGTTCTGTGCCTGTCTCATTTTGTGGATCCCGTTATATCTAAATTGGTCATCTTTATTTCGATAAATCTGCGTACATCTTGACATGCTTCAAACTTCTTTTACAAATGTTTCTCCCAACTCTTTTGCAAATCTGCACAAATTTATGCTTACATTTTTACTAACATTAATAGCCACCAAATGGTTAGGCGTGAATGGGCACCAGCCGAAGAGAAACAGCGATATGAATTTCAACAAACACTGGTTCCCAAAAGGTTCTTTTGATTTTTTATCGATCCATTTGATCAGCACCGCTTCAGTCAAAACAGACAGACTCTTCACCTTTGGGTTTAAACATCGGAATTAAAGTTTGTTTATTTAATTGAATTTTAATGTATGGGATGTGCAATAAACACAGAACACGATGTGTGTTTGAATCGGTGGGTGTTTTACATAACTCCTTGGAATGGCATAATCATATTTTGCTCAAACCTGTGGCTCTCGCGAAATATGACTACGCCATTCCAACTCGTTATGTAAAACACCCATCGATTCAAACACACATCGTGTTCTGTCTATGTATTATACAGCAGTTATTCAAATATTTAATTCGGCCATGTTTTATATTTTTATACTGTTTACCAATGGCCCAGACCAGCTGGTGCTAACTCAAAAATATCTAGGGCCAAACACAAATTTTGGCCCCTAATCCCCAAAATTTGCATGCAAAACCGAAAATTAGAAGTCCTATCTGGCCCTCCAGACATTTACCCTCCGAGCATGCGCAGACACCAGGAAATCACTCAAACTGGCGCCAACATCATTCTTTGTTTGGCCCTTCATTCAGATAACATCAAACTGACATCTGTGCTTTTAAATCTCAGTTTTAATGATGCCAGACACAAATCAATGGTTATTTTGGTGGATCCAAGGACACAACTGGATGAAGGAAGCAAGAAACGGTGGTTTGAAATGTTCAGGGCTGTAATTTTATAATATTTATAAAAATTAGTTCATGTTCCCCAATTTTGGGACATGGTCCTGACGTCATCATTGATTGATAATGATTTGTCCTCTGTTTCCTTTAGTATTCCTTCCCTACCTTCCCTTGATTCCCCCAGTTAAGCTCCCAAGCTTTTTGGCTTGTTTTGTTGAAATTTTTTATGAAATTTCTTGGGAGTTTAACGTATTATACAGAAGATTATTCTGTACATCCCCATGGTTACGTCCTCACCCTTGAGGTGTTTGGGCATTTTGGTCATGCATCATACATCCGATGTATCGTTTTTTCTTCTGATGAAGATCTTGCTTTACATCGGATAGTTTATTTCTGCTACTTTGGGCCGTGTTGCCTGGGGTCTTGTTTCCGGTTTTTGTTTGAAGTTGTTTACATTGACAATGCTCTAGGTAGTTTCCTATTATTTAGAGAAACAACGGTTGTAAGTAACATAAAATATTCCGGTAGTGTGGCAGCTAATTTTATTACATATTATTATAATTTTGTACACACTTAGGCTCTTTTGGGCTCATTGTTTCCTTTGGGAACTTGGGCTTTTATATAAGAAAAAATATTTCAAAAATTTCTTTTATTTTTTGAAGGAATTTTACTTTTGGATGTATTTATTTCATCGATTATTTTAATGTTATCTTATATTTATGTAGATTTGGTGGTGGTACAATTGACCTATATTAGATCTTAGGTAATAATGTTTCTCTAATAGCAGGGCAAATAAGAGGAAGCCTTTCCTCTATTTACATGGTCATTGTCTTGTTTATAGTCGATGTACTACCACTAATTCTTGTACCATATGTCAGATTTTGACAATGTTGCTGACTGGTGTCATGGTTTGTTGTTAGGCGAGTGGACTCTAGTGGTCCTCTCTTGGCGAGGGGACACTGCTGGTCTTCTCGCCAAAATGTGACTATAGTTTGTTAGTTTCTATTTACAGAGGAACAAGAACATGGTGTGGTTCGTGATGCCGTCAGAGAGTGTGCTTCCGTCGTCGCATTATACTATTAGAGCTAGCATAAAAGTGCTCAGTGATTTAAGACAAGGGCCAAGGCCTTAGAATATAGGGTTTACGTCCTTGTCTCCAGCTAGCTCAACCGGCAGATCTATCATGCAGAATATGGGTGGTGTGACGCCGGGTATGGCCGTAGCAGTTGAGAAGAGGAACAAGGGTGTAGCGAGCACTATAAAAATCCGAACATGCTCACCCTGCAACAACAGAAAGGAGGAAGCAGACAAGTTCTGAGGTATGCTCGTCCAGGTCTACCATGATCTCGAGCAAGAGAGAGGTCCCTCTCTCTTATAACAACATCTGGGGTCAGAGGTTGTTGGTAGGAACTTGCGTCAGTTGGAGCTTACGTCCATGCCTTCCTGTCTGGGATGCTCCTTCTAATAGGCTGGCGGGGTCAGCTAGTCTTACGACTTCCTCTATGTCCGATAAGCACACACGACCGCACAAAAAGTCTGTTGTCGCATTTAGACAGGGCTAAAAACCACAGTGTATGGTTTTAGTTCCCTGTCACCAGCTACCTCGACCGGTGAAGCAGTTACTCAGGCCTCTGAGAACTGAATATATATATACAATGGAGCTAGTGGCGAAGTGTTCAATGATTATAAGACAAGGCCCCCAGATAACAGATCATGTGATTTTCGTCCTTGTCGCCAGCTAGCTCAACCGGTGCTTCTTTCACTCAGAATATGGATGTCATGATGCCGGTTAAGTCCGTAGCGGTCGAGGAGAGAACAAGGGTGGAGCGAGCACTATAATATACAATTATGCTCACCCAGTGATGACGGGAAGGAGGAAGCCTGCAAGTTCTGAGGTATGCTCGTACAGGTCTTCCAGGACCGCGAGCAATAGAGAGGTCTCTCTCTCTTACAGTATCATCTGGGGCCAGTTGTTATTGGTAGAAACTTGTGTCAGTCGGAGTTTACGTCCATGCCTCTTGTCCGGGATGTCCCGTCTAATAGGCAGCCGGGGTCGGCTAGTCTTACGGCTTCCTTTACATAAGGCTAAAGTGCTCTTTATATTGCACAGGGCTATAAACCGCGATGAGTGGTTTCAGTTCCCTGTCGTCACTGAAGAGGTTACTCTTGAATATGAGGACCGTGACACCGGATGTGTCACATTTACATAGTAAATCAGAGCTAGTGGCAAAAGTGCTCAGTGATATAAGACAAGGGCCTAGACCTTAGAATATGGGGTTTACGACCTTGTCTACAGCTAGCTCAACCAGTGCTTCTTTCACTCAGAATATGGGTGTCATGACACCGGATATGTCCATAGCAGTCAAGGAGAGGACAAGGGTGTAGCGAGCACTATAAAATCCAGTCATGCTCACCCTGCAATGATGAAAAGGAGGAAGCCGGCAAGTTCAGAGGTATGTTCGGCTAGGTCTCCCTGGACCGCGAGCAAGAGGGAACCCCCTCTCTCCTTTTACAACATCTGGGGTCAGATGCTGTTGGTAGGAACTTGCGTCATTCGGAGCTTACGTACATGCCTTTTGTCCGGAATGCTCCGTTTAATTCGGCTTCTTCAGCGTCTACTAAGCACTCCCGACCGCACCTTGGCTACGTGACTTTGGATATCTAGTCTGCATCTTCAATAGGTTCACTCTTTGTCGAGGAATCACACCATCTAGTAGCCAAGGAAACGAGGCATCATTCATTGGGACGTCCGCAGTTAAGAGCCATCTCGGACACACTATCCCAGGAGCAGCCGGCGGAGAAGCAATACATGACCACTGCTCCTCAGGCCTCCGTAACGGACTTGCTGTCACAGATTGCACAGCTCATCGCAGTAGTCCTGCTAAGGCAGAAGTACTCAACGTCAATCTCAAAACAAGAGCTGTTGTATGGTGCTTGAGCGGCCCAGTCATCTGCCTGTTCAGATGCCGGTGACCGTGATTCTAAAACTGATTTAGATGAATGATGAAAGGGATGCGGAGGAGGATAACCTTCCCTTTCGGAACAACTCATGGATGATATGGATACTATCCATTATCGTTTCCTTGAACTTGTTCCAGTGAATCTCAATGCTGCGAGTAATTGTGAGAAACCGCTAGCGTTGTTAGATGCTGACTTCATCCGGACAAAGAGCAGGATAATAAGATCTCTTTTCCGGTTAAGTCTACACGGGCGTCACAGGTCTTTGATTATGTAGACGATGCCATATTTAACTTCCTTTAGGAAGAAGTAATACGGTTTCTTATCATCATCTTCTGTATTTTTAACCATTTTTTGATCACATACATTTAAAAAACGACCGTGGAAGATGTGCTGAGAGTTTCTCTGCGTTGAATGAGTAGGCTAAGGTCTTAGTTGTAACCTTACCTTCATCATTTCGCTGTTCGCTCAGACACAATTGAGAAGATAATTTCTTATTCAGAGCGAATTTAGACAAACGGTTTTATGTACTTCACTGTTAAGTACTGTGATGCAACGTCTATATGGAAAAGAATTTTGTGGATGTTTGTACCTTTTCAAAAATTCTTTCCAGGCCTTTTTATCACATATATCTCTGTCTTAACAGATGTTAAGTGGGAGCTATTCTGATGTGACAAACCCTTGCGTCGTCATCGTTAATATTTGACTAGATGGAAAACTCGCTACAGGTCGCTTTAGTTTTCCAGACACTAAGTCTTTGACGGTAAGCTTTCATTAATGTAGGATTAAGCTACAAGAAAGCATCAATTCTCGCCTCTTTAAGTTGGGGTCTAATCGACCAACACCAGTAGAAAGAGTAGGAGAGGTTTCCTAGACTCAGATCGTCTATAAGGACTCATAGCGAAGGTATAGGTATCCCTCCTATATATTACTTTAGGGATTGACTATACAGCCACTTGGATAGGGGGGTTTAGGTCTGTTTGAGTTTACTGATCAGACACCCCTGAGCCGGTGGCTCGAGGCTCTTATTGAGCTCGGTCCTACCGATAATTAACTGGAACTGGATAAGGTGTTTATCATGGCTCTAAGGTTATTTAGGATAATCATTCAGTCGAAAAAGCGAGCGTTCGATTGGTCCAACGGTCGGCAATTATAGCTCTTAAGATCACTTGAAGAATGAACTAGATAATGTCTTATGGGATGAATGATAGGACATCTATCCTACAATTCATTTTCAACAAGCTGGCTCATTTGTTTTTTCATTGACCAAATTAGCCAGTTGTTAGGCTCTCTTTTGTCTTCTATCAGACACATTAACAGTGAAGATTTTATGTGATGGATGGGATTGTGCAGAGCGGCTACGAATGTTATTTCGATGGATCGCTTATGCACATGTCACCTCTAGTTATTCTTAACTGGAGTGGGAAGACGTTTTTTCGCTCAGGACCTGTATTGTTTTAACGGATCTAGTAAACATAAGGTCAAGTTTGGGCAGATATTCAGTGGTTTGAATTCATAATTGGGTTACAAGCCTGCATCAGATGGATTCTGTATGCAGGGTTCTTGGGACACTCAGTTCTTGGAGATCACATATTCATCAAGAATGATGTTTTATTGTTTACGCTACATCATTGGATTATATTATTAGCGAACATGCATGTGGGATCGCTCCAGGATAGTTAAGTTTACGCATAGGAACAATAGTTTCCATCATTTGTGTCGCCAGTGTTAGACTTTTGAGTGCATACAGTTGACGTTCTGCCGTATTCAGGGGAATGAATGTTAGGATAAGTGTATCCTTCAATTCATTTGATTCAGTAAATTACGTTAAGATTTAATAATCTTGGTGTGATTCCTACTAATAACATAGCTGTCGTCACAATATCCTTCTATCAGTTTTCTAAAGTGCCTGTTATTGAACATTCGCAGAAGCTTCCTCCTCGAGGTGACCATCGTCATCAGGCAAAGTTTTGTTCTTCACGTCATTCTCCGCCCATAGTGGCATAAGGGAGTCTGTAAGATGTGAGGGAGCCTTTAGGGTTCCTATATTTTTGCTGTCTGAACCAGCAATGATTAAGTAATGTGGGTGAGGAGGTTTTGACATGTCGTCCCCTGAGTTCCAATGTGTTCTATGTGCCAGTAGGCACATAGAACACATTGAAACTCAGGGGACGATGTCTTTGAATTCCCCCCTCCCCCCCACACACTCACACTCTGTCTTGTATATATATATTTATACATACATACTATGCTTTTGGGTTTGTGTTGAATGGCGTCCTCATAGGCATATACGCAGTTTTTGTTGCATTAGTTTCCGGTGTTTATTTTCTGATTTCTGATATACAAGCGCTTATTAAATCATCATAATTGCTGCTGTTTGAGTTCATAGGTGACTGCATAACCAGTTAGTGGTTTTTAGATGATTACATGCTGGATTTTAATGCACTTGCGCAATATTTTATTAGGCTATCGCTTTGGTGGACCTTGAAATTATTATATATTTCAGGGGCGGTCCGTGTTGAAGCCTGTTAATCATACCTACCTCCATTTCTAGATCCTGGTCTCTATTTTGTCGGTTCTCAAATCGCATATTCTCACGTGTTTATAGTTGTAGATATCAGATAGTAAACGTTGGAGAGTGTTCTTACTGGATTTTATTGAACAGAGGCCGCCTGTGAATGATCTTTGAAGTGTGATTTCTCTGCAGAGATTGTTCAGTGTATCTCGTTTTAATATGAATATGTTATATTTTATATCACTGATTTCGTCGTACCAGTATACGCTGTCTACAGTGCATATTTTGTAGTGGACAGTATTATTTACCAAAATCGTCGCTATAGTCTTGGCTTGTGAGGTGGCATTAAGCACCATTTATTATTCATGAATTAATTCCTGAGTGCCTGATCGATATTTATTTATATTGTTTCCTGGTACCGCTTATTGATTCCAGAGCTCTCTCCTCTTTCTTTTGAAGATATGTTAAAAAAAAAGGTGGGGGGGGGGGGGGGTCATTTTCTCCACTTCTCTGGCTTATTGGGTATGTAACTATGAAGAAAGCTGTTTTATCCGTACTATATTCGGCATTCAGCTGTAGTGTTATTGTATGGCGTAGGTTTATGGGCAATTTTCTCTCAGTCTTAAATATGCCATCCTAATTTTTAGGGCTTAGTCCAGACTAGCCTTAAAAATTGTGAACTCGTTACATCCTAATTAGCATGATTTCATGCTCAGATTTAGGATTTACATAACTGGGATCCATATTAGGATATGTCTCCTCTATTATGGTATAAAGAGACATACATGTAAATTCCAATTCTAATTTTCTTCATCATGGATTGAAGGATTTGATCTATGTTGATCTACTATTTTGGAAGTTCTAGGCCCTCCACCTTTTTACAATTCAGCTAGTCTGGGCCATTGGTATAAAGTATAAAAATATGAAAAAATTTACAGTAATTTATATATTTTTTATATTTACCAATGGCCCAGATGGGAATGGCCCTCCCATGAGTGGGCAGTACTGGGCACTCATACGGTACCTCCCCGCTGAATTATTATATTATAATCTTTTTTTTACAAAGAATGATGTTGGCGCCAGTTTCAGTGAATTCCTGGCGTCTGCACATGCGCGGAGGGTAAATGTATGGAGGGCCTCATAGGACTTCTAATTTTCGGTTTTGCATGCAAATTTTGGGGATTGGGGGGCAAAATTTGTGTTTGGCCCTAGATATTTTTGAGTTAGCACCAAGCCAAAAAATAAGCAGACTGTCATCTGCAAAATGAGGTCTCCAGAGGGTGATTTAAGTGATGCTACCCTGCACATCACTAAATTTACCCCCTGTGAACCTCAATCTCAATCAGGGTCTCAAAACTAAACAGAAAGAGGTACCCAGAGGATAAATTGGCCCACTGTATGGGATAGTATCATCAAATTCACCCACTGGGGACCTCATTCTGCAAATGTTAAACTGCTTATTTTCAGGCCTGGTTAGCACCAGCTAGTCTGGGCCATTGGTAAGTATAAAAAATATATAAATTACTTTAAATTTTTTCATTTCTTGGGTGAGACAATGGGCTTCCAGGCACATTTTGAAAAGTGCTCTTTCATCTCATGCCAGAAGTTTTGGGCTTCCATCATTTCCTTTTCAAAATATTCCATTCTCCCCCCCCCCCCCCCCCCCCCCAATCGCCCCCCCCCCCCCCCCCCTCTCCCTTCTACAGTGCAGTCATCATGGACTGGTAATCCATGCATGGGTAGTGATGTCCATGCATACATTTACCAGGTAATAAAAATAATCATCAGCAAAAGTTTATGAAACGAAGCACCGGATTGTACCCGCTGATTATTTAATTAATTTTTTGATAATCATTCCTATAGTTAGTGTTTGAAGTCTAATATTATTGTGTCCGTCAAAGTATTGTACATCCCTGGAAAGTGAACAGTCCAGGAAGGCTGTACTGTTAGTGTTCAAAACATTGGAACTCACTTAATTGGATATCTCTTAACTGAATAACCCTGTTAATTGAATATAATTTCCCAACACAAAACCATTTACCATACCTCCAATACAAATTTGACCTGTCAATTGAATATAGATTATATAGTAAACTCCTGTTAATTGAATAAAAAATCTTGTAACCTGTCGAGAAATTACTCTGACTCTCCCCAGTTTTGCTTTGTTTATAGACTTATTTGGCCTCAGTACATCAATACAGGCATTTAATCTATTATATCTTGTTTATAGAGCTCATGGAGCTCTGTCAAGCAAGATATAATAAAATAAATGCTAAGTTTATCTCTAAAAAAGTTAAAAATCTGTTTCTTAGGTCCTCGATTATGGCCCTTTTGGCTGCTGCATGCTCTCTTTTTCTAACCAATGCTAACTTAAAAAAGAAAAATTAAATGGTTTTTGTCTGATATGTTACCCAAGTTAATAAAATTGATAAATTAGTCTCTTGAGAGCAACAAGGCATTGCAGTGCTTTAGCACTCGAGGGACGAAATTTTACCTTCAAATAGGGGAACAGATCCCATGCCAGAAAAAATATCCTCACTTTGATATTTACAAATTTATTTTCCCTTGATTCACCTAGAGCCCCTCCCCCCCCCCCCCCTCTTCTGCTTGATCCTTTTGGGTGCCGCATGCTCTCTGTTTATAATCAATGCAAACTTAAAAAAATAATAATTAAATGGTTTATGTCTGATATTTTACCCATGTTAATAAAATTTATAAATTTGTCCCTTGAGTGCAACAAGGCTTTGGAATGCTAATGCATTGCAAAGCCTTCTTCCACTCACCAATAACCATGCTATTCTATAGATTATGAGGCCTAAACCTTTATATAAAACAAACCATGAACATGAACTTTTGATGACAAAGAAATAATTACAAAAATAAAAAATAAAATTAAAAACTGCCCGCCCACATGCAGTTTTACAAAAAATGACCTGAGAAACAGATCTACTTTGTGGGGTCTAGTGGATTCTTACTATAATTTGAGAATGTTTATTTGAGTGTCTCATTGTTCCACATCTTAAGTGGATGGTCCGAGCTTCACCAAACTTTGCACATGGATTTATGTGGACCTCATAATTGCCACTGAGGGGCTGGATTTCATTTCCCTGCAATAAAACAAAAAATAAACATGAAAATTCCCCAAACTGTCGAATTGTTGTTTCTCTCTTCCAATGTGGATGATCCTATTGTCCTTATTTTGGCACTGTAAAACAAAGAAAGTTGTTCCACATCTGCCATGCTGGAATACCCTGTCTTTTAAAACACCATCTGGACTGGAGAAATGAGCAGACACTAGTCTACGCATTCGTCACTTCCTGATTATGGTGATGAAGCAGACTCATGTGAATGTGAAAGGAGGTGTCAAAACTTGGGTGAAGTTATCCAAACAACATATTAACCCTTTGAACACCAGAGGCTGCTGGGACATGGTACCTCATACTTTCATTAAGTAGGATGCCTGCTAAGTTAAGCGTTGGGTAGACCAATCAATGTTTTCAATGTGTTAGGGCTGCACGTTGAAAATATTGATTGGTCTACCCCCAAATAATGAATATGGACTTTTCGAATTGCTGCATATGAACTGACATGGAAGATACCACCAGGGTTCAGAGGGTTAACTGGTAGAGTGCTAGATTATTTTTGGCCACCAAAATTTATTCACATGTCTTTGCATTGTTACAATTTATAGGAGAGCACCCGTGGGCACTCTCCTATAAATTGTAACAAGGCAAATCTTAACAAACTAAATAAGATCACTTCAACGATAATATGAAGCCCAGCCACTGAATTTGAAGCTTCTAAGTTGCAGTAACAGCACTTCAGAATAAAGCCCAAATATGGGCTTACCAGTTAAGAGAATTGCAGATATTTTATTGCAAATGTATGTTTATAAAGGTTGAACACATGTAAATAGACCACAAGATGTAGTGTATCAAGGAATAATCAGGTGGCACTGAATCGTCATACATTGAGGGTGGAGAAGATTAAGGTAATTTAAAATCTCTGCATTGGGTAATCTAAAATCATCATGGCAAGGTGCTCTGGAATTTTGACAATCATTGATGTGATGAGCTGAGTAATTAGCTCATCAAAGCAATTTGGAAATAAGGTTACCTTATGAAACATGTGCCTTCCATACATTCAAAAAGGCTTGATTTCCAGTTCAGAGATATTGGTTGTGACTACTAGGTGTTAAACCTTACCGGCCTTACTATTTTTTCCCTGGTGGAAACCCTGCCTAATTCCAACATGTATGCCTAATAAAACATTCCGCTACTTTTTTTTCAGACTCCTATGCAGAAGCTTGTTCGCAGAATGACTAGATTCTTTGTCAAACTTGATTCTACCGCAGCTGTTAAAGAACTAAATCGAGTCTTTGATAACATGAATTATACATGCAAAAAGAGTTCTACAGGAATGGTAATCATATTTATTATGTTTTTGGCCATTACAGGTCTGGACAAATTTGTCCCAATTATTTTTCTCCATTTTCAAACTTATTACCCACCACTGTATTCATTTAGTCTTAGGCATCTGAGTATTTTTAAAACATTTTACATCAAATCTAATCATGGCAGATTCTGGAATCTTGAAAGTCTTGGAATTTGGTGTTCTTAAATTCCTGGCCTGGAAAATCCTGGGAAAATGGACATTTTGTTAGGCCAGTCCATGAAAGTTCTTGAAAAACAGTCAAAGCATCATTGTGCACCAGTCAAAAGTCAATGTGTGCTTTGTTATTTCCGGTCAGGTATTCCGTTTGATACTTTGGGATTTTCTCAGGGACCATGTACTTCAGTTCCCAATTCTTGTTTTACAGAATCGAATATATAAAATGCCAGGTAGGTGTGTCTTTTAAGGTAAAGAAAGTGGCCTGAGAAAAATGAGTTTTTTAGTGGCCACAAGCAAATTGTGTCATGTCGGTCAATATTGCCATTAATTATGGTTTGACCACTGGCAATGTAACAATTCAAGCCAATTCTGATACCAGTGACTGCATTTCTACTTCGTTTTGCTTCCCCACATCAAAACACCCCAGCTGTGAACTTGAACACAACCAACTGCTTAACATCAGACATTCTTTGGGTGCTGGTCAAAACGGTCCCTAAACAAAACTGCCTTTTGAGTGGTTGGCCCCAGTGTCCCCATTTTTTATAAGAACATTATCACTCATTTTTCAGAATGCCCACAGGTATTCATTTGTCAACATGTCCCAGGTATTGATCAAAATATAACCACCCACATCACTTGCCTTGCAAATGAAAAGAGGGCCAATATTAGAAAAGAACTCCCCATGGGAACCTTGTGAAGCAAAGCATTGAAAGCATTGCTTCTTTACAGTGGTAAGCAAGCTCAGTTTTGCTGGTAAAATAGGATCCAGTCACCAATAATGCCTGGGGTGGAAGGCCTCCAAAATGGGTATAAATGATTGGTTTGACTTGACTATTTATATCCATGTTGTGGTTTACGTGCAGAAATATGTGACCTTAAACACCATTAAATAAAATCAATAAATAATTAAAAAAACATGTACATGCTACATGTTTTCAACTTAACAAATACAAATGTTTGATCTGAAAATTTGAGATTCTGGTCCATGAATTTCAAACTAAATTTAGTGTACAAGCCCGTCATGACTAGATTTGATGAAAAAGTCATGAAAACTTGCCTCAAGAAATTGCGGTTGAAATAGTTAATACAATTTACAGGAGAAAATTGGGTTAAATAAGCTAAAATTTTACTTATTTTTGTGGTGAGAGGATTCTTTCCAGGGCAGGAATATCTGACAGTAGCATGCCAGGACTTAATAGTATTGAGTAATTTGCCTGCAAACCAAGCCTGAAAATAAGCAATCTGTCATATGCAGAATGAGGTCCCAAGGGGATGAATTTGCTGCTGCAATCCCAAACAATGTGCCAATTTACCCAGTGGGTACCTCTTTCTGTTCAGGCCTGAGACCTTGATTCAAATTGAGGTTCACAGAGGGTAAATTTAGTGATGCTACCCTGCTGTGCAGGGTAGCATCACTAAATTCACTATCTGGGGACCTCATTTTGCAGATGACAGTCTGCTTATTTTCTGACTTGCTGCAAACATGTCATACACTTTGAATTATCAACATGGTACGGTGAACTCCACTTAAATGGACATTTTTTAATTGAATAACCCTATTTATTGCATATAGTTTCAAAATAACAAACTATTTACCTTACATTCAGTACAAATTTGACCTGTTGCATATATCCGCCAAAGAAATATTGTTACAACCACTGAATTCCCCATGATTAACTAGTAAAGTGCTGAATTTTTTTCTTTTTAGGCAATTTAAAACACGAGTAATTTTTTTTTAACGATACAGTGCTTCCAGCAAGGGGAGTAGTATTGCATGACTTTGATCATAAATAATGGTTTTGTTGCAATTTATTTGAGAATGCTCATTGGAACTCTACATTGAATTGTAACAAAACAATTTTATACCAATATTTTTCTTCTACTGCTGCAAAAAGAACAAGCTAATGTATTCAGGGTAAGGCCACTAAAGTGGCTTCCAGCACTTTTCAGTAGCGCCATGATAGTGGTTTCTAGCACTCAACCAGTTATAGACCTCTGACTCCTGTACATCCAACATAATGTATATTTTTTTAATGATAAAATGGATACTCAGTTAATTGGATTCCAATGTATAAAACTTTTATATCGGCCAAGATTCCATGGAGAACAAAATAAACATATGGTATCTCACTAGAAATTTGCTTTAAGTCATAGATCAAAGTATGGCCAAATAAAAAAGGTGTTTGGTTCTCAAGATTTTCTTTTCCAAACTGAGGAGGGAGGCAGTTTTTAGTCCAGTTGTGTCAAAGTCAAACTCGACTTATAGTTAGATGAGTGGTGGGTGGGCAAGCAGGGTTGGCTGGCATAAACAATTGATTTCCAGATGATAACTTGATAATGGTTCGACCCACGTTCATGAAACTTCATAGGTAGGTTGGCCTCGGTGAGAGGAAGAACCCTATTTATTTTGGAATTGCTAGGTCAATGGTCAAGGTCACAGTAACCTTGAACATATTAAATCGTAAACAATTGGCTTCCGGATGATAACTTGACAGCAGTTCAACCCACATTCAAGAAACTTGATATGTAGTTTGGTCTTGGTGAGAGGAAGAACCCTGTTTATTTTGGACCTGCTAGTTGAAAGGTCAAGGTTACAGTGACCCTGAGCATAGTAATCAAAACATTTGGTTTCCGGACGATAACTTGATAATGGTTTGACCCACATACATGAAACTTCATAGGTAGGTTGGTCTTGGTGAGAGGAAGAACCCTATCTGCATTGGATGCGCTAGGTCAAAGGTCAAGGTCACAGTGACCCTGAGCGTAGTAAATTGTAAACTATCGGTTTCTGCACGATAACTTTATAATGGTTCAACCCACAATCATGAATCTTCATGAAACTGCATAGGTTGGTTGGCCTTGGTGAGGGGAAGAACCCTATCTATATTGATTCGCTAGATCAAAGGTCAAGGTCACAGTGACCTTGAGCATACTAAATCGTAAACAATTGGTTTCCAGATGATAACTTGACAGCAGTTCAACCCACATGCGTGAAACTTCATATATAGGTTGGCTTTGGTGAGAGGAAGAATTCTATTTATTTTGGACCCCATGAGATGAACGGTCAAGGTCACAGTGACCCTGAACATAGGAATTCGTAAACAATTGGTTTTGGGATAACTTGATAATGGTTCCACCCACATTCATGAAACGTCAAAGGAAGGTTGTCCTAGGTGAGTGGAAGACCCCTATTTATTTTGGACTTGAAAAGGTCAAGGTCACAGTGACTTTGGACCCAGGAGATGAACAGTCAAGGGCACAGTGACCCTTCACATAGTAAATCGTAAACAGTTGGTTTCCCGACGATAACTTGATAATGATTAAACCCACTTTTGTGCTGTCGCAACTCTACAATGGGTCGCTGATCCTATCAGCATTTTTAGCTCACCTGACTGCAAGTCAGTGTGAGGTATTGCCATCACTTGGCATCTGCCGTCCGTCAACTTTTACAAACCTGGCTTCTTCTCCACAGCCATTCAGCCAAATTCAAACATATATTGCACAAACCATCCCTGGGGTATACCCTTTCTATTTTGTTCAAATGGAGCGGCTGCCTTCTTCGGGCTCTGGCAATGATGCCAAAGCCTAAAAATCTTTAAATATCTTCTTCTCATGAACCACCAGAGAGATTGTCTTGATATATAATTTTATGTAACACTCTTTTGTGTTGAAGATTAAAGTTTGTTCAAGAGAAGTTGGTAGATTAATATTTGGTCTCTCTGTGGGCACATATCCATTTTGGGCTCTTTTGAGTCAGCATATTTGCAAAAATTAAAAAAAAAATTTTCTTCAGAACCGCTGATCAGAATCTTTTGATATTTGGTATACACCATCCATAGGATGGTCAAATACAAGTGTTTTCAAATTGCCCCCCTCGGTTCATATTTGGGCTCAAGAGAGGATCCCAAATAATTAACTTGGGGCACTATGGGGAATAAGCTTTAAAAATCTTCTTCTTCAGATCCACCAGTCAGATTCTTTTTATATTTGGTATGCAGCATCTCTAGGGGGGTTAGATTAAAGTTTGTTCAAATGAGATCCCCGGATGAATATTTGGGCTCTTTATTGGAGCTCAAATTTTAACTTGGTGCAATATGAGAAAATTTCTTAAAAAATCTTCTTTTTCAGACCCACTGGTGAGAATCTTTTCCTATTTGCTATGTGACAACTCTAGAGGTGTAAGATTTGAATTTGTTCAAATCGACTCCCTGGGTTAATATTTGGGCTTCCTATGGGAGCCTGATTATTAACTTGGTGGGATAGGGGGTATATTCTTTAAAAATCTTTTTCTTCAGATCCACCAGTCAGATTCTTTTTATATTTGGTATGCAGCATCTCTAGGGGGGGGTGGGGGGGGGGGGGGGGGGGGGGTAGATTAAAGTTTGTTCAAATGGGATCCCTGGATGAATATTTGAGCTCTTTATTGGAGCCCGAATTTTAACTTAGTGCAATATGAGAAAATTTCTTGAAAAATCTTCTTTTTCAGACCTGCTATTGTGAATCCTTTCATATTTGGTATGTGCTATCTCTAGAGGTGTAAAATTCGAATTTGTTCAAATCGAGTCCCTGGGTTAATATTTGGGCTTCCGGTGGGAGCTTGAATATTAACTTTGTGCAACATGGGTAATAATCTTTAAAAATCTTTTTCTTCAGATCCACGAGTCAGATTCTTTTGATATTTGGTATGCAGCATCTCAAGGGGGGTTAGATTCAGGTTTGTTCAAATGGGATCCCTGGATGAATATTTGGGCTCTTTATTGGAGCCCAAAATTTAACTTGGTGCAATATGAGAAAATTTTCTTCAAAAATCTTCTTTTTCAGACCCACTGGTGAGAATCTTTTCATATTTAGTATGTGACATCTTTAGAGGTGTAAGGTTCAAATCGAATTCCTGGGTTAATATTTGGGTTTCCCAAGGGAGCCCAAATATATACTTAGTGCAATATGGGGAATTATCGTTTAAAATCATCTCCTTCAGATCCAGCCGTCATAGTCTTTTGATATTTGGTGTACAACACCTCTCTGGGAGGGTTAGATTGAAGGTTGTTCAAATCAGGTCCCTGGCTTAATATTTGGGCCTTTTATTGAAGCCCAAAGTTTAACTTAGAGCAATATGAGAAAATTTCTTGAAAATTCTTCTTCTTCAGATCCAGCAGTGAGAATCCTTTCATATTTGGTATGTAACATCTCTTGGGGTGTTGAATTCAAGTTTGTTCAAATCGATTCGCTCATTTTTTTTTTTTTTTTTTTTTTTTTTTTTTTTTTTTTTTTTTTTTTTGGGGTGGTGGGGGGGGGGGGGGGGCTCTAGAGAGAACACAGTAGTTTAAAACAAAACAAAAATTTCTTTCGGTTGTTGTTTTTTAATACTTCACAGAACAGAGTTTGCTAGGAAGCTTTCCTGGGACCAGCAGAAATGTATGGCCAAAAAAAGTTGTCTTTGATTGTGTCATAGCAAATCATAAAAATTGCTCTTGTTGCAGATCACATGCTGATACACTCATCTGTTTTGACAATTTGAGCCAGGTGAGTGTTATAGGCACACTTGAGCTTCTGGTTTGTTAGCTCACCTGACTGAAAGTCAGGGTGAGCTTTTCTTATCACTCTTCGTCCGTCGTCCATCCATCCGTCTTCCGTCGTCCTGCGTGAAGGTGGTGTTTGAGCCTCTTTCTCCTAAACCACTGGCCACATTTTAATTAAATTTCATGTAAGTAGTGGTTATATAGGGGCATTTTGATTTTTATCCAAATTAGGTTTCGGCTCATATTGAGCAGTGGTGTGGGGAAAAAATGGCCAAATTTTTCGAAAATCTTCTTCTAATGAACCACCAGTAGCAGAGACTTGATATGTGGTATACTGAGTCCTTTTGAGGTTTAGAATCAAGTTTGTTCAAGAGAAGTTTGTCGGGTTTGTTCAAGAGAAGTTTGTTGGGCATTATTTGCCTTCGTTATGGGAGGGGCAAAAATTTTGGCCACGCCTAAAATTTCTATTTTCTGAACCGTGAGGTCGATTTGAATTAAATTTGATATGAGATGATAATGGGTCATAAGTAGTTGATTGATGCAAAAATAATTTTTCTCATTGCCCCATGGAGCTAAAAATAGGAAAAACCTTAAAACTGCCATATCTCCAAAACTTCACGGCACAGAGAATTCTTATTTTGTATAAAGCTTACTTTTATCCAGTAGAATAGAATGGTTAAAAAAAATCCCTATCGGTTTGATCACAAGGTACTTTTTTCAGGACTTTGAAAAAGTGCTGAGTCAGCACTTTTTAACACTAGGCAATGGGGAAAAAGATTAAAAAATCTTCTTCTCCAGATCCAGCAGGCAGAATCTTTTGATATTTGGTATGCAACATTGTAGGGTGGATCTGATTCAAGTTTGTTCAAATCGGCCCCCCTGGGTTCATATTTGGGCTCCATATAGGAGCCGGATTTGGAACCTAGTGCATTTCAGGCAAATTTCTTAAAAAATCTTCTTCTCCAGATCCAGCAGGCAGAATCTTTTGATATTTGGTATGCAACATTGTGGGGTGGATCTGATTCAAGTTTGTTCAAATCGGCCCCCTGGATTCATATTTGGGCTCACTATAGAAGCCTGAATTCGAACTTAGTGCATTTCAGGCAAAAATCTTCTTCTCCAGATCCAGCAGGCAGAATCTTTTGATATTTGGTATGAAACATTGTGGGGTGGATCTGATTCAAGTTTGTTCAAATCTGCCTCCTGGGTTTATATTTGGGCTCAGTATAGGAGCCCAAATTTGAACTTAGTGCATTTCAGGCAAATTTCTTCAAAAATCTTCTTCTCCAGATCCAGCAGGCAGAATGTTTTGATATTTGGTATGCAACATTGTGGGGTGGATCTGATTCAAGTTTGTTCAAATTGGCCCCCTGGATTCATATTTGGGCTCACTATAGAAGCCTGAATTCGATCTTAGTGCATTTCAGGCAAATTTCTTAAAAAATCTTCTTCAGATCGAGCAGGCAGAATCTTTTGATATTTGGCATGCAACATTATGGGGTGGATCTGATTCAAGTTTGTTCAAATCAGCCACCTGGGTTTATATTTGGGCTCAGTATAGAAGCTCGAATTCGAACTTAGTGCATTTCAGGCAAATTTCTTAAAAAATCTTCTTCTCCAGATCCAGCAGCCAGAATCTTTTGATATTTGGTATGCAACATTGTGGGGGTGGATCTGATTCAAGTTTGTTCAAACCGCTCCCCTGGATTCATATTTGGGCTCACTATAGAAGCCCAAATTCGAACTTAGTGCATTTCAGGCAAAAATCTTCTTTTCCAGATCCAGCAGGCAGAATCTTTTGACATTTGGTATGCAACATTGTGGGGTGGATCTGATTCAAGTTTGTTCAAATTGGCCTTCTGGGTTTATATTTGGGCTCAGTATAGGAGCCCAAATTTGAACTTAGTGCATTTCAGGCAAATTTCTTCAAAAATCTTCTTCTCCAGATCCAGCAGGCAGAATCTTTTGATATTTTGTATACAACATTGTGGGGTGGATCTGATTCAAGTTTGTTCAAATTGGCCCCATGGGTTTATATTTGGGCTCAGTATAGGAGCCCAAATTTGAACTTAGTGCATTTCAGGCAAATTTCTTTGAAAATCTTCTTCTCAAGATCCAGCAGGCAGAATCTTTTGATATTGGGTATGCGCCATGCTTAGGGGGGTGAGATTCAAGTTTGTTCAAGCCAAGTCCCTGGGTTCATATTTGGGCTCACTGTGGTAGCCTGAATTATAACTTCGTTCAAAATGAGGAATTTTCTTCAAAAATCTTCTTCAGATCCAGCAGTCGGAATGTTTTGATATTTGGTATGCAGCATCCTTAGGGGGTGAGATTCAAGTTTGTTCAGCCATGTCCCTAGGTCCATATTTGGACTCACTGTGGGAGCTCGAATTGTAACTTAGTTCAAAATGAGGAATTTTCTTTAAAAATCTTCTTCTTCAGATCTAGCAGTCGGAATGTTTTGATATTTGGTGGGCAACATCCTTAGGGGGGTGAGATTCAAGTTTGTTAAAGCCAAGTCCCTGGGTTCATATATGGGCTCCCTGTGGGAGCCCGAATTATAACTTAGTTCAATATGAGGAATATTCTTTAAAAATCTTCTTTTTTTTTAGATCCACTGGTCAGAATCTTTGGATATTTGATATAAGCTTTTCTTAGGAGGAGCAGATGCAACTCAATTCTCTGGGTTGATATTTAGGCTACCATGTCAGGTGAGCGACCTCAGGCCCCTTGGGGCCTCTTGTTGTTATTTTCTTTCCTTAATTTTCACCATGAGGGAGGTAGATTTTTTAGTCCCCTACCGGTATCGCCGAAGGGGACTATAGGTTTGCACTCTGTCCATCCGTCAGTCTGTGAGTCTGTCCGTCACACTTCAGTTTTCCAGAGTTTTTTTGGAAACGCTTCAACGGAATGATTTCATTTTTGGTAAACTACTATAGAACGATGACTTACAGATCAAGTTTGAGTTTCATGCTGATTGCATTATTCTTGTATGAGTTATGGCCCTTGGAAATATGGAAAAGCGCCAAAATATCAGTTTTCCAGACTTTTTTTCGAAACGCTTCAACGGAATGATTTCATTTTTGGTAACCTACTATAGAACGATGACTTACAGATCAAGTTTGAGTTTCATGCTGATTGCCTTATTCTTGTGTGAGTTATGGCCCTTGGAAATATGGAAAAGCGCCAAAATATCAGTATTTTTATACTGTACCAATGACCCAGACATAGCTGGTGCTAACTCTTAAAATATAGGGTCAAACACAAATTTTGCTCCCCAATCCCCAAAATTTGCATCTAAAACCAAAGAAAACATGTCCTGAATGGCCCTCCACACTTCACCTCTACTGCGCATGCGCAGTGTCAAGGACGTTCCGAAATTGGCGCCATTAATCATTCTTAGTTTGGCCCTTCATCAGTTAACATCTGACTGATCTTTGTGCTTGTAAATCTCAGTTTAAATGATGCCAGACACATAAATATTAGAGAAATGGTGATTCTAAGGAGGATATAGAAGGAGGAGAGGAAAAATGTGTGACAGAAAATTATCAGGGCTGTAACTTAAAATTTTTTAATGAAATTATGTTAAGTTACCTATTTTCGAGGCAACAGCCATTTTGTTGTCATTCTTGTTATCAAGTTACACTGTTTGTTCAGTGTTTTCCTCTCTCCCTTTCCTTTAAGTCCCCTCTTGCTATTCTCCCATGCTTTTGGCATATTTTCTGTAATTTTATTACTAAAATTTCTTGGGAGTTTTAGCTGAATAACAGAATGAATTCTGTTCTTTTCCCCATGTTTACGTCTTCATCTACGGGTGGTTAGGCATAGTGTTCTGCATCTACCATCTGATGTTCTACAGTTTCTTCCCTGGATGTTTCTGTTTTGCATCAGATAGTGTATTATTGGTAACTGATTTCGGGCCAGGGTGCCTGGAGTCTTGATCTAGTGTTTTTGCACTTATTGTTTACATTTACAACAGCCCTCTGTGTGAGGGGGGATTTCTTGAAAATAATATCTTGATGTTAATTTAATCATAACTAGATACATTATTATTGTTCGTAAGTGTTGCATAAATTGTTTAAAATATTTTTAAAATTTTTGTCCACACTTAGGCTTGGGATCCATTGGGGCTCAACGTTACTTTTCAGAAACTTGGGCTGTTCTGAAAAAATATTTTTTCAAAATTTTTTAATTTCAATTATTTTTTCTATGTTAATGGATCATATTATTATGTATTTTGATTGTCAGGGGTTGGTGCGAGTACTAGGACTTTGTTTTCTTTTCACATTGAAAGGATTTTGGTCAATTGTAATAAGAGGAAATCTTCCTCTGACTTTTATAATCATTGTATATGTAGTCAGTGTACTCGCATTAACTCCTGTTCTGTATGTGATAATTTCGATGACAACATGGGAAGCGTGTGTCACGGTATGTTAGTGGGGAATTGGACATTCCGGTCCTTTCCCCGCAGGGTCACTCTACTTTATCAATTTTTATTTCAGACGATCAAGATTAGGGTGATGTATCCGTGATGTCTTCCAAAAGTGTGCCTCCGTCGTCACAATTAATGAAGAGCTAGCGGAAAAGTGCTCATGTAAATACGCCAATTGCCTAAGAGGACCCTAGTAGGTTCGACGGCCTTTGACGTCCGCTAGCTCGCCCGGTGTAGCGTCCATTCATCGAATGGTTCGGCAGCCGGGTTTGTCCGTTGCAGTCTAGAAGGAGTTTTGGGGTGATGCGAGCACTATAAATCTACCAAATGCACACCCAGTGACGGCGGATTAGAGGGAGAATGGAGGAAGCCTTTTAGTCCGGTTCCTAGCTCGTCCAGGTCCAACCGGACGGCGAGCGAGAGAGGCCCCTCTCTCGTAGAACAACATCTGGCCCCAGATGTTGTGGTACAAAATGTTTCGGATTCGGAGCATACGTCCGCCGCTCGGGACGCTCCGACATATAGTCAGTCCGGAGAGACTGTCAATAAGGCTTCCTCATTCTCATGGTTGCGCACACGACCGCTCTTGGCTACGTGACCTCGGATATCCAGTCAGCTTCGCCAATCAGAGAATCATCGACGACCAGGTCACACTATCCGGTAGCCAGGGACACGAGGCCTGCAGACTCTGGACGTTCGCATAAGAAAGTGTGCGGGAGTCAACGTACACGGAGCTTCCGGCGGCAATGCATCGTAAGACCGCTACTGCACAGGCCTCGGTGACGGACGTGCTATCCCAAATAGCACAGCTTATCGCAGCATCCCAGCAATGACTGAATCTGTCGCATCATGTATTATCCGACGATGCTGGGTCGGGACGCTCCGCGCAAGCAGGTACGGACGTCCGAAAATTTCATCTGGTCCGACGGGATGCCGAAAGGGATTCGGAGGATTTCGAGCTTTCCCTTTCGGAACAACATATGCTGTTGTGTATGTCATCTGACTTTATCTTCTACAGGTTCTTTCGTCGGACCAGAATGCTGCGATGCCGGATAAGAAACTGATAGCGTCGGTGGACTTAGAAATTTTTGGTTCGGTTCAGGGACATCGTCCCTCAGTTCCAACATAGTCCAATAATGTCACACAATCTTTCGAATTATTGAACGACGCTATATATATTATTATATGCTTGCTATTACCAAGCATTTCTGGTTTCTTGTTCGCAAAGTTACGGAGATGTCTTTCAAAGTGTGCCTCTGTCGTCATAGTTAATGAAGAGCTAGCGGCAATAAGGGCTCATGGAATATGTCTATCGCCTAAGAGGTCCCTTGTAGGATCGACGGAGTGACATTCGCTAGCTCACCCGGTGTAGCGTCCATTCATCGAATGGTTCGGCAGCTGGGTTCGTCCGTTGCGGTCTAGGAAGGAGATTTGGGTGATGCGAGCACTATAATAACTTTAGTACTCACCCAGTGACGACGGATTGAGGACAGATCGGAGGAAGCCTGTTAGTCCGGTTCCTGGGTCGTCCAAGTCCATCCGGGCTGTGAGCGAGAGAGGTCCCTCTCTCCTACAACAACATAGGGGACCGCATGTTGTGGTTCAGATATTTCGCATTCAGAGCATATGTCCGTCGCTCGGGACGCTCCGTTATATTGACAGTCCGAGAGACTGTCGATAATGCTTCCTCATCCTCACAGCAGCGCACACGACCGCACATTGGCTACGTGACCTCGAGTATCCGACCAGTTTTGTCATTCAGTGATTCCACGGCGAACAGGTCACGCCATCCGGTAGCCAAGGGACACGAGGCCTATACACTCCGTTCGCTCGCATAATAGAAGTATGCATGGGGTAACGATCACGGAGCTTCCAGCGGCAATGCATCGTAAGACCGCTTCTCCACAGGCCTCAGTGATGGACGTGCTATCCAAGTTAGCACAGTTTATCGCAGCATCCCAGCAATCGACAGATTCTCGGTCGGATCAGGAATTATCCGACGGCGCTGGGTCGGTGCGCTCCGCTGTTGCATCAGGTTCGGATGACCGAACGCTTTATAGGGTCCGACAGGATGGCGAAAGGGATTCGGACGATTTCGAGCTTTCCCTTTCGGAACAATGGAAGCTGCCATACATTTCTTCCGGCATTATCTTCCAGAGGTTGTTCCTTCGGACTACATTGCTGCGATGTTGGATAAGAGACTTATGGCGTCATTGGACACGGAATTTTGGATCGGTTCAGGGACATTGTCCCTGACTTACCGACACAGTCCAATAATGTCATTAGAACATTTGTATTATTTATCGACGCTATATATATATAAGCCTGCTACCAAGCATGATAGTTTAGTTTCTTGTCCGCAATGCTCTATTCTGCCTTTTATCATTCCTAGGAATAATTTATTTTGGCAGAACAGGGCATACCGAGAGTTCATATGCGTCTAGACGGCGGGGTTAAAGACTGGAATTTATCTTTTTCGCCGTCTATGTCTTTTCCAACCACTATGTTGGAAATGACAATAATGTCTAATAGACTTAACTTAGACGCTTTATCATACGTAGTCCACCTTACTGAGGCGTTATCATTACGTCTTCAAGAGAAAGAATTCCGGGATATGATCCTCAATGTGATTTCTTTCAAGGGTAGTAGTTTTTCCACGTATAACTCCGCCCTTCAGTGGCAACCTGGAGTTGGTTAGACGTGACGCAGCCCTAGCTACATCCACGCGCGTGGATAGTAAGGTGAAGAACTCTCTCAGAGTCGCTTCGGTCTCGGAGAAGCTTCTCTTCGACGGCAACTTTTCAGCAATCCATGAATTGCTCGATATACACGTTCTCTTGTCTATCAAGTGTAGCAAGAGATTCAGACTGGGGCAAACATTCGGTGGTTGACTCAGAGAGTGCCACTGCAGTTGCCGGATCTGAGTTTTATAATTATGACGGTTGCCAGTGGGTTACAATATTGATCCCAACGGATTCGAAGTGCCAGGGTCTTTGGGTTCTGCAGTCTCTAGGCAAGCACTTATCTTCCACGGAATAATGTTATTTAGGCTTGCTTTATGTCATTGGATGAACATTATTCAGAAACGCATGTCCAAATCCTGTCCGATAATACGACAGTGGTTGCGTATCTCCGGAACCAGGGAGGCACTCATTCGATTCCGTTATTCAATTTAACGGAAAGAATCCTTCCGTTTGTTATAGTACACCAAGTTCTGCTTCGGTCCGTCATATTCCGGGTTGTCTGATTGTATTAGCGGACTCCCTTTCACGTATGGGTCGCTTGTTGCTGTCAGAATGGACTCTCAACAAACAAGTATTTGATCAGATTTGCTATCAATGGGAGCGCCAATGATAATTTTTTTGCTATCAACATTTCTGTTGATAGCATCTCTGTCTTCACAGAGACCGTGGGTAAATTTACTCAGATGTCTACTGTGGGACTTAACGCGAAAACTTCCTCTATGAGAGGATCTTCTTTCGCTGGGGAAAATTGTGTCATCTTCATCACAACCCGCAAGGTCTCAACCTTCACGTAATCCGTTGTGTGGTCCTTATTGCATTGTAAGCATTGTACTGGACGAGCTTTGGACGCGATTTTTTACTGTAGGAGAATCTCTTCTTCGCTATACTATGCGGCCAAAGTGGAGGCTCTTCCGTCGTTGGTGTAGGGATCACTATGTTGATATTGTTGATCCCTCCATACTAGTCATTGCAACTTTCTAGTATACTTGTTTGACAAGATCTACTGCAGCCTGTTACTATTAAGGTTATAGGTCTATGTTATCTCATACCTATGCACTCTATGATAGTTTACAATTGAGTCTTATGTCTCTTTATCTAAGTCAGTTAGTAACTTTTCGATAAATAGACTTAGAATCATTAGATTAAATTTCTATATGGAATTTAACTTCGGTTCTTTTTTAGCTAAGTAATCTTTTGAGCCTCTGGAAACAGTAGTTTTCAAATTCTGACCTTTTAGACAGTAATTCTGTTGGCTTCTCTTTTACTGAAGAGTCAGTGAGCTTCATGCACTATCGGTGGATGATTCTCACTTTCGTAGTTTCGGAATCACGACTTCCTTTACTATTTAGGTTGGATTTTTGGTTAAGGTCCTTCCGTCTTTGTACGGGCATAGGCCTTTACTCTGTCTGGTTAGAGTTTACGTATTTATAAACAGATATCTGTTTATTACTACGGACGTAAGCTTCTTCTGTCTTTGATGCCTAATAGAAGGACGTTACGCTCCATTCTATTGCTAATGGATTCAATTAACTATTGGTACTGCTTATGGTATATCATTGACTCAGCAGTTGTGCTTGAGATTTCGGCTCATGAAGTAAGAGTTTTTTCTGCATCTTGGGCTTACATTAATAGTGTCGCTATTATAGATTTTTGAAGGCTCCTCATTGCGCTCAGCCATCCACATTCATGAATTTTTATCTCAGAAATATCGAGTCCATTTCTGGAGGCCTCTATTGTTAGGTCTATTATCTACTGCTCAGAATGTCTTTCACTTAACAGTTGCTACTATAGCTAGGTAGGCTTTCTGTTTCGGCAGTGACTCCGTTCTGCTGCCCTCTTCGCTCTGGGCTATTTGACCCAGGGCAAGAAAAAGGGAGGTGGAGGGTGTTCCCTTGGGTCACCTGTTTTACTATGAAAACAAGGGGATACCTCCTCCGGAGTTAGTAATTCTGAGCTGTTACTGGGATGGCTTTTTAGTGAGAAGTTTATGTTTTAAAAATTCATTCAGGTCTTAGTTTTTAGCCATTGTGCATAGGTATGTGACCTTAAACACCAATACATAAATAAATACAGGTCTTAGTTTTTAAAGTATAGCTTTTGAATATAGCACGTGTCATACGGACGTTATTATACATTCCTCAGACACTTTTAAGGAGTATAAAGAGTCTCTATTCTCTAGACTTTCTTTATTTATTGGCTTACTTTAAAAATTATTAGTATAAGGATTATACTAGATATTAATAGAGTACATGGATGTATGATGCTCAATTTTGGAAGGTGTTGTATCTTTCTAATTTATCATAAATAAGAAAGATACATGTAAGGCCTAATACTTCTTTTTCCCTAGAGGGGATGATTCTATTTTAAATAATTGAGCGTATTCCAACTTGCTCTATGTCCTAGGCCCTCCAGCCTTTTTACTATTCAGCTATGTCTGGGTCATTGGTACAGTATAAAAATGTTAAAAAATTTATAGTAATTTATATATTTTTTAGACTTACCAATGACCCAGACGGGGATGGCCCTCCCAGGAGTTGGGAACTCATACCTCCCCGCTGAGTACATAGCGCTTACCAGGCACTGGTTATAAGAATGATTAATGGCGCCAATTTCGGAACGTCCTTGACACTGCGCATGCGCAGTAGAGGTGGAGGGCCATTCAGGACATGTTTTCTTTGGTTTTAGATGCAAATTTTGGGGATTGGGGGACAAAATTTGTGTTTGGCCCTATATTTTAAGAGTTAGCACCAGCTATGTCTGGGTCATTGGTAAGTATAAAAAATATATAAATTACTATAAATTTTTTAACTTTCCAGACTTTTTTTGGAAACCCTTTAATGGAATGATTTCATTTTTGGTAACCTACTGTAGAACGATGACTTACAGATCAAGTTTCATTTACACTCTGTCCATCCATCCGTCAGTTTGTCAGTCATACTTTAGTTTTCCAGACTTTTTTTTGGAAATGCTTCAACCGAATGATTTTATTCTTGGTAACCTCCTATAGAACGATGACTTACAGATCAAGTTTGAGTTTCATGCTGATTGCATTATTCTTGTGTGAGTTATGGCCCTAGGAAATATGGAAAAGCACCAAAATATCAGTTTTCCGGACTTTTTTTGGAAACGCTTCAACGGAATGATTTCATTCTTGGTAACCTACTATAGAATGATGACTTACAGATCAAGTTTGAGTTTCATGCTGATTGCCTTATTCTTGTGTGAGTTATGGCCCTAGGAAATATGGAAAAGAGCCAAAATATCAGTATTTTTATACTGTACCAATGACCCAGACATAGCTGGTGCTAACTCTTAAAATATAGGGCCAAACACAAATTTTGCCCCCAATCCCCAAAATTTGCATCTAAAACCAAAGAAAACATGTCCTGAATGGCCCTCCATACTTCACCTCTACTGCGCATGCAGAGGTCCCTAGTAGGATCAACGGAGTTGATATTCGCTAGCTCACCCGATGTAGCGTCCATTCATCGAATGGTTCGGCAGTCGGGTTCGTCCGTTGCGGTCTAGGATGGAGATTTGGGTGATGCGAGCACTATAATAGACTTTAGTACACACCCAGTGACGACGGATTAGAGGAGAGATCGGAGGAAGCCTGTTAGTCCGGTTCCTAGCTCGTCCGGTCCGTCCGGGCGGCGAGCGAGAGAGGTCCCTCTCTCGTGCAACAACCTATGGAACCGATGTTGTGGTACAGACATTTCACCTTCGGAGCGTATGTCCGCCACTCCGGACGCTCCGTTATATAGACAGTCCGAGTGACTGTCGATAATGCTTCCTCATCCTCACAGCAGCGCACACGACCGCACATTGGCTACGTGACCTTGAATATCCGGCCAGCTTCGGCATTCAGTGATTCCATGCCGAACAGGTCACACCATCCGGTAGCCAAGGGACACGAGGCCTGCACACTCCGGTCGCTCGCATATTAGAAGTATGCACGGGGTAACGAACACGGAGCTTCCAGCGGCAATGCATCGTAAGACCGCTTCTCCACAGGCCTCAGTGACGGACGTGCTATCCAAAATAGCACAGCTTATCGTAGCATCCCAGCAAACGACAGATTCTCGGTCGGATCAGGAATAATCCGACAGCGCTGGGTCGGTACGCTCCGCTGTTGCATCAGGTACGGACGACCGAATATTTCATAGGGTCCGACAGGATGGCGAAAGGGATTCTGATGATTTTGAGCTTTCCCTTTCGGAACAACAGAAGCTGCCATACATTTCTTCCGGCATTATCTTCCAGAGGTTGTTCCGTCGGACTACATTGCTGCGATGCTGGATAAGAGACTATAGCGTCATTGGACACAGAGTTTTGGATCGGTTCAGGGACATTGTCCCTGAGTTGCCAACGCAGTCCAATAATGTCTTTAGAACATTTGAATTATTGAATGACGCTATATATATATAAGCTTGCTATCAACATGCTAGTATAGTTTCTTGTCCGCAATACTCTATTCTGCCTTTCGTGAATTCTAGGGAATAATTGTTTATTGGCAGAACTGGGCTTACCGAGAGTTCCTTTGCGTCTAAGACGGCGAGTCTGAAGACTGCTAATTATCTTTTTCGCCGTCTATGTCAATTCCAACCACGATGTTGGAAACGACAATGATGTATAATAGACTTAACTTAGACGCTTTATCATACGTATACCACCTTACTGAGACGTTTATCATTACGTCTTCAACAGAAAGAATTCCAGGATATGATCCTCGATGAGATTTCTTTCAGGGGCAGTAGTTTTTCCACGTATAACTCCGCCCTTCAGTGGCAACCTGGAATTGGTTAGACGTGACGCAGCCCTAGCTACATCCACACGCATGGATAGTAAGGTGAAGAACTCTCTCAGAGTCGCTTCGGTCTCGAGAAGCTTCTCTTCAAAGGCAACCTTTCAGCAATCTTGAATTGTTCGATATACACGTTCTCTGGTTTATCAAGTGTAACAAGAGATTCAGACGTGGGCAAACATTCAGTGGGTGACTCAGAGAGTTCCACTGTAGTTGCCGGATCCGAGTTTTTCGAT
Source organism: Pictodentalium vernedei (assembly GCA_031216915.1). NCBI lineage: Eukaryota > Metazoa > Mollusca > Scaphopoda > Dentaliida > Dentaliidae > Pictodentalium > Pictodentalium vernedei. The sequence goes on from CM062288.1 coordinate 243,249,487, forward strand.
TATGACGGATGTCAGTCAAACAGGTTGGGTCACAATTTTGATCCCAACGGATTCGAAGTGCCAGGGTCTTTGGGTTCCGCAGTTTTTAGGCAAGCTCCTTACTTCCAAGGAAGAATATTATGTTGGCTCGCACTACGTCATTGGATGAATTTTATTCAGAAACGCATGTTCAATCCTGTCTGATAATACGACAGTAGTTGCGTATATCCGGAACCAGGGAGGCACTCATTCAGTTCCGTTATTAATTTTAACGGAAAGAATTCTTCTGTTTGTTATAGAACACCAAGTTCTGTTTCGGTTCGTCATATTCTCGGTTGTCGAAGCGTATTAGCAGACTCCCTTTCACGTAAGGGTCGTTTGTTGCCGTCGGAATGGACTATCAACAAACAAGTATTCAATCAGATTTGCTATCAATGGGAGCGCCCAGTGATAATTTATTTGCGACACAACTCTCCAATCAATTGTAGACGTATGTGTCACCGTGTCCGGATCCCTGAGCATATGTAGTTAACGCTCTATCGATCTAGTAGGACGCTATGATAGGATATGCGTATCCTCCAGCGCTGTTGATTCAGCAAGTATTGCTAGAATTATTCATTCACAATACAATTCTGTTGGTAGCATCTCTGTTCCACAGAGACGGTGGATAAATTTACTTAGATGTCTACTGTGGGACGTACCGCGGAAACTTCCTCCACCAGAGGATCTTTTTTCGCTGGGGAAATCATGTCAACTTTATCACAACCAGCAAGGTCTCAACCTTCACGTATTCCGTTATGCGGTCCTTCTTGCATAGCAGGCACTGTATAGGACCAGCAGTGGACGCGATTCCTAACTGTAAAGGGACCTCCTCTTCGCTATACTATGCGGCTAAAGTGGAGGGTCTTCCGTCGTTGGTGTAGGGATCTTTATGTTGATATTTTTGCTTCCTCCATACCAGACATTGCAAACTTTCTAGTATACTTGTTTGACGAGATCAACTGCAGCCAGTTACTTTTATAGGTTATAGGTCTATGTTATCTGATACCTATGCACACCATGATAGTTTACAATGGAGCCTAATGTCTCTTTATCTAAGTTAGTGTGAAACTTTTCAATAAGAGACCTAGAATCGTTAGATTAATTCCTATTCAGAATTTAGCTTGGGTTCTTATTAACTAAAGCATCCATTTGAATCCTTGAGACAGCAGTTTCAAATTCTGGTCTTTTAAGGCAGCGATTCTCTTAGCCTTCTCTTCTGCTGAAGAGTCAGTGAGCTTCATGCACTATCGGTGGACGATTCTCACTTTCGTAGTATCGGGAACTCTACTACCTTTACTACTAATGTTGTATTTTTGGTTAAGAATCAGGCTCCTAATGATATCCGGAACCTATTGTTTTTAAGGTCCTTCCGTCTTCGAGCGGGCATAGGCCTTTACTCTGTCCGGATAGACCTTTATGTATTTATTAACAGATCTCAGTTTATCAGTAGGACGTAAAGCTTCTTCTGGCTCTGATGCCTAATAGAAGGGTCTTTACGGTCCATTCTATTACTTAATGCATTCAGTTATCTATCGGTACTGCTTAGGATAATCTATCCTTAACTCAGCAGTCTGTGCTTAAGATCTCGGCTCATGAAGTAAGAGCTCTTCTACATCTTGGGCTGACGTATAGTTTTGCTATTATAGATTTAATAGGCTGCATATTGGTCTCAACCATCCACATTCACGAATTTTTGTCTCAGAAATATTGTATCCATTTCTGGAGACCTGTATTGTTTAGGTCCATTATCAGCTGCTCAGAAAGTCGATCACTTAACAATTGCAACTATAGCTATGTAGGCTTTATGTTCCGGCAGTGACTCCGTCCTGCTGCCCTATTCGCTCTGGGCTATTTGACCCAGGGCAAGAAAAAGGGGGGGGGGGAGGGTGTTCCCTTGGGTCACCTGTTTTTATTATGAAAACAAGGGGATACCTCCTCCGGAGTTAGTATTTCTGAGCTGTTACTGGGATGGTTTCTTAAGTGTAAGTTAGGTTTTTTAATTCATTCATGTCATAGTTTTAAAGTATAGCAATTGTATATGTCATGTGTCAACGGATGTTATTATACTATCCTCGGACACTTTTTAAAGAGTATAAAGAGTCTCAATTCTTTGGACTAACTTTATTTATTGGCTTACTTTAAATATAATTAGTATACGAATTATACTGGATATTAATAGAGAACATGGATGTTATCATGCTCAATTATAAATGGTATTGTGTCTTTCTAATTTGTCATAAATAAGAAAGATACACGTGAAGCCTATTTCTCCTTTTCTCCTACAGGAGATGACTCTATTTGTATAGTTGAGCTTATTGGATTTTCCTCTATGTCCTGGGCCCTCCAGCCTTTTTACTATTCAGCTATGTCTGGGTCATTGGTACAGTATAAAAATCTGAAAAAATTTATAGTAATTTATATATTTTTTATACTTACCAATGACCCAGACGGGGATGGCCCTCCCAGGAGTTGGGAACTCATACCTCCCCGCTGAGGACATAGCGCTTACCAGGCACTGTTGGTAAGAATGATTAATGGCGCCAATTTCGGGACGTCCTTGACACTGCGCATGCGCAGTAGAGGTGAAGTATGGAGGGCCATTCAGGACATGTTTTCTTTGGTTTTAGATGCAAATTTTGGGGATTGGGGGGCAAAATTTGTGTTTGGCCCTATATTTTAAGAGTTAGCACCAGCTATGTCTGGGTCATTGGTAAGTATAAAAAATATATAAATTACTATAAATTTTTTAAGTTTCCAGACTTTTTTTGGAAATGCTTCAACGGAATGATTTCATTTTTGGTAACCTACTATAGAACGATGACTTACAGATCAAGTTTCATTTGCACTCTGTCCATCTGTCAGTCAGTCTGTCAGTCATACTTTAGTTTTCCGGACTTTTTTTGGAAATGCTTCAACCGAATGATTTCATTCTTGGTAACCTACTACAGAACGATGACTTACAGATCAGGTTTGAGCTTCCTGTTGATTGCATTATTCTTGTGTGAGTTATGGCCCTTGGAAATATGGAAAAGCACCAAAATATCAGTATTTTTATACTGTACCAATGACCCAGACATAGCTGGTGCTAACTCTTAAAAATATAGGGCCAAACACAAATTTTGCCCCCAATCCCCAAAATTTGCATCTAAAACCAAAGAAAACATGTCCTGAATGCCCCTCCATTCTTCACCTCTACCGCACATGCGCAGTGTCAAGGACGTCCCGAAATTGGTGCCATTAATCATTCTTAGTTTGGCCCTTCATCAGTTAACATCTGACTGATCTTTGTGCTTGTAAATCTCAGTTTAAATGATGCCAGACACATAAATATTAGTGAAATGGTGATTCTAAGGAGGATATAGAAGGAGGAGAGGAAAAATGAGTGACAGAAAATAATCAGGGCTGTAACTTAAAATTTTTTGATCAAATTATGTTAAGTTACCTATTTTCGAGGCAACTGCCTGTTGTGGTCATTCTTGTTATCAAGATTACACTGCTTATTCAGTGTTTTCCTCTCTCCCTTTCCTTTAAGTCCCCTCTTGCTATTCTCCCATGCTTTTGGCATATTTTCTGTAATATTATTACTAAAATTTCTTTGGAGTTTTAGCTGGATAACAGAATGTATTCTGTTCTTTTCCCCATGTTTACGTCTTCACCTATGGGTGGTTAGGCGTAGTGTTGTGCATCTACCATCTGATGTTCTGCAGTTTCTTCCCTGGAAGTCTCTGTTTTGCATCAGATAATGTATTATTGGTAACTGATTTCGGGCCAGGGTGCCTGGAGTCTTGATCTAGTGTTTTTACACTTATTGTTTACATTTCCAACAGCCCTCTGTGTGAGGGGGGATTTCTTGAAAATAATATCTTGATGTTAATTTAATCATAACTAGACACATTATTATTGTTCGTAAGTGTTGCATAAATTGTTTAAAATATTTTTAGAATTTTTGTCCACACTTAGACTTGGGATCCATTGGGGCTCAACGTTACTTTTCAGAAACTTGGGCTGTTCTGAAAAAATATATTTTTATACTGTACCAATGACCCAGACATAGCTGGTGCTAACTCTTAAAATATAGGGCCAAACACAAATTTTGCCCCCCAATCCCCAAAATTTGCATCTAAAACTAAAGAAAACATGTCCTGAAAGGCCCTCCACACCTCGCCCCCACTGCGCATGCGCAGTGTCAAGGACGTTCCGAAATTGGCGCCATTTATCATTCTAAGTTTGGCCCTTCATCAGTTAACATCTGACTGATCTTTGTGCTTTTAAATCTCAGTTTAAATGATGCCAGACACATAAATATTAGTGAAATGGTGATTCTAAGGAGGATAGAAAAGGAGGAGAGGAAAAGAATGTGTGACAGAATATTATCAGGGCTGTAACTTAAAATTTTTTAATGAAATTATGTTAAGTTACCTATTTTCAAGGCAGCAGCCATTTTGTTGTCATTCTGATTATTTAGTTACACTGTTTTTTCAAGTGTTTTTCCTCTCTCCCTGTCCTTTAAGTCCCCCTTGCTATTCTCCCATGCTTTTGGCATAGTTTCTGTAATTATTATTACTAAAATTTCTTGGGAGTTTTAGCTTAATAACAGAATGAATTCTGTTCTTTCCCCATGTTTACGTCTTCACCTACGGGTGGTTAGGTGTTGTGTTCTGCATCTACCATCTGATGTTCTGCAGTTTCTTCCCTGGAAGTCTCTGTTTTGCATCAGATGGTGTATTTTTGGTAACTGATTTCGGGCCTGGGTGCCTGGAGTCTTATTTTAGTGTTTTTACACTCATTGTTCACATTTACAACAGCCCTCTGTGTGAGGGGGGGATTTCTAAATAATAATATCTTTATGTTATTTTAATCATAACTAGATACATTATTATTGTTCGTAAGTGTTGAATAAATTGTTTAAAATATTTTTAAAATTTTTGTCCACACTTAGGCTTGGGATCCATTGGGGCTCAACGTTACTTTTCAGAAACTTGGGCTGTTCTGAAAAAATATTTTTTCAAAATATTTTGATTTCAATTATTTTTTCTATATTAATGGATCATATTATTATTATGTATTTTGATTGCCAGGGGTTAGTGCGAGTACCAGGACTTGTTTTCTTTTCTCTTTGAAAGGATATTGATCAATTGTTTTAAGAGGAAGTCTTCCTCTGACCTTATTATCATTCTATATGTGGTCAGTGTACTCGCATTAACTCCTGTTCTCTATCGTATGATTTCGATGACAATATGGGAAGCATATGTCACGGTATGTTGTTGGGGATTTGGACACTCCGGTCCTTTCCCCGCAGGGTCACTCTACTTTATCAATTTCTATTTCAGACGATCAAGATTAGGGTGATGTATCTGTGATGTCTTCCAACAGTGTGCCTCCGTCGTCACAATTAATGAAGGGCTAGCGGAAAAGTGCTCATGTAATACGCCAATTGCCTAAGAGGACCCTAGTAGGTTCGACGGCCTTTGACGTCCGCTAGCTCGCCCGGTGTAGCGTCCATTCACCGAATGGTTCGGCAGCCGGGTTCGTCCGTTGCGGTCTAGAAGGAATTTTGGGGTGATGCGAGCACTATAAAATTAACTTAATGCACACCCAGTGACGGCGGATCGGAGGGAGAACGGAGGAAGCCTTTTAGTCCGGTTCATAGCTCGTTCCGGTCCATCCGGACGGCAAGCGAGAGAGGCCCCTCTCTCGTTCAGCAACATCTGGCCCCAGATGTTGTGGTACAAATGTGTCGTTAGCGGAGCATACGTCCGTCGCTCGGGAAGCTCCGTTGTATAGGCAGTCCGCTGAGACTGCTAAGGCTTCCTCTTCTCGTCAGCGCACACGACCGCACCTTGGCTGCGTGACCGCCGATATATTACCAGCTTCGCCGATCAAGGATTCTTCGGCGACCAGGTCACACCATCCGGCAGCCAGGGATTCGAGACCGATGGACTCCGGACGTTCGCATAGGAAGTATGCGGGAGCCATCTGATGCGGAGCTGCCCTCGGCGAAGCACCGATAGACTGCGCCTCCGCAGGTCTCGACGCCGGACATTCTTGTGCACATAGCACAGCTTATCGCAGCATCCCAGCAGCCGACAGTAACGGTGTCGGATCGAGAATTATCCGACAGCGCTGGGTCGGTAGCCGGGGACTCGAGGCCTGCAGACTCCGGACGTTCGCATAGGAAGTGTGCGGGAGTCAACGTACACGGAGCTTCCAGCGGCAATGCATCGTAAGTCCGCTACTGCACAGGCCTCGGGAACGGACGTGCTTTCCTTAATAGCACAGTTTATCGCAGCATCCCAGCATCAACTGAATCTGTCGCATATATTTTATCCGACGATGCTGGGTCGGGACGCTCCGCAGAAGCGGGTACGGACGTCCGAAAGTTTCATCCGGTCCGACGGGATACCGAAAGGGATTCGGTGGATTTCAAGCTTTCCCTTTCGGAACAACATATGCTGCGATGCCGGATAAGAAACTGATAGCGTCGGTGGACTTAGAAATTTTTGGTTCGGTTCAGGGACATCGTCCCTCAGTTCCGACATAGTCCAATAATGTCACACAAACTTTCGAATTATTGAACGACGCTATATATATTATTATTTTATGCTTGCTATCCAAGCATTTCTGGTTTCTTGTTCGAAGAGTTATGGAGATGTCTTTCAAAAGTGTGCCTCTGTCGTCATAGTTATTGAAGAGTTAGCGGCAATAAGTGCTCATGGAATATGTCTATCGCTTACGGAGTGACATTCGCTAGCTCACCCGGTGTAGCGTACATTCATCGAATGGTTCGGCTGCCGGGTTCGTCCGTTGCGGTCTAGGAAGGAGATTTGGGTGATGCGAGCACTTTAATTACTTTAGTACTCACCCAGTGACGGCAGATTGAGGACAGATCGGAGGAAGCCAACAACATAGGGGACCGCATGTTGTGGTTCAGATATTTTACATTCGGAGCATATGTCCGTTGCTCGGGACGCTCCGTTATATTGACAGTCCGAGAGACTGTCTTTAATGCTTCCTCATCCTCACAGCAGGGCACACGACCGCACATTGGCTACGTGACCTCGAGTATCCGATCAGTTTCGGCATTCAGTGATTCCACAGCGAATAGGTCGCGCCATCCGGTAGCCAAGGGACACGAGGCCTATACACTCCGTTCGCTCGCATATTGGAAGTATGCACGGGGTAACGATCTCGGAGCTTTTTGCGGCAATGCATCGTAAGACCGCTTCTCCTCAGGCCTCAGTGACGGACGTGCTATCCGAGTTAGCACAGTTGTTTCGCAGCATCCCAGCAATTGACGGTTTCTCGGTCGAATCAGGAATTATCCGACGGCGCTGGGTCGGTGCGGTCCGCGGTTGCATCAAGCTACGGACGACCGAACGCTTTATAGGGTCCAACAGGATGGCGAAAGGGATTCGAAAGATTTCGAGTTTTCCCTTTAGTTGTATCGGAAGATGCCTTTCATATCTTCTGGCATTTCTTCCAGTGATTATTTTTCGGACTTCATTGCTGCGATCTTGGATAAGAGACTTATAGCGTCATTGGACTCGGATTTTTCGATCGGTACAGGGACTTTGTCCCTGACTTACCGACGCAGTCCAATATTGTCATTACAACATGTGTTTTATTTTTCGACGCTATATATAATATATATATATATACAAGCCTGCTACTAAGCATGATAGTTTAGTTTCTTGTCCGCGTGGCTCATTTCTGCCATTTTATCTTTTTTACATATAGTTTATTTTGGCAGAGCAGGGCATACCGAGAGTTCATATGCGTCTAGACGGTGTGATTAAAGACTGCATATATTCTTTTTCGCCGTTTATGTCTTTTCCAATTTCAATGTTGGGAACGACATTATGTATAGTAGACTTAACTTAGACGCTTTATTATACGTAATCCGCCTTACTGAGGCGTTATCATTACGTCTTCAAGAAAAGATTTACGGGATATTATTCTCAATGTAATTTCTTTTGAGGGCAGTAGTTTGTTCACGTATAACTCCGCCCTTCAGTGGCTGATTGGAGTTGGTTAGACGTGATACAGCCCTAGCTACATCCACGCGTGGATAGTAGGTTAAGAACTCTCTCAGAGTCGCTTCGTTCTCGGAGGAGCTTCTCTTCGACGGCAACTTTCCGGCAATCCATGAATTGCTTGATTATACATTCTCTTGTCTATATAGTGTTACAAGAGATTCAGACTGGGGCAAACATTCGGTGGTTGACTCAGAGAGTGCCGCCGCAGTTGCCGGACCCTAGTGTGGCTGTTATGACGGTTGCCAGTCAAACAGATTGGGATATATACTGATCCCTACGGATTCGAAGTGCCAGGGTCTTTGGGTTCCGCAGTCTTTTAGCTATCAGTTTAACTTCCGCGGAATAATGTTTTTTAGGCTTGCTTTATGTCATTGCATGAACATTATTCAGAAACGCATGCCCAAATTCCTGTCCTTTAATTCGACAGTAGTGGCATATCTCCGGAACCAGGGAGGCACTCTTTCGTTTCCGTTATTCAATTTAATGGAAAGAATCCGTCTGTTGGTTATAGTACACCAAGTTCAGTTTTGGTCCGTCATATTCTGGGTCGTCTGATTGTTTTATCGCACTCCCGTTCTCTTACGGGTCGCTTGTTGCTGTCAGAATGGACTCTCAACAAGTATTTTATCAGATTTGCTATCTATGGGAGCGCCCAATGATGTTTTATTTATGACACAGCTTGCTTATCAATTGCAGACGTATGTGTTAGCTTGTCCAGATCTCTGAGCTAAAACTGCTAACGCTCTATTGATCTATAGGACGGAATGATAGGATACGCGTATCCTCCGGCGCTGTTGTTTTAGCAGGTATTGCTAAGATAAACAACCACAATACATTTCTGTTGATAGCATCTCTATCTTCACAGAGATCATGAGTAATTTACTCTCTTGTCTACTGTGGATCTTAACGTGAAATCTTCCTCTATGTGAGGATCTTTTTTCACTGGGTAAATCGTGTCATCTTTATCACAACCAGCGAGGTCGCAACCTTCATGTATTCCGTTGTGTGGTCCGTATTGCATTGTAAGCACTGTACTGGACGAGCTTTGGACGCGATTTCTTACTATAGGAGATCCTCTTCTTCGCTATTCTATGCGACTAAAGTGGAGGCTCTTCCGTCGTGGTGTAGGGATCATTATGTTCATATGGTTGATCCCTCCATACTACGCATTGCTAGTTTTTAGTATACTTGTTTCACAAGATCTACTGCAGCCTATTGTTATTTAGGTTATAGGTTTATGTACCTCATACCTATGCACTCTACGATAGTTTACAATTGAGTCTTTTGTCTCTTTATCTAAGTCAGTTAGTAACTTTTTGATAAATAGACTTAGAATCTTTAGATTAAATTCCTATACGGATTTTAACTTCGGTTCTTATTTAGCTAAGTAATCATTTGAGCCTCTGGAAACAGTAGTTTTCAAATTCTGACCTTTTAGACAGTAATTCTGTTGGTTTCTCTTTTACTGTAGAGTCAGTGAGTTTCATGCACTATCGATGGATGATTTTCACTTTCATAGTTTCGGAATCAATACTTCCATTACTATTTAGGTTGGATTGTTGCATAAGAATTAGGCTCCTATTATCCGGAACCTATTATTTTAAGGTCCTTCCGTCTTCGTATGGGCATAGGCCTTTACTCTTTCCGGGTACAGTTTATGTATTTATAAACAGATATCTGTTTATTACAAGGGCGTAAGCTTCTTCTGTCTTTGATGTCTAGTAGAAGGACGTTACGCTCCATTTTATTGTTAATGGATTCTATTAACTAGCGTACTGCTTATGGTATATCATTGGCTTAGCAGTTGTGCTTAAGATTTCGGCTCATGAAGTAAGAGTTCTTCTACTTCTTGGGCTTACATTAATAGTGTTGCTATTTTAGATTTTTGAAGGCTGCTCATTGCGCTCAGCCATCCATTCATGAATTTTATCTCAGAAATATCGAGTCCATTTCTGGAGGCCTCTATTGTTAGGTCTATTATCTACTGCTCAGAATGTCATTCACTTAACAGTTGCTACTATAGCTAGGTAGGCTGTCTGTTTTGGCAGTGTCTCCGTTCGGCTGCCCTCTTCGCTCTGGGCTATTTGACCCAGGGCAAGAAAAAGGGGGGGGGGGGGAGGGTGTTCCCTTGGGTCACCTGTTTTTACTATGAAAACAAGGGGATACCTCCTCCGGAGTTAGTAATTCTGAGCTGTTATTGGGATGGTTGTTTAGTGAGAAGTTTAAGTTTATAAAATTCATTCAAGTCTTAGTTTTTAAAGTATAGCTTTTGAATATTGCATATGTCAACGTACATGATTATGCAATTCTCACACACTTTTAAGAGTATAAGAGTCTCTATTCTCTAGACTTACTTTATTTTTGGCTTACTTTAAAAATTATTAGTATAAGGATTATTGGATATTAATAGAGTACATGGATGTATGAAGCTCAATTTTTGGAAGGTGTTGTATCTTTCTAATTTATCATAAATAAGAAAGATACATGTAAGGCCTATTACTTCTTTTCCCTACAGGGGATGACTCTATTTTATTTTATTGAGCGTATTCCATTTTGCTCTATGTCCTTGGCCCTCCAGCCTTTTTACTATTCAGCTATGTCTGGGTCATTGGTACAGTATAAAAATGTTAAAAAATTTATAGTAATTTATATATTTTTTATACTTACCAATGACCCAGACGGGGATGGCCCTCCCAGGAGTTGGGAACTCTTGCCTCCCCGCTGAGTACATAGCGCTTACCAGGCACTGGTTATTAGAATGATAAATGGCGCCAATTTCGGAACGTCCTTGACACTGCGCATGCGCAGTGGGGGCGAGGTGTGGAGGGCCTTTCAGGACATGTTTTCTTTAGTTTTAGATGCAAATTTTGGGGATTGGGGGGCAAAATTTGTGTTTGGCCCTATATTTTAAGAGTTAGCACCAGCTATGTCTGGGTCATTGGTAAGTATAAAAAATATATAAATTACTATAAATTTTTTAACTTTTTCAAAAGTTTTTGATTCAATTATTTTTTCTATGTTAATGGATCTTGTTATTATGTATTTTGATTGTCAGGGGTTGGTGCGAGTACTAGGACTTTGTTTTCTTTTCACATTGAAAGGATATTGTTCAATTGTAATAAGAGGAAATCTTCCTCTGACTTTCATAATCATTGTATAATGTAGTCAGTGTACTTGCACTAACTCCTGTTTTGTATGTGTTGATTACGATGACAACATGGGAAGCGTGTGTCACGGTACGTTAGTGGGGAATTGGCCATTCTGGTCCTTTCCCCGCAGGGTCACTCTACTTTATCAATCTCTATTTCAGACGATCATGATCAGGGTGATGTATCCGTGATGTCTTCCAAAAAGTGTGCCTCCGTCGTCACAATTAATGTAGAGCTAGCGGAAAAGTGCTCAGGTAATACGTCAATTGCCTAAGAGGACCCTAGTAGGTTTCACGGCCTTTGACGTCCGCTAGCTCGCCCGGTGTAGCGTCCATTCATCGAATGGTTCGGCAGCCGGGTTCGTCCGTTGCGGTCTAGAAAGGAGTTTTGGGTGATGCGAGCACTATAAACATCCATGTGCACACCCAGTGACGGCGGATTAGAGGAGAGAACGGAGGAAACCTTTTAGTCCGGTTCATAGCTCGTCCAGGCCCATCCGGGCTGCGAGCGAGAGAGGCCCCTTTCTCGTACTTCAGCATCTGGCCCCAGATGTTGTGGTACAAAATGTATCGCATTCGGAGCATACGTCCGCCGCTTGGGACGCTCCGTTATATAGACAGTCCGGAGAGACTGTCAATAAGGCTTCCTCATTCTCATGGCAGTGCACACGACCGCACCTTGGCTACGTGACCTCCGATATCCAGTCAACTTCGCCAATCAGAGAATCCTCGGCGACCAGGTCACGCCATCCGATAGCCAGGGACACGAGGCCTGCAGACTCCGGACGTTCGCATAAGAAAGTATGCGGGAGTCAACGTACACGGAGCTTCCAGTGGCAAAGCATCGTAAGACCGCTTCTGCACAGGCCTCGGTGACGGACGTGCTATCCCAAATAGCACAACTTATCGCAGCATCCCAGCAACGACAGAATCTCTGTCGCATAATATAATATCCGACGACGCTGGGTCGGGATGCTCCGCGGAAGCATCAGGTGCGGACGTCCGAAAGTTTCATACAGTCCGACGGGATGCCGAAAGGGATTCGGAGGTTTTCGAGCTTTCCCTTTCGGAACAACATAAGCTGCTGTATATGTCATCCGACTTCTTCTTCTAGAGGTTCTTCGTCGGACCAGAATGCTGCGATACCGGATAAGAAACTGATAGCGTCGGTGGACTTAGAAATTTTGGGTTCGGTTCAGGGACATCATCCCTCAGTTCCGACACAGTCCAATAATGTCTCAGATACGTTCGATTATTGAACGACGCTATATATATTTTTTATATGCTTGCTATGTACAAGCATATCTGGTTTCTTGTTCGCAAAATTACTGACATGTTTTTCAAAAGTGTGCCTCTGTCGTCATAGTTAATGAAGAGCTAGCAGCAATTAGTGCTCATGGATTACGTCAATCTCCTAAGAGGTCCCTAGTAGGATCGACGGAGTTGACATTCGCTAGCTCACCCGGTGTAGCGTCCATTCATCGAATGGTTCGGCAGTCGGGTTCGTCCGTTGCAGTCTAGGATGGAGATTTGGGTGATGCGAGCACTATAATAGACTTTAGTACACACTCAGTGACGACGGATTAGAGGAGAGATCGGAGGAAGCCTGTTAGTCCGGTTCCTAGCTCGTCCGGTCCGTCCGGGCGACGAGCGAGAGAGGTCCCTCTCTCGTGCAACAACATATGGGACCGGATGTTGTGGTACAGACATTTCACCTTCGGAGCGTATGTCCGCCACTCCGGACGCTCCGTTATATAGACAGTCCGAGTGACTGTCGATAATGCTTCCTCATCCTCTCAGCAGCGCACACGACCGCACATTGGCTATGTGACCTTGAATATCCGGCCAGCTTCGGCATTCAGTGATTCCATGCCGAACAGGTCACACCATCCGGTAGCCAAGGGACACGAGGCCTGCACACTCCGGTCGCTCGCATAATAGAAGTATGCACGGGGTAACGAACATGGAGCTTCCAGCGGCAATGCATCGTAAGACCGCTTCTCCACAGGCCTCAGTGACGGACGTGCTATCCAAAATAGCACAGCTTATCATAGCATCCCAGCAAACAACAGATTCTCGGTCGGATCAGGAATAATCCGACAGCGCTGGGTCGGTACGCTCCGCTGTTGCATCAGGTATGGACGACCGAATATTTCATAGGGTCCGACAGGATGGCGAAAGGGATTCTGATGATTTCGAGCTTTCCCTTTCGGAACAACAGAAGCTGCCATACATTTCTTCCGGCATTATCTTCCAGAGGTTGTTCCGTCGGACTACATTGCTGCGATGCTGGATAAGAGAGTCATTGGACACAGAGTTTTGGATCGGTTCAGGGACATTGTCCCTGAGATGCCGACGCAGTCCAATAATGTCTTTAGAATATTCGAATTATTGAACGACGCTATATATATATAAGCTTGCTATCAACATGCTAGTATAGTTTCTTGTCCGCAATGCTCTATTCTGCCTTTCGTGAATTCTAGGAAATAATTGTTTATTGCCAGAACTGGGCTTACCGAGAGTTCCTTTGCGTCTAAGACGGCGAGACTCAAGACTGCAATTGTCTTTTTCGCCGTCTATGTCAATTCCAACCACGATGTTGGAAACGACAATGATGTATAATAGACTTAACTTAGGCGCTTTATCATACGTACACCACCTTACTGAGACGTTATCATTACGTCTTCAAGAGAAAGAATTCCAGGATATGATCCTCAACGGGATTTCTTTCAGGGGCAGTAGTTTTCCACGTATAACTCCGCCCTTCAGTGGCAACCTGGAGTTGGTTAGACGTGACGCAGCCCTAGCTACATCCACGCACGTGGCTAGTAAGGTGAAGAACTCTCTCAGAGTCGCTTCGGTCCCCGAGAAGTTTCTCTTCGACGGTAACCTTTCAGCAATCTTGAATTGCTTGATATACACGTTCTCTTGTCTATCAAGTGTAACAAGAGATTCAGACGTGGGCAAACATTCGGTGGTTGACTCAGAGAGTTCCACTGTAGTTGCCGGATCCAAGTTTTTCGATTTTGACGGATGCCAGTCAAACAGGTTGGGACACATTTTGATCCCAACGGATTCGAAGTGCCGGGGTCGTTGGGTTCCGTAGTTTTTAGGCAAGCTCTTTACTTCCAAGGAAGAATATTATGTTGGCTTGCACTACGTCATTGGATGAATTTTATTCAGAAACGCATGTTCAATCCTGTCCGATAATACGACAGTAGTTGCGTATATCCGGAACCAGGGAGGCACTCATTCGGTTCCGTTATTGATTTTAACGGAAAGAATCCTTCTGTTTGTTATAGAACACCAAGTTCTGTTTCGGTTCGTCATATTCTCGGTCGTCGGATCGTATTAGCAGACTCCCTTTCACGTAAGGGTCGTTTGTTGCCGTCGGAATGGACTATCAACTAACAAGTATTCAATCAGATTTGCTATGAATGGGAGCACCCAGTGATAAATTTATTTGCGACACAACTCTCCAATCAATTGTAGACGTATGTGTCACCGTGTCCGGATCCCTGAGCATATGTAGTTAACGCTCTATCGATCTAGTAGGACGCGATGATAGGATACGTATCCTCCAGCGCTGTTGATTCAGCAAGTATTGCTAGAATTATTCATTCACAATACAATTCTGTTGGTAGCATCGCTGTCCCACAGAGACGGTGGATAAATTTACTTAGATGTCTTCTGTGGGACTTACCGCGGAAACTTCCTCCACGAGAGGATCTTTTTTCGCTGGGGAAATCGTGTCAACTCTATCACAACCCGCAAGGTCTCAACCTTCACGTATTCCGTTGTGCGGTCCTTCTTGCATAGTAAGCACTGTATAGGACCAGCAGTGTCGTCATAGTTAATGAAGAGCTAGCAGCAAGGACCTCCTCTTCGCTATACTATGCGGCTAAAGTGGAGGGTCTTCCGTCGTTGGTGTAGGGATCTTTATGTTGATATTTTTGATTCCTCCATACCAGACATTGCAAACTTTCTAGTATACTTGTTTAACGAAATCATCTGCAGCCAGTTACTTTTATAGGTTATAGGTCCATGTTATCTGATACCTCTGCACACCGTGATAGTTTACAATGGAGCCTAATGTCTCTTTATCTATGTTAGTTTGAAACTTTTCGATAAGAGGTCTAGAATCGTTAGATTAATTCCTATTTGGAATTTAGCTTGGGTTCTTATTAACTAAAGCAACCATTTGAATCCTTGGGACAGCAGTTTCAAATTCTGGTCTTTTAAGGCAGCGATTCTCTTAGCCTTCTCTTCTGCTGAAGAGTCAGTGAGCTTCATGCACTATCGGTGGACGATTCTCACTTTCGTAGTATCGGGAACTCTATTACCTTTACTACTAATGTTGTATTTTTGGTTAAGAATCAGGCTCCTAATGATATCCGGAACCTATTGTTTTTAAGGTCCTTCCGTCTTCGAGCGGGCATAGGCCTTTACTCTGTCCGGATAGACCTTTATGTATTTATTAACAGACCTCAGTTTATTAGTAGGACGTAAAGCTTCTTCTGGCTCTGATGCCTAATAGAAAGGTCATTACGGTCCATTCTATTACTTAATGCATTCAGTTAACTATCGGTACTGCTTAGGATAATCTATCCTTAACTCAGCAGTCTGTGCTTAAGATTTCGGCTCATGAAGTAAGAGCTCTTCTACATCTTGGGCTGACATATAGTTTTGCTATTATAGATTAAGTAGGCTGCATATTGGTCTCAACCATCCACATTCACGAATTTTTATCTCAGAAATATTGTATCCATTTCTGGAGACCTGCATTGTTTAGGTCCATTATCAGCTGCTCAGAAAGTCGATCACTTAACAATTGCAACTATAGCTATGTAGGCTTTATGTTCCGGCAGTGACTCCGTCCTGCTGCCCTCTTCGCTCTGGGCTATTTGACCCAGGGCAAGAAAAAGGGGGGGGGGGGGGGACGGTGTTCCCTTGGGTCACCCGGTTTTATTATGAAAACAAGGGGATACCTCCTCCGGAGTTAGTAATTCTGAGCTGGTACTGGGATGGTTTCTTAAGTGAAGTTATGTTTTTAATTCATTCATGTCATAGTTTTAAAGTATAGCATTTGAATATGTCATGTGTCAAACGGATGTTATTATACTATCCTCGGACACAGTTCTTTGGTCTAACTTTATTTATTGGCTTACTTTAAATATAATTAGTTTACAAATTATACTGGATATTAATAGAGAACATGGATGTTATGATGCTCAATTATAGAAGGTATTGTGTCTTTCTAATTTATCATAAATAAGAAAGATACATGTGAAGCCTATTTCTCCTTTTCTCCTACAGGAGATGACTCTATTTTATATAGTTGAGCTTATTGGATTTTCCTCTATGTCCTGGGCCCTCCAGCCTTTTTACTATTCAGCTATGTCTGGGTCATTGGTACAGTATAAAAATCTGAAAAAATTTATAGTAATTTATATATTTTTTATACTTACCAATGACCCAGACGGGGATGGCCCTCCCAGGAGTTGGGAACTCATACCTCCCCGCTGTGGACATAGCGCTTACCAGGCACTGGTTATAAGAATGATTAATGGCGCCAATTTTGGGACGTCCTTGACACTGCGCATGCGCAGTGGAGGTGAAGTATGGAGGGCCATTCAGGACATGTTTTCTTTGGTTTTAGATGCAAACTTTGGGGATTGGGAGGCAAAATTTGTGTTTGGCCCTATATTTTTAAGAGTTAGCACCAGCTATGTCTGGTTCATTGGTAAGTATAAAAAATATATAAATTACTATAAATTTTTTCAGTTTCCAGACTTTTTTTGGAAACGCTTCAACGGAATTCATGCGGATCACATCTAGGTTATAACATTTGTATAATTATTAATGCTCATTAGTCCGGTAGGGGACATTATACTGCTTCAGCGATACGTGCACTCTTGTTATTTTTATTTTTAACCCGGTGTTACTATATTATATCAAGGTGCTTTATATTTCAATTCGAAACCCCAATTGATAAGCAAAGCTTGAAGTACATATAACTGCACAAATCATCAGGCAAAATAGTAAGAAAGGACATATGAAACTACAAAAAATCATGAAATTCACACGGAATAATGGACCCGTTATCAGTTTTTACTTTATTTATTAACATTTCTAGGGTAAAGTCGCTTGGGATAGCAATAATGGTCCAAGAAACCATGCAAATGGATTTAGAATTTTTTGTTGTGAACAACAGTATATTGACAAGTGACACCATGGTGGGTGTACTCGATTTTGGTTCCGGACAATACACGATAAATAACACTTCCCAAGGCAGCTCGTCCCGGGACGATTTGTCCAAAGTCGATTTTGCAAGTGGTGTGATTCGTCCAGGGTGTTGCATCCCACACTACACGACAGAGAGCTGATTTAAAAACTATTCCATATACAGAATTTACATTGAGATGAATCATCCTGATATTTGGGACGAATCGTCCGGCTTTGATTTTGGGACGAAGTGTCCCGGCAGCATTATTCCTCGTGAATTTTCAGAAACAAAATCGAGTACAGTTAGAGTGTCTATCATGTATTGTCCAGAACTGAAATCGAGTATAACCACAATGGTGACACTTGTCAGTGATTTAAAAGTAAAAAGGTTGTTCCCATCACTCAATCTGTTCACTGAATTCATTTCATAACTGAGATAGCTCTATTTGTTTAGTGAATTCGTTTCACAGGAATAGCATTTTTAACACAAAAACGGAGCACAGCAGGCATTATTTTTCGAAGCGATGATCCCTGAGAACCAAACACCTTTTTTTATTCTGTTTATTAGTTGATAACATTTACAGGATTGAAATATCCAGCTACTCTCACTGAAGGGTGCTATTTTCTTTTTATGATGGTGATACCCATGGCAGGGATTGTGATAGGGTATTCTTGAAGTGTACATCAAAAAGAGAAAGATTTACATGCTCTTTGGCCTTCAGTTAGTCAAGAAGTACAAATGGTAGACATTCGAGCAACTAATCATTAACAAATGTGGAAAGCAATAACTTGAAGGATAGACTTCAGATTACAATGAAATTAGGTACAGTGGAGCCCACTCAATTGGATATCTCTTAACTGAATAACCCATTTAATTGAATATAATTTCCTAACACAAAACCATTTACCATATCTCCAGTACAAATTTGACCTGTTAATTGAATATAGGTTATAGAGTAAACTCCTGTTAATTGAATAAAAAATCTTGTAACCTGTCAAGAAATTACCCTGACTCACCTCAGTTTTCCTTTGTTAGCTCACCTGACTGAAAGTCAGGGTGAGCTTTTCTGATCACTTTTCGTCCGCCGTCCGGCGTCCGTCGTCTGTCGTGAAGGTGGTGTTTGGGCCTTTTTCTCCCAAACCACTGGCCGCATATTAATGAAATTTCATGTGAGCAGGGGCTATATAAGGGCATTTTGATTTTTTGTCAAATTAGGTTTCAGCTCATATTGAGCAGAGGGATGGGCAAAAATGCTCCATTTCTTAAAAAATCTTCTTCTCAAGAACCAGCAATAGCAGAAACTTGATATTTGGTATGCAGCTTCCTTTTGAGGTGTAGACTCAAGTTTGTTCAAGAGAAGTTTGTCGGGCATTATTTGCCTTCGTTATGGGAGGGGCAAAAATTTTGGCCACGCCTAAAAATTCTATTTTCAGAACCGTCAGGTCGATTTGAACCAAATTTGATATGAGGTGATAATGGGTCATAAGTAGAGTAAAATCCTGTAAATTCGGTCACTTCGCCGGGAATCAATTCGTAACAACGGAGTAATACGATTGTGTCGCTAACCATAATCGGCACGCCATCTGTCGGCATTTTCTTTTCAAAATCGAAACCAGTGTGTCTGATGTATCGTTGGACAACTCCAAATAATGAGTGTTATTTAGACTGCGGGGGAAGGATAGTAACTTCGGTCGCAAATCTTGTAACTTTGGTCAGCGGGTGGGTAACTTCGGTCACACAGTAGTTTTTAAAAAAAGTCAGTTGGAAAGACAGATTTGGGCTTTCACAAGGCTTTGAAATTGAAACCGAGCTCCTGTAACACTTTCTCGACGTCAGATGCTCTCGACTTCACAACTCAAAACCCCAAATTGCAGGACTGCTGTGGCTTCCTTTGAATGATCATTGGCTCATCCTTTGGCTTGAGATAGAATATATCTTCAAATATTCCCATGCTGAGAACTTTGGCCAGTTTTGCCGCACAGTCTCTGCGCAGATAAGCCCTAACTGGTCCATGGGGGTACTCTTGTACTTTAACTGCGTTAACATCGTACTTGTTCCCTAAATCCCTCTGAGCCTGGTATCGACAATCGACT
The DNA here is from genome assembly GCA_031216915.1 of Pictodentalium vernedei. Classification (NCBI taxonomy): domain Eukaryota; kingdom Metazoa; phylum Mollusca; class Scaphopoda; order Dentaliida; family Dentaliidae; genus Pictodentalium; species Pictodentalium vernedei. The sequence goes on from CM062288.1 coordinate 243,269,011, forward strand.
CGAAGAGCCTTTGGACCATAATGATGCATTCCCACAGCCCAAACGCCTTTTAAAATGAAGGATTGTATCTCTTTCTGAATTTCTGTGAAATGAAAAAAAAATAATAAAAGTCACTTGTAGATGGATTGCGTCCTATTTCAAAACGAACGTAGATAATTATATGTATAGACCTAGACCGAGTTTATCCGCCTTATAAAACACGTACCATGGTAAACCATGGTAAGTTCCAAAATCCCACGGTATTACCGTGGTAAACTATGGTAATACTGTGGGGTTTTGGGACTAACCATGGTTTACCATGGTACCTTTTCATAAGGGCGTGGCTATTAAAAATAGACAACACTTCCCTTGTCCCCACCCCTCCGGAAATATGAACAATGTTTAAAAATAAAATGACCCCCATCCCACCCACCCTCTCCCACAACTCTGTAACAGAATTTGGGTAATAATAATTACTAAGAACTATATAACTCGTAATCTCACCCTGGCAAGATCGAGCGTCAGTTGTTGGTAATTATTTTCTTTAGAAAAATGTTCTTGCTTCTCCGTTTTGCAATACCACCCATGACAAAGCATGGGTAGCATTGTGAAACGGAGAACCCAGAACAGCACCACAATACATTTTCCCTTTACATGTACACTCTGAAATAAGTTGGGTTGAAATGTAACTCAAATCGACTGGGTTGAGTAAATATGAACCCAATTTGGTTCATATTCACTCAACCCAGTCAATTTGGGTTAATTTTCTCAACTCGACTGATTTTAGAGTGTGCGTCAGGTTACGACCATGTTGTGAGTTCAGCCTGTTAACTTGGAACCGAGGGAAGTGAGGAGGTGCTTGTTTACCGTGGTAAACAATTCTGCTATACTGATAAAATATGACCTGTCACCAATGCTACACTCTAAAATCAGTTGGGTTGAAAAGTAACTTTGTTGACTACTTGTCACCTGTGACCTTGCATGTCATTAACGGACAAAGATGGTAGATTCGCAATCGGCTAATTTCACTTTAATTTATAATATTTTCTAAAAAAATTTCAAGAGCTTGCAATGAGCTTCTCGAGAAGCGTTTGCAACATTTTAGCTTGTTGCTTTTCTTCTTTTTTCTTTCAACTGCCTCCTGTTTTTTTTCTTCTCTTTCTGCCTCCTTCTTCCGCTTTTCACTTATTATATCTTCGCTTGTTAAAATGCGGCTTCTGGCGACCTGTTTGCTCGAAGATGGCTCATTAGATCCAGAAACATTGAAAATGTCTCTCACTTCCGAATTCCAATCCAAGCACAGTTGAAATGAGTCGCCGGCATTGAGTTCTGGGATTTCCGGGAGATCAATTATTGTACCGTGATGATGATCGGGAAACAACTCAATGGCTTCAGCATCGATAACGTCGCTCAGAGCTGTTGATCTCTCGGCTTCTGTCGGAAGCGATGGAATGTTAATTTTGCCATTAACCTCGCCGTGTTTTGTAGCTTCCACCCCATTTACACCTGAATCGTTGTTGCGAGAAACATCACCACTGCCATTAGAAAGTGTGAGAGGTGTCCATGTTACAACAGAAGGATTGAAGGGAACAATTCCAGTGGTCCTGAAACCACTGTTTACGTTATCTGTAGTTGTGGCTCTGAACCAGGCTTCTTTAAAGAGTTTAGGCCAAACACACTTGGAAATTACTTTGCCAGTGTTACTGGTATAATCAGAACATACGTTGTTGTAGTATTTTTCTAGCGGTCCGAAAACCCCTTTGTCTAATGGCTGCAACAAATGACTAATGTGGGCTGGTAGAGCTAATATTGTAATGTCGTTGGATTTTGCCTTCTCGAGAAGTCCGCTAACTTCATGTGTTTTGTGTTGATCCATGATCAACAGTTGTGGCCGCTGTGTGCCACAATACCTAAAAAATACTTCTGAAAACCATTTCTCTCCCAGAATATCCTCCATCCAACCATTGGTCTGGTAGGTCCATAAAGATCCCTCGGGGCCGTTGTCTGTGTCATAAGCATACAAGCTTCTTTCTGTTTTCCCTTTTACAACGAATAGAGGGGGAAGTTTTCTCCCAGCTCCACTGATACAAGCAACCACAATTATGTTTTCTCTGTTGTTACTTACGCGACCAGAAACAATTTTGGATCCCCTCCGAGCAAAGATTTTCTGTGGTCTGTGTTCCAACCTGACCCCCTTCTCATCCATATTCCAAATATTTTCATCACGGATTCCGTTTGAAGCTTCTTGTAGTCTGGCAAAATAGTCCTGTACAGTCACGTTATCTAATGCACATCTAGACGCAGATAGCTTAGACGGAGTCCTGAGTGAAAGTTCTGGATGCCGGAGCTTCAGACCGGTTAGCCATGCCTTACCGGGTATGCCATTCTTAAAGGGCGTTTTCAGGTTGAGTCGCTTACACACGCGGCCAGCCTTCTGCATCAACCCAGCTCTACTGAGCCCAAGACCAATGTCTGCTGCTGCCATCGTACTCTTGACCATTTCTTTTTCGACGGCATCTGGAATAACCTGAGGTCTTCCTGGGCGGTTGGAGACTTTTTCTAAGGCGTGATCAGATATAGTTGATCTGGGAATCCCAAAGGCTTTAGATGCTTTCCGTAATGACATTGCTCCGCATCTGTAGTTTGTCACCGCTTCCTGTAACTTCTGTTCATCGTACTTGCCATATATTCGAGACTTGGATTTTGTGGATTTCTTTGACTTCTTTGGCATTTTCTGGAATTAAAATTACAAACAATAAATTTCAAAGTTACGAGTAAGAAGAGACCGCGGTGTTCAAATTTACAGGCCAGTCGGAACGAAATTCCTGTCGGTTGTGGTGGTAGGGGTGGGGGTGGTGGTGGTAGGGGTATGCTAGAACGGGGCCCGACTGCTTGCACCAGGAATGTTTAAGGCCACATCATTTTAATGAGAGGGGGAGGGGAGGGGGGGGGGGTATAGTCAAACAACCGTTCTGCTATAAAACGTCCGAATTGTAAGAAATTTGTGAATTGTGCATAATTGATGCATATATGATGACATGCAGATAATTATATGATATGGCCAAATACAAGTGTGTAGTTCACATTACCTGTTAAAAAATGTAGGGGAGGTAGGTAGGGAGTATTTTTTCCCATTTTGTTTATAATATTAGTTAATATTGAAGGAATGTCATCCATAGGCTATAGAACACCAAAAAGGGCTTAAAATACTCGTGTACTACAACTTTTCAAAGTATAGTTCAGCGATCGGAACATATTAGCTGCCCCTCCGAGAGGTACAGCCAATATGTTTTGATTGCTGAACTAGTCAACATTCGTTAACCATCACCCACATAAAAGTCAAAAGAATAGTCCACGCGAAGTTAGATTGGCACTGGTATCTTATTTGATACAGAATATACCAATGCCAGTCTGGCTACACCTGGACAGTGGGTGATTTATGGTTTATATGTGGTACTGTAGGCCACTGGGACTGGGTTCAAATACCGTATAATACGTCGAGCAAATTACTTGGGATTGGAGGTTGGGGGGGGGGGGGGGGGGGCGCTCCGACGTGCCTGATCTAGGTGAATAGATCTACATCTCAATACTTACCGTTTAGGTATTTTTTCAGGATCATTCATATCCACCAATATGAAAAAAATCTGATTATGAAGCACTCTGGCAGTTGATAAATGAGGGAAGAAGCACGATATTGTAACATTTTGGTAATATTATAGGAAATTTTTGGATAGAAACATATTGAAATGTGTGAAATGACTTGACATTGGCTGCTGTTTGGAAAAGAAGTCGTTAATAGAAATACGTTGGTTTTTTAAACAGGAAACTGAGAACTGCAACGAAAAAGAAAATGTTAAGTGAAACATACAAAACATAAATATTAACCTTTACCCAACCTAGCTTTTTGAAAAACATTGACGTCGTGTGCTGTAAATTGACTCGATTTTCAAACACAGTTTCTTCTGAACCATGCACCACTTATGACCCCCTCATTGCAATGAGTTCGTCGAGCGTATTCCACTGAAGGGTCCTAAGCTATATGGTTTGGAAGAAAAATGGAAAACTCAATTGAAAATTTCGGCGAGCGCTTTGTCTTGAACTGGCCACTTTTTGTAATTATATATGTTAGGTAAATGATTAACTGTCAAATTAAGACCCTAAATTATAAAATACAACAAACTGCAACAAATTCCAGAAAAAAACAGTGTAATTTAAAAATGTGAATGACAACTTTATTCTACGAACATGATAAAATGAAATAGAAGAAAGCCTATCAAGCAGGTTAAAATTTAATGCTCTTGCAAAATTCAAATTGTACCCCAACCCTTTCCCAACCCCCGGCAGCAGGCTCTTCTACTAAGAAAGTTATAATCTCTGTAAGAATTTAATGCGTGGATTCCAAAACAAAATCCTACATCTATGGCATATTAATTCATCTCATAAATTTGTATTCTTCAGTACCGTAGAAGGCCTCTAGAAACTGGGGTGTGTGGGGGGGGGGGGGGGGCACACACAGCTCAGCGGTAATTTTTGTAATAGGAGACCTTAATATTCGTTGGAAAATGGCCTCTAAGCATTGCATTTTTTTAATCTCGGAAAAAAAACTGTGGGGGGGGGGGGGGGGGGGGGGAGGCACATGCCCCGGCCTATATGGTGGCCACGGCCCTGTTCGTTTCATTATAGAAAAAAAAATAGCCCCGAGAAATTCGATCTGATCACCCTACATCATTATCCCGACTAGATTTTTACAGAAATCCTTCTCACTAAGTATACAGCCTTAAGCAGCTTTCAGGATCCAATAGCCTAACCCTGACAAATATTAATACTAGGCTATACCTCATAAAATATTCAGAGGCCAAGTAGGCGGACTTCCTCTAGAGCTGCTTGAATCAGCTTGATATAATTATAAAAATTAGCTAGGCCAGGGGTAGTCTGGATAGGGTCAGATTACCCCCTCCCCCTCTCCCCCCAGTGGCGAAGCCAGCCCAAACCAAGTGTGTGTGTGTGTGGGGGGGGGGGGGGGGGGGGGGGGGGGCAAAGGGATTCCCGGAATTAATCAAGACCTCACCCCCTTAGGCTTACCCCCCCTACTATTTCTATTGCAATTTTTGCCATATTTCAGAGACCACTTTGGGGAAAACATTGCAGGCTACTAAGCTTTCGTTAATACTTTATAATAGAGTCATACAAACTGATGTGGCTCGACATCCATATCTGTATGGTTTATTATAAAATTATTAAACACTATATGTACATTGTTACCTCCACCCATAAACATTGCAAGCTACTACTAAGCTGTCGTTAATACTTTATAATAGAGTCATACAAACTGATGTGGCTCGACATCCATATCTCTATGGTTTATTATAAAATTACTACTTTGTGACTGACCGAAATTATCGGCATTCAGTTTGTTCAAGGGCTGCAAATTTCGGTCACTTTGGTTCTCTTTTATTTCATTTTATTTTTTCAATTTTCAATAATAAAGTATGTTCAAAAGATTCTATAACAATGAACAAATGTGAAAAATAAGCTAACGAATATGTGTATCGTCTAAAAAATTACAATTGGTTGTCTTTCAATCTCCAGTGAACAGTGATTGACGTCGTCCTTTTTTTGACATTCAAGCAAGGGAAGAGATCGCGCGTTTTGCAGACTAGTGAACAGTTTTGTTACACGCGTTCTCATTGGTGTATTTTGACAATAAATGGAAAATGAAAGTTTGGGCGGTAGAACTGAAAGCCATACAGGCCGTGACTTGTTATTAGCCAGCATCATATCACCCACAACAAGAAGTGACCGAAATTACCACGCTGACCGAATTTATGGGACTTTACTCTAGTTGATTGATGCAAAAAAAAATTTTCTCATTGCCCCGTGGGAACCTCGGGAGCTAAAAATAGGAAAAACCTTAAAACTGCCATATCTCCAAAACTACACGGCACAGGGAATTCTTATTTTGTATAAAGCTTACTTTTATCTAGTAGAATAGAGTAGTTAAAAAAAATCCCTATCGGTTTGATCACAAGGTACTTTTTTCAGGACTTTGAAAAAGTGCTGAGTCAGCACTTTTTAACACTGTAGGCAATGGGAAAAAGATTAAAAAATCTTCTTCTCCAGATCCAGCAGGCAGAATCTTTTGATATTTGGTATGCAACATTGTAGGGTGGATCTGATTCAAGTTTGTTCAAATCGGCCCCCTGGGTTCATATTTGGGCTCAGTACAGGAGCCCGATTTCGAACTTAGTGCATTTCAGGCAAATTTCTTAAAAAATCTTCTTCTCCAGATCCAGCAGGCAGAATCGTTTGATATTTGGTATGCAACATTGTGAGGTGGATCTGATTCAAGTTTGTTCAAAGCGGCTCCCTGGATTCATATTTGGGCTCACTATAGAAGCCTGAATTCGATCTTAGTGCATTTCAGGCAAATTTCTTAAAAAATCTTCTTCAGATCGAGCAGGCAGAATCTTTTGATATTTGGCATGCAACATTATGGGGTGGATCTGATTCAAGTTTGTTCAAATCAGCCACCTGGGTTTATATTTGGGCTCAGTATAGAAGCTCGAATTCGAACTTAGTGCATTTCAGGCAAATTTCTTAAAAAATCTTCTTCTCCAGATCCAGCAGCCAGAATCTTTTGATATTTGGTATGCAACATTGTGGGGGTGGATCTGATTCAAGTTTGTTCAAATCGCCCCCCCCCCCCCCCCCCCCCCCCCCCGGATTCATATTTGGGCTCACTATAGAAGCCCAAATTCAAACTTAGTGCATTTCAGGCAAATTTCTTAAAAAATCTTTTTCTCCAGATCCAGCAGGCAGAATCTTTTGATATTTGGTATGCAACATTGAGGGATGGATCTGATTCAAGTTTGTTCAAATCGGCCCCTTGGATTCATATTTGGGCTCACTATAGAAGCTCGAATTCGAACTTAATGCATTTCAGGCAAATTTCTTCAAAAATCTTCTTCTCCAGATTCAGCAGGCAGAATCTTTTGATATTTGGTATGCAACATTGAGGGGTGGATCTGAGTCAAGTTTGTTCAAATCGGCCCCCTGGATTCATATTTGGGCTCACATTAGAAGCTCGAATTTGAACTTAGTGCATTTCAGGCAAATTTCTTAAAAAATCTTCTTCTCCAGATCCAGCAGGCAGAATGTTTTGATATTTGGTATGCAACATTGTGGGGTGGATCTGATTCAAGTTTGTTCAAATTGGCCCCCTGGATTCATATTTGGGCTCACTATAGAAGCCCGAATTCGAACTTAGTGCATTTCAGGCAAATTTCTTAAAAAATCTTTTTCTCCAGATTCAGTAGGCAGAATCTTTTGATATTTGGTATGCAACATTGTGGGGTGGATCTGATTCAAGTTTGTTCAAATCGGCTTCCTAGATTCATATTTGGGCTCACTATAGAAGCTCGATTTTGAACTTAATGCATTTCAGGCAAATTTCTTTGAAAATCTTCTTCTCAAGATCCAGCAGGCAGAATCTTTTGATATTTGGTATGCACCATTCTTAGGGGGAGAGATTCAAGTTTGTTCAAGCCAAGTCCCTAGGTCCATATTTGGACTCACTGTGGGAGCCCGAATTATAACTTAGTTCAATATGAGGAATATTCTTTAAAAATCTTCTTTTTTTTTTAGATCCACTGGTCAGAATCTTTGGATATTTGGTATAAGCTTTTCTTAGGAGGAGCAGATGCAACTTGTTGAATTCAATTCTCTTGGTTGATATTTAGGCTACCATGTTAGGTGAGCGCCCTCAGGCCCCTTGGGGCCTCTTGTTTATAGACCTATTTGACCTCATCACATCCAATACAGGCATTTAATCTATTATATCTTGTTTGACAGAGCTCACAGAGCTCTGTCAAACATGATATATAGAGGATATTTAGTGTTTTTTGGGGTGAATACCGAAAATTATCTCAAGAGTGACCAAGACAAATGTTTATTTTCCACGAGTGCTTGAGCGAGCGAAAATGACCATTTGTCTCGATCACAAATAAGATAATTTTCAGTATCCACTCAAAAACACTAGATTTTCTTTTTATTATACGCTTTTTATAAGAATCTGATAATTCCACTTGTTTCAACCTTGAATTGATGCATGAAAGTAAACAGCGCATTGAATCATTGAAACACGGAAGTGATTTGATTGATACTCAGAACAGACAGCATCTTGCAATCTGATTCAGCTGGCGGATTTCTAGTCCTTTGAAAGGACGTACCAAACCAAAAACTTATATTATGGACTTTCAGGCCATGCTTGGACTAGCGGGTATCATGCATCAATTCAAGGTGAATACATGTTTAATTATTGCTGGAAGTGATCGGTATCCACTCAAAAACACTAGATTTACTTTGCATTATACGTTTTTAGAACAAATTGATCATTTCCAGTGATGATTTGACTTGTATTCACCTTGAAGTGATGCTTTGAAAGTCGCAATTTTGATACCGTGAAAGTGAAAATTTCTATATCTTCATAGTGGGGGATATGATTTCTATCTTTCCGCAATTTCTTCGATAATCTATCATTTAGCATATAATAAAATAGAATAAATGCTAAGTTTATCTCTAGAATACAGGAAAGGGACACAATACCTTTTAATGGAATACTCCTGTTAATTGAATAATTTTCATTGGCAAAGTGGCTATTCAATTAACAGGGTTCCACTGTATGTTGCAAACTTCTGTTAATTGAATAAAAAAATCTTACCTGTCAAAGAAATACCTTTGACATCCACTGAATTCCCCATATCTTCAGACATTTTTGGCCTCATTACATCCAATACAGGCATTTATTCTATGAGGTTTGTCAAACAAGATTTGATAGGAGCAATGCTCATTGTATAAATAGCAGATAGGAAAATTACCCAAATCCTGTTAATTGTTTAATCCTGTTACTAGAGTATTGTTCTCTGGTAAAGTGGCTATTCAGTTAACAGAGTTCCCCTGTGTAAGAATTGATAATCGATGCCCATACAAACATCAGAGATGATCAAATTAATTGAGGGTACAGGTCCTGGAAAGTGCTTGAAAATTCTCTGTAAAATGTCCGACTTTTTATACCCCCTCTCTTGAAAGAGATTGGGAGGGGAGGGTATACTGGATAACATGTCTGTCTGTCTGTCTGTCTGTCTGTCTGTCTGTCTGTCTGTCTGTCTGTCTGTCTGTCTGACTGACTGACTGACTGTCTGTCTGTCTGTCTGTCCATCTGTCCGTCCATCCATCCGGCTGTCTGTTGTCCATCTGTCCATCCATCCATCCATCCATCCATCCATCCATCCATCCATCCAACCCATCCGAGCAAACAAATCAGGTTTATGTGCCTAGTTGTTGATACACAGCACTGTTGTGTGTTTAGTCTGATTTATGTGACTAGTCACATAAAGTTGAACTAACAAATGGCATTTCTGTGTCTCAAAAAGTGTGTTATGTGGCTAAAATGTTTTCGCTCAACTTTGGCGAAGCCAAATTTGAGGTATTATCATGGCCCGTCGTCCGTCTGTCCGTCCGTCGTGCCATACACACGGATTGGGCTAGAGGCCGTATTTATGAACCGATCTTTACGAAACTTCTTAGGTACCTTTGTTATAACCGTGAGACGAGAACGAGTGTTTTTGGGTCCGGTCCGAAAATCAAGACAGACGCTGGCAGCCGTTTTGTACAAAATTAGGTGCAATCAGATTTTTGCGCAGAACTTCCATATGAAAGCTCTGATTTTAATAATTTTTTGTATGAATGTTTAGTACCATGGAATACATCACATATAATACGGGTTTTTTTCATGTGTGTAAATTATGCAAATTAGAATAACTTTGATTTATTTAGTGTTACTTCCAGCACTGTAAGTGCAAATGCTTGGGCTAGAGCCATATTTATGAACCGATCTTTACGAAATTTCTTGGGTACCTTTGTTATCACTGTGGGACGAGAACAAGTGTTTTGGGTTCGGTCTAAAATTCAAGATGGCTGCTTCAGCCATTTCGTACAAAATTAGGTGCAATCAGATTTTTGCACAGAACTTCCATATGAAAGCACTGATTTGAATAATTTTTGGTGTGGATGTTTAGTACCATGGGATACATCACATATAATACGGACCTGACTTTCAGTCAGGAGAGCTAAAGTGATCACTCACCGTCCGTTGTCCGTGAACATGGTGTTTGCGTCTTCTCCTCCCAAACCGCTGAACCAATTTAATTGATATTTGAGATAATAGTTTGTTATGACATCGCCATTTGATTTTGTTCAGATCAAGTTGCCTCGCCCGTGGGGAGGGCCACACCCAAAAAGTGTGCTGAAATCTTAAAAAATCTTCTTCTCATGAACCAGCAGTAGCAGAGACTTGATATTTGGTGTGTAGCTTCCTTTTGAGGTGTAGACTCAGATTTGTTCAAGAGAAGTTTGTGGGGCAATACTTGGCGTCGTAATGGGAGGGGAAAGAATATTTGCCCCTCCCAAAATTTCTATCTTTTTATACTGTACCAATGACCCAGACTTAGCTGGTGCTAACTCCAACAAAACCAGGGCCAAACACAAATTTTGCCCCCCAATCCCCAAAATTTGCATCCAAAACAAAAAGAAATCATGTCCTAAAGGACCTCCATAGTACGCCTCTACTGCGCATGCGCAGTGACGCAGTCGTCCCGAAATTGGCGCCAATTATCATTCTTTCTCTGTTTGGCCCTTCATCAGTCAACATCTCACTGATCTTTGTGCTTGTAAATCTCAGTTTAAAGGATGCCAGACACGTAATTTTTGGAGAAAATGTGATTCTAAAGAGGATAGAAGGAGGAGAGGAAAAAGAAGTGGCAAAAAATAATCAGGGCTGTACTTAAAATTTTTTGATGAAATTATGTTAAGTTGCCTATTTTCGAGGCATGGGCCTCTTGTTGTCATTCTTGCTAATTGTTGCACTGCTTATTCAGTGTTTCCTCTCCCCTTGCCTTCTAAAGTCCCCCCTGGCAATTCTCCCATGCTTTTGGCATATTTTTGAGAAGTTTCATTTCTAAAATTTCCTGGGAGAGTTGCTTGGTTACAGAATGTTTTCTGTTATTTTCCCCATAGTTACGTTTTCACCCATGGGTGTATAACGTTTGTGTTCTGCATCTTCCATCTGATGTTCTACAGATTCTCCCCTGGGAGTCTCTGTTTTGCATCAGATAGAGTGTAATTGATGACTGATTCCGGGCCAGTTTTTTCAGTGCCTGGAGTCATGTTTTCTAGTGTGTTTACACTGTTTGTTTTCATTGGCAACAGCCTTTTTTGAGGGGGGCTGTTTGCCTTTGTGGTAGTTTATCTCATTATAAGATACATTTATATTATCCGAAAGTGTCTCATTAATTATTTTATATAAATTTAAAATTTTTGACCACACTTTGCCATCGGATCCATCGGGGCTCAACGTTACTTTTCAGCAACTTGGGCTTCTCAGAAAAAAATATTTTTTCAAAATTATTTTGTTTTGCAATTGTTTTTTCATTTATTAATGGATCATGTTATTATGTATCTTTGTGTCAGGGGTTTTTGCGAGTAACTAGGACTTATTGTTGTTCTTTCACAATGAAGGGACATTGTTCAAATTGTAATAGGAAGAAATCTTCCTCTGACTTTCATGATCATTGTATTAATTCTAGTCAGTGTTCTCGCATTAATCCCTGTCCTATATGTGAACATTGGGATGAGAAACATTGGAAACGTGTGTCACGATATGTTGTTTCTGGAGAAAGAGCGATGCCGGCTCTTTCTCCACAAGGTCACTCTACTCTCTCAGTTTCTATTTCAGAGGAACCATAACAGGGTGATGTTTCCATGTTATCTTCTTCAAGTGTGCGTCCGTCGTCACAAATGAATTCAGAGCTAGCGGCAAAAGTGCTCATGGAGATTAGACAAATGTCGTCCGCTAGCTCGCCCGGTGTAGCGTCCATTCACCGAATGGTTCGGCAGCTGGGTTCGTCCGATGCGGTCCAAGAGGAAATTTTGGGTGATGCGAGCACTATAAACATAATAGATGCACACCCAGTGACGGCGGATAGTAAACGAGAACGGAGGAAGCCTTTTAGTCCGGTTCCTAGCTCGTCCAGGTCCAGCCGGGCCGCGAGCGAGAGAGGTCCCTCTCTCGTACAACAACATCTGGGACCAGATGTTGTGGTACAAAATGTGTCTTTAGCGGAGCATACGTCCGTCGCTCGGGACGCTCCGTTGTATAAGCAGTCCGCAGAGACTGTTGAGGCTTCCTCTTCTCGTCAGCGCACACGACCGCACCTTGGCTGCGTGACCTCCGATATTTTACCAGCTTCGCCGATGAAGGATTCTTCGGCGACCAGGTCACACCATCCGACAGCCAGGGATTCGAGACCGATGGACTCCGGACGTTCGCATAGGAAAAGTATGCGGGAGCCATCTGATGCGGAGCTGCCCTCGACGAAGCAGCGAAAGACTGCGCCTCCGCAGGTCTCGACGTCGGACATTCTTGTGCAGATAGCACAGCTTATCGCAGCATCCCAGCAGCCGACAGAAACGGTGTCGGATCGAGAATTATCCGACGGCGCTGGGTCGGTACGCTCCGCCGAAGCATCGGGGGCGGACGACCGGGAACATCGGGAGGTCCGACCGGATGGTGAAAGGGATACGGATGAATTGGAGCTATCCCTTTCGGAACAACATAAAGCTGCCGTGGACTTCATCCGGCACTTTCTCCCTCAAGTTGTTCCGTCGGGCCAGACTGCTGCGCTTCCGGACAAGAGAATTATAGCGTCATTGGACTCTGAATTTTTTGAGCGGTTCAGGGACATCGCTCCCGAGTTTCCGTCGCAGTCCAATAATGTTGCAAGAACATTTGAATTATTGAACGACGCTATATTTAAACTTGCTTCCAGGACGGGGAAAGCAGGTTTCTTGTCCGCTAATACTCTTAACCTGCCTTTCATTAATGCAAGGAATAAATTCGATACGGCAGGACAGGGTATACCGAGAGTTCCTCTGCGTATGGACGACGAGGCGGAAGACTTAGAGCTATCATTACCGTCGTCAGCTTCTATTCCAACCGCGGTGTTGGAAACAGCTATTGCGTCTAACAGAGCCAATTTAGATGCCTTATCTTACGCAGATCACCTTACTAAGGCGTTATCACTGCGCCTTCAAGGGGAAGAGTTTCAGGATATACAATCCTCTTTAAGACTTCTTTCAAGGGCAGTAGCTTATTCCACGTGTAACTCCGCCCCTTCAGTTGCAAATCTGGAGTTGGTTAGACGTGACGCAGCCCTAGCTACATCCACACTAGTGGATTCTAAGGTGAAGAACTCTCTTAGAGTCGCTTCGGTCTCAGGAGAACTTCTCTTTGACGGCAAGCTTTCCGCTATTTATGATAAAATTAAAAAGAAAGCTAATGATTCTCTGTTGTTCAGATCGGTTCCTAAAAAGTCGGATACAGCAGACACGAATAAGACAGGCACTTCTGGGTCTAATTCGCCCAAGAGAGGTTCCTATAGAGGTTCCGGTGCGTCCTCTTGGTCTTATTCGAGAGACCGTCAGGATAGCGACTCTCGTTCGGGACGTCCTTCAGGCCGGGACAATCGGTCGGACGCCCCGAGGTCGACGAGGCGAGGTGCGGGTCGTGGAAGACGTGGTTTCTCCTACCGCAGGCCTCGCAGGTCCAGGAGGTGATGGCTTAAACCTCTATCGCGTTCCGGTTGGCGGAAGGTTGTCGAGTTTTTCACAAGAGTGGGCGTCGATTACGGACGACCCTTGGGTGAGAGGAGTGACTTCGGAAGGTCTAAAGATATCCTTCAAACGAAAGCCTCCATTAACTCGAAGTCCAAAGTGGACTCATCTTCCGTCAAATCCACAGAAAAGAGACGCTCTGTTATCAGAGGTGCAGTCTATTTTAATGAAGAACGCGGTAGAGGTCGTAGAAAACCAGGAATCTCTGGGATTCTACAGCCATCTGTTTCTGGTTCCGAAACCAGACGGCTCGTTCCGTCCAGTCATAGATTTGAGCTGGATAAACAAGCTGATCGTCGCTCCGAAGTTTTATATGGAGACGATTCGATCGGTCAGAGCGAGTATTCGGGTGAACGATTATGCAACGAGCATAGATCTCAAAGATGCGTACTTTCACGTCATGGTACATCCGACATTCCGAAAGTATCTACGCTTCGCAGTCCTAGGAGTGGTGTATCAGTTCCGGGCCATGTGCTTCGGGTTGAATCTAGCACCCTGGGCTTTCACTCGGGTAATGAACTCGGTAATGATCTACTTCCGAGCTCATTCGTCTGCGGTAACGTCAGCCTACCTGGACGACATTCTTCAGAGGTACGGCAACGAGTTAACGCTTCAGAACGATGTTCAGAATCTTCTTCTATTGCTCCGACGTCTCGGTTTCATAGTAAACGAGAAGTCGGATCTGGTGCCGTCCAAGTCATTCACTCATCTGGGAATGAGCTTCGAGACGCACAACAATCTCGTTCGTCTGCCGTTAACCAGAGCGAAATTAGTCAGTTGTTACGCTCGCTATTGTCTGCACGCAGACAAAGTCACGGCGAGAGAATTTATGAGACTGATAGGTCTGTGCGGAGCCGCCGCGGATCTCATTCCGATGGGGCGGCTACGCACACGTCCTCTTCAAATTTTCCTGACTCAGAATTGGAGTGTGAAAATTCATTCGCTCGATGTAGACGTTCTCTTGGTCAGATCAAGTGAAACAAGAGATTCAGACTTGGGCAAACATTCAGTGGTTAACTCAAGGAGTTCCGCTGCAGTTGCCGGATCCGAGTTTTACCGTTATGACGGATGCCAGTCAAACAGGTTGGGGTGCATCATTAATCCCAACGGATTCGAGATGCCAGGGTCTTTGGGATCCGCAATTCCTGTGCAAGCACATAAACATCAAGGAAATGATGTCAATTTGGCTTGCGTTACGTCACTGGATGGACTTTATTCACGATGCTCATGTCCAAATCCTATCCGACAATACGACAGTAGTGGCGTATATACGGAATCAGGGAGGCACTCATTCAGTTCCGTTGTTCAATCTAACGGAAAGAATCCTTCTGTTTGCGTTAGAACATCACGTTCTTCTTTCGGTCCGTCACATACCGGGTCGTCTGAATGTGCTAGCAGACTCCCTTTCACGAAAGGGTCGCTTGTTGCCGTCGGAGTGGACTCTCAACAAACAAGTATTCAATCAGAT
The DNA here is from genome assembly GCA_031216915.1 of Pictodentalium vernedei. Lineage (NCBI taxonomy): Eukaryota > Metazoa > Mollusca > Scaphopoda > Dentaliida > Dentaliidae > Pictodentalium > Pictodentalium vernedei. Next base: position 243,284,186 of record CM062288.1, read on the forward strand.
TTGCTACCAATGGGAACGGCCAATGATAGACTTATTTGCGACACATCTCAACAATCAGTTGCAGACGTATGTGTCCCCGTGTCCGGATCCAAGAGCATTTGCAGTAGACGCTCTGTCGATCCCTTGGGACGGAATGATAGGATATGCGTATCCTCCAGCGCCGTTAATTCAACAAGTATTGCTAAAGATAAAACAATCTCAATGCAAGATTCTGTTGGTAGCATCTCTGTCGCCACAGAGACCGTGGATAAATCTACTCAGGTGTCTGTTGTGGGACCTACCGCGGAAGCTTCCTCCACGAGAGGATCTTCTTTCGCAGGGGAAATCGCGCCAACTCCATCACAACCCGCAAGGTCTCAACCTTCACGTTTTTCCGTTGTGCGGTCCTTCTTGCATGGCAAGCACTTTACAGGACGAGCAGTGGACGCGATTTCTAACTGTAGGAGGACCTCCTCTTCGCTAAATTATGCGGCTAAGTGGAAGGTTTTTCGTCGTTGGTGTAGGGATCATTCTGTAGATATATTTGATCCCTCTATACCAGACATTGCAAACTTTCTAGTATACTTGTTTGACGAAATCAAACTGCAGCCTGTTACTATAAAGGGTTATAGATCTATGTTATCTGATACCTATGCACATCATGATAGTTTACAAATTGGATCTAATGTCTCTTTATCGAAATTGGTTAGAAACTTTTCGATAAATAGACCCAGAACTCTTAGATTAATTCCTAAGTGGAATTTAGCTTGGGTTCTCCTTAAATTGAAGGAAAAGCCATTTGAACCTCTTGGGACAGTAGATTTCAAATTCTTATCTTATAAGACAGCTTTTCTCTTAGCTTTCTCTTCTGCCAGAAGAGTCAGTGAGCTTCATGCACTATCGGTGGATGATTCTCATTATCGTAGTGTTGGGATCACTATCACCTTCACTACTAATGTGGGTTTTTTAGCTAAGAATCAGGCTCCTAATAAATATCCGGAACCTATTGTTATTAAGGCTCTTCCGTCTTCAGACGGGCGTAGGCCTTTACTCTGTCCTGTTAGAGCACTACGTATCTATAAACAGAGATCTCAGTTTATCAGAAAGGGACGGAAACGTTTCTTTCTGTCTTTGATGCCTAATAGAAAGGACATTTCAGTCCATTCTATTGCTAGATGGATTCAGTTAACTATCCGTACTGCTTATGAAGATTTATCTTCTTCTCAGCAGTCTGTGCTTAAGATTTCTGCTCATGAAGTAAGAGCTCTTTCTACTTCCTGGGCTTATGCTAATAGTGTTGCTATTACAGATTTAATGAAGGCTGCTTATTGGTCTCAGCCATCCACATTTACGAATTTTTATCTCAGAAATATTGAGTCCATTTCTGGAGACCTGCATTGTTTAGGTCCGTTATCTGTTGCTCAGAATGTCGTCCACTAAACAGTTGCAACTATAGTTATGCAGGCTTTCTGTTCCGGCAGTGACTCCGTCCGGCTGCCCTCTTCGCTCTGGGCTATTTGACCCAGGGCAAGGGGAAGGGGGGGGGGGGGGGGCGGGTGTTCCCTTAGGTCACCTGCTTTATAGTGAAAAGCAAGGGAATGCCTCCTCCAAGTCAGTATTTCTGAGTCGCTTCCGGGATGGTTTTAAAGTGTAATATTAATGTTTAATTTCATTCATGTCTTATTTTTAAAGTGTAGCTCGGTGTGAAGCATTTGTATATGTCAAGTGTCAAACGGGCTTTAATATACAATACTCGGACACTTTTAAATGATTATAAAGAGTCTCAATTCTCTGGACTACTTTATTTATTGGCTTGCTTTAAAAATAATTAGTATAAGGGTTATACTGGATGTTAATAGAGAACATGAATGTTATTGTGCTCAATTATTAAGGGTAGTGTATCTTTCTAATTTAATATTAAATAAGAAAGATACATGTAAAGCCTAATACTCCTTTTCTCCTTAAGGGGTTACCTCTTTACTATATAGTTGAGCTTATTGGATTTTCCTCTATGTCCTAGGCCCTCCAGCCTGTTTACTATTCAGCTAAGTCTGGGTCATTGGTACAGTATAAAAATGTTAAAAAATTTATAGTAATTTATATATTTTTTATACTTACCAATGACCCAGACGGGGATGGCCCTCCCTGGAGTTGGGAACTCTTGCCTCCCCGCTGAGTACATAGCGCTGACCAGGCACTGCCAGTAAGAATGATAATTGGCGCCAATTTCGGGACGACTGCGTCACTGCGCATGCGCAGTAGAGGCGTACTATGGAGGTCCTTTAGGACATGATTTCTTTTTGTTTTGGATGCAAATTTTGGGGATTGGGGGGCAAAATTTGTGTTTGGCCCTGGTTTTGTTGGAGTTAGCACCAGCTAAGTCTGGGTCATTGGTAAGTATAAAAAATATATAAATTACTATAAATTTTTTAACTTTCCAAACCGAGAGGCAAATTTTGACCAAATTTGATATGAGGACTTATTGGGTCATAAGTACATAATTTATGCCAAAAATTTTTTTCCTGTCGCCCCATGGGGACTGCAGGAGCTAAAAGTAGAAAAAAATTAAAACGCCCATATCTCCAAAACTACACAGCACTGAGAATTCTTATTTGTTGTGAAGCTTCCTTAGGACCAACAGAATGGAATGGTAAAAAAAAATTGCCATCGGTTTTTATCATGGGGTACTTTTTGGGGACTTTGAAAAAGTGCTGAGTCAGCATTTTTTAACACTGTGGGTAATGGGAAAAATATATAAGACTACTTTTCTGCCAAACCACTGCTCCAAAAGCTTTCAGATTTCACATATAACATCTTTGAAAGATTGTTTCACACGTTTATTGAAATCAATTGCCTGGGTCCATATTTGGGCTCTCTATGGGAGCCCAAATGTTTAAATTAGTGCAGTATGAGGAGTATTCTTTAAAACTCTTCTTCTTCAGATCTACCAATAAGAATCTTTTGATATTTGGTATGCAGCATCCTTGGGGGGTGAGATTCAAGTTTGTTCAAGCCAAGTCCCTGGGTTCATATTTAGGCTGAAAATTTGGGGGTCCCAGTCTGGAGTTAGAAATTTTGGACCAAAATCCAGAAATGAGTTTTTTGTTTTTTTATGTGTTTCAATTTTAAGACAAAAAATTTATTTTTTTTACACTGAAAATTTTGGGTCCGGATGGGACCTAGAAATTTTGGACCAAAATCCGGAAATGAGTATTTTTATACTGTACCAATGACCCAGACATAGCTGGTGCTAACTCTTAAAATATAGGGCCAAACACAAATTTTGCCCCCCAATCCCCAAAATTTGCATCTAAAACTAAAGAAAACATGTCCTGAAAGGCCCTCCACACCTCGCCCCCACTGCGCATGCGCAGTGTCAAGGACGTTCCGAAATTGGCGCCATTTATCATTCTAAGTTTGGCCCTTCATCAGTTAACATCTGACTGATCTTTGTGCTTTTAAATCTCAGTTTAAATGATGCCAGACACATAAATATTAGTGAAATGGTGATTCTAAGGAGGATAGAAAAGGAGGAGAGGAAAAGAATGTGTGACAGAATATTATCAGGGCTGTAACTTAAAATTTTTTAATGAAATTATGTTAAGTTACCTATTTTCAAGGCAGCAGCCATTTTGTTGTCATTCTGATTATTTAGTTACACTGTTTTTTCAAGTGTTTTTCCTCTCTCCCTGTCCTTTAAGTTCCCCCTTGCTATTCTCCCATGCTTTTGGCATAGTTTCTGTAATTATTATTACTAAAATTTCTTGGGAGTTTTAGCTTAATAACAGAATGAATTCTGTTCTTTCCCCATGTTTACGTCTTCACCTACGGGTGGTTAGGCGTTGTGTTCTGCATCTACCATCTGATGTTCTGCAGTTTCTTCCCTGGAAGTCTCTGTTTTGCATCAGATGGTGTATTTTTGGTAACTGATTTCGGGCCTGGGTGCCTGGAGTCTTATTTTAGTGTTTTTACACTCATTGTTTACATTTACAACAGCCCTCTGTGTGAGGGGGGGATTTCTAAATAATAATATCTTTATGTTATTTTAATCATAACTAGATACATTATTATTGTTCGTAAGTGTTGAATAAATTGTTTAAAATATTTTTAAAATTTTTGTCCACACTTAGGCTTGGGATCCATTGGGGCTCAACGTTACTTTTCAGAAACTTGAGCTGTTCTGAAAAAATATTTTTTCAAAATATTTTGATTTCATTTATTTTTTCTATATTAATGGATCATATTATTATTATGTATTTTGATTGCCAGGGGTTAGTGCGAGTACCAGGACTTGTTTTCTTTTCACATTGAAAGGATATTGATCAATTGTTTTAGGAGGAAGTCTTCCTCTGACCTTATTATCATTCTATATGTGGTCAGTGTACTCGCATTAACTCCTGTTCTGTATCGTATGATTTCGATGACAATATGGGAAGCGTATGTCACGGTATGTTGTTGGGGATTTGGACACTCCGGTCCTTTCCCCGCAGGGTCACTCTACTTTATCAATTTCTATTTCAGACGATCAAGATTAGGGTGATGTATCTGTGATGTCTTCCAACAGTGTGCCTCCGTCGTCACAATTAATGAAGGGCTAGCGGGAAAGTGCTCATGTAATACGCCAATTGCCTAAGAGGACCCTAGTAGGTTCGACGGCCTTTGACGTCCGCTAGCTCGCCCGGTGTAGCGTCCATTCACCGAATGGTTCGGCAGCCGGGTTCGTCCGTTGCGGTCTAGAAGGAATTTTGGGGTGATGCGAGCACTATAAAATTAACTTAATGCACACCCAGTGACGGCGGATCGGAGGGAGAACGGAGGAAGCCTTTTAGTCCGGTTCATAGCTCGTTCCGGTCCATCCGGACGGCAAGCGAGAGAGGCCTCTCTCTCGTTCAACAACATCTGGCCCCAGATGTTGTGGTACAAATGTGTCGTTAGCGGAGCATACGTTCGTCGCTCGGGACGCTCCGTTGTATAGGCAGTCCGCTGAGACTGCTAAGGCTTCCTCTTCTCGTCAGCGCACACGACCGCACCTTGGCTGCGTGACCGCCGATATATTACCAGCTTCGCCGATCAAGGATTCTTCGGCGACCAGGTCACACCATCCGGCAGCCAGGGATTCGAGACCGATGGACTCCGGACGTTCGCATAGGAAGTATGCGGGAGCCATCTGATGCGGAGCTGCCCTCGGCGAAGCACCGATAGACTGCGCCTCCGCAGGTCTCGACGCCGGACATTCTTGTGCACATAGCACAGCTTATCGCAGCATCCCAGCAGCCGACAAAAACGGTGTCGGATCGAGAATTATCCGACAGCGCTGGGTCGGTAGCCGGGGACTCGAGGCCTGCAGACTCCGGACGTTCGCATAGGAAGTGTGCGGGAGTCAACGTACACGGAGCTTCCAGCGGCAATGCATCGTAAGTCCGCTACTGCACAGGCCTCGGGAACGGACGTGCTTTCCTTAATAGCACAGTTTATCGCAGCATCCCAGCATCAACTGAATCTGTCGCATATATTTTATCCGACGATGCTGGGTCGGGACGCTCCGCGGAAGCGGGTACGGACGTCCGAAAGTTTCATCCGGTCCGACGGGATACCGAAAGGGATTCGGTGGATTTCAAGCTTTCCCTTTCGGAACAACATATGCTGCGATGCCGGATAAGAACTGATAGCGTCGGTGGACTTAGAAATTTTTGGTTCGGTTCAGGGACATCGTCCCTCAGTTCCGACATAGTCCAATAATGTCACACAAACTTTCGAATTATTGAACGACGCTATATATATTATTATTTTATGCTTGCTATCCAAGCATTTCTGGTTTCTTGTTCGAAGAGTTATGGAGATGTCTTTCAAAAGTGTGCCTCTGTCGTCATAGTTAATGAAGAGTTAGCGGCAATAAGTGCTCATGGAATATGTCTATCGCTTACGGAATGACATTCGCTAGCTCACCCGGTGTAGCGTACATTCATCGAATGGTTCGGCTGCCGGGTTCGTCCGTTGCGGTCTAGGAAGGAGATTTGGGTGATGCGAGCACTTTAATTATTTTAGTACTCACCCAGTGACGGCAGATTGAGGACAGATCGGAGGAAGCCAACAACATAGGGGACCGCATGTTGTGGTTCAGATATTTTACATTCCGAGCATATGTCCGTTGCTCGGGACGCTCCGTTATATTGACAGTCCGAGAGACTGTCTTTAATGCTTCCTCATCCTCACAGCAGGGCACACGACCGCACATTGGCTACGTGAACTCGAGTATCCGATCAGTTTCGGCATTCAGTGATTCCACAGCGAATAGGTCGCGCCATCCGGTAGCCAAGGGACACGAGGCCTATACACTCCGTTCGCTCGCATATTGGAAGTATGCACGGGGTAACGATCTCGGAGCTTCCTGCGGCAATGCATCGTAAGACCGCTGCTCCTCAGGCCTCAGTGACGGACGTGCTATCCGAGTTAGCACAGTTGTTTCGCAGCATCCCAGCAATTGACGGTTTCTCGGTCGAATCAGGAATTATCCGACGGCGCTGGGTCGGTGCGGTCCGCGGTTGCATCAAGCTACGGACGACCGAACGCTTTATAGGGTCCGACAGGATGGCGAAAGGGATTCGAAAGATTTCGAGTTTTCCCTTTAGTAGTATCGGAAGATGCCTTTCATATCTTCTGGCATTTCTTCCAGTGATTATTTTTCGGACTTCATTGCTGCGATCTTGGATAAGAGACTTATAGCGTCATTGGACTCGGATTTTTCGATCGGTACAGGGACTTTGTCCCTGACTTACCGACGCAGTCCAATATTGTCATTACAACATGTGTTTTATTTTTCGACGCTATATATTATATATATATACAAGCCTGCTACTAAGCATGATAGTTTAGTTTCTTGTCCGCGTGGCTCATTTCTGCCATTTTATCTTTTTTACATATAGTTTATTTTGGCAGAGCAGGGCATACCGAGAGTTCATATGCGTCTAGACGGTGTGATTAAAGACTGCATATATTCTTTTTCGCCGTTTATGTCTTTTCCAATTTCAATGTTGGGAACGACATTATGTATAGTAGACTTAACTTAGACGCTTTATTATACGTAATCCGCCTTACTGAGGCGTTATCATTACGTCTTCAAGAAAAGATTTACGGGATATTATTCTCAATGTAATTTCTTTTGAGGGCAGTAGTTTGTTCACGTATAACTCCGCCCTTCAGTGGCTGATTGGAGTTGGTTAGACGTGATGCAGCCCTAGCTACATCCACGCGTGGATAGTAGGTTAAGAACTCTCTCAGAGTCGCTTCGTTCTCGGAGGAGCTTCTCTTCGACGGCAACTTTCCGGCAATCCATGAATTGCTTGATTTATACATTCTCTTGTCTATCTAGTGTTACAAGAGATTCAGACTGGGGCAAACATTCGGTGGTTGACTCAGAGAGTGCCGCCGCAGTTGCCGGACCCTAGTGTGGCTGTTATGACGGTTGCCAGTCAAACAGATTGGGATATATACTGATCCCTACGGATTCGAAGTGCCAGGGTCTTTGGGTTCCGCAGTCTTTTAGCTATCAGTTTAACTTCCGCGGAATAATGTTTTTTAGGCTTGCTTTATGTCATTGCATGAACATTATTCAGAAACGCATGCCCAAATTCCTGTCCTTTAATTCGACAGTAGTGGCGTATCTCCGGAACCAGGGAGGCACTCTTTCGTTTCCGTTATTCAATTTAATGGAAAGAATCCGTCTGTTGGTTATAGTACACCAAGTTCAGTTTTGGTCCGTCATATTCTGGGTCGTCTGATTGTTTTATCGCACTCCCGTTCTCTTACGGGTCGCTTGTTGCTGTCAGAATGGACTCTCAACAAACAAGTATTTAATCAGATTTGCTATCTATGGGAGCGCCCAATGATGTTTTATTATGACACAGCTTGCTAATCAATTGCAGACGTATGTGTTGGCTTGTCCAGATCTCTGAGCTAATACTGTTAACGCTCTATTGATCTATAGGACGCAATGATAGGATACGCGTATCCTCCGGCGCTTTTGTTTTAGCAGGTATTGCTAAGATAAACAACCACAATACATTTCTGTTGATAGCATCTCTATCTTCACAGAGATCATGAGTAATTTACTCTCTTGTCTACTGTGGATCTTAACGTGAAATCTTCCTCTATGTGAGGATCTTTTTTCACTGGGTAAATCGTGTCATCTTCATCACAACCAGCAAGGTCGCAACCTTCATGTATTCCGTTGTGTGGTCCGTATTGCATTGTAAGCACTGTACTGGACGAGCTTTGGACGCGATTTCTTACTATAGGAGATCCTCTTCTTCGCTATTCTATGCGACTAAAGTGGAGGCTCTTCCGTCGTGGTGTAGGGATCATTATGTTCATATGGTTGATCCCTCCATACTACGCATTGCTAGTTTTTAGTATACTTGTTTCACAAGATCTACTGCAGCCTGTTGTTATTTAGGTTATAGGTTTATGTCACCTCATACCTATGCACTCTACGATAGTTTACAATTGAGTCTTTTGTCTCTTTATCTAAGTCAGTTAGTAACTTTTTGATAAATAGACTTAGAATCTTTAGATTAAATTCCTATACGGATTTTAACTTCGGTTCTTATTTAGCTAAGTAATCATTTGAGCCTCTGGAAACAGTAGTTTTCAAATTCTGACCTTTTAGACAGTAATTCTGTTGGTTTCTCTTTTACTGTAGAGTCAGTGAGTTTCATGCACTATCGATGGATGATTTTCACTTTCATAGTTTCGGAATCAATACTTCCGTTACTATTTAGGTTGGATTGTTGCATAAGAGTTAGGCTCCTATTATCCGGAACCTATTATTTTAAGGTCCTTCCGTCTTCGTATGGGCATAGGCCTTTACTCTTTCCGGGTACAGTTTATGTATTTATAAACAGATATCTGTTTATTACAAGGGCGTAAGCTTCTTCTGTCTTTGATGTCTAGTAGAAGGACGTTACGCTCCATTTTATTGTTAATCGATTCTATTAACTAGCGTACTGCTTATGGTATATCATTGGCTTAGCAGTTGTGCTTAAGATTTCGGCTCATGAAGTAAGAGTTCTTCTACTTCTTGGGCTTACATTAATAGTGTTGCTATTATAGATTTTTGAAGGCTGCTCATTGCGCTCAGCCATCCATTCATGAATTTTATCTCAGAAATATCGAGTCCATTTCTGGAGGCCTCTATTGTTAGGTCTGTTATCTACTGCTCAGAATGTCATTCACTTAACAGTTGCTACTATAGCTAGGTAGGCTGTCTGTTTCGGCAGTGTCTCCGTTCGGCTGCCCTCTTCGCTCTGGGCTATTTGACCCAGGGCAAGAAAAAGGGGGGGGGGGGAGGGTGTTCCCTTGGGTCACCTGTTTTTACTATGAAAACAAGGGGATACCTCCTCCGGAGTTAGTAATTCTGAGCTGTTATTGGGATGGTTGTTTAGTGAGAAGTTTAAGTTTATAAATTCATTCAAGTCTTAGTTTTTAAAGTATAGCTTTTGAATATTGCATATGTCAACGGACATGATTATGCAATTCTCACACACTTTTAGGAGTATAAGAGTCTCTATTCTCTAGACTTACTTTATTATTGGCTTACTTTAAAAATTATTAGTATAAGGATTATTGGATATTAATAGAGTACATGGATGTATGAAGCTCAATTTTTGGAAGGTGTTGTATCTTTCTAATTTATCATAAATAAGAAAGATACATGTAAGGCCTATTACTTCTTTTCCCTACAGGGGATGACTCTATTTTATTTTATTGAGCGTATTCCATTTTGCTCTATGTCCTTGGCCCTCCAGCCTTTTTACTATTCAGCTATGTCTGGGTCATTGGTACAGTATAAAAATGTTAAAAAATTTATAGTAATTTATATATTTTTTATACTTACCAATGACCCAGACGGGGATGGCCCTCCCAGGAGTTGGGAACTCTTGCCTCCCCGCTGAGTACATAGCGCTTACCAGGCACTGGTTATTAGAATGATAAATGGCGCCAATTTCGGAACGTCCTTGACACTGCGCATGCGCAGTGGGGGCGAGGTGTGGAGGGCCTTTCAGGACATGTTTTCTTTAGTTTTAGATGCAAATTTTGGGGATTGGGGGGCAAAATTTGTGTTTGGCCCTATATTTTAAGAGTTAGCACCAGCTATGTCTGGGTCATTGGTAAGTATAAAAAATATATAAATTACTATAAATTTTTTAACTTTTTGGTTTTTTATGCGTTTTGGTCAATTTTAAGAAGAAAAAAAAATTTTTTAGTCTGAAAATATTTTGTTTGGGACTTCGAAAATTTCCAAACAAAAATAAAAAAAAATCTGTTTTTTTTATGCGTTTATCTCAATTTTGGGACGTAAAAGTGCCGGAACTGAAAATAGAAGGAAAATCCTGTGTATTGTATGGGCACAATCGCTTCATCTAGTTGGTATATGCTTTTCTAAGGAGGGGCGTATGCAGCTTATTCAAGTCAAGTCCCTGGTTTGATATATAGACTACCATGTCAGGTGAGCACCCTCAGGCCCCCTGGGGCCTCTTGTTTTTATTGAAACAGAATTCATAAATGTATGGATTTTCAAGAAATCTTCTCCTTTGAAACTACAAGGTAAATGTTTTGAAAACTTAACGTGACTTATGACTGGAACACCCTCTATCAATGATCCTCATTTAATCTTGATCAGGATGCAATTATGGCTGCATTTGCAGCTTATAGTTACTGTAGAAACCCTATGGGAAATCACATTTTCATCTTCTCTGGAACTACTGAGCCAATGTGAATGAAACTTGGCAGGCATGGTCTATGAGAGGTTCTCTACAACTATTACTCATTTTATTCCTGTTGGATGAAAAACATGGCCGGCAGAAGCATTCTTTTGATTCTGATTAATCGATTTTGAAAACTCTTCTCCTCTGAAACTACAAGGTCAAATGATTTGAAACTTCACATGATTGAGGACTGGGACACCTACCAATGTTCCGCATGTAATGTTGATGTAATGTTGCAAACATGGCCACAATTGTGGCTCATAGTTATTATGGAATCCCTATGGGAAATCACATTTTTATATATAGTTCTCTTTAGAGCCCCTAGTTCAGATTTAGTTTCGGTTTTGGTTCAGTGTCAGAAAAAAACTTGTTAGGCCTAAAAAAATAAAAAATCTGTTTCTCAGGCCCTCCCGCATGGTCCTTTTGGCTGCCGCATGGTCTCTTTTTATAACCAATTTAAACTTTAAAAAAATAAAAATTAAATGGTTTATGTCCGATATTTTACCCAAGTTAAAAAATTGATGAATTTGTCCCTTGAGTGCAAGAAGGCTTTGCAATGCTTTAGCATTGCAAAGCCTTCTTGCACTCAAGGGATGAAATACACCACCACCCATGCTATTCTGTAGATTATGAGGCCTAAAACATAAACCAAGATATGAACTTTTGATGGCAAAGAAATAATTACAGAAATAAAAAATAAAATAAAAAAAATGCTCGCCCGCATGCAATTTTACAAATAATGGCCTGAGAAACAGACGATCTACTTTGTGGGGCCTTACAGTTTGTTTTTTTTGTGTGTTGAGAACAGATAGTAAATAAGACTTCAAGACTCCTTAACTTGGACAAAATCCACAATAGTTTGTACAACATCACTCAGCACAAAAAGTCTGTCTGTATTGGGTTCAGCCTAGCTTACCTTTGATCATTCTTAGGGACTCTAGGGGATCAGTTCCTAAGCCTATTCAGTCAGAAAAAAACGCATAGGAAATGAATCAAGTTCATCTAAACTGTGTTGTGTTCCCATTGCCACATTTTCTCACTTTTTGACTCGTCCGGTGGACGAGTCAATAAGGGAGAAGATGTGACAATTAGAGCATGACGTATTCGCCCCATTGTTGGTTAGAACAAGTGGCAAGAGTTCATAGTGGTCATTAGTCCAGTTCTCTCCCAGTAAGATTGCTTGATCAGTAGAGCTGTAGGTTTTTAAATTTCTTGTTCGGTTTCGGTTTTGGTTTTTCAGGTGGAGTAAAACCTCGGTTCGGTTCGGTTTTCGGTTTGTTCATTAGGCCAAGTAAAATTCAATAAATATGGGTTATATACACATGGTGTTTGTAAAAAATCTTTTATCGCGACGAGAGCGTTTTTGGGGGCATATATAGCTACGAGTCGCGCAGCGACGAGTAGCTATGTAGCCCCTGAAAACGCTCGAGTCGCGATAAAAGATTTTTTACAAACACCATGTGTATATAACCCTTTTATCTACACCCTCACCTCCCCCACTCCCGGGTTAACAGCGAGTCCACTTGCAAAAATCAGCTGATTCGCAAAAGTTGACAAAACGACATTGAAACGGCCTAAAAAATAAAAACACAGAATTAAGCTTTGCCAACTGGACTTCTTGGAAGATATGATGGAATAGAGCATGGCTGATTGAGAAATGATATCACTAGTGATTTTTCGCTGAAAAAAAAATGTGCAAAAGGGAGATAAAATGAGAACTATTTTCTTAATGCGTAACGTGACTTTTAATAAATGCGTAAACAAATTAGTTCTTTCATTCACTGAATTTCAATTGCTGTCACTTTCGATTACCATAATTCTTCGTCGTTTATGTGAATGTTCTTGACTCGGAGGATTGTTTGTATACTGGATTGTACAATTTCCCGTAATGTTGAATATATGTTGAGGGAAATTTGATTCATGATTCAAGGAAGAATTGTTGGATTTACAGAAATGTGGCTGTGAGGAAATGTGCCCACAGCTTGCCGGCGTGCCAGGAATTTGATGTCCTTGAACTTTTGGATTTTCCCTACAAGACATAGTCTTCGTGACAGGAATATTTACATTTGGGTCAAGACCGGCAAAAATATTTGACATTTCATTTATTTTTACAATTCAGTAAGTTTAATTAATGGCCGTCTTTTTTATTCAATACATTTCGATAAATACGCCCCGTTTTATTTGTTTCGATCCGCGGCAGCGATAATTAGTTATTCAAAGTGTTGAATGAAATAGTACGTCATGCAAATGAGATGGGCGTGAACGTTGTATTCTTGCGATATCACGTGACTTTTATTCTACTGCAGTAACGATAAAAGATTTTTTATTGACGGCGAGTTTTCGATAACGATAAAAGATAAAACGTTACTGTTTTTACGTATAAAGTAGATAAAACTCATTCTTATGTCTGGAGTCATAACTGAATGGTAGTGAAAATGAGTGAAACTCAATGAATGCCCGAAATAAGCTATAATACATGAAGAATCAGGAAGGCCAATATAATAATTACCTAAATATACAGAACTTTTATTGTGCTTGGCCATTTTTCGAGGTCTGACACCTACACACAACTTGAGGAAAGCTGCAAACACAACTGAACTGAAATGTCAGAAATTCACAGAATGTAGCCTTCCCAGAGTAGTGAGAGTACCCAGACACTGCCATTGGCAGTGTCTGGGTACTCTCACTACTCTGGGATGGCTACATTCTGTGAATTTCTGCAGCAAGAGAGTATTTAATAAAAAACGAAAAACCTTAGATTACGGGATGTCGACGGTTTCGGTTTCGGTTTTTTAAAAAAACTAAAAACCTCGGTTCGGTTTCAGTTAACCTACAGCTCTATTGATCAGTTTATGCACTAACACAGTTAAACTGTTCAGACGTTTTTTTGCTGGGTTTTGCAGTTTGGTTTTCTGGTTTGATGGAGAAAACGGAACTAAACCAGAAAACTGAAAAACTGTCCAGCCCAAAAGTGGGAGTATTATTCCTCACTTTAGAGTTCATTCATTTATTTATTATGTGCATGCTTTAATTTGCATAACAGTAATAAAATTTTACTTTATGCATGTTTTTCTGCTCTTTCCACAGCTATCAGTTATGCTTTACTATCCTGATAATTCATTTCTTTGCTGAAAAAGTTCTTGCTCAAGATACTCCAAAATAATAAAATTTCATTTTATGCTTGTTTTTATGCTTTTTCCACAGCTGACAGTTTCCACTATAGACAGGAGAAAAATGGCTCTGGTGTTTAAAGCTTGTCCTATGGAGATGTGTGAAAGCCTGTTACTGGATTTCAGGCTGTCAAAAGTAAGTGCAGTGGTTGTTGCTAAATTAGATATTTCCTGAAAAAATAACCCTGTTAATTGCATATAACTTGGAAATACCAAACTATTTACCATACCTTTTGAACATATTAAGGGTAGCCATGGGTCCTAAAAGTCCTTGTGGTCCTTGAATTAAAAAATAATTTTTAGGCCTTGCAGTACTAAAAACTAACTAAAATTAGGCCTAAAAAGTTAAAAAAAGTCTTTTTGTCAGACCCTCCCACATGGTCCTTTTGGCTGCTGCATGCTCTCTCTTTTTATAACCAATGCAAACTTAAAAAAATAAAAATTACATTGTTTATCTCTGATATTTTACCCAAGTAAATGAAATTGATAAATTTCTCCCTCGAGTGCAACAAGGCTTAGCAAAGCCTTCTTGCACTCAAGGGACAAAATACACCACCACCCATGCTATTCTATAGATTACAAGGCTTAAAACATAAAACAAACCAAGAACATGAACTTTTGATGGCAAAGCAATAATTACAAAAATAAAATAAAAAAAAAGCCCACCCATGCAATTTTACAAAACATGGCCTGAGAAACAGATCTACTTTGTGGGGGCCTTCACTAAAAATAATAAAATGTGAAGTGGGCTATTAAAGAGGAAATACTTGTATTTTTATACTGTACCAATGACCCAGACATAGCTGGTGCTAACTCTTAAAATATAGGGCCAAACACAAATTTTGCCCCCCAATCCCCAAAATTTGCATCTAAAACCAAAGAAAACATGTCCTGAAAGGCCCTCCACACTTCGCCCCCACTGCGCATGCGCAGTGTCAAGGACGTTCCGAAATTGGCGCCATTAATCATTCTAAGTTTGGCCCTTCATCAGTTAACATCTGACTGATCTTTGTGCTTATAAATCTCAGTTTAAATGATGCCAGACACATAAATATTAGTGAAATGGTGATTCTAAGGAGGATAGAGAAGGAGGAGAGGAAAAAAATGTGTGACAGAATATTATCAGGGCTGTAACTTAAAATTTTTTAATGAAATTATGTTAAGTTACCTATTTTCAAGGCAGCAGCCATTTTGTTGTCATTCTGATTATTTAGTTACACTGTTTTTTAAGTGTTTTCCTCTCTCCCTGTCCTTTAAGTCCCCCCTTGCTATTCTCCCATGCTTTTGGCATAGTTTTTGTAATTATTATTACTAAATTTTCTTGGGAGTTTTAGCTGAATAACAGAATGAATTCTGTTCTTTTCCCCATGTTTACGTCTTCACCTGCGGGTGGTTAGGCATTGTGTTCTGCATCTACCATCTGATGTTCTGCAGTTTCTTCCCTGGAAGTCTCTGTTTTGCATCAGATAGTGTATTTTTGGTAACTGATTTCGGGCCTGGGTGCCTGGAGTCTTATTTTAGTGTTTTTACACTCATTGTTTACATTTACAACAGCCCTCTGTGTGAGGGGGGGATTTCTGGAAAATAATATCTTGATGTTATTTTAATCATAACTAGATACATTATTATTGTTCGTAAGTGTTGAATAAATTGTTTAAAATATTTTTAAAATTTTTGTCCACACTTAGGCTTGGGATCCATTGGGGCGCAATGTTACTTTTCAGAAACTTGGGCTGTTCAGAAAAAATATTTTTTCAAAATATTTTGATTTCAATTGTTTTTTCTATATTAATGGATCATATTATTATTATGTATTTTGATTGCCCGGGGTTAGTGCGAGTACCAGGACTTTTCTTTTCACATTGAAAGGATATTGATCAATTGTATTAAGAGGAAGTCTTCCTCTGACTTATAATCATTCTATATGTGGTCAGTGTACTCGCATTAACTCCTGTTCTGTATCGTATGATTTCGATGACAATATGGGAAGCATATGTCACGGTATGTTATTGGGGATTTGGACACTCCGGTCCTTTCCCCGCAGGGTCACTCTACTTTATCAATTTCTATTTCAGATGATCAAGATTAGGGTGATGTATCTGTGATGTCTTCCAACAGTGTGCCTCCGTCGTCACAATTAATGAAGGGCTAGCGGAAAAGTGCTCATGTAAATACGCCAATTGCCTAAGAGGACCCTAGTAGGTTCGACGGCCTTTGACGTCCGCTAGCTCGCCCGGTGTAGCGTCCGTTCACCGAATGGTTCGGCAGCCGGGTTCGTCCGTTGCGGTCTAGAAGGAATTTTGGGGTGATGCGAGCACTATAAATTAACCTAATGCACACCCAGTGACGGCGGATCGGAGGGAGAACGGAGGAAGCCTTTTAGTCCGGTTCATAGCTCGTTCCGGTCCATCCGGACGGCAAGCGAGAGAGGCCCCTCTCTCATTCAACAACATCTGGCCCCAGATGTTGTGGTACAAAATGTGTCGCAAGCGGAGCATATGTCCGTCGCTCGGGACGCTCCGTTGTATAGGCAGTCCGCGGAGACTGCTAAGGCTTCCTCTTCTCGTCAGCGCACACGACCGCACCTTGGCTGCGTGACCGCCGATATATACCAGCTTCGCCGATTAAGGATTCTTCGGCGACCAGGTCACACCATCCGGTAGCCAGGGACACGAGGCCTGCAGACTCCGGACGTTCGCATGGGAAGTGTGCGGGAGTCAACGTACACGGAGCTTCCGGCAGCAATGCATCGTAAGACCGCTACTGCACAGGCCTCGGGAACGGACGTGCTTTCCTTAATAGCACAGTTATCGCAGCATCCCAGCATCAACTGAATCTGTCGCATATATTTTATCCGACGATGCTGGGTCGGGACGCTCCGCGGAAGCGGGTATGGACGTCCGAAAGTTTCATCCGGTCCGACGGGATACCGAAAGGGATTTGGAGGATTTCGAGCTTTCCCTTTCGGAACAACATATGCTGTTGTGTATGTCATCTGACTTGGTCTTCTACAGCTTCTTTCGTCGGACCAGAATGCTGCGATGCCGGATAAGAAACTGATAGCGTCGGTGGACTTAGAAATTTTTGGTTCGGTTCAGGGACATCGTCCCTCAGTTCCGACATAGTCCAATAATGTCACACAAACTTTCGAATTATTGAACGACGCTATATATATTATTATTTGATGCTTGCTATAACCAAGCATGTCTGGTTTCTTGTTCGCAGAGTTTTGGAGATGTCTTTCAAAAGTGTGCCTCTGTCGTCATAGTTAATGAAGAGCTAGCGGCAATAAGTGCTCATGGAATATGTCTATCGCCTACGGAGTGACATTCGCTAGCTCACCCGGTGTAGCGTACATTCATCGAATGGTTCGGCTGCCGGGTTCGTCCGTTGCGGTCTAGGAAGGAGATTTGGGTGATGCGAGCACTTTAATTACTTTAGTACTCACCCAGTGACGGCAGATTGAGGACAGATCGGAGGAAGCCTGTTAGTCCGGTTCCTGGCTTGTCCAGGTCCGTCCGGGCTGTGAGCGAGAGAGGTCCCTCTCTCGTCCAACAACATAGGGGACCGCATGTTGTGGTTCAGATATTTTACATTCGGAGCATATGTCCGTCGGTCGGGACGCTCCGTTATATTGACAGTCCGAGAGACTGTCCTTAATGCTTCCTCATCCTCACAGCAGGGCACACGACCGCACATTGGCTACGTGACCTCGAGTATCCGATCAGTTTCGGCATTCAGTGATTCCACGGCGAATAGGTCGCATCATCCGGTAGCCAAGGGACACGAGGCCTATACACTCCGTTCGCTCGCATATTGGTAGTATGCACAGGGTAACGATCATGGAGCTTCCAGCGGCAATGCATCGTAAGACCGCTTCTCCTCAGTGACGGACGTGCTATCCGAGTTAGCACAGTTGTTTCGCAGCATCCCAGCAATTGACAGTTTCTCAGTCGAATCAGGAATTATCCGACGGCGCTGGGTCGGTGCGGTCCGCGGTTGCATCAGGTACGGACGACCGAACGCTTTATAGGGTCCGACAGGATGGCGAAAGGGATTCGAAAGATTTCGAGTTTTCCCTTTAGTAGTATCGGAAGCTGCCTTTCATATCTTCTGGCATTATCTTCCTGTGATTGTTATTTCGGACTTCATTGCTGCGATCTTGGATAAGAGACTTATAGCGTCATTGGACTCGGATTTTTCGATCGGTTCAGGGACATTGTCCCTGACTTACCGACGCAGTCCAATATTGTCATTACAACATGTGTTTTATTTTTCGACGCTATATATATATATATATACAAGCCTGCTACCAAGCATGATAGTTTAGTTTCTTGTCCGCGTTGCTCATTTCTGCCATTTTATCATTTATACGAATAGTTTATTTTGGCAGAGCAGGGCATACCGAGAGTTCATATGCGTCTAGACGGTGTGGTAAAAGACTGCATATATTCTTTTTCGCCGTTTATGTCTTTTCCAATTTCAATGTTGGAAACGACATGATGTATAGTAGACTTAACTTAGACGCTTTATCATACGTAATCCGCCTCACTGAGGCGTTATCATTACGTCTTCAAGAAAAGATTTACGGGATATTATTCTCAATGTAATTTCTTTTGAGGGCAGTAGTTTGTTCACGTATAACTCCGCCCTTCAGTGGCTGATTGGAGTTGGTTAGACGTGACGCAGCCCTAGCTACATCCACACGCGTGGATAGTAAGGTTAAGAACTCTCTCAGAGTCGCTTCGTTCTCGGAGGAGCTTCTCTTCGACGGCAACTTTTCGGCAATCCATGAATTGCTCGATTTACACGTTCTCTTGTCTATCTAGTGTTACAAGAGATTCAGACTGGGGCAAACATTCGGTGGTTGACTCAGAGAGTGCCACCGCAGTTGCCGGACCCGAGTGTGGCTGTTATGACGGTTGCCAGTCAAACAGATTGGGATATAATACTGATCCCTACGGATTCGAAGTGCCAGGGTCTTTGGGTTCCGCAGTCTCTTAGCAATCAGTTTTCTTCCGCGGAATAATGTTTTTTAGGCTTGCTTTATGTCATTGCATGAACATTATTCAGAAACGCATGCCCAAATCCTGTCCTTTAATTCGACAGTAGTGGCGTATCTCCGGAACCAGGGAGGCACTCTTTCGTTTCCGTTATTCAATTTAATGGAAAGAATCCGTCTGTTGGTTATAGTACACCAAGTTCTGTTTTGGTCCGTCATATTCCGGGTCGTCTGATTGTTTTACCGGACTCCCGTTCTCTTACGGGTCGCTTGTTGCTGTCAGAATGGACTCTCAACAAACAAGTATTCAATCAGATTTGCTATCTATGGGAGTGCCCAATGATGATTTATTTATGACACAGCTTGCTAATCAGTTGCAGACCTATGTGTTGGCTTGTCCAGATCTCTGAGCTAATGTTGTTAACGCTCTATTGATCTATAGGACGGAATGATAGGATACGCGTATCCTCCGGCGCTGTTGTTTCAGCAGGTATTGCTAGATAAACAACCACAATACATTTCTGTTGATAGCATCTCTATCTTCACAGAGATCATGGGTAATTTACTCTCTTGTCTACTGTGGGTCTTAACGTGAAATCTTCCTCTATGTGAGGATCTTTTTTCACTGGGTAAATCGTGTCATCTTTATCACAACCCGCAAGGTCGCAACCTTCATGTATTCCGTTGTGTGGTCCGTATTGCATTGTAAGCACTGTACTGGACGAGCTTTGGACGCGATTTCTTACTATAGGAGATCCTCTTCTTCGCTATTCTATGCGGCTAAAGTGGAGGCTCTTCCGTCGTGGTGTAGGGATCATTATGTTCATATTGTTGATCCCTCCATACTACTCATTGCAATTTTTTAGTATACTTGTTTCACAAGATCTACTGCAGCCTGTTATTATTTAGGTTATAGGTTTATGTTACCTCATACCTATGCACTCTACGATAGTTTGCAATTGAGTCTTTTGTCTCTTTATCTAAGTCAGTTAGTATTTTTTTGATAAATAGACTTAGAATCTTTAGATTAAATTCCTATATGGATTTTAACTTCGGTTCTTATTTAGCTAAGTAATCATTTGAGCCTCTGGAAACAGTAGTTTTCAAATTCTGACCTTTAGACAGTAATTCTGTTGGTTTCTCTTTTACTGTAGAGTCAGTGAGTTTCATGCACTATCGATGGATGATTTTCACTTTCGTAGTTTCGGAATCACTACTTCCGTTACTATTTAGGTTGGATTTTTGCATAAGAGTTAGGCTCCTATTATCCGGAACCTATTATTTTAAGGTCCTTCCGTCTTCGTATGGGCATAGGCCTTTACTCTTTCCGGGTACAGTTTATGTATTTATAAACAGATATCTGTTTATTACTATGGGCGTAAGCTTCTTCTGTCTTTGATGCCTAGTAGAAGGACGTTACACTCCATTTTATTGTTAATGGATTCTATTAACTATCGGTACTGCTTATGGTATATCATTGACTTAGCAGTTGTGCTTAAGATTTCGGCTCATGAAGTAAGAGTTCTTCTACTTCTTGGGCTTACATTAATAGTGTCGCTATTATAGATTTTTGAAGGCCGCTCATTGCGCTCAGCCATCCACATTCATGAATTTTATCTCAGAAATATCGAGTCCATTTCTGGAGGCCTCTATTGTTAGGTCTATTATCTACTGCTCAGAATGTCATTCACTTAACAGTTGCTACTATAGCTAGGTAGGCTGTCTGTTTCGGCAGTGTCTCCATTCTGCTGCCCTCTTCGCTCTGGGCTATTTGACCCAGGGCAAGAAAAAGGGGGGGGGGAGGGTGTTCCCTTGGGTCACCTGTTTTACTATGAAAACAAGGGGATACCTCCTCCGGAGTTAGTAATTCTGAGCTGTTATTGGGATGGTTGTTTAGTGAGAAGTTTAGGTTTTTAAAATTCATTCAAGTCTTAGTTTTTAAAGTATAGCTTTTGAATATTGCATATGTCAACGGACATGATTATGCAATCCTCAGACACTTTTAGGAGTATAAGAGTCTCTATTCTCTAGACTTACTTTATTTATTGGCTTACTTTAAAAATTATTAGTATAAGGATTATATTGGATATTAATAGAGTACATGGATGTATGAAGCTCAATTTTGGATGGTGTTGTTTCTTTCTAATTTATCATAAATAAGAAAGATACATGTAAGGCCTATTACTTCTTTTTCCCTACAGGGGATGACTCTATTTTATTTTATTGAGCGTATTCCATTTTGCTCTATGTCCTTGGCCCTCCAGCCTTTTTACTATTCAGCTATGTCTGGGTCATTGGTACAGTATAAAAATGTTAAAAAATTTATAGTAATTTATATATTTTTTATACTTACCAATGACCCAGACGGGGATGGCCCTCCCAGGAGTTGGGAACTCTTGCCTCCCCGCTGAGTACATAGCGCTTACCAGGCACTGGTAATTAGAATGATTAATGGCGCCAATTTCGGAACGTCCTTGACACTGCGCATGCGCAGTGGGGGCGAAGTGTGGAGGGCCTTTCAGGACATGTTTTCTTTGGTTTTAGATGCAAATTTTGGGGATTGGGGGGCAAAATTTGTGTTTGGCCCTATATTTTAAGAGTTAGCACCAGCTATGTCTGGGTCATTGGTAAGTATAAAAAATATATAAATTACTATAAATTTTTTAACTTCTCCAGCACCTCCGTCTTGAAAATCGGCCTCATCCCTTTTTTTCTACCTGGAAATCTCATAATTGATGCATTTTGCACTAGTAGCACTAAAGATTTAACCAGCTATAACTTGTTTGATACAGCTCACTTAGCTCTGTCAGACAAGATATAGTTGATTAAATTTGCAACTGCATTATGGGAAATTTTCACTGCTGAAAAATTTGTTTTTCCCACATAACAATTATATGGATTTGCCTTGTTACAATTTATGGGAGAGTATGGGCACTCTCCCATAAATTATAATAAGGCAAAGACATGTGAACATATTTTGGTAACCAAAAATAATTTAGCAGTCTACTAGGGCTGCACGGTATTTAAATAAACCGATATATACCAGTATTAAACCAATATCGATTGAATACCGTGTAATTACAAAAATATTGGTTTATCGGCATTCTTTATTTAGCCACAATTTAATTTTTCAAGATGTCTTGAGTTTTTTAACTGTAGCTCAGAATTAATAATATTATCGCTTTACCCAGGGAATCGTCTGCATGTGCCCACGTAATATACAAATTCAGCAGTTGAAAACACAATTTTCAAAAATTTCAACAAAACTATATCATGTGAGGGGTCGCATGATATTGTTTTGTAGAAATTTTGGAAAACTTTGATTTAAAATAATAAATTTTGATATTGTCTGCGTTGTGTGAAGGTTTTTCAAACTGCATCATCAAGGCATGCTGATTCATTCTGACTGTGATGTCTCAAGTCTCGATTCTGGTACTTGTGTTCAGATATCTGAACAGTTTTTGATATACTGGTATACCATGGTATTTTTTTGAATACCGATACTGGTATTCTGTTTTGAATATCGTGCAGCCCTACAGTCTACCAGTAAATAGATAATTATCTGTTCTATTCCAAGACTTGTTAATAAAATTAAATTTGTATATATTTATTCTTTCTTCCTTTTCCAGGGTGATGGCATAGAGTTCAAGAAACATTTCATGAAAATCCGAGATAAAATGAAGCCATTCATAGTAAAACCACCTCCTATGTACACTGCCGTTCAGCCTTTGGCAAGCTGAAAAAAATTAACGTAAAATAAAAATAAGAAAGGAAGAAAGACTGGAGCAATTTGCCACATTCTGGATTGTCATCTTTTTGTATTGCAGTTGCAGGCACTGCAAATATTGACTTCAGTCTAGTTCAGCAAATAAAGATGCAAGCAGCCATATAGAAACAGGACATAAAATATTGTAACTGGTATTAACAAACAGATGGCTTGTGTGAATTTAAAATGGCTATCCGTTCATTCAGTTGACCTTCTGGCAAATCATGTTCCTGATTATGAACGAGGATATCAAATTGTCATCTTGTGGCAATACATGATTTCACAACACAAATAGATATGTTCCAACTTAAGAAAAGACACAATCTAATGTATGTATTCGAAAAATAAGCCAATCACATTTGTAATTGATGCCGGACAAGTTTTTCCAATGGCGTGATCTTTTCTGCCAAGAGACCAACATGGTTTTATGCCTTTGCAATTGCTTGAGAAGTGTATTATTTGACACCCGTTTGGAAAGGGCTATTAGAGCCCTTTCAAACAGTGTGTCACATAATAACATTTCATTAGTTTAACTCTCCTTACATGCTTCTGGCAGACATCCCTACCCAGGACTGGATTTCTCTTGCCACTGAAATAAGTAACTTGGGCACAATAATCAAATTTCCCTCTGTAAATTGAATGGACTTTTAGACCGATAACTTCTTGAGTTAAATATGGATAAATTTTTCAAGATATCTAGTCCTGGCTGCTTCATAGCACCCATGACTAGATTTGATGAAAAATACTTTGAAAATACTCAGCGGGTTAAAAGTTAATGCTAGAAACTCCAGACATGACCTGGATTACACCAGATCAATCTCATTCCAATACCATTCACATGGGAGTATACAACACCCAACACTGTTTAGTATAAACACACTTGGGCCAGTTAGCTATCTTGAAATTCGAAAGTCAGAAGATTTTCTTCAGCCAGTACACCATTTTTTGTGAATTTGGTTCACATAGCCTTCACACAGATGGAACAAATATTATCATGAAATCATGGCTTTGTAGAAGAGAAGACACTGAGCAATCTCTGTATGCTGTTTTTTTAACATGAATGTTCATGTTCCACAGCTGAAGGCACTGAAAATTTCGTCTTCAGTCCAGTTCACCAAGTAAATATGAAAGTAGCTAAATAGAATGAAAGACATTATCATTATCTGCAGGCAGTTTTGTTTTTATTATATATTACATTCATGTATTCTACCGATATTACTGCAAATTTCAACTTCAATCCAGTTCACAATGTAAACATGAAGACAGCCAAATTGAACTGAAGACATTAGCAACCTCTGCAGGCAGTTTTATATATTAATGTCCTCATCATGCAGCTGCTGTATTAGCACATATTTCCTCTCTGTGTGATTTAACATGCTGAAGCCTGAAAACTAAAAATGATTTATTCAATTTGGAAAATTATCAAGAGTTTTGGCAGAGTAGTTATGTTAGTCATGTGTATATGCAGATGACACTTGTCTAGGAATTAAATTTTAAAATGTTTTTCTCTTCACACCTAACCCACAATCAGAGTAGGGCATTGCAAATAAGCCAGAAAATAAGCAGACAGTCATCTGCAAAATGAGGTCCCCAGAGGGTGAATTTGGTGATGCTTCCCCACACAGCAGGGTAGCATCACCAAATTTACCCTCTGTGAACCTCAATCTGAATCAGGGTTTCAAACCAAAACAGAAAGAGGTACCCAGAGGATGAATAGGCCCACTGTATGGGATAGTAGCAGTAAATTCACCCTCTGGGGACCTCATTCTGCAAATGACAGATTGTTTATTTTCAGTCTTGATTGCAAATCAGAAATTTGACTGAATTGATTCTCAAATGGAATCAGGCAACAGATTTCCATTCACGACTTCCTGTTGTTCCTAATGAGCTTTTAAGTGGCCTAATGACCCCTCCAGGTACAGAAATGTGTTCTCATTACTACAGTTGAGCACAAAAATTGAAGAGTTAAAGTTTCAACTGGTAGAGTACTAAATTATTTTCAAAGGTGATTACTTTTGTAACAGAAAAAAAATTGTTTTGTTACAATTTATTGAAGAGTGTCTATTTTTTATAAACAAACATTTTTTTCTACTACTGAGAGTACTGAGAAAATAACAAGCTACATGTAATGCATGCTGTGTAGAACCATTAAAGTGGCTTTCAGTGGAGCCATGATGGTGGCTTTTAACACTTGGCCAGTTAATTCAATTATTTTGTTTGGCAGGTACTTTTTTTTTGTTGATATTCTGGATACCAGACCATTTCTGTGATTTGTATAATTTTCATTAACAACTCTGTTTGTCAGTTAACAATGTTTCACAATAATATTATTCAAAATGGTGGAAAAAAGTAAAATTTTGTGCAACATGAATGAAAATTGCAAAAAAAATGCCTTGTGTTCAGAAGTACAGTTGACAGTTTTGTTTGTTTTGTAAATTTTGTATGAATGAAAACTGATTGTGATAAATCAGTAAGAATAATAAGTATCATACCATTTATATTAAACCTTTCAGTCCAAAATTCAAGTGTTTTTGAACAATAGTGACTTTAAAAGTCAATGGATGGATGATACAGAGAATAACTGACACTCTGACAGGGTTCATACACCTAGGGGAAAATGAAATTCAAGGAGTTTTCAAGGAGAATTTTGCAAAATTCAAGGAGGGGTCAGGCCATCGCTGTTACAATACATAGAATCAGTATGCTTTAAAAGTACGAACTGGTTAGCCACATCTTGACAATATGAAGAAAAGAAACCTATTTTTCATTCTTACCTCTATTTACATCAATTCTTCCAACTGTTTATGCAGGTCAAATATCCAAAATATCTATACAAGTCATATTGACACATTCAACATGGAAAAAAAAGTGTTTTTTTATGCCCCCCCCCCCCCCCCGACTTAAGTCGGGTGGCATATAGTGATTGAAGTGTGCGTGTGTTCGTCTGTGTGTGTGTGTGTGTGTCTGAGCCAATAACTCAAAAACTATTAGGGCCACAGTCATCAAACTTCACATAATTATAAAGGACCATGGGAGAAAGTGTCACACACCATAGCCGGGTTCGTACCTTCAAGGTCAAGGTCACACTAAAAATCGGTCAATATTCGTGTCTCAGCCATAACTCAGAAACGAATCATAGTACAATTGTTAAACTTTTTACAAATGTTAAGGACAGTCAGAAGGTGTGTCGTGTATAATAGTTTCCGCTGCATCTGCAAGTTGAAGGTCACAAGTGGAGGTCACAAGGGGGGTGGGGGGCATGTGTTACCGTAGTAACATTCTTCTTGTTTAGATATGCATGTTAATTAGTTATTCTTCATTTCATTCAGTTTCTCTAGTTTCTCAGAAGTCTGCTTGAGTAATTCTTGTTTTTCCTTTGATGTTTTTCTAAAACTGTTTGATTTCACAATGAATTCTTTCATGTTTTTTCCATCTTGTTCAACACACTTGTCAGCTGATTTTATCAAACTATCTATGTCTTATTCCAGTCTCCTTTTCTTTTTCTTAATTTCATCTATTTCATCAATGAAACCTTTTCTCTTCAAAGATGTAGCATCATTTGCTTTTCTTTTTCTTTCATCATCAAGAAAATTATGATACAGATGCCTCGCCCCTGCTGCAGACAGCAAAAGCTTTTTGGTGATAATAGCATTGTCAATACTGCCAAGGCTATTCAAGTGATCCTTTATAACTCTTTGAGCAACCAGTGACTCCTTCATCAAATTTTCAACTTCTAATTGCCGATTTATTGAAAAAACCCTTTCTGCGTTGGCTTGCTCATGATACAATACCAACAGTCTCTGTATCACACTCCACAAATTTGCATATTTTGATTCCTTGGCTAGATGAAAATATAGTAATTCATCAATTCTATCCTTTTCACAATCAAAGTTTTTATATCGTTCATCTAGCAAACTCTGATCAAGAAAATCAGAGAATCGAGGTCAACAGCAGTCACACAGATGATCTAAAATTTTCTTCATGCAAGAAATGCATTTGTCCTTTTTGAAAAAGTTACAAGGGTTTAAACAAATTAAATTCTGCACAAACAAATATTTGATAGGAGATTTTCCAAAATTTTTGCGACACTTTTGGTGAGAAAATTCATGCAATCCATCCTGATCTCCATCACCTGCTTGTCACTGATCTGCTGATTTTTTTTAAGTTCTGCCAACATCTTCTCTGTGCAATACGCAATATCAATTTTTGAATAATCTTTAAGATTTGATTTATCCAAGATGTCGATGTTTATTATCTTCTTCGCTGACCTTGCATCTCTGATAATGTCATGTTTAATAAATCTTGACAGCAAATCCCTTAATAATTTTTCAAGATTGTCACACAAGAAGGGGACCATTGGTGCCTCACTCTGATATCTGGTAAGAAAAGGAGTTACTTGCTTAGCAACAGATTCATAAAAATGGGCATTTTTATACTGTACCAATGACCCAGACATAGCTGGTGCTAACTCTTAAAATATAGGGCCAAACACAAATTTTGCCCCCCAATCCCCAAAATTTGCATCTAAAACTAAAGAAAACATGTCCTGAAAGGCCCTCCACACATCGCCCCTACTGCGCATGCGCAGTGTCAAGGACGTTCTGAAATTGGCGCCATTTATCATTCTAAGTTTGGCCCTTCATCAGTTAACATCTGACTGATCTTTGTGCTTTTAAATCTCAGTTTAAATGATGCCAGACACATAAATATTAGTGAAATGGTGATTCTAAGGAGGATAGAAAAGGAGGAGAGGAAAAGAATGTGTGACAGAATTTTATCAGGGCTGTAACTTAAAATTTTTTAATGAAATTATGTTAAGTTACCTATTTTCAAGGCAGCAGCCATTTTGTTGTCATTCTGATTATTTAGTTACACTGTTTTTCAAGTGTTTTTCCTCTCTCCCTGTCCTTTAAGTTCCCCCTTGCTATTCTCCCATGCTTTTGGCATAGTTTCTGTAATTATTATTACTAAAATTTCTTGGGAGTTTTAGCTGTATAACAGAATGAATTCTGTTCTTTCCCCATATTTACGTCTTCACCTACGGGTGGTTAGGCGTTGTGTTCTGCATCTACCATCTGATGTTCTGCAGTTTCTTCCCTGGAAGTCTCTGTTTTGCATCAGATGGTGTATTTTTGGTAACTGATTTCGGGCCTGGGTGCCTGGAGTCTTATTTTAGTGTTTTTACACTCATTGTTTACATTTACAACAGCCCTCTGTGTGAGGGGGGGATTTCTAAATAATAATATCTTTATGTTATTTTTATCGTAACTAGATACATTATTATTGTTCGTAAGTGTTGAAAAAATTGTTTAAAATATTTTTAAAATTTTTGTCCACACTTAGGCTTGGGATCCATTGGGGCTCAACGTTACTTTTCAGAAACTTGGGCTGTTCTGAAAAAATATTTTTTTCAAAATATTTTGATTTCAATTATTTTTTCTATATTAATGGATCATATTATTATTATGTATTTTGATTGCCAGGGGTTAGTGCGAGTACCAGGACTTGTTTTCTTTTCACATTGAAAGGATATTGATCAATTGCTTTAAGAGGAAGTCTTCCTCTGACCTTATTATCATTCTATATGTGGTCAGTGTACTCGCATTAACTCCTGTTCTGTATCGTATGATTTCGATGACAATATGGGAAGCGTATGTCACGGTATGTTGTTGGGGATTTGGACACTCCGGTCCTTTCCCCGCAGGGTCACTCTACTTTATCAATTTCTATTTCAGACGATCAAGATTAGGGTGATGTATCTGTGATGTCTTCCAACAGTGTGCCTCCGTCGTCACAATTAATGAAGGGCTAGCGGAAAAGTGCTCATGTAATACGCCAATTGCCTAAGAGGACCCTAGTAGGTTCGACGGCCTTTGACGTCCGCTAGCTCGCCCGGTGTAGCGTCCATTCACCGAATGGTTCGGCAGCCGGGTTCGTCCGTTGCGGTCTAGAAGGAATTTTGGGGTGATGCGAGCACTATAAAATTAACTTAATGCACACCCAGTGACGGCGGATCGGAGGGAGAACGGAGGAAGCCTTTTAGTCCGGTTGATAGCTCGTTCCGGTCCATCCGGACGGCAAGCGAGAGAGGCCCCTCTCTCGTTCAACAACATCTGGCCCCAGATGTTGTGGTACAAATGTGTAGTTAGCGGAGCATACGTCCGTCGCTCGGGACGCTCCGTTGTATAGGCAGTCCGCTGAGACTGCTAAGGCTTCCTCTTCTCGTCAGCGCACACGACCGCACCTTGGCTGCGTGACCGCCGATATATTACCAGCTTCGCCGATCAAGGATTCTTCGGCGACCAGGTCACACCATCCGGCAGCCAGGGATTCGAGACCGATGGACTCCGGACGTTTGCATAGGAAAAGTATGCGGGAGCCATCTGATGCGGAGCTGCCCTCGGCGAAGCAGCGATAGACTGCGCCTCCGCAGGTCTCGACGCCGGACATTCTTGTGCACATAGCACAGCTTATCGCAGCATCCCAGCAGCCGACAGAAACGGTGTCGGATCGAGAATTATCCGACAGCGCTGGGTCGGTAGCCGGGGACTCGAGGCCTGCAGACTCCGGACGTTCGCATAGGAAGTGTGCGGGAGTCAACGTACACGGAGCTTTCAGCGGCAATGCATCGTAAGTCCGCTACTGCACAGGCCTCGGGAACGGATGTGCTTTCCTTAATAGCACAGTTTATCGCAGCATCCCAGCATCAACTGAATCTGTCGCATATATTTTTTCCGACGATGCTGGGTCGGGACGATCCGCGGAAGCGGGTACGGACGTCCGAAAGTTTCATCTGGTCCGATGGGATACCGAAAGGGATTCGGTGGATTTTAAGCTTTCCCTTTCGGAACAACATATGCTGCGATGCCGGATAAGAAACTGATAGCGTCGGTGGACTTAGAAATTTTTGGTTCGGTTCAGGGACATCGTCCCTCAGTTCCGACATAGTCCAATAATGTCACACAAACTTTCGAATTATTGAACGACGCTACATATATTATTATTTTATGCTTGCTATCCAAGCATTTCTGGTTTCTTGTTCGAAGAGTTATGGAGATGTCTTTCAAAAGTGTGCCTCTGTCGTCATAGTTAATGAAGAGTTAGCGGCAATAAGTGCTCATGGAATATGTCTATTGCTTACGGAGTGACATTCGCTAGCTCACCCGGTGTAGCGTACATTCATCGAATGGTTCGGCTGCCGGGTTCGTCCGTTGCGGTCTAGGAAGGAGATTTGGGTGATGCGAGCACTTTAATTACTTTAGTACTCACCCAGTGACGGCAGATTGAGGACAGATCGGAGGAAGCCGACAACATAGGGGACCGCATGTTGTGGTTCAGATATTTTACATTCGGAGCATATGTCCGTTGCTCGGGACGCTCCGTTATATTGACAGTCCGAGAGACTGTCTTTAATGCTTCCTCATCCTCACAGCAGGGCACACGACCGCACATTGGCTACGTGACCTCGAGTATCCGATCAGTTTCGGCATTCAGTGATTCCACAGCGAATAGGTCGCGCCATCCGGTAGCCAAGGGACACGAGGCTTATACACTCCGTTCGCTCGCATATTGGAAGTATGCACGGGGTAACGATCTCGAAGCTTCCTGCGGCAATGCATCGTAAGACCGCTGCTCCTCAGGCCTCAGTCACGGACGTGCTATCCGAGTTAGCACAGTTGTTTCGCAGCATCCCAGCAATTGACGGTTTCTCGGTCGAATCAGGAATTATCCGACGGCGCTGGGTCGGTGCGGTCCGCGGTTGCATCAAGCTACGGACGACCGAACGCTTTATAGGGTCCGACAGGATGGCGAAAGGGATTCGAAAGATTTCGAGTTTTCCCTTTAGTAGTATCGGAAGATGCCTTTCATATCTTCTGGCATTTTTTCCAGTGATTATTTTTCGAACTTCATTGCTGCGATCTTGGATAAGAGACTTATAGCGTCATTGGACTCGGATTTTTCGATCGGTACAGGGACTTTGTCCCTGACTTACCGACGCAGTCCAATATTGTCATTACAACATGTGTTTTATTTTTCGACGCTATATATTTATATATATATACAAGCCTGCTACTAAGCATGATAGTTTAGTTTCTTGTCCGCGTGGCTCATTTCTGCCATTTTATCTTTTTTACATATAGTTTATTTTGGCAGAGCAGGGCATACCGAGAGTTCATATGCGTCTAGACGGTGTGATTAAAGACTGCATATATTCTTTTCGCCGTTATGTCTTTTCCAATTTCAATGTTGGGAACGACATTATGTATAGTAGACTTAACTTAGACGCTTTATTATACGTAATCCGCCTTACTGAGGCGTTATCATTACGTCTTCAAGAAAAGATTTACGGGATATTATTCTCAATGTAATTTCTTTTGAGGGCAGTAGTTTGTTCACGTATAACTCCGCCCTTCAGTGGCTGATTGGAGTTGGTTAGACGTGATGCAGCCCTAGCTACATCCACGCGTGGATAGTAGGTTAAGAACTCTCTCAGAGTCGCTTCGTTCTCGGAGGAGCTTCTCTTCGACGGCAACTTTCCGGCAATCCATGAATTGCTTGATTTATACATTCTCTTGTCTATCTAGTGTTACAAGAGATTCAGACTGGGGCAAACATTCGGTGGTTGACTCAGAGAGTGCCGCCGCAGTTGCCGGACCCGAGTGTGGCTGTTTTGACGGTTGCCAGTCAAACAGATTGGGATATATACTGATCCCTACGGATTCGAAGTGCCAGGGTCTTTGGGTTCCGCAGTCTTTTAACTATCAGTTTAACTTCCGCGGAATAATGTTTTTTAGGCTTGCTTTATGTCATTGCATGAACATTATTCAGAAACGCATGCCCAAATTCCTGTCCTTTAATTCGACAGTAGTGGCGTATCTCCGGAACCAGGGAGGCACTCTTTCATTTCCGTTATTCAATTTAATGGAAAGAATCCGTCTGTTGGTTATACTACACCAAGTTCAGTTTTGGTCCGTCATATTCTGGGTCGTCTGATTGTTTTATTGCACTCCCGTTCTCTTACGGGTCGCTTGTTGCTGTCAGAATGGACTCTCAACAAACAAGTATTTAATCAGATTTGCTATCTATGGGAGCGCCCAATGATGTTTTATTTATGACACAGCTTGCTAATCAATTGCAGACGTATGTGTTGGCTTGTCCAGATCTCTGAGCTAATACTGTTAACGCTCTATTGATCTATAGGACGGAATGATAGGATACGCGTATCCTCCGGCGCTGTTGTTTTAGTAGGTATTGCTAAGATAAACAACCACAATACATTTCTGTTGATAGCATCTCTATCTTCACAGAGATCATGAGTAATTTACTCTCTTGTCTACTGTGGATCTTAACGTGAAATCTTCCTCTATGTGAGGATCTTTTTTCACTGGGTAAATCGTGCCATCTTTATCACAACCAGCAAGGTCGCAACCTTCATGTATTCCGTTGTGTGGTCCATATTGCATTGTAAGCACTGTACTGGACGAGCTTTGGACGCGATTTCTTACTATAGGAGATCCTCTTCTTCGCTATTCTATGCGACTAAAGTGGAGGCTCTTCCGTCGTGGTGTAGGGATCATTATGTTCATATGGTTGATCCCTCCATACTACTCATTGCTATTTTTTAGTATACTTGTTTCACAAGATCTACTGCAGCCTGTTGTTATTTAGGTTATAGGTTTATGTTACCTCATACCTATGCACTCTACGATAGTTTACATTTGAGTCTTTTGTCTCTTTATCTAAGTCAGTTAGTAACTTTTTGATAAATAGACTTAGAATCTTTAGATTAAATTCCTATACGGATTTTAACTTCGGTTCTTATTTAGCTAAGTTATCATTTGAGCCTCTGGAAACAGTAGTTTTCAAATTCTGACCTTTTAGACAGTAATCCTGTTTGTTTCTCTTTTACTGTAGAGTCAGTGAGTTTCATGCACTATCGATGGATGATTTTCACTTTCATAGTTTCGGAATCAATACTTCCGTTACTATTTAGGTTGGATTGTTGCATAAGAGTTAGGCTCCTATTATCCGGAACCTATTATTTTAAGGTCCTTCCGTCTTCGTATGGACATAGGCCTTTACTCTTTCCGGGTACAGTTTATGTATTTATAAACAGATATCTGTTTATTACAAGGGCGTAAGCTTCTTCTGTCTTTGATGTCTAGTAGAAGGACGTTACGCTCCATTTTATTGTTAATGGATTCTATTAACTAGCGTACTGCTTATGGTATATCATTGACTTAGCAGTTGTGCTTAAGATTTCGGCTCATGAAGTAAGAGTTCTTCTACTTCTTGGGCTTACATTAATAGTGTTGCTATTATAGATTTTTGAAGGCTGCTCATTGCGCTCAGCCATCCATTCATGAATTTTATCTCAGAAATATCGAGTCCATTTCTGGAGGCCTCTATTGTTAGGTCTATTCTCTACTGCTCAGAATGTCATTCACTTAACAGTTGCTACTATAGCTAGGTAGGCTGTCTGTTTCGGCAGTGTCTCCGTTCGGCTGCCCTCTTCGCTCTGGGCTATTTGACCCAGGGCAAGAAAAAGGGGGGGGGGAGGGTGTTCCCTTGGGTCACCTGTTTTTTACTATGAAAACAAGGGGATACCTCCTCTGGAGTTAGTAATTCTGAGCTGTTATTGGGATGGTTGTTTAGTGAGAAGTTTAAGTTATAAATTTCATTCAAGTCTTAGTTTTTAAAGTATAGCTTTTGAATATTGCATATGTCAACGGACATGATTATGCAATTCTCACACACTTTTAGGAGTATAAGAGTCTCTATTCTCTAGACTTACTTTATTATTGGCTTACTTTAAAAATTATTAGTATAAGGATTATTGGATATTAATAGAGTACATGGATGTATGAAGCTCAATTTTTGGAAGGTGTTGTATCTTTCTAATTTATCATAAATAAGAAAGATACATGTAAGGCCTATTACTTCTTTCCCCTACAGGGGATGACTCTATTTTATTTTATTGAGCGTATTCCATTTTGCTCTATGTCCTTGGCCCTCCAGCCTTTTTACTATTCAGCTATGTCTGGGTCATTGGTACAGTATAAAAATGTTAAAAAATTTATAGTAATTTATATATTTTTTATACTTACCAATGACCCAGACGGGGATGGCCCTCCCAGGAGTTGGGAACTCTTGCCTCCCCGCTGAGTACATAGCGCTTACCAGGCACTGGTTATTAGAATGATAAATGGCGCCAATTTCAGAACGTCCTTGACACTGCGCATGCGCAGTAGGGGCGATGTGTGGAGGGCCTTTCAGGACATGTTTTCTTTAGTTTTAGATGCAAATTTTGGGGATTGGGGGGCAAAATTTGTGTTCGGCCCTATATTTTAAGAGTTAGCACCAGCTATGTCTGGGTCATTGGTAAGTATAAAAAATATATAAATTACTATAAATTTTTTAACTTTCGCTAGAAATAAATGGTCACCAACTGCACTTTTTACTACATCAAATGACTTTGTCTTGGGATCAGGAAGCTTTTCAGTTTTAATGGCTGTCACATAAAGTTTAATACAAGGCCAAATCTTTATTGCTCGTTCTATGACTGGCAAGTTCTCCACCCAACGATGACTACAAAATTTCAATGGAAATATTGAGCTATTGGTGACAGTTTGGAAATCTTCATGCCGAGCAGGAGTGTTTTTGAATAGGTAGTACAAACTTGACAAGATGTTATCAATGCTCCAACCTGAAGCTGAGGCTCCATTCCAAAATGCACCATGTATTATGTGAAGGCCACAGCTACCAATATTTAATAACTTGCAATTATAGTTTCAGCTCAAATCAGCCTCCATATTTCTGTAAACTTTCCAGTTTACATTTGGTCCATCCATTGATATTTGAATCAATTTTTGAAGATTTAAACCAGTCAAACATGATCTGACTTTTTCTTGATCATCTGATGTTGCATGTCCCATAAACTCTGTCCCAAGAAAATTCGATATCACACCATCGCCTTTCCAGTAACGAACATAAACATCTAACTGTTTCTCTTGCATCTTTTTGTTCATGCTCTCATCAAATAATAAAACACAAACTGCTTCCTTACAGCCTCTTTCAACAAGTCTGAAAAATGGGGTGCAATTCCAAAATAGGTCAGATATTTGCTTTTTGATTCTCCACAGGAAAATGTTTTAGCCACTTCACTGTCTGGAAACATTTTTTGAAATAGTGTATTCGTCTTTTCTGAAGATTTGTATGAATAATTATCATCTGCCATTTTGAGGCACCACAATATCTCTGCAGTCAGCGTTTCATTTTTTGCCACTGCCACGGAAATAGATGACTGGGTTTTGGAAGCGGATACCGGTGATGTCGACATTGTTACTGAAGATGCCTCACTCTCGGTCGCTGATACTAGTGTTTTCAAAACATTTTTACTTTCCAATGCTATTTGCGATTGAAAACTGAAATGACCAGTAAGTGTTGAAGTCCCACTCAAGCGTGCTACAGTGGAATGGTGTTTTTTTTATTTGGTGTGGCTGACCAATGCAGACTCCCCCATGTTTGAAATATCAACTGGACGGCAACAAAGCTTGCAGTATGCTTTGTATTTATCTATACTGTGACGTTGAATCCATCCTTTGTACTTATCATTGTTCACCCATTCGTGATTAAAAATACATTTTCCTCCAGGCGTTGTGATTTGTTGAATCAACCTAAATTTCACACAACGTTGACCACTTTTAATTGAAAACACGGCATGTAAAATCGCCTCATTCTCGCAAATACATTCAGTTCTCCTCAGTGGATTCCGTGTGAGATCATCATGATAAAGGAACAAGAAAAGTTTGTGCAATCATCACTAAGCACCCATGACTTTATTTCATTTTTAATTGCAAGATGTTCCAATTTTAAAAATCCTTTTGATTAATTCTTATTATTTGGCGGGAAAGTTTCTTTTCAAATTCAAGGAGTTTCCAGGAATTCCAGGAGGCATACGAACCCTGAACTGGTTTTATACCACTATTGCTATGCATGCACGTTACAATACAGACATTAGGAAATGTGCTAGATACACCATGTATTGAATCCACATTATGTGTAAGAGCATCATGTAAGAATGTAACTGATTGGATGTTACATGAGTGACATTATGATGTGAATGAAATGCTTTGACACAAAACAGTGTCAAGCAAGAAAGTTATCGGAGACGACCAGAGATGATAATTTTTTTATTAAAAATATCTCCTTCATTCACTTAATTAAAGTTTATATGTGCTATAAATACAGACCACAACTTGGGTAGAGTACAGGGTATAGGAATAAATTACCCTTGGTGGAGCTTCTCCTGTATTTAACATGTGCCTTTGGAACACAAGGATGTTTAGCGATACAGTAGAATCCTCTTAATTGAATATCCGTATTTTTATACTGTACCAATGACCCAGACTTAGCTGGTGCTAACTCCAACAAAACCAGGGCCAAACACAAATTTTGCCCCCCAATCCCCAAAATTTGCATCCAAAACAAAAAGAAATCATGTCCTAAAGGACCTCCATACTACGCCTCTACTGCGCATGCGCAGTGACGCAGTCGTCCCGAAATTGGCGCCAATTATCATTCTCTGTTTGGCCCTTCATCAGTCAACATCTCACTGATCTTTGTGCTTGTAAATCTCAGTTTAAAGGATGCCAGACACGTAATTTTTGGAGAAAATGTGATTCTAAGGAGGATAGAAGGAGGAGAGGAAAAAGAAGTGGCAAAAAATAATCAGGGCTGTACTTAAAATTTTTTGATGAAATTATGTTAAGTTGCCTATTTTCGAGGCATGGGCCTCTTGTTGTCATTCTTGCTAATTGTTGCACTGCTTATTCAGTGTTTCCTCTCCCCTAGCCTTCTAAAGTCCCCCCTGGCAATTCTCCCATGCTTTTGGCATATTTTTGAGAAATTTCATTTCTAAAATTTCCTGGGAGAGTTGCTTGGTTACAGAATGTTTTCTGTTATTTTCCCCATAGTTAAGTTTTCACCCATGGGTGTATAACGTTTGTGTTCTGCATCTTCCATCTGATGTTCTACAGATTCTCCCCTGGGAGTCTCTGTTTTGCATCAGATAGAGTGTAATTGATGACTGATTCCGGGCCAGTTTTTTCAGTGCCTGGAGTCATGTTTTCTAGTGTGTTTACACTATTTGTTTTCATTGGCAACAGCCTTTTTTGAGGGGGGCTGTTTGCCTTTGTGGTAGTTTATCTCATTATAAGATACATTTATATTATCCGAAAGTGTCTCATTAATTATTTTATATAAATTTAAAATTTTTGACCACACTTTGCCATCGGATCCATCGGGGCTCAACGTTACTTTTCAGCAACTTGGGCTTCTCTGAAAAAATATTTTTTCAAAATTATTTTGTTTTGCAATTGTTTTTTCATTTATTAATGGATCATGTTATTATGTATCTTTGTGTCAGGGGTTTTTGCGAGTAACTAGGACTTATTGTTGTTCTTTCACAATGAAGGGACGTTGTTCAAATTGTAATAGGAAGAAATCTTCCTCTGACTTTCATGATCATTGTATTAATTGTAGTCAGTGTTCTCGCATTAATCCCTGTCCTATATGTGAACATTGGGATGAGAAACATTGGAAACGTGTGTCACGATATGTTGTTTCTGGAGAAAGAGCGATGCCGGCTCTTTCTCCACAAGGTCACTCTACTCTCTCAGTTTCTATTTCAGAGGAACCAGAACAGGGTGATGTTTCCATGTTATCTTCTTCAAGTGTGCGTCCGTCGTCACAAATGAATTCAGAGCTAGCGGCAAAAGTGCTCATGGAGATTAGACAAATGTCGTCCGCTAGCTCGCCTGGTGTAGCGTCCATTCACCGAATGGTTCGGCAGCCGGGTTCGTCCGATGCGGTCCAAGAGGAAATTTTGGGTGATGCGAGCACTATAAACATAATAGATGCACACCCAGTGACGGCGGATAGTAAGCGAGAACGGAGGAAGCCTTTTAGTCCGGTTCCTAGCTCGTCCAGGTCCAGCCGGGCCGCGAGCGAGAGAGGTCCCTCTCTCGTACAACAACATCTGGGACCAGATGTTGTGGTACAAAATGTGTCTTTAGCGGAGCATACGTCCGTCGCTCGGGACGCTCCGTTGTATAAGCAGTCTGCAGAGACTGTTAAGGCTTCCTCTTCTCGTCAGCGCACACGACCGCACCTTGGCTGCGTGACCGCCGATATATTACCAGCTTCGCTGATGAAGGATTCTTCGGCGACCAGGTCACACCATCCGGCAGCCAGGGATTCGAGACCGATGGACTCCGGACGTTCGCATAGGAAAAGTATGCGGGAGCCATCTGATGCGGAGCTGCCCTCGGCGAAGCAGCGAAAGACTGCGCCTCCGCAGGTCTCGACGTCGGACATTCTTGTGCAGATAGCACAGCTTATCGCAGCATCCCAGCAGCCGACAGAAACGGTGTCGGATCGAGAATTATCCGACGGTGCTGGGTCGGTACGCTCCGCCGAAGCATCGGGGGCGGACGACCGGGAACATCGTGAGGTCCGACCGGATGGTGAAAGGGATACGGATGACTTGGAGCTATCCCTTTCGGAACAACATAAAGCTGCCGTGGACTTCATCCGGCACCTTCTCCCTCAAGTTGTTCCGTCGAGCCAGACTGCTGCGCTTCCGGACAAGAGAATTATAGCGTCATTGGACTCTGAATTTTTTGAGCGGTTCAGGGACATCGCTCCCGAGTTTCCGTCGCAGTCCAATAATGTTGCTAGAACATTTGAATTATTGAACGATGCTATATTTAAACTTGCTTCCAGGACGGGGAAAGCAGGTTTCTTGTCCGCTAATACTCTCAACCTGCCTTTCATTAATGCAAGGAATAAATTTGATACGGCAGGACAGGGTATACCGAGAGTTCCTCTGCGTATGGACGACGAGGCGGAAGACTTAGAGCTATCATTACCGTCGTCAGCTTCTATTCCAACCGCGGTGTTGGAAACAGCTATTGCGTCTAACAGAGCCAATTTAGATGCCTTATCTTACGCAGATCACCTTACTAAGGCGTTATCACTGCGCCTTCAAGGGGAAGAGTTTCAGGATATACAATCCTCTTTAAGACTTCTTTCAAGGGCAGTAGCTTATTCCACGTGTAACTCCGCCCTTTCAGTGGCAAATCTGGAGTTGGTTAGACGTGACGCAGCCCTAGCTACATCCACACTAGTGGATTCTAAGGTGAAGAACTCTCTTAGAGTCGCTTCGGTCTCAGGAGAACTTCTCTTTGACGGCAAGCTTTCCGCTATTTATGATAAAATTAAAAAGAAAGCTAATGATTCTCTGTTGTTCAGATCGGCTCCTAAAAAGTCGGATACTGCAGACACGAATAAGACAGGCACTTCTGGGTCTAATGCGCCCAAGAGAGGTTCCTATAGAGGTTCCGGTGCGTCCTCTTGGTCTTATTCGAGAGACCATCAGGATAGCGACTCTCGTTCGGGACGTCCTTCAGGCCGGGACAATCGGTCGGACGCCCCGAGGTCGACGAGGCGAGGTGCGGGTCGTGGAAGACGTGGTTTCTCCTACCGCAGGCCTCGCAGGTCCAGGAGGTGATGGCTTAAACCTCTATCGCGTTCCGGTTGGCGGAAGGTTGTCGAGTTTTTCACAAGAGTGGGCGTCGATTACGGACGACCCTTGGGTGAGAGGAGTGACTTCGGAAGGTCTAAAGATATCCTTCAAACGAAAGCCTCCATTAACTCGAAGTCCAAAGTGGTCTCATCTTCCGTCAAATCCACAGAAAAGAGACGCTCTGTTATCAGAGGTGCAGTCTCTTTTAATGAAGAACGCGGTAGAGGTCGTAGAAAACCAGGAATCTCTGGGATTCTACAGCCATCTGTTTCTGGTTCCGAAACCAGACGGCTCGTTCCGTCCAGTCATAGATTTGAGCTGGATAAACAAGCTGATCGTCGCTCCGAAGTTTTATATGGAGACGATTCGATTGGTCAGAGCAAGTATTCGGGTGAACGATTATGCAACGAGCATAGATCTCAAAGATGCGTACTTTCACGTCATTGTACATCCGACATTCCGAAAGTATCTACGCTTCGCAGTCCTAGGAGTGGTGTATCAATTCCGGGCGATGTGCTTCGGATTGAATCTAGCACCCTGGGCTTTCACTTGGGTAATGAACTCGGTAATGATCTACTTCCGAGCTCATTCGTCTGCGGTAACGTCGGCCTACCTGGACGACATTCTTCAGAGGTACGGCAACGAGTTAACGCTTCAGAACGATGTTCAGAATCTTCTTCTATTGCTCCGACGTCTCGGTTTTATAGTAAACGAGGAGAAGTCGGATCTGGTGCCGTCCAAGTCATTCACTCATCTGGGAATGAGCTTCGAGACGCACAACAATCTCGTTCGTCTGCCGTTAACCAGAGCGAAATTAGTCAGTTGTTACGCTCGCTATTGTCTGCACGCAGACAAAGTCACGGCGAGAGAATTTATGAGACTGATAGGTCTGTGCGGAGCCGCCGCGGATCTCATTCCGATGGGGCGGCTACGCACACGTCCTCTTCAAATTTTCCTGACTCAGAATTGGAGTGTGAAAATTCATTCGCTCGATGTAGACGTTCTCTTGTCAGATCAAGTGAAACAAGAGATTCAGACTTGGGCAAACATTCAGTGGTTAACTCAAGGAGTTCCGCTGCAGTTGCCGGATCCGAGTTTTACCGTTATGACGGATGCCAGTCAAACAGGTTG
Organism: Pictodentalium vernedei; assembly: GCA_031216915.1. Classification (NCBI taxonomy): domain Eukaryota; kingdom Metazoa; phylum Mollusca; class Scaphopoda; order Dentaliida; family Dentaliidae; genus Pictodentalium; species Pictodentalium vernedei. The sequence continues at coordinate 243,324,585 of CM062288.1, forward strand.
GGGTGCATCATTAATCCCAACGGATTCGAGATGCCAGGGTCTTTGGGATCCGCAATTCCTGTGCAAGCACATAAACATCAAGGAAATGATGTCAATTTGGCTTGCGTTACGTCACTGGATGGACATTATTCACGATGCTCATGTCCAAATCCTATCCGACAATACGACAGTAGTGGCGTATATACGGAATCAGGGAGGCACTCATTCAGTTCCGTTGTTCAATCTAACGGAAAGAATCCTTCTGTTTGCGTTAGAACATCACGTTCTTCTTTCGGTCCGTCACATACCGGGTCGTCTGAATGTGCTAGCAGACTCCCTTTCACGAAAGGGTCGCTTGTTGCCGTCGGAGTGGACTCTCAACAAACAAGTATTCAATCAGATTTGCTACCAATGGGAACGGCCAATGATAGACTTATTTGCGACACATCTCAACAATCAGTTGCAGACGTATGTGTCTCCGTGTCCGGATCCAAGAGCATTTGTAGTAGACGCTCTGTCGATCCCTTGGGACGGAATGATAGGATATGCGTATCCTCCAGCGCCGTTAATTCAACAAGTATTGCTAAAGATAAAACAATCTCAATGCAAGATTCTGTTGGTAGCATCTCTGTCGCCACAGAGACCGTGGATAAATCTACTCAGGTGTCTGTTGTGGGACCTACCGCGGAAGCTTCCTCCACGAGAGGATCTTCTTTCTCAGGGGAAATCGCGCCAACTCCATCACAACCCGCAAGGTCTCAACCTTCACGTTTTTCCGTTGTGCGGTCCTTCTTGCATGGCAAGCACTTTACAGGACGAGCAGTGGACGCGATTTCTAACTGTAGGAGGACCTCCTCTTCGCTAAACTATGCGGCTAAGTGGAAGGTTTTTCGTCGTTGGTGTAGGGATCATTCTGTAGATATATTTGATCCCTCTATACCAGACATTGCAAACTTTCTAGTATACTTGTTTGACGAAATCAAACTGCAGCCTGTTACTATAAAGGGTTATAGATCTATGTTATCTGATACCTATGCACATCATGATAGTTTACAAATTGGATCTAATGTCTCTTTATCGAAGTTGGTTAGAAACTTTTCGATAAATAGACCCAGAACTCTTAGATTAATTCCTAAGTGGAATTTAGCTTGTGTTCTCCTTAAATTGAAGGAAAAGCCATTTGAGCCTCTTGGGACAGTAGATTTCAAATTCTTATCTTATAAGACAGCTTTTCTCTTAGCTTTCTCTTCTGCCAGAAGAGTCAGTGAGCTTCATGCACTATCGATGGATGATTCTCATTATCGTAGTGTTGGGAACACTATCACCTTCACTACTAATGTGGGTTTTTTAGCTAAGAATCAGGCTCCTAATAAATATCCGGAACCTATTGTTATTAAGGCTCTTCCGTCTTCAGACGGGCGTAGGCCTTTACTCTGTCCTGTTAGAGCACTACGTATCTATAAACAGAGATCTCAGTTTATCAGAAAGGGACGGAAACATTTCTTTCTGTCTTTGATGCCTAATAGAAAGGACATTTCAGTCCATTCTATTGCTAGATGGATTCAGTTAACTATCTGTACTGCTTATGAAGATTTATCTTCTTCTCAGCAGTCTGTGCTTAAGATTTCTGCTCATGAAGTAAGAGCTCTTTCTACTTCCTGGGCTTATGCTAATAGTGTTGCTATTACAGATTTAATGAAGGCTGCTTATTGGTCTCAGCCATCCACATTTACGAATTTTTATCTCAGAAATATTGAGTCCATTTCTGGAGACCTGCATTGTTTAGGTCCGTTATCTGTTGCTCAGAATGTCGTCCACTAAACAGTTGCAACTATAGTTATGCAGGCTTTCTGTTCCGGCAGTGACTCCGTCCGGCTGCCCTCTTCGCTCTGGGCTATTTGACCCAGGGCAAGGGGAAGGGAGGGGGGGGCGGGTGTTCCCTTAGGTCACCTGCTTTATAGTGAAAAGCAAGGGAATGCCTCCTCCAAGTCAGTATTTCTGAGTCGCTTCCGGGATGGTTTTAAAGTGTAATATTAATGTTTAAATTCATTCATGTCTTATTTTTTAAAGTGTAGCTCGGTGTGAAGCATTTGTATATGTCAAGTGTCAAACGGGCTTTAATATACAATACTCGGACACTTTTAAATGATTATAAAGAGTCTCAATTCTCTGGACTACTTTATTTATTGGCTTGCTTTAAAAATAATTAGTATAAGGGTTATACTGGATGTTAATAGAGAACATGAATGTTATTGTGCTCAATTATTAAGGGTAGTGTATCTTTCTAATTTAATATTAAATAAGAAAGATACATGTAAAGCCTAATACTCCTTTTCTCCTTAAGGGGTTACCTCTTTACTATATAGTTGAGCTTATTGGATTTTCCTCTATGTCCTAGGCCCTCCAGCCTGTTTACTATTCAGCTAAGTCTGGGTCATTGGTACAGTATAAAAATGTTAAAAAATTTATAGTAATTTATATATTTTTTATACTTACCAATGACCCAGACGGGGATGGCCCTCCCTGGAGTTGGGAACTCTTGCCTCCCCGCTGAGTACATAGCGCTGACCAGGCACTGCCAGTAAGAATGATAATTGGCGCCAATTTCGGGACGACTGCGTCACTGCGCATGTGCAGTAGAGGCGTAGTATGGAGGTCCTTTAGGACATGATTTCTTTTTGTTTTGGATGCAAATTTTGGGGATTGGGGGGCAAAATTTGTGTTTGGCCCTGGTTTTGTTGGAGTTAGCACCAGCTAAGTCTGGGTCATTGGTAAGTATAAAAAATATATAAATTACTATAAATTTTTTAACTTTGCCAGTGAAAATTATTCAATTAACAGGAGTATACAATTAACAGGGATTTGGTCAGTTTCCTGTGTTCTGGAGGTAAACTGAGCATTTATTCTATTATATCTTGTTTATTTTTGCTACACTTTGAAAGTCTACATGCTTTGGCTTTGCAGTTGTTTCTAGACAAGTCTTGGCTATATAGTTTATGTTTCATATTTTGCCCAAGTTAATAAAATTGATAAATGTGTCGCTCAACTGCAACAAGGCTTCATAATACTAAATTCTTGCACTCAAGGGACGAAATACACCACCACCCATGCTATTCTGTAGATTATGAGCCTAAAACATAAAATAAACCAAGAATATGAACTAAGAAATAATTACAAAAATAAAAAATAACATAAAAAAATGCCTGCCCACGTGCAGTTTTACAAAAGATGGCCTGAGAAACAGAAGATCTTCTTTGTGAGGCCTAAGTTTGCTTAGTTTTTTTATGTAGTTACTTTATCCAGTAGGCATTTCTGGAAGTTAGAATTTGAAAATCTCACCTACCTATCCAAATCTTTGACGACCATCTGGGTGTGTTATGTCCTCAAATTTGACCCAGGGTTTGCAATCGGTACTGCAAGTGACACCGGCAGTACTCGGCCTTTTAATCAGTACCGATTCCCATCCTTCAGAACTGACGGTTTCGGTACTCGTAGTTATTATATGTGAATGTGATACATGAGTAACACGATGGAATCTACACCGGCATTAAAGAGTTCATTGAATGTTTCTATAACATTGGAACTTCAAAGACTAGACTGTCTTTGATACAGTTTGTCTGGAAATGAGTGGGTGTATGAACTGTCTAACGACATGCTGCCACATGCCTCTTAAAAGTTAGAACTTTGAACAGAGAACTCAGTGCAATTTGCAATGATCGACATGTCCACGGAATCCCCTGAAATTCGCAGAACAATTGAAATGTATGTGACAGTGAGTGAGTCATGTCACTTTCATGTGTAGGTGCCTGCTTTAGATAAACATATATAAATTTGGGAAACTGAATACTAGTGAATAGAGCTTCAGATGTGTAGTACGAAAGTTTAACGTTTTGGGAATCGTGATGGATGCAAAAAAATCAAGTCAGGTTTGGGATTATTTTCTGAATGATGAAAATAGTAAATAATACTAGAATCAGATACAGCATGTGACTGATTTTGGCAACTTGGAAATCATGCGCAGTAGACCTACTGTTCACAGCTTTGTAGTTTGCGTGTGGAAACCCCCATACTCCCCCTCCCACCCCCTCATGTTTCTGACAATCTGTGATCGGTATTTGTGGCAGCCTGGCAGGTAGGTCGATAATGATAGATAGATTTTCAGTTTTTCAACCTAAATAACAAGCATTTATTGATTGAATTTTATCCCCAAATGACTGTTCACTCTTTTTTTTTAACCGGTAAGAGTTTTCACGAATCAACTGCAATCGACTTTCCACTTGCACTTTTGGAATATTAGATATGATGTTCTCAGTACCGGTATTGACCCAGTTCTTGGTTCTGGACCCCAGTATGGAACTGGCACTGACAACAGCGGAACCAACGGTACTTTGCAAACCCTGATTTGACCAGCTCAGAATATTTTGATCCATAATTTTTCAATTTAAAATCTGACCACTTTTAGCCACATTCAAGGATTTGTACAAACAATGGGTTTCAGCTTAATTCATTGAGACTCATAACAGATACAAAATGCTGATATCACAATGTGCCCAGTTTGGTCCAAACAGGGCACAGTGTGATATCAGCATTTTGTATCTGTTATGAGTCTAAATGAATTAAGCTGAAACCCATTGTTTGACCAAACCAGGCACATTGTGATATCAGCATTTTGTATCTGTTATGAGTCTAAATGAATTAAGCTGAAACCCATTGTTTGTACAAATCCTTGAAAGTGGCTAAAAGTGTTCAGATTTTAAATCACAAATTCCAAGCTCTTAAAGGAGCTTGAAAGTGTTTCTTGAGACAATCCTAAAATGGGTTCGTGGGTGGGTTGTATAATAGGTTGAAAAATTGAATTCCCATTGGGTCATCATTTGAGCACTAGCTGAGATTATAAATTTGCTGTCAGCATATTAACACTTATGCTCCTGGAAGATTTTGATAACTCGAACAAAAATACTCTATTAGGCCACACAAAGTAGATCTTCTGTTTCTCAGGGCATTGTAAAATTGCATGCGGGCGAGCAGTTTTTTATTTCTGTAATTATTTCTTTGCCATAAAAGGCTCATGTTCTTGGTTTATGTTTGAGGCCTCATAATCTACGGAATAGCTTGGGTGGTGGTGTATTTCGTCCCTTAAGAACAAGAAGGCTTTGCAGTGCTAAAGCATTGCAAAGCCTTCTTGCACTCCATGGACAAATTTATCAATTTTTTTTAATTTGGGTAAAATATCAGACATAAACCATTTAAATTTTTTTTTTTTTTAAGTTCATATTGGTCATAAAAAGAGTGCATGTGGCAGCCAAAATGACCATGCATGAGGGCCTGAGAAACAGATTTTTAATTCATTTAGGCTTTACCAAGTTCAGTTATGTTATTAGTTTTTGTATAATAAAACATATTCCAGTAAATAGTAGTAGTAGTCTTGAAAATGATTTCTTTCAAATAAAGTCCTAGCTTTTTTGAATATTTATAAAATATTTTAGTTATTAATGATAAAGAACAAGTGCTGAAATTTAAATGTTGATACAGTGTTATTAATTTTTGTGCTAGGTAAATGCCATGATATTTCATGAACTGAAAGCTGTTATGCAGTTTTAAGTCGTGATATTTTTTGCTGATTTTCCAGTAATGTTGCTCTATAGAGATCAGTGATTGCTGATTTTTCTCTTTATTCCTGTACAGTGATGGGTCTCTCACCACCCCTCTGTGAACCTCAATCTGAATCAAAGTCTCAGGCCTAAACAGAACAAGGTACATGTACCCAGAGGATAAATTGCCCCACTGTATGGGATAGCCCATTCACCCTCTGGGGACCTCATTCTGCAGATGACAGATTGCTTATTTCCAGGTTTGGACACTACATGCTCTTGTAGTTTTCTGTATTTTTGTTTGCTACCATTCAGGAAGTGAGAGTTTGAAAGAGTTCATTTTCAGTGCCAAGGCCTATCGGTGCCATTGCAAGTTTACTACACATTCCACTGAATTTCAAACATTAACCTTTTATCTAGCACAACTAGAGGAGGCACGGTGGCTCAGTGGTCAGAGCATTGGACTTTAAATTGAAAGGTCAACACTTCGATCTTGACCAGCAGTAACTGCATTGTGTCCTTGGGGAAATATACGTAATTTTGATTTCCCACATGGGGTGTTGTGTATGTGCTTGTGCAGAGTTAGTTATTGGGGTTTAAATCACAGCCAGGGTCACCTCGTGTTGGACAGTTTTATGGATGGAGGAAGCTGGAATACCTGGAGTGAACCACTGAGCAATGGCAAGCAACTGTCAGACTCTCCAAAGTACTAACTCCACACAAGCAGGGTTAGCATTGGTTGACAAGTGCACCATCGACGTACAGTACGCCTGAGTACACAACACCCCTGTGTCCCACATGGGCAGTTGGGATTAAGTATCTTGCCCAAGGACACAACGCTGTTGCCACAGGTGGGATTCAAACCGTGGACCTCTCAGGTTGTGCAGAGTTAGTAAGTTGGAGAGTCTGACAGTTGCTTGCCACCACTGGGTGGTTATCTCTGGGTATTTTTTTTTCATGTAAAGCGTTTTAGAGCACAACTATGTGGTTTTACGGTATACAAAAACTCCATATTATTATTATTACTATTATTCCAGCTTCCTCCACCCGTAAAACTGTACAACACAATGTGACCCTGACTGTTGAGGGTGTCATTAACTCCTTGCATGCTACTGGAGGATATTCCTGCCCAGAACAGGAAATCTCTTGCCACTATAATAAGTATAATCCAGGCCCATGTAACCAAATTTAACCCATGTAAACTGAATTAACATTTTGACCAAAAGTTTCCTTAGTTAAATTTAGATGGATTTTTCATCAAATCTAGTCATAGCTGTTGTAAAGCAGACATGTAGATTTGAGAAAAAAATATTTTTAAAATACTCAGCAGGTTAAGAGTTTAACCTCAATAATCAAGAAAACAAAGAACACTCCCAAAAATCCTATTGAATATTTTAGTTTTTGTCTCACAAACATTGTTTATTATGAATTCCTTATTGGAATGAGTTCATTCCAATGACAAGCCATAAGCAATTGTTTGGAGTAAAAATCAGAAATAATAATGAAATTTGAATAGTGATTTATGTGGATTTACACCCCACCAACAACATGAAGAAAATGCAGTTACTGGTTTCAGTTCTTGGTTATCACACACAGCTTGTTTTTATAAACTTTTCATCAGAATGATAATCCATGTTTTTAGTTTGCACATTGATCTCAGTGTTGTAAATATTTGTGGTTTATAGAAAGCTTGAAATTGAACATCACACAACACAAATTTGCAAACTGAGAGCGTCATTAAATGTAATATAATTGCATCATTTGTGTCAGCACAACAGCGGTGGTTTAGCCCTCGATTATACTGCGGTGTGATCAAGCCGGGAAATGAGTAGACTGTCATCTGTAGAATGAGCCTCCCCAGAGGGGGAATTTGGTGATGCTTCCCTGTAGAGCAGGGTAGCATCACCAAATTTACCTTCTGTGAACCTCAGTTTGAATCAAGGTCTTAGGCCTAAATAGAAAGAGGTACCCAGAGGATAAATTAGGGGATTCTTAGCTGACTGTATGGGATAACATCAGCAAATTTACCTTCTCAGAACCTCATTCTGCAAATGACAAATTGCTTATTTCCCGGCTGGGTGTGAATACACTAACTCAACTTACTTCATGTTTGCATAAAGTGAAATGCTTAAAATAAATCTTTATGTCTCTTTTGGGAACAATGGGAAGTGAAGTAGTGCTTGTTTACTGTGGTCCACAAGCTTGTTTTACTGGTAAAATAGGACTCGGCAACCAATACCTGGGGTGGAAGTCTTGTAAAAAGGGCAGCATAGGTATTAGCTGAATTTGACTTTATTTCCATGTTGCGGTCACACTTAATGATTGTACAGAAATATGTTACCATATGAACCTGGCTTTGACAGTGCTTCAAAACACTAATAAATAAATAACTAACTGAGTCTCGTTACACCAGAATAGGTCATGGCACTGAATCATTTTTGAAATACAGTAGAATCCTCTTAATTGAATATCAATTTTGCCAGTGAAAATTATTCAATTAACAGGAGTATACAATTAACAGGGATTTGGTCAGTTTCCTGCATTCTGGGGGTAAACTGAGCATTTATTCTGTTATTCTGTCAAAGAGCTCTGTCAAACAAGATATAATAGAATATATGCCTGTATTGGATGTAGTGAGGCCAAAAAGGTTGATAAATAAGGGGAATTTGGTGCGTGTAACAGTCATTTTTTCAACATATTACAAAAATTTATATACAATTAACAGGAGTTTACTCTTCAACCCATATGCAATTAACAGATCAAAATTGTACTGAAGGTATGGTAAATGGTTTTGTGTTTGAAAATTATATTCAATTAACAGGGATATACAATTAAGAGATATCCAATTAAGTGGGCTCCACTGTATATAATATTTTCACATGAATCATGATGAAGAGAATCATAAATAAAAATCATCTTTAAATCGTTTTCATTGTGTCTTGTTATAATTGTATCCAAAGTTGTGACTGTTATTTGGCTTTTCATGAAAGGAAAAGACATTTGTTTTTCTGCAGATTATTTTTGTTCCTTTTCTTTCATTCTTTCTTTCTTTCTTTCTTTCGTGGAATTCTCAAGAATGTTTTTATAGATTTTGTTAAAACTTTGCAAGGTCATATAATTTATACTTGTGATAAGCTTTTCAATTTTGGTGTGAACTTTCTTCTGCTAGGCCCCACTCAAAAATGCCCACATTTTCATCGACCAATATTTCTAGGTTCAAACGTGCGAATGACCTGACTTTTTCACGGATTTGTCAAAAATACACTTTACCATAACTAACTGGTAACAAAAGTTTACCAAAATTATTTTTACTGCCAAAATTTTTCAACACTTCAAAAATGGGTCTCAGAATTGAACATTTTGGCCTACAGTGTCAGTACTATGAATTAGAAGAACACCAGTAATGGACTGAATAGTAAGAATAGCAATTTCATGATGTTTTTTTTTTGCTTTAAAGTTCACTTCAAACTAGCTATTAATTGAAAATAGAATATGTTTTCATTTTTGGAATTCACTAAAAACAAACTCAACGAGGGTTCTTAAGCTGAGTTTGAATAGAACTGACTGGTTTTGGCCATCACATTGGGTAAAGAGTTGATGTAGATCACATTTGCACTAAGGCTGAACAGTGCACAGGGTTAGTTTTTCAGTTAGAAATTAATTTTTAGCTTAACTTGACATAGTCAAGATAAGCTATTGCCATCACGCGTGCGGAAGTCTGTGAGTCTGTTCACATTTTCCTTTAGCATGGGCTACACCCCGCAGTTCTTGTCTGATCGTCACGAAATTTCATATGCAGGTTTGGGGTCATGTCTAGATGAGAACATCCCCTTTTGGTCACGATCGGGCAACCGGTATGGCTGCCCGAGCCCAAAAGCCATTAGCACCGTCTACAGGTCGTATTTATGAAGGGATTTCATTGTAACTTTGTAGGATGTCTCTGTATAATGCCTAGATGAGAACGTCCCATTTTGGGCATGATCCTTCAACCGTGATGGCTGCCCAAGCCCGAAACCCAAAAACTTTTAGCACAGTCTGCAGGTCATGTTTAATTTGGTGGGATTTCATTGTAACTTAGTAGGATGACTCCTTATGATGTCTAGATGAGAATTTCCCCATTTGGGCATGATCTGCCAACCGTGACGACTACCCGAGCCCAAAACCCGAAAACCTCTAGCACAGTCTACAGGTCATATTTATTGAGGAATTTCATTGTAACTTGGTGGGTTGACTTCATATATTGTCTGGATGAGAAGGTCCCCTTTTGGATGTGATTAGGCAACTGTGACGGCTACAGGGGCCCAAAGCCCGAAAACCTTGAGCACAGTCTACGGGTCATATTTATGAAGGGATTTCATTGTAACTTGGTAGGATGTCTCCAAATAATGTCTAGATGAGAACGTCCCATTTTGATCGCGATCATTCAGCCTTGATGGGTGCCCGAGCCCAAAAACCTTTAGCATAAGCAAAAGAGCATATTTATGGAAGGATTTCATTGTAACCTGTTAGGTTGACTCCATATAATGCCTAGATGATGACATCCCCTTTTGGTCGCGATTGATCAACTGTGATGGCTGCAGGAGCCCGAAGCCCGAAAACCTTGAGCACAGTCTACAGGTCATATTTATGTAGGGATTTCATTATAACTTCGTAGGATCACTCCAGATGAGATTGTCCCCTTTGGTTGCGATCATTCAACCAGGAGGGCTGCCCGAGCCCAAAGCCTGAAAACCTTTAGCATAGTCTGCAGGTCATATTTATGAAGGGATTTCATTGTAACTTGGTAGGTTGACTTCATATAATGTCTAGATTTAGAACATTCTACAGGTCATAATTTTGAAGGGATTTCATTGTAGCTTGGATGACTCAAAATGAACATATTCCCAATTATCACAATTCTTGTCTTATTTCATAACCTTTCATAAACACTGAACATTATCCTTTTCATCAAATACAACACACAAGTTAAGCTACAGTGTCATTGACACTTTCATTGTTTTTATAACCAGAAAGTGTTACTAACTCTGTGCACTGCACAGGGTTAGTCACACTTTCTGGTTATAAAAAATTGCCATATCACATGCTACATGAAAATATATAATGACTAAGGCTGTAAAAATGCTTTGGGTAAGTTAGTTACATGTCGTTACATAGGGTGCTGGATTCAAGGAACTATTGGAAATACTTATACTGGATTGTGAACATTTTTTAAAGTGAATTCCACAAATGAAAACATATTCTATTTTCAATTAATAGTGTGTTTAAAACGAAGGATTTCAAGTGGTTTTATGCCAATAAAAAGAAACTCACGTTATGACCCCAGTTAGGGTCAGGGTCAATTTGGGTTATCTTTTTTCTGCTTCAAATTGAGTTATGAAAGATTTTGAGTGATTTTATGCATAAAAAAAAAGAAAACCACAATATGACCCCTTGACCCCCAGTTAGGGTGAGAGTCTATTTGTGTGATATATTTGGTCAAGTTGTGTCAACAACCGAGACCTATGGTTCGCAATGGTCGGTGTGTGTGTGGGCATCTGGGCGTCCTCACATTGTTAGTGTTATAACTTGAAAAAACTCTGATTTAACTAATATTTGCCATACAGGTATTTTGCAATAATATCCCAAGCGAGTTCAAAAACTGTTGAGGCTCGATTTTTCATTACAGAGTTATGGGGCTTAATTAGTCCATTTGTAGGAATTTTTAGCTTGTTAGCGCAATAACTTGAACAAAAGTTCTCTGATTTGACTAATCCGATTTGACTAATATTTACCATACAGGTGTTTGCAATAATATCTCAAGCAAGTTCGAAAACTGGCCTGGCCTGTTTGTTCATTACAGAGTTATGGGCCTTAATTAGTAAATATTTATGAATTCTGAACTTGTTCACATTATAACTTGAACAAAGGTTCCAGATTTGACAACCTGGATATGATTGATAACCGGGTTATGGACATGCAAAACTCTCCGATTGCCATAACACTACTCTATGCCAGCATCTCCGATGCACACCTCTTGTTCTACTTTAAAATGAGTTTTGAAGAGTTTCAAGTGATTTTATTCAACAATGAAAGAAGAAACTCACCATGTGAATCTTATGACCCCTTAATCCCAAGCTGTATCCACTAGCTCCGAGAGGGGCTTGGGATAAAGTGGGGGGGAGGGCAACTGCCCCATGATTTTTTGTGTTTTAAAAGAGTGTAGGTTGACCTCTCGATATGTCTGAGCTGAAAGTCGTGGGTAGGCTTCCGGTCAGGACGCTGGTGGAGGTGGCAAGACTACATAGTTGCATTACTGATCAGGTTCCATTCATATAAAAAAAACCTCACTTGTTCCAGTTTCTACCGGTCTTTTTCTACAGTGTTACTTTTACCACTGATTGCTCTTTTCTGGCCAAGAATCAGTTACCAGATACTACTCCTCCTATCTGTATCAGGGCTCTTCCCTCTGTTGAGGGTAATCGCCCTTTGCTCTGTCCGGTCCGTGCTATTCGCATTTATCGCGATCGGACATGTTTAATACGGAAAGACAGGAAACGTTTTTTTCTGTCTCTTATTCCGGGTCGACAGAAAATCTCTCCTCAATCCAGTTCTCGATGGATTTGTCTTGCTTTTCGTACGGCTTACGGTCGTTTAGCAGCTGGCGATTGTATTACCAATCGTATTTCTGCCCACGAGGTGCGTGCATTGTCCACCTCTTGGGCTTATTCTAACTCCGTCAAGTTGTCGGATGTTATGCAGACAGCCTACTGGAGAAATACCTCTACTTTCTCCACCTTCTATCTGCGCCAGTTGCAGGAGCAGTCGGAGGACCTTTTTGCCTTTGGTCCTCTTTCTTCTGCTCAGGCTGTTGTCTGCCCTAGCCATTAGGCTTCTTGAAGGTCAGTTTTAGCCTGGCGCTGTTACTGCCCTTTTCTGTCTGTGTGTCACACAGGCCCATATGTCTCCTTTCACTGTCCTTTCCCAATGATTGCGACGTTATGGTTGATAAGCCTCGGGACCTCTTCCTTCTGCTTCACGGTTCCAGTGCACTGGGGTTGTGTGTGGGTTGGTTATGCGATTCCCTCCAGCCTATTGTCTATTCAGCCTGTAGTAAACACTTGTGAGTAGGTTGATAAGAAATCTAAATTTTATAGTAAATTTCCTTTCTTATTATACCTACCACAATTGTTTACATGGAGGCCCTCCCGTCTTCTTTACGAGTAAAGAATCCTTCCTCCCCACTGATCACATAACTCTAACGTTGACGGATTCAAAAAGAATGAGTCTTTAGCGACGTATATGCGCACTGGCAATGGAAGTCGTGGAGTTGTACTTGGGAGAGAGCGTCCCATATTTGGGTCTGCGCCGGTTGCTCTCGACCCAGTTTTGGCTTATTTTTTTCTTGGTGCTTTTGCACCACTTTTCTTTCCCAAATTGCTTGGGAAAGACAAAAATAGAGAGTATTTTATCTGAGTTAGGGACTTCCACTGTAGTGCAAGCCTGTAGTAAACAATTGTGGTAGGTATAATAAGAAAGGAAATTTACTATAAAATTTAGATTTCTGCACAATGGCTAATCATGACTGCAACATTGATACAAAGTTAACCAGGGTTATTGCTGGAACTGGAGAATAATTTTCCATAACATTTCCACAGCAGGGACAACTCAATTTCAAAGATCCAAGTAACCACTTTTCCATAGCCCTCCGCAATTAAGTCTTACAGACTCAGGTTAATTTTTATAGTTGTCACCTCATAACAGGCCTGGCATTCTTAAAAATGTAGGAGGGCTAAAAATCACCCCCCCCCCCCCTCCCCTTACATGGTCTAGGGGAGCGATTAGCTCTCCTCAAGCTTACAAAATCTAAAAGTGACAAAATGAAGTTTTACTATCAATGAAACCTGCCAAGTGGGCATTGTACATTTTATTAAGGGCTGCTAACAACAAGGTGGTATCTGTGAAACGGCAACACTGCCCCTCCCACATCTCCGGGCCTCGACAAGGCCCGGAGGTGTGGGAGAGGCAGTGTGGCCGTCTTACAGAGACCACTAACAGAGCAGAGATCTGAAAAGATGTGGGTTTTAGAAATAGGCTGTTATGGTATACATTATTTTCTAAGGCCAGGAGGGCTAGTTTTTGCCCTCCTTAATTTTTTTAAGGCAAGTAGTAGGCAAGCGAATAAATCGCTCTCCTGAAAATGCCAGGTCTGTCATTATATCTACCAGATTTACAGAGGTATTAAAGACTGGTTTCAAACAGAATAGTAAACATTTCCATAGCTTTTCCATAACCCACTTGAAAAACCCCCCTTTTTCCCATAACTTTCCTAGGTCCTGGAAAATGCAACTGCAATTTCCATAACTTTCCAAGACTTTCCATAACCAGTACGAACCCTGGTTAACTCCAGCCAATCATTTACACCCATGTTGCCCGTTTTAGAGGACATCCACCCCAGGCATTGATGACAGGGTCCTATCTTACCAGTAAAGCAGAATTTGTTTACTACCACTCCATTTTCTGGGGTTCCCATGGGAATCAAGAGGAGATATTTTCGGTTTTTAACCACCAGAGTTTGAAAGGTTGGGAATATGTACATGTCTGCCTGCAAGTGATAATGTTAAGAAGTTTTATCAAAATTGGTTTATCAGTCTAGAAGTTGTGCATATACAAATTTAATTCTTTGCCTGCTCTTGCCAGATATTCCTGCCACTAAAATAAGTAAAATATGAGAACACTTACCAAAAATTTCTCCAGCAAATTGTATCGGTCTTTGGACCAGTCATTTCTTGAGTCAAATTTTCATGAATTTTTCTTCAGATCTAGTCATGGCTGCTGTGAAGCAGCCATGACTAGATTTGAAGAAAAATAGTTTGAAAATACTCAGCAGGTTAAGAGTTAATATGGAAATCAATAATAAATCTAAGTTAAAGAGGAGATAATTCACTTGAAAATAGTCACAAATTTGAAAATTGACAAGTTCCATCAGGATTGGTTCATAAACCCAGGAGTGTTCATTTACATACAGAAATTGCACACAGAAATCCGTGAAGAAACTAAGTTTAAGATATGTAATTCAGTTAAAACATGTCTCAATTCTGAAAACTGACACGTATGGGTATGGCTATTGGCTAGTGATCATGCTTGGGAGGTTCTGATAAAATCAGTAGTTCATAAACCCATGATGCATACACATACAAGACATTCATACAGAAATCGGTAAAGAAAGAATCTAATGTCAGGAGCTGATTACTTAGTTGAAAACTGTCACAAAATTTGGGAGTATGCACATCTATGCTTGTCGATGATCATGTGTGAGAAGTCTCATCAAAATCAATGAATAAACCTAGGCACTATGCACACAAGAACATATGCAAAGATGGAACAGATAAATCAAAAGTTCAAGAGGAGATCATAGTTCAGTTAGAAAGTGCTGCTTGTGTGTGGAAATAGTAAGTTGTAGAGTCTGTCAGTTACTTGCTGCAGCATGGTGGTTATCTCTGGGTACTCTGGCTTTCCCCACCCATAAAACTGTCCAACATAATGTGACCCTGGCTGTTAAAAGTACTGTTATACCACAATAAACAAACAAACATACCTATGTTGCAGTCATGATAGAGCCATTGATGCTGAAAATGAATTCGAGTGATGTTATGCATAGAGTCTAACTGTCTCAGCAATGACAATGCTTAGACACAAAATAGTCTGTGCTATTTTTTTGTTAACCGTTTACCTGACGAATCTGCCATATTTGCACTTGTGACATACAAAAATAGCTATTCAAATTTTATTTTTTCATTTTTCTACCCCAAAACATACCTCATGACCTATTAATGGAACTGGCTCAATGAGCTTGTTCCAAAAAAGAACTAATAAGCATTGGTTAGAAGTAAAAAATGAACAAATCTGATGTTTCAGAAAAATAATTTGCAGTCAATTTTTTTTTCTGCATGTAATCACTCTAAATCCTTCAAAATGCATTTTTGAGCAAAGAGAAAATGAAAGTGTCAGTAACACAATACCTCTACTTGTGTAAGACATGTACAAGTATAGTATGTGACACAGCAATGAGACA
This sequence comes from Pictodentalium vernedei, assembly GCA_031216915.1. Classification (NCBI taxonomy): domain Eukaryota; kingdom Metazoa; phylum Mollusca; class Scaphopoda; order Dentaliida; family Dentaliidae; genus Pictodentalium; species Pictodentalium vernedei. The sequence goes on from CM062288.1 coordinate 243,340,206, forward strand.
CATCTAGGTAATGACCTGATAACAAAGGTATATGTAAAGTATTGTGAAGGTCTGTATATAAATACTGACCGCAGCCTGTAACAAATGTACAGGTAAAGTATTGTAAAGGTGGGTGACAGTTAGATGCCTCTAGCCAGAGCCGTATTGAAATGTGCACTTACTGTGTATAAGTAGCACTTAAGTAGCACTGAATAAATCAAAGTTTGTTTAATTGGCCTCCAACGGCCATCTTGAAATTTTCGACTGCACCCAAAAACACTCGTTCTCATCCCAAGGTGATAACAAAGGTACCCAAGAAGTTTCGTGAAGATCGGTTCATAAATACAGCCTCTAGCCTCAGTCGTATTGACATGTGTACTAACTGTGTATGAGTAATACTGAATAAATCAAAGTTCATCTAATTTGCATAATTTATGCACGAGAAAAAAACCTGTATTATATATGATGTATTCCATGTTACTAAACATTCATACAAAAATTTACTCAAATCAGAACCTTCATACAGAAGTTCTGTACAAAAAACTGATTGCACCTAATTTCGGTATAAAATGGCCACTGGCAGCCATCTTGAATTTTGGACCGAACCAAAAAACACTCGTTCTCGTCCCAAGGGGATAACAAAGGTACCCAAGATTTTTGTGAAGATCAGTTCATAAATACAGCGTCTAGCCCAAACCGTATTGACATGTGCACTTACTGTGTATAAGTAGCACTGAATAAATCAAAGTTCATCTAATTTGCATAATTTCTGCACGAGAAAAAAAACCTGTATTAAATGTGATGTATTCCATGTTATTAAACATTCATTCAAAACTTTATTCAAATCAGAACCTTCATATAGAAGTTCTGCACAAAAAACTGATTGTACCTAATTTTGATACAAAATGGCCATCGGCATCCATCTTGAATTTCAGACCACAGCCCAAAACACTCGTTCTTGTCCCACAGTGATAACAAAGGTATCCAAGAAGTTTCGTAAAGATAGGCTTATAAATACGGCCTCTAGCCCAAGCCATATTGAATTGTTGACGGACGGACGGACAGACAGACAACGGACCATGACATACCCTCAAATTTGACTCCGTCAAATCTGAGCTAAAAATGCCTAATTGACCCGGGGGGTGGTGGGTGAGGAGTCATAGGAGTAAAAAAAATTTTTTTTTTACGCATGTACGCACTCTAAATCATTCAAAATGCATTTTGGAACCCTCAAAAATAATTGCCAAATCGGCATCCTGAGGGAGGGGGGGGGGGGGGGGGGGGGGTTATAGGAGTACATTTTTTTTTCGCAAGAAGTCACTCTAAATCCTTCTAAATGCATTCTGGACCAATGAAAAATTGTTGCCTAATTGGCAGTGGGGGAAGATGTTATAGGATTCAATTTTTTGTCCACATGTAGCCAATCTAAATCCTTCAAAATGCATTTTGGAGCAAAGAAAGAAAAATGCCTACGTCAAATCTGAGCTAAAAATGCCTAATTGACCCGGGGGGGGGGGGTGGTGGGTGGGGAGTCATAGGAGTAAAAAAAATCTTTTTTATGCATGTACGCACTCTAAATCATTCAAAATGCATTTTGGAACCCCCAAAAATAATTGCCAAATCGGCATCCTGAGGGGGTAGGGGGTGGTGGGGGGGGGGGGGGGTTATAGGAGTACATTTTTTTTCGCAAGAAGTCACTCTAAATCCTTCTAAATGCATGCTGGACCAAAGAAAAATTGTTGCCTAATTGGCAGTGGGGGAAGATGTTATAGGATTCAATTTTTTTCCACATGTAGTCACTCTGAATCGTTCAGAATGCATTTTGGAGCAAAGAAAAAAAATTGCCTGATCAGTGCAATAACTCCGACAATTTTCAATGGATAATGATGGTCATCGAATTTGAGGTAGACGTTGTTCCCAAAGAGTTATACTCAAAAAAAATGGATATTTGGTTACTTGACGTAGACATGGTTGCTATAGAGACATATACCAAAAAGAACTGAAATCTGTTAACTATTGTTCAAGTTATGCCATAAGCAAAGTTTGGATGGATGGAGAGACAGACAGACAGATGGATGGAGCTCTACGCAATATCCCTCCCTTGTGGGGGGATAAAAAGTAACAAAGTATGCGGAAGAAACCTAAAATCAAATTCAAAGAAACTAAGTTCGAAAACCATTTTGAAAAGGGTTAAATTAATGCCAATATTATTTGAAACCATTGTGTACAGGTTCAGTAGACCTTGCCCCAAATGAAAAACAATGACGTTGTAACACAGTGTTTGAAGAATAAAAGGTACAACCTTGAAAAGAAAAACTTTAATCCGAAACTTTAAGCTGGGAATAATAAGTAAAACTGATTGCCAAAAAAGGGTTAAATATTTCCTAAAACCGATAAAAGAAATCACTGATGTAAAAGCAATAATTAAGTTGTATTGAGCATGGAAAAATTAAAGTAACAAAGTATGAGTGAAAGCCGAATCTCAAATACAAAGAAACCAAGTCTGAAAACATGCTTAAAATGGGTTAAAATCATGCCAATACTAATTAAAATATCTGTAGAAAGCTTGAGTACACAGTAGATGTTGTCCCAAATGAGAAACAGTGACATGCCACTAAACTGTTTGAAGATTTGAAGGTGTAACTGTGTAAACAAAAAAAAACTTTAACCAAAAACATTAACCTGGAAGTTCTTAGTTAAATTGACTGCAAAAAGAGGTTAAATATTTCCTAAAATAACATGAAACATAATGAGAATGATACAATCAATAGTAATCGATATTAATTAAAAAGAAAAAAAACTTTAACCTTCAGTATAAAACTTGAACCACAAACTCTAAATGTTAACAGGCAAACAGATGGATGGATGAAACTCATGACTATAGCCCTGACTTTAAACAGTCAGGCTAAAAAACACTAATAAAAAATAAATAAATTAATAGATTGTCTTTGATGAAGGGAAGTATGGATCAATTGATTTTCGTTCCATATCATTATGCTTATGATGGCTTCAAGATAAGAAATAGAGAGAAAAGAAATGAAGTATGAGAGAGGAAATTGCAACCAGAGTTTCAAGGTGAGCCTAAAATGCTCACTTGGATCAAGTTGTCTACAAAGAATAATGATACAGCATTGAGGGATCAGAAAAATGTAGGCAGAAAGCAAAAGTCACCTTGTAGATGTGTGTGTACTGCAATGACTGTCACCAAAAAGGTTCTGCAAAGGGATGTCAGTTTTGTAACACCCACTAACCCACCCTAGTGTAATCCTACATTAGGCTTGAGATTATGTTGAAAAACGACAAAAAGGCTTCCTTCTGAAAAAAACACCCAGGTTGGTTAAAATTTTGGGTTGAAAATATTCAATGTCCCTGGATAGTTGTGTGAAGAAATGGAGTGAAATGGTAGGCAACAAGAACATGATCGAGACAGGTTTGGGTTTATTTTTTTTTTATAATTGGACAAATTAGGGCTTTATGGTTGTGTGTCCCTACACACTCACTAACAAGTGTAACCATTAATAAAAACAGAACATTCTGTTGAAATAAAATTTGTTTTCTCACCAAACATCAAAAGATTCTACCAAGTGGATCTGAAGAAGATATTTGAGGAATATTCCTCATATTTCTCTATGCTAAAACTTGGGTTCCACATGAGCTGAAATATGAACCCATGAGCTTGAATTGAACATACTTGAAGCTGTCCCCATATGAATGGTGTACACCAAATGTGAAAAGTGGATGTGAGGAAGATGATTTTTAAAGCAGCTTCATATGAGAAGCCCAAATATGACCCAGGGACTTAGTTTGAATAAACTTGAATGGCCCCTATTCTTATAATTTATTGGGGTTTAACAACACTTTTGACAGCCAGGGTCACCATATGGCACACAGTTTTACGGGTGGAGGAAGCTGGAAAGAACCACCAAGTAGCAGCAGCGAGTGACTGTCAGACTTCCCAACATGCTACTCCACACGATCTGGGTTCGAATTGGTTGAAGACAAGTCCACCATCGATGTGCCGTATGTCTTAGTACACAGCACCACCGTGACCCCTACATGGGCAATATAGGAATTAAGTGCCTTGCACAAGTTAACAAAGCAGTTACCCTGGCAGAGATTAAACCATGGACGTTTCGGTTTGAAGTCTAATGCCAAAACCACTGAGCCATCACACTCCTGAATGGCTGCCTACCCAGGCCTGAAAATAAGCAGTCTGACATTTGCAGAATGAGTCTCCAGAGGCTGAATTGGATGATGCTACCCCATACAATGGGCCAGTTTACCCTCTGGGTACCTCTTTCTGTTTAGTTTTGAGAGCCTGATTCAGATTGAGGTTCACAGAGGGTAAATTTGGTGATGCTACCCTGCTGTGCAGGGTAGCATCACTAAATTCACCCTCTGGGAACCTCATTTTGCAGATGACAGTCTGCTTATTTTCTGGCTTGTGCCTACCGGTGATGACACCTATAAGGCTTTTAAGAAACTAGACCAACTATCAGAAGATTCTGACTGATGAATACAAATAAAAAATTTTATAAAGATGCCTAAAATTGGCCTAGATTCAAGTGTGTGCAAGTTTTTGGATTTATATTTGGGCTTCTTATTGGAACCCAAATTTTAACTTGCTTTAATGTGAGGAAAGTTCTTTTAAAAATCTTCTTCAGATCCACTAGTCAGAATTTGTGGGTGGGGGAGGTATGGTACTATGGTGGGAGGAAGTTTCAAATTTGTTCACATCAAGTAAACATGGCCCCAGGAGCTTAATTTGAATAACAAACTTTTAACTAGTAGAGTACGAAATTAAGGTGATTTATAACGAGTATTTTTTCAAATGTACCAAGCTATCAGAAAGGAGAGCCTTAGTTCAACAAGATTTTATTCATAAATAATTGTTTTGTTACAATTTATTCGAGTGTTCTTATGGATGCTCTCCAGTAAATTGTAATGAAAGAGTTTGAGAATATTTTTTTTAGCTCAACTTTGGCAAAGCCAAATTTGAGCTTATGCCATGGCCCGTCGTCCGTCTGTCCGTCAACAATTGGATACGGCTCGGGCTAGAGGCCGTATTTATGAACCGATCTTTACGAAACTTTTTGGGTACCTTTGTTATGACCGTGGGACAAGAACGAGTGTTTTTGGGTCCGGTCCGAAATTCAAGATGGCCGATGGCAGCCATTTTGTACAAAATTTGGTGCAATCAGATTTTTGCACAGAACTTCCATATGAAAGTGCTGATTTGAATAATTTTTTGTGTGAATGTTTAGTACCATGGGATACATCACATATAATACAGGTTTTTTTCTTGTGCAGAAATTATGCAAATTAGATGAACTTTGATTTTTTCAGTGCAACTTACACACAGCAAGTACACATGTCAATACGGCTCGGGCTGGAGTCTGTATTTATGAACCGATCTTCACGAAACATCTTGGGTACCTTTGGTATCACCTTGGGACGAGAACGAGTGTTTCTGGGTGCGGTCCAAAATTCAAGATGGCTGCCAGTCACCATTTTGTACCGAAATTAGGTCTAATCAGTTTTTTTACACAACTTCTATACGGCTCAAGCTAGAGGCCGTATTTATGAACCGATCTTTACGAAACTTCTTGAGTACCTTTGTTATCACCGTGGGATGAGAACGAGTGTTTTTGGGTGTGGTCCAAAATTCAAGATGGCCACCAGCAGCCATTTTGTACCAAAATTAGTGCAATCAGTCTTTTGTACAGGACGTCTGTATGAAAGTTCTGATTTGAATAAATTTTTATATGAATGTTTAGTAACATGATGGAATACATCACATATAGTACGGGTTTTTTTCTCGTGCAGAAATTATGCAAATTAGATGAACTTTATTTATTCAGTGCTACTTATACACAGTAAGTACACATGTCAATATGGCTCGGGCTAGAGGCTGTATTTATGAACCGATCTTCACAAAACTTCTTGGGTACCTTTGTTATCACCTTGGGATGAGAACGAGTGTTTCTGGGTGCGGTCCAAAATTCAAGATGGTTGCCAGTGGCCATTTTGTACCGAAATTAGGTCCAATCAGTTTTTTGTCACAACTTCTACACAGCTCATATTTGTCAACTGATCTTCACGAAACTTCTTGGGTACCTTTGTTTTCACCTTGGGACAGGAATGAGTGTGTTTTGGGGTGCCTTTGTTATCACTGTGCTATGAGAACAAATATTTTGGGGTTCAGTCAGACCCACTCTGGGACTCAAAGATTTTTTTCTAGTTTAGCATCTGACTGTCACCCACCTTTACCTATACATTTGTTACAGGCAACGGTCAGTATTTATGTACAGACCGTTACAATACTTTATATGTACCTTTGTTATCAGGTCATTACCTAGATGTTTGTCATTGCTGTGTCACATACTATACATGTACATGTCTTTGTCTTGACAAGTTGAGCTACAGTGTCATTGACACTTTCATTTACTATTGCTCAGCAAACAACAAACTAATGCATATAGTGTAAAGCTACTGAAGTGGCTGAATAAAGTGGCTTTCAGCACTTTCAAGTGGTGACATAACAGTGGCTTTCAGCACTCATTTAGTTAAATAATCATTACAAAGATGTGAAACATCAAACAGGTAAGTGTTGGGAAAAGAAGACCTTTAAATACTTTCTCCATAACCCGTAGTGGCCGAGGAGCAGCCATGACTAGATTTGATGAAAAATATCTTAAAAATACTCAGCAAGTTAAAGTGTTAAACTTGAATTAACCCTTTACCCAATACACATGACATCAAAATTTGTTATTTTAATTATTTCTTTTCAATTTTTCAAAAAATATCAATAAAGCTATATCGTGTGAACCCTTATTGGAACATGCTCATTCCAGTGAAGGGTCACATGATATGGATTTGCTGAAGTATATTTGAAATTTTTTTTTTTCAATTTCTCAATTTATAAATTCTGCAAGCGTATACGACCAATTTGCCAGGTAAAGAGAATAACTGTTTGCAAGCTGCAGCCAGATATTCCTGCCCAAGACACTGCCCAGGACACTGCTTCACAGCAGCCATGATTAGATTTGATGAAAAATATTTAGAAAATACTCAGCAGGTTAAGTTTTAAGAGTGTGAAGCTTAGATTTTTAAAGAAAAATATCATTTTTGGTGGTCCATTTACTTTTTTGCATGACTCTGTTGTTTTGTGTTGAAGAGTTTCATTCAAGTCAAAACGTCAATCAGACGTGTAACAACCACTCAGATGAATTCTTTTACATGTTGGCAAGATTCCATGCATGGTTTACCTAACACATTTTTTAATGCCTGTATTGTATCCGGTATTATTTATCATTTATTTATTCGTGTTTAAGGTCACATATTTCTGCACAATGGCTAATCATGACCACGACAGTTTTACGGGTGGAGGAAGCCGGAGTACCCGGAGAGAACCACCAAGCAATTGCGAGCAACTGTCAGCTCCCCAACATACTAACTCCACACAAGCAGGGTTAGCATTGGTTGAAGACAGGTGCACCATCGACGTGCAGTACGCCTTTGTGCACAGCGTCACCGTGCCGGCCCCCACATGAGCAATGGGGGTGAAGTGTCTTGCCCAAGGACACAATGCGGTTGCCGCAGGTGGGATTCGAACCGAAGATCTCTCGGCTTGCAGCCTGCACCTCTACCTACTGAGCCACTGCGCCCCCATTTTATCTGGTAACACCGATACACACAACAATCATGGTACAGTGGAACCCTGCTAATGGAATAGCCATTTTGCCAATGAAAATTATTCAATTAACAGGAGTATTCAATCGATGTACTGAGGCCAAATATTTCTATAAACAAAGGAAAACTGGGGAGAGTCAGGGTAACTTCTCGACAGGTTACAATTTTTTTTATTCTGTTAACAGGAGTTTACTCTAAAACCTATATTCAATTAACAGGTCAAATTTGTACTGGAGGTATGGTAAATGGTTTTGTGTTGGGAAATTATAATCAGTTAAGAGGGTTATTCAGTTACGAGATATCCAATTAAGTGGGCTCCACTCTACCATGGCCTTTACTGTCAAACTTTCAGAACTTGCAATATTCAGACTCTAAATTTTTAAGGAAAATTGGATACTTGCATAGAAAATGGTCCAATTAAAAAAGGCTGAAGTTGTTATGGGATCAAGGAGTACCTGGATAAAGGCTAGAATGGTTTACTATAGAATTTGCTAAAATTAGCTGAAATCAGGAACGTTGGAACAGGTCTACGACAGATCTGCAGACAAATTGTCTACACGACAGTTCATCGATACGACATTCTATCTCTGTGACTGATAGTTCACACGACATTCGGTCTTAGCAACATTTAGTCTATGCAACCCCATCGCTAAATGATACTCAGTCTAAATGATTTAGAAGAAATTTAGACAAAATTTAGTCAAACTTGGAGAGAGCTGATATGGCGTCTTTTCTGATCATTGTTTTATATATACAGACCAGACAAGGTAATGAATTGATTTTTTTATCTTTTTTAATAGTACAGACCTATACATTACATCAACTTAACCCTTTACCTAACATAATGGCCAAAACCAGCCAGCGCTATTCTCAAAAATCAACTATTAATTTTCATTATTTTTTCATTTTTTGTCTCAAAAACCTAGGTTATGACCCCTCATTGGAACGAGTTCATCAAGCTCATTCCAATGAGGGGTCATAACCTATGTTTTTGAGACAAAAAATGAAAAAAATTAGTTATTCAAGAATTTTTTTGCAAGTGTCGTCTGCTTTTCATGTTAGGTAAAGGGTTAAACATTCACTAATAAAACAGTAACAAAATACATGATACCCAGCTCTTAGAATTTGGGATTGTATGCTATGCCTTTTAGAAATTCAAACACGTCTCTACTTAAATACTGCGAAAGCATGGCGGAAATTAGTTTGTTACTAAGCTGGGTCTTTTTCCTAATATTTCCTGCTTGCACACCACCTACTCCATACAGTGTTGTTAAAGGCCAACTTTCTGGATTTTCCTCCACAGATTTTAAGAAAAATGGAAAAAATACCCTTCAACTATAATTTTATTCAACTATTCATCGAGTAAGCTGGCGAATCATGAGGTGAAAATTTTCTAAGACCTTAAAAAATATTGAAATAATGAAAAAATTGACAATAATCCCTATTTCCTTTAGCTCGAAAGATCATAATTCATTACGCAATGCTATTAAATAGACACTTTTGGTTCTCAGACAAACAATCATATGGACGACATGTTGCCTAGACAATCCGTTGCAAATAAATGAACTGTCATGTGGACGAATCTGTTGTAGACAAAATGTCGTGCACCAGTTGGAACCATAATAATAATAACTCTTTGGCCAGCCGCTGATTTGTCGCGGTCCTCATAAGAGAAGGCCATCATTCCCCCTGCACCCCACCCCCTCTTCCCCTCCTCTCCTCCCAGCATTCAGATATAAACTGCTTAATAGTCTCCCTCACTTCCTCTTTTTCAATTTCTTCAATAAGCATTCCTACCCTCTCCCTCGTGTCCCCCTTCAGCCATCTATCCTTTGTTTCTTCACCCCACTTCTGCATTATTCTTCCAGTAAATTTTATTCTATGAGGTATATACTGTGGGCATTCCAAGAGAAAATGTTCCAGGGTCTCCACTACTCCAGAGTGGCACATTTGGCATCCCTTTTCCCCATCTCTCCCAATTTTTCCCCGAAGCTCCAGTGATCTTGATCTCAGTTTGAACAGCAGTGACCCTCCAAAGGTGCCATCTAGGTACTTCTCAAAAGCTGGCTTTTCTTTATATTGTAACCCCTGCAGTGATCTTTTCACGCTAACCCCTGCTCGCCAGTTTCGATTGCAATCTTCCATGACTCTCTCTTTGACAAACCTTTTGCCTTCTTTCATTCCTACTTCTATGTTTGTGACCTCTATAGAGTAAATGTCCATTAGTTCCCTCACATGTTTTGACCACCCCGTTTCTATATTAGAATTCCAAATGGTATCGAGCATCAATTTGCACCACCGGTTGTCAGGCAGGTTTCTCAAGTAGTTAAAGTAACACAGTTTTCCCAAATCTACCCTGTCCTTGATTTTCATCCACCCAAGCTCCCCCCTTACTGCTTCCAAAGCTGCAGCATTACTCGACCCTGTTATCCATCTGCCGGCATCATTTTGAGTATTTTCCAACTTCTTAGTAACGGTTTGGTTTAATGGAATCACGTCCGTGCCATACGTTATACTTGGTAAACCCACCCTCTCCCACAGTGTTTTCCCCACAAAGACCTTGTTGAAACTATTTTTCCCTAAAAGTTTTAGTTGGTTCAGAATTCTTTTCCCCTTCAGAATCAGTTTGGCTGAGTAATTTCTGTACACCCCTCTTCCCGTTATATTTATGCTTACCCCTAGATACTCATACTCTCCCGTTTCTCCTACAGTGATTTGTTTGCTTTCCCCTTCGGGGATTGAGAACTCCCCCACTCTCCATCTCTTCGTCATATCTACCTTGCGTCCAACGGGTATTACCTTGCTTTTATTTTCATTTAGTTCGAGCCGCCAAGTGTTCCCATATCTACCAACAATTTCCAGCAGTTTCTCTAGCCCCTGTTCAGTTCTAGACATTAACACCATGTCGTCCGCAAAGAATAAGCCTGGTATCTTTATGTCTCCAACATTTACCCCCTCCGCACTCTGAATTAGTTCGTCCCCTAAATCTTTAACATACAATGCAAACAAAATCGGTGAAAAGATACACCCCTGCTTGAGGCCTATATCCATAGGGACTCGTTTTGTAGTGATACTCCCTAGACTGAGTTGGCTTTGCACATCTGTATACAGTGCTTTCATGATTCCCACAAAGTCACCCCCCAGTCCGATGCCCTCGAGCTTTCGCCACATACCTTCCCTCCACACTCGGTCGTACGCTTTTTTCACATCTGGAAATGCCAGAAACATCTTTTTCTTTTCAGCCTTTGTTGATTCTATCAGTTGGGTGAGTGTAAATAGGTGATCAGTGACTCTTCGTCCTTTCCTGAAACCATTTTGAATTTCTCCTAAAAAACCTTTCTCTTCTATAACTTCCTCTAGTCTACCGTATATGACCTTACAGAATACTTTTCCGATGTTACTACTAACTGATATCCCCCTATAGTTATCTAGAACTTCCTTATCCCCCTTTTTGTGTATGAACGACACCTTACTTTCCCTCCACTCTCTGGGGACCTCTTGCTTTCGCAGAGCCAGGTTGAAAAGGTTTGTCAGGACTTCAATAAGTGCCTCCCCTCCATTTTTGAGGAATTCGTTCGGAATTTCATCAGTCCCTCCCGCTTTACCATTTTTTAATTTCGAGACCACGTTCCGCACTTCTTCTGCCGTTATTTCGCTACATACACGATTGGATAGGTTCTCCTCCACCAGTGTATTTCTTTTTGGTGGGGACCCACTGCCCCATCGCCTATCGTTTATCTTTTCCCAGTGCTTGACTAACTCTGAAGCGATACGGCCTTTATCTTCTGTACTTTCCCCATCCACTTTGATACTCTGCACACTACTTTTCCCCCGTTTATTTACCCAGTTCCAAAATACGTTTGAGCTCGAACCCCCCGTTTTCTTTATTGTTCTGGCAAGACTGCAATTGCGCTCCTTCCTATTATTATCCTTTATCTCATTCACCTTTTTCCGTGCCAGTTCATATTCTCCTTTCATTAGTCTCGTGTCATTGTTATCCACCCCTTTAAGCTTCCTACTTCTTCTGTAAGCAGTGCATTTTACCTTCCTTTCTTTTATAGCCTTTTTCAGTCCCTCGTTAACCCTGTATCCAAGCTCTCTCGTTGGGACCCTCACCCTTCCTATACACTCCTTCCCTGCCTCTGTTAGGCTATTTACTATGCCATCTGAAATACTCTGGACATTTGCATCCCTTGGTATACATTCAAGATTTGGTTTTAGTTTTTCCCGAAACTGCTTCCAGTCGGCTCCTTGTTTTAGTCCCCAAACTTCCTTGAAGGTATTTCTGTCTCTATTCGTCTTTTTGCCCATAATCTTAACTGTTATCAGGTTGTGATCACTACCCAAGTCATTTTTTCCCTCGTCATCTATTTCTACATCTATAACCTCCCTCCATACGCTAATGTCAGTGAGTATATAATCAATTATTGTTTTCTTATCGTTCCTCTCCCAGGTCCATTTACCCTTACATTTCGCATCCCTGTTCAGGATCTTTAAACCAAGCTCTTTTGATAGGTCCAACATCTTCCTCCCATTCGTGTTAATTTTCCTATCACCTCCCTGTATGCCCTCCTCCTTATCCCCGATGTGCCCATTGAAGTCCCCCATTAGGACAATACTGAACCCTCTGCTCCCAAGCTCTGTGATATTCGATCTAAGAGTTGTATATATTGAATCATTCCACTCGGGCTTACTTCCCTCCACTGCTAAGTATACAACACCAACGGCAACACTCCTGCTTCCTAACTTGATTTTTGCCCAGACTATTTCGTTGGATACTGGAATCTGAGTCCTTGCTTCTGTGAGATCTGTAATCAATGAGGGCTGTAATTCCTCTTTAGCGTAGATGCCAACACCCCCACCCCGTTTCTGACCCTCAGTTCGCCCAGCTCCTATCCACACGCAACCCTTCACCATGGAAACTTTTACCAGAAATAGTTGAGAGAGAGAGTTGAGGCAAACTTTATCTTTACCAACCTGTTATTGCAATCTTATTGGGAATTGACAGGAATGAGGTGCACAGACTCTTTACTCTTAACATTTGACCAAAGATTCCTTGCTTGATTTGCCTCTACTATGGACTTAAATGTCAAGAAAAATGTTCATTTTCGACTCCTTATTTAACTGGTTGAGTACTGGAAGCCCATATTTGAGCTTTATTCTAAAGTGCAGGTACCCCAATTGGGCACTCTCCCATAAATTGTAACAAGGTAAAGATATGTGAACAAATGTCGACGACCAAAAATAATTTAGTACTCTACCAATTTATAAATATCCTCATGGGAACAAAATGTGAAAAGTGGTGCCCCCCCCCCCCCCCCCCCCCCTTACCCCAATTCAAAACCCTTCCTTTTTCCATGGGTGAAATTCTAAAATTTTAACAAAAAAATTAGGTTTAGTTTCAAAATCATCAAGTAAAAATGATTAACCCTTTACCCAACGCAGACGATATCAAAATTTATTATTTTAAACATTGAGCTCGTTCCAATGAGGGGTCACATGATATGGTTTTGTTGAAATATTTTGAAAAATTTAATTTTTTCACTGCTCAATTTGCATATTACGCAGGCAGATGCGGGCGATTTGTTAGATAAAGGGTTAATACACTGTCATTTTATTTCTATAAATTTTCATGTTATGGGCTATCAGACAATTTTCATGTAAATTTGCACCAAAAAATGTCAACATTCTGTGGAGGAATTAGCTGGAATCAGTTAATTCGCCAGTCTTTTTCATTCCCAGCTATCTGGTACATACAAGGAAATAAAGTATGAAAAAGGACAATGTGCACTATTCTGAAGCAACAAGTGGAGCAATATGGTTGCATAATATTATGTAGAAGGAGAATGAATGAGGTGACAAAAGCAACAATAGTTTTTAACATGAGAAAACAATTTTCTCAGAAAAGCAGGGTTATCAATAAGAAAAGACAGATGTAACAGAACAATGTTGTATTCTATTTAATTAGAAGCATGCTTAATGACTGTCATAAACAACAAAAGAATGATTTCCTTCATTGAAAACATGTGGAGAACATATATTTACAGAACAAAATGCCATCAAATGCTAACATGATCATGGAAATTCACACATGAAAAGCAGAATTACAACAAACTATTAAAAACAACTACAGTTAACAACAACTTCTTCATCTCACAATATGATGACATCTAAAATATCACAAGGAATATTCTATCAAGCTCTTGGTGTAAAAGTGTTTCACCAGCTAACCCTTTACCCAACGAATCAGCCGCATCCGCCTGCGTAATATGCATATTCAGCAGTTGAATAAATATTATTTTTCAAAACATTTTAACAAATCCATATCATGTGACACCTCGTTGGAACGAGCTCGTCGAGCTCGTTCCAACAGGGGGTCACATGATATGGTTCTGTTGAAATTTTTTGAAAAATTTAAAAAAATGATATTTAAAATAATAAATTTTGATATCGTCTGCTTCACAGCAGCCATGACTAGATTTGATGAAAAATATTTTTAAAATACTCAGCGGGTTAAGAGTTAAGCTCCCACTGACTTTCAGTCAGGTGATCTAAATATGCAGGGATATCAATACAAAATCATGGTTTTAGCAATGAGCTTAATATCAGTTATCATCTTGAGCTATTCATTGAAATTTTTCATTGCTATTTGTCTGAAATAACATGTAATTTATCACTGCAAAAATAATGATTTTTACCATGTTACGTTCACATGCCGTTTTGAGGTACTGATTGTTATTTATTGATTGGTGTTTAAGATCACTTTCAGCCTCTATGGCTATGTCATGACAGCAACATAGGAATGAAGTTAAGTTTAACCAATCGTTTATACCTATGCTGCCCATTTTTGAGTACTTTCACCTCAGACATTGTTTAGAAGGTCCAATTTTACCAACAAAGCAAAACTTATTTACCACAGTAAACAAGCACTGCATCACCTCCCTGGCGGTCCATTTTAACAGAATCGACTGAAAGACCACATTTGTGATCACTGGACTGCTTATTACCCTCATTTGGAACAAACTGGCTGAGCGCTTATTTCAGTGAGAGATCATTCATTTATTTATTGGTGTTTCAGGTGACATATTTCTGCGCAATGGTTAACCGTGCCGGCAACATGAATATAAAGTCAAGTCAAACCAATCATTTGTAACCATGTTGTCTGTTTTAGAGGAATTCCACCCCAAGAATTATTACCAGGTTCTATTTTACCAGCAAAACAGAGCTTGTTTACAAGCATTGCTTCACTTTCTGGGGTTCCCAGGTGAAATGAGGCATAATTAGCTACGTGTATGTGTTGGAAAGCAACATGAAAAATTGTACATGTACTGTTTATGAAAACTAATGGAAGTCTTATCTACATGCATTAGCTTGAGGGTCATTTTATGAATTTGGAAGCTTAGAAAAAAGCAGTTGAAGTTAAATAAATTGTACATGTACACAGGGTTCACTGTCTCAATGACAGGCCCAAAGCCAGGATCTCAAAATTTTCCCACTTGGTGGAGGGCAAGAGACCAAGAGTTAAAATTTCCTGACAGTGTTCTCAATCATTGATGGTTGGTAAAAAATAGAAACCCACCTCAATATACAACATTAACTGGTTGAGGACTTGCTAGATTATTTTTGGGGTGTCTGATATGTTCATCAAAATTTCTTTATTACAAATTATTGGAGAGTGCCCACAGGCACTCTCCAATAATTTATAATAAAACAAAGTTATATGAACAAAATATTATTTACAACTGATTGAATATGAAATGTGAGCAAGGAAAATGTTGGCTTTTGCTCTGGTACCCACATTATTTTGAAAGCCCTGATAGGGTCTTCTAGCACTGTCAGTTAACTTCCTGCACACTGATGTCGAAATATCTCAAGTTCAGGCTGCAAATCTTTCCCATAATGCTACTAGAAATTTAACCAATTCAATCAATGAACCCTGTCAAAGATTGAATTGATTGAATTCTCAGTTGCATTATGGGAAAAATGACTACTTTAAATTTGGATATTTTGACATCAGAGTGAAAGGGGTTAAAACAATAATAAACACTACAGGCACAGAATGTTCTTTTATTATTTTGAAGAATAACTTTTGTTTTACAAAATTTATTCTGCATATGGAGTTCTTTCATTGTGTAAAGTTTCATGAAAATTCTTCAAACGGTTTAGGAGGAGTTGCGCTTACAAGGATGGACAGACGGACAGGGTGATTCCTATATACCCCCCTAACTTTGTTTGCGGGGGTGGGGGGGATACAAAGGATTATTATTATCCCTGATGGGTGAGGGTGTGAGATGTGGGAAATCGCACCCAAGGGCAAGATATATTGTCCTGAGGATGAGATTTCCTCATCTCACCCCCCCCCCCCCTCATCAGAGATAAATTTTTCTCCCCCACCAAAACATTTTGAGGTCATCAAAAGTAATTCAGGGGTACATGCTACTATATCGAACAATTTGTTGTTCATTTCTGAAAAAAACTGACTTGCTTATCCGAAAGAGTGCACAAGAGTTTTGTATATATCACAAAATTAAATCCCATAGAGTCATACAAGAAAATGGCATCAATTTCTGTGTATATCAACTGGTTATATGCTGGAAGCCACTACAGTGGCTTTTGCCATTAGTAATAGTTTTAAAGATTATTCATCTCTACTATATGGAGTTTGTTCCAAAATATTATATTCATTTATTATTTATTTATTAGGGTTTAACGACACATTAACAGCCAGGGTCATATCATGTCAGTGGCAGTTTTATGGGTGGAGGAAGCCGGAGTACCCGGAGAGAACCACTGAGCAGCTCTCCAACATTGTAACTCTGCACTGCAGCACAGGCAGGGTTAGTTTTGTTGAAGACAAGCGCACCTTCGACGTGCAGTACGCCTTAGTACACAGCATCATCGTGTTCCCATCTGGACAATCGGGGTTAAGTGCCTTGCGCAAGGACACAACACAGAAGTGCGAATCAGTCACTGAAATGGTCACCCATCCATGTTGCTTAACTTCGGTGATCTGACGAGAACCGGTTACCGGGACGCCACCACGCCACCTTCTAAAATATTAAATTGTTTAGTTTACTGGAGAATGCCTATAGGCATTCTCCAGTAAACTGAAACAATTTAATATTTAGGAACAATAACCCTCTCAATGCCCAGTCTTGTTACATAGGAAACATGGAAGTAAAAATAATTTAGCACTCAACCAGTTAATTTAACTAATTAAATTGAATTCAGAATGTGGAAGATGTTGCTTCCTAGCTTATTAATATTGAAATATGTTAGTAATTATTATATCACACCTGGTTACATCAAAAGATATTACAATATGTTAAAATTATGACTTTTCCCAAACCATGACTGCATTTTGTCAGTTTCCGAGACTTTTCAAGATTTCATACCCTGTACGAATACTGCTTATCTAACATTAGTAGCAAATGACCATAGGAATTTTTTTTTTTTTTTAATAAAGTTGTTTTCAATTTTGGCTTCCCAAACAATTTAACACAACTCATGTCCTCTCATTGGAACTAGCTTGATGTACATGTTCCAGTGAGGGATCATAAAATGTTTTTGAAGCACAAATTGAAAAAAATATCACAAAAATTAAATAGAAGTTCACGAGTATAGCTTTGGCAAAATATTTCCAATTTGTTCAGCAAAGTGTTAATACTTGAACATCACAAAACCAATCCCATACCATAAAGGTAAAACCAGATTTGAATCTGACCTGCCCCCCCCCCCAAAAAAAAAATAAGGATACCACAGCAAAAGCCAACATTTTCCTTGCTCATGTTTCATATTTAGTCAAATGCAAATAACATTTTGTTTATGTAAATTTGTTTTATCACAAATTATTGAAGAGTGCCTATGGACACTCTTCAATAATTTGAAATAAAACAAATTTTGGTGAACAATTTCAGACCTTCTAAAACAAGAGGCCCCAAAGAGCCTTAATCGCTCACCGGCCAAAGTGGTTCAAAGAAGTATTTGGGATCACATTCAGTTAGACATGGTTCATCAACACTACCAAGGAATGAAATCATGAGAGACAAATTTTTATGGAACTAGGGACATGGCTTGAACAAACTTGAATCTTACCCCCCTAATGATGCTGCAGACCAAATATCAAAAACATTCATCTGCTGGATCTGAAGAAGAAGATTTTTAAAGAAAATTCCTCATTTTGAACTAAGTTATCATTCGGGCTTCCACAGTGAGCCCAAATATGAATCCAGGGACCTGGCTTGAACAAACTTGAATCTCACCCCCTAAGGATGCTGCATGCCAAATATCAAAACATTTCGACTGCTAAATCTGAAGAAGATTTTTAAAGAAAAATTCCTCATATTGTCTAAGTTATAATTCGGGCTCCCACAGGGAGCCCAAATATGGACTCAGGGACTTGGCTTTAACAAATTTGAATCTCACCCCCCCCCCCCCCCCCCCCCCCCCCCCCCCAAGGATGCAACACACCACATATCAAAACATTCCGACTGCTGGATCTGAAGAAGAAGATTTTTTAAGAAAATTCCTCATTTCGAACTAAGTTACAATTCAAGCTCCCACAGTGAGCCCAAATATGGACCTAGGGACATGGTTTGAACAAACTTGAATCTAACTCCCCTAAGGATGCTGCATACCAAATCTTAAAACATTCTGACTGCTAGATCTGAACAAGAAGATTTTTAAAGAAAATTCCTCATTTTGAACTAAGTTATCATTCAGGCTCCCAGATTGAGCCCAAATAAGGACCTAGGGACATGGCTTGAACAAACTTGAATCTCACCCCCTAAGGATGCTGCATACCAAATATCAAAACATTCTGACTGCTAGATCTGAAGAAGAAGATTTTTAAAGAAAATTCCTCATTTTGAACTAAGTTATCATTCGGGCTCCCATAGTGAGCCCAAATATAGACCTAGGGACATGGCTTGAACAAATTTGAATCTCACCCCCCTAAGGATGCTGCATACCAAATATCAAAACATTCCAACTGCTGGATCTGAAGAAGAAGATTTTGAAAGAAATTTGCCTGAAATGCACTAAGTTCGAATTTGAGCTTTTATAGTGAGCCCAAATATGAATCCAGGGGGGCCGATTTGAACAAACTTGAATCAGATCCACCCCCACAATGTTGCATACCAAATATCAAAAGATTCTGCTTGCTGGATCTGGAGAAGAAGATTTTTTAAGAAATTTGCCTGAAATGCACTAAGTTCAAATTTGGGCTTCTATACTGAGCCCAAATATAAACCCAGGGGGCCGATTTGTACAAACTTGAATCAGATCCACCCCATAATGTTGCATACCAAATATCAATAGATTCTGCCTGCTGGATCTGGAGAAGAAGATTTTTAAAGAAATTTGCCTGAAATGCACTAAGTTCAAATTCGGGCTTCTATAGTGAGCCCGAATATGAACCCAGGGGGCCGATTTGAACAAACTTGAATTCCACCCCCCCCCCCCCCCCTCCCCCGATGATGTATACCAAATAGGAAAGAATTCTGCCTGGTGGATCTGAAGAAGATTTTTTTGAATTTTGGAAAGAAATTCATGGGTGCTATCAGAGTTATGCCCCTTGTGGTGCCTCCTGTGGGTGCGGCAAGTTTATTTGTACAAGTTTGAATTGACATATGATGGGGAACATGCACACCAAATTCGGTTCAATTTGATCCAGTTATTTGGGAGGAGTAGTCGTTAATGTAAAGTTCACGACGGACGGCGGACGACGACGGACGGCAAGTGATAAGTTAAGCTCCCTTCGGTGAGCTAATAATGTAGCCCTCAACCAGTTAAGTACACAAATGGTATGAGTTGAATTTGTAGAAACGTTCAGTCTTTTCGCTTTGCAATTCTGTCACCTTATTCACCTACCAACCCTAGAAGTTCCCTTTGTACATGAATGTCAACTTCTGTGGGCTGAAAAAAATAAATGAACAGTAACTACTAACCAATAGGGTGATGCACATAGCCTTAATAAAATAACCACAATTAAATGTGACTTCATGAACTTGGCATCAAGACTAAACTTACAGTACGTGACGTGGAGAGTGGATTGTAACTAAATCACCCGCAGAGTGGCATTATCACCCAAACTGTAACTTTCAAATTTTGAACATATCGACAAGAAATACAAGCAATGTTTCAGCCAATGGACCTCCGGGTTTAACCCGGAGGTCCATTGGCTGAAACTTTGCTTGTTCTTGTTATGTCTTGCAAGAAATTTGCAATTATTGCTTGGGTGGAATCTCCACTCTGCGGGTGATTTAGTTATAATACACTCTCCATGCACTGTAAAACAAATATGTTGATCGCCAGGGTGCACAGCCCCTCATCATAACTCTCGTGTTCTAGAAATAGTAGTTCTTACTATGACCCGCAGGTGTGTCGTTAAACCCTAATATGACCCTCAGGTTATTACGATCTCCAAATTCCCTTCAGGGAAGTGGAAGGAGAAAGTAGTGACCAGCCAGAACAAGTTAGAACTAAAGAAACAGAACCCATTGGCCTATTGAAATGAGAGATTTTTCGCACCTCTTAGGATTTGAGAATTAATGGACTGCCATCAACAGAATTTGAAGCATATATTTGGAAATCTCTTGACTGAATATTTATTTATTTATTTATTGATGTTTAAGATCACATATTTATGCACAATGGCTAATCATGACCGTGACAGTTTTACGGGTGGAGGAAGCCGGAGTACCCGGAGAGAACCACCGAGCAACGACGAGCAGCTACCAGCTCCCCAACATCGTAACTCCGCACTGCAGCACAAGCAGGGTTAGATTGGTTGAAGACATGCGTACCATCGGCGAGCAATACGCCTTAGTACACGGCGTCATCGTGCCCCCACGCGGGCAATGCAGATGAAGTGTCTTGCCCAAGGACACAACACGGTTGCCGCAGGTGGGATTCGAACCGAGGACCTCTCGGCTTGCAGCCTGTACCTCTACCTACTGAGCCACCGCGCTCCCTCTTGACTGAATAACCCTGTTAATATAACTTTGAAACATCCAACTCATTTTCTATACCCTCGCTACAAATATAACATATTACCCCGGTAATTGCTAAAAGGTCATACATGTATACATCAGTTAACTGAATAAATAATCATGTAATATGTTGAGAAATTACCATGACGATCACCAAATTTCCCTTGTTTATAGACCTACTTAGCTTCCCTACATCCAATCCATGCATTTTACATCAACAGCATTTATTCTCCAGGAGCTCTGTCAAACCGGATAATAAAGTAAATGCTCCGTTGATCTCTAGAATAAAGGAATGTGACCAAATCCCTGTTAATTTATTACTTAACTAAATAGTTTTCCCTGCAAAGGACTATTCAGTTAACAGAGTTCCACCATACAGTATGTGGAGAGTGGATTTTAACTAAAACACCCATGGAGTGGATTTATCACCCAAACTATAACTTTCAAATTTTGTTCGTATGGACAAAAAACACAAGCAATGTTTCAGCCAATGGACCTCTGGGTTTAACCCGGAGGTCCATTGGTTGAAACTTTGCCTGTGCTTATTATGCTTTGCAACAAATTTGCAATTATTGCTTGGGTGGAATCTCCACTCTGCACGTACTGTATACGCACTTGCTGATGGAGTCAACATAATTATGAACTAGCAAATGAGTTAAAAAAGGGGCCCTCTGTACCCAAGCTCTCCAACCACCACTCTGATTTTGTAAGGAATTTGATGCTGTTATGGCCTGGAACCAGTCTAGCCCTTAAATAATCCATCTAAGCCTGGAAATACCTGGAAAGCAGTCTGTCATTTGCAGAATGAGAACCCAAGAGGGGAAGTTTGCTGATGCTATCTCATACAGTGGGCTAGAATCTCCCAATTTAACCTCTGTTAGACCCGAGACCTTGATACAGATTGAGGTTCATAGAGGGTGAATTTAGAAATGGTACCCTGCTGTGTAGGGTGGCATCACCAAATTCACCATCTGGGAACATTATTCTGCAGATGACAGTCTGCTTATTCCCAGGCTTGAGTCCATCACCTATGTTTGGATTCACTCATGTGGAAAATTTCAGTAGGGTGGAAAAGTGAACCTATGGTTTGCTTTTCTGACCAATGGCTATATACCAGATGGCTGAATCTAAAAAATACCATAAACATTCATTTCTGCAACTAGAAAACTTTCATCGATTTGGTAATTGTATATAACATACAAACACCAAATCATTTACCATACCTTCAGTACAAAATTGACCAGTTAATTACATGTAGGTTACAGAGGAAGCTCCTGTTAATTTAAAAAATCTAGTAATTTGTCGAAGAATTACTCAGACATCCACTGATTCCCCACATTAACCCTTTACCCAATGTAACGTCCAAAACCGGCCAGCGCTATTCTAAAAAATCGCCAATTAATTTTCATTATTTTTTTCATTTTTTGTCTCAAAAACATAGATTATGACCCCTCGTTGGAACGAACTCGTTCCAACGAGGGGTCATAACCTATGTTTTTGAGACAAAAAATGAAAAAAATTAGTTATTCAAGAATTATTTTTGCAAGTGTCGTCTGCTTTTCAGGTAAAGTAAAGGGTTAAAGATGCATTTTTGGTCTCAGTACATGGAACAAGAGCAATGCGAAACATGGCATATGCCCCCTCCTGCAATACCATGGATAGCATCATGCCATCAAAAGCATGACATGTGCCTGCAGCAATCTGTACTAATATAAACAAGCATGGCAAAAATTATTATTTCCATCCAACGTATGATGACAGAGCAAGAGCAGCAAATATGTTGGACGGACACATTTTTCAATCATCCCCTTAGTTAAACAAGGGCAAATAACACTGTAAATGCTCATGCGAAGATATTAATTCTACTGTAGGATCCGTTCCCCCATGCTGAGGAACAAGCATGGTAAAAATTATTTGAATTCAACGTATGATGACAGAGCTAGAACAGCAAATATGTTGGACGGACACATTTTTCAATAATAATCCCCTAAGTTAAACAAAGGAAAATAAATCTGTAAATGTTTATGCGAAGATGTTAATTCTGCTGTAGGATCCGTTCCCCCATGTTGACAGACAAGCATGGCAAAAATTATTTGAATCCGACAAATAATGACCGTGCAAGAGCAGCAAATATGTTGGACGGACACATTTGCGTAAAACACGAACGTACAAGGCAAAAGTTATTTGAAACCACCAAATAATGACCATGCTAGAGCAGCAAATATGTTGGATGGACACATTTGCGTTACGTACGAACGTACGCAGCTCTCCACTAGATACCCCCTCCAACCAAGTCGGGGGCATAATAAAGGCATTTAATCTATTATATCTTCTTTGACAGAGCTTGATGAGTTCTGTCAAACAAAAGACAATAGAATAAATGTTCAGTTTACAAGTGCAAAATAAGAAAATCACCCAATTCCTGTTATTTGTATATTCCTGTCAATTGAATACTTTTCTCTAGCAAGCAGAGCAAATTGGCTATTCTATTAACAGGGTTCCACTGTACAGTGATCACATCAGTGGCACAACAAAAAACAAAAATATATCTGAAAAAAAGATTCAGTATTCACGCTTATCCTTTCCAACAGGTGGAATCTAGTGCTCCTGGGAGAAGAGTGCCTCAGAGCGGACAGTGGATTTTGGCCGCATTGTGATCGCAATTATCTGTCCGCTTCTGCAAAGTCAGCACTGTTTATACTAATTAACATTTTTGTATCATTTTCCAAGCCAATAATTGCTTAACCTGCAGTCCTGGAATTGAGACGGGTGCAAGTGCAATTGCTCCCATCGGCACCTGTGTTTTCTATTTTCCAATTTTCCAGGAACTAAAAAATGCACTCGCTGAAAAATATTGTGGAGCACTAATATACTGTGAGGGCATATAAATGTGTGCTGTTCTGAGAAAGCAGCACTCTGTGGCCATTAGCAAGTTACCGTCATAATTCAGCAATTCCTTATGCATTTAATCCCTTGAACCCGAGCAGTCGCTTTTCTGGCCAGGAACATGATACGCCATAACATCATTAAATAGGATGGCTGTTCAGTAAATGTGTGGGGTAGACCAAACAATATTTTCAACGTGCAGCCCCAAGGCTGCACGTTGAAAATATTGATTGGTCTAACCCAAATAATGAATGTGGACTCTTCAAATTGCTGCCATTGAACTGACATGGAAGATACCACTAGAGTTCAAAGGGTTAAGGTTTCTGGTATCTGGTGACAGTATTCCCTCGAAAATGCATGTACTAACATTTTACGGTTGCAATTTACTCCAGTCTCTGATCTCACGGGAACTTAAAACTGCACCTGTCAATTTGGTTCATTTCCAGCACTGAACCTGATACTAACTTCCATGACCTTCACAGAGAAAGACCCAGGCCTGGAAATAAAGGGCTTATATCGTAACCGATACGCAGGGTACACACAATTTAGCATGTCCGTTGTTGGTAACCCACAGAAAAAAAGTTGTTGTGATGCTTCTCTGGCTTCTCTGTTTTACTACGTCAGTCATGCTGTTTTACATCTAAACAAGAGTTCTGCGAAAAATAAATAGCAACACCAAACGCGTGATCTCGCAAACGTGAGATCGCGCGTTAGTTGTTGCTATTTATTTAGGCAGAAATTCTTTTAAAATGAAAACAGCATGTCAATCTATTCACAATGTGGATGTAATGCCCAACCTTTGAGTCAAGATTGTAAAGTCTTTCTGGAAAAATATGCGAGATTAGCTATTCAATAAAGTTAAGTTTTATTATTTTGTCTTAACCTGCTGTTCGTTCGCGTATTTTACAATTGCTGTAACCCCCACGTCACCTAAATTAGGGCTGTCATGATCAATCGATTAATCGATTGTTGATTGGTCACAGCAAAATCGATTAGTATTTTTCATTGTTGAATAATCAGTAAATTGTATCCCGTTTTAGATGTTTAATAATTCAAAGAAAATTTGATGAAAAAACTATTGTTTCTAAAGGTATTGGGTTAAGAACATCAATGTTAAACCCCAAGAAGCTGTTGGAAGCATTTGTCTTCCAGGTACATTCATCAAAGCTTTGATGTTCTGAATCTTTGAACCGTCAGTGTAATAATCAAGACCGGTCGGCAGTTGCGAAGATCGCAACTACCGACCGGTCTTGATTATTACATTGACGGTTCAAAAGTTCAGAACATCAACGCTTTGAATGTACCTAAAGGTTGATCGTCTTCGTTGTTTACTTGAGGAAGGTCAGCTGACTTGAACTTCATTTTTATCGACTTCAAAGAGAGGGAGAGGGGTGGGGATCATCTAGGTACGAATAATATCGATTATTTGCGACGATTAATCGATTCCTAAATTGAAAAATCGTGACAGCCCTAACCTAAATGATCGTTCGCGTGTTATTTCCAGGCCTGAAGACCGAAGAATTTCAGTTTTACAATTGAGCACTTTCAAGGTCCTATACGAACCCTGATTGGCCTCATTTTCTTGGCTCAACAGCAGCTCCCAATCAGAGACATCGAACTGCCAAGACCCCAAACTTGGAATAAATATTATTTTTTTGCACTACACAACAATATTGCATCTTGTGTGCAACAGATTCAGCTATTTGTATTAAAGTTCACAGGGTTTCAGCAGGCAATGACTGATAAAATTCAAGGTTATTCTCAGCTCTTTCTCAATATCTTCCAGCATTTCTGAAGGCCCAACAATAGTCAATTTCAAGGATGTTTAAAGCCCCCTCCTTTGCTAGCCCTAACAAGGAATGTTAAGGAACCTCCAGTTGTTATCCCCCTACTCCCACTTTCCTTGAAAGGAAGGGGGGAATAGCCAGAATGTCCTGGTTAGGACAATGCTTTCACAATCTATTGCATATAAAACAATGCAGTTACAATAACATTTGTCAGCGTTTTTTATTTTGTGACTATTCTGGGCTGTTTCATGCCTTGGGGCCCACTTATCAGGATGTCAAGGCCCTGAATGGCCCCTAGACAAATTCAAGGTCATTCCTTGAATCTAAGGCCACAAAGAAACTCTGGGTTAACTGCCCCCAAATTTCCAATGGACTATAAGCAGGGCTATGAATGGCATGCAACTAAATTCATAAAATTCTCACATTCTAAGGGCAAATTTCTTCAAAACAAAACACAGAGTGAACCTGTTGGTTCAACTTGGTTGATATTTCATAAATAAAATTTCATCATTTTGGGTATAAATTCACTGAAATCAGCTAAATTTCTCACACCCAGGGGCGGATCCAGGGGGGGTGCTCTGGGTGCTCGAGCACTCCCCCCCCCCCCCACACACACACACTCACACACGCCTACACACTACTTACAGTCATCCAAGAAAATTTGAATTTGCAGACATTCTGAAAGAGTGAGAACTTCATCCCAATCACAAGTGTTACTGTAATAAGCATACGCGATTACTGTATTTCCGATCCAGCCTCCAATAATCTATCTTGAAGATTTAATTTCAATAAAATGTAATTGTTATAAGCATGTGCCTGAAATTTAACCAGTTACCAATCACAGCTTTTCTCAAAATTGTGAATTTCTTAAAAAAAAAATTAAAATACGCCAATATCCATACAAATATGGATGACATTTGAATCAGTTGACGAGCTGATTCCAATGTCATCCATATATTTACGGTCTTATGGACAAAGTTTCCACGTGTATCAGCTCTGTTCGTAAATATATCTTTGTTCAGCTGAATCAGTGATGCTGTAGTGACGTTCACCTTCAGCAATAGTTTTACACTATGACAGATGATTGAATGGGACAATTTAATATTTAACAAAGAGCATTTAACATTGGTGAATGATTCACCAATGTTAAATGTTCTTTGTGAGATATTAAATTGTCGCAACAGTTGAACTTGCTGGATAATGCCTACAGGCATTCTCTAGTAAACTGAAACAATTTAATGTTACAGAGCAACAGGACATCTAGTATCCAGACTTATTTCTTCGATAACATGAATAAAATAATTAAGCTACTTACCAGTTAAGATCAATTGACGGAACAATGTATTTACACAGTGTACAAGTTTGTGCGTTCACATTGCACTGTAGAAGCGCAAAAACTGAGACAGGACTTGTGTGTTTCAGAAGCGGATCCAGGATTTTGAAATAGAGGGACGTCGCCCTCTATACTTATATGGTTACAAACTGTTGTGATGCAAGTGTGCACATACTATTAATTTATAGTACGTACTGGCTTCAATTATTTTATTAGAATTAACTGGGGCGTGCCTTTGCCTTTGGCACACTCCAGTCAATTCTAACAAAATAATTTTCAACGACAAATACTTTTTATATCTGATTAATAGACGGGGACGCACACAGCGTGCGCCCCTCTATTTTCTCAGAAATGATTTCTGAGAAAATAGAGGGGCGCACGCCATGTGCGCCTCCGTCAAAATCTGCCTTTGGGGTGTTTAACATTTAAATAGTATATGCATCTCAAAGTTGACCAGAAGAAATGTGCCCCCCCCCCCCCCTCGGCCACTCACCCAGTGGCACCCACCCATCCACACATTCACCCACCTACACACACTCATACTTCTTGGAACTTCTGTCACCCCTGCGTACAACAGGTATGTCATGGTGAAAATTATTATGTTTCTTCCAGGCAATCCCCGCATTTCAGTTAATTTGATGCAAAATCCAGGGGTGATTATATTTGCTTCTTGGTAGGTAACAATTTCGAATGATTATTTTGTTTTTCATTGGGCAGCGTCAGTACCATAATTGTTTTTACCAAATTTCAAGCCAAATCGGCAGAAAATAGGTTTAAGAGAAAAGACAAATATATGACCAGGATACGTCTCAGATAGCATCTGATGGGTTCCTAATTCAAATTTTTTTCTGGGGGAGGACCCCCAGACCCCCCACTAATTGCTTCGCGCCTTCGGCGCTTGCCGACCAACAATAGCACCCCCCCTTATAAAATCCTGGATCCGCCCCTGACACCTGGCAAGTATTTATTTATTGGGACTTAACGATACTTCCGACAGCCAGTGTCGCCTCGTGTCGGAACCTGGTAAATAAGCATAATAAAGGTTGACCCAATGAGTGGCCATGTATCAATTCATTCTGGGTACTGTTAAGTACATGGTGGGTACATTACCACTAAAACCTCCATTAGATGGAGTGGAAGTTCCAAGCATACAGTAACTGTTGATTGCTATAATACATAAGGCTGCAATAAAAAAAAATTCCTACATTTTCATTCAATTTTTTTTTCAAACTGGGGCAGCGGGTGAATTTTACTTTTTATCTCACCCGGAGATTGGATGGTCTGGAACAGCCCTAGGAACTGGTTGGTTGGGGGATATGGGTCTAAAACCTATAACAAGAGATCACTCGACTAAATGGAAACAAGAGGCCCCAGGGGGCCTGAGGGCACTCACATGACAATGGTAGCCTAAATATCAACCCAGAGAATTGATTTCAACAAGTTGCATCTGCTCCTCCTAAGAAAAGCCTCCTACCAAATATCCAAAGATTCTGACCAGTGGAGCTAAAAAAAAGATTTTTAAAGAATATTCCTCATATTGAACTAAGTTATAAATCGGGCTCTCACAGGGAGCCCATATATGAATCCAGGGACTTGGTTTTAACAAACTTGAATCTCACCCCCCTAAGGATGCTGCTCACCAAATATCAAAACATTCCGACTGCTGGATCTGAAGAAGATTTTTAAAGAAAATTCCTCATTTTGAACTAAGTTACAATTCAAGCTCCCACAATGAGCCCAAATATGGACCTAGGGACATGGCTTGAACAAACTTGAATCTTATCCCCTAAGGATGCTGCATAAAAAATATCAAAAGCATTCATCTGTTGGATCTGAAGAAGATTTTTAAAGAAAATCCCTAATTTTGAACTAAGTTGTCATTCGGGCTCCCATAGCGAGCCCAAATGTCAACCAAGGGACTTGGCTCGAACAAACTTGAATCTCAGCCCCCAAGGTTGCTGCATGCCAAATATCAAAACATTCCGACTGCTGAATCTGAAGAACATTTTTAAAGAAAAATTCCTCATATTGACTATGTTATAATTCGGGCTCCAACAAGGAGCCCAAATATGGACCCAGGGACTTGACTTTAACAAACTTGAATCTCCTCCCCCTCCTCCCCCCCCCCCCCCCCCAAAGGATGCTACACACCACATATCAAAACATTCCAACTGCTGGATTTGAAGAAGAAGATTTTTTAAGAAAATTCCTCATTTCGAACTAAGTTACAATTCAAGCTCCCACAGTGAGCCCAAATATGGACCTAGGGACATGGCTTGAACAAACTTGAATCTCACCTCCCTAAGGATGCAGCATACCAAATATCAAAACATTCCGACTGCTGGATCTGAAGAAGATTTTTAAAGAAAATTCCTCATTTTGAACTAAGTTATCATTCAGGCTCCCCAAGTGAGCTCAAATATGGACCTAGGGACATGGCTTGAACAACCATGAATCTCCCCCCCCCCCCCCCCCCCCCCAAGGATGCTGCATACCAAATATCAAAATATTCCGACTGGATCTGAAGAAGATTTTTAAAGAAAATTCCTCATTTTGAACTAAGTTATAATTCAGGCTCCCACAGTGAGCCCAAATATGAACCCAGGGACTTGGCTTGAACAAAATTGAATCTCATCCCCCTAGCATGGTGCATACCCAATATCAGATTCTGCCTGCTGGATCTTGAGAAGATTTTCAAAGAAATTTGACTGAAATGCACTAAGTTCAAATTTGGCTCCTATACTGAGCCCAAATATGAACCCAGGGGGCCGATTTGAACAAACTTGAATCAGATTCACCCCACAATGTTGCATACCAAATATCAAAAGATTCTGCTTGCTGGATCTGGAGAAGAAGATTTTTAAAGAAATTTGCCTGAAATGCACTAAGTTCCAATTCTATCTTCGATAGTGAGCCCAAATATGAACCCGGGGGGGAGGGGGGGATTTGAACAAACTTGAATCAGATCCACCCCACAATGTTGCATACCAAATATCAAAAGATTCTGCTTGCTGGATCTGGAGAAGAAGATTTTTAAAGAAATTTGCCTGAAATGCACTAAGTTCCAATTCGAGCTTCTATAGTGAGCCCAAATATGAACCCAGGGGGCCGATTTGAACAAACTTGAATCAGATCCCCCCCCCCCCCCCCCCCCCCCCCCCCCCCCCCCCCCCCCCCCCACACACACACACAATGTTGCATACCAAATATCAAAAGATTCTGCCTGCTGGATCTGGAGAAGAAGATTTTTGAAGAAATTTGCCTGAAATGCACTAAGTTCGAAATCGGGCTCCTATACTGAGCCCAAATATGAACCCAGGGGGCCAATTTGAACAAACATCAATCAGATCCACCCTACAATGTTGCATCCCAAATATCAAAAGATTCTGCCTGATGGATCTGGAGAAGATTTTTTAATGGTTTTCCCATTGCCTACAGTGTTAAAAAGTGCTGACTCGGCACTTTTTCAAAGTCCTGAAACTGTACCCTATGATAAAACCGATGGCAATTTTTTTTTACCAATCCTTTCTGTTGGTACCAAGGAAGCTTCACATCAAATAAAAATTCTCACTGCCGTGCAGTTTTGGAGATATGGGCGTTTTATTTTTTTTTATTTTTAGCTCCTGTGGTTCCCACGGGGCTATGGGGAAAAAAAAATCTGCATAAATTAGGTACTTATGACCCAATAAGCACTCACGTAAAATTTGGCTCAAATCGGCTTCGCGGTTTGGAAAAT
Source organism: Pictodentalium vernedei (assembly GCA_031216915.1). NCBI lineage: Eukaryota > Metazoa > Mollusca > Scaphopoda > Dentaliida > Dentaliidae > Pictodentalium > Pictodentalium vernedei. Next base: position 243,370,611 of record CM062288.1, read on the forward strand.
AGAAATTTGGGGCGGGGCCAAAATTTTTGCCCCTCCTTTAACATCGTCAAATATAGCCCCTCGAACTTCTCTTGAACAAACTTGAGTCTACACCTCAAACGGAAGCTGCATACCAAATATCAAGTCTCTGCTATTGCTGGTTCTTGAGAAGCAGATTTTTTAAGAATTGGCGCATTTTTGCCCCATTCCTCTGCTCAATATGAGCCGAAACCTAATTTGACAAAAAATCAAAATGCCCTTATACATCCCTTACTCACATGAAATTTCATTAATATGCGGCCAGTGGTTTGGGAGAAAAAGGCCCAAACACCACCTTCACGGCGGACGAAAAGTGATCAGAATAGCTCACCCTGACTTTCAGTCAGGTGAACGAATAAGATTTGAGTAACAAGACTCCATGAATGGCTCCAAAAGGCACAGTACCAGCAGAAATAAGTAGTAGAATAACCACAGGAAAATTTTTTATCACATTCACTTGGCAATAATTCCAACACTCGCCATCATTTTTGGGGAAGCTCTCCCTGATGTCAAGGGTTGGATTTATCAGCAAAGCAAAAATTATTATACGAGTAATTTTCTTGTGGTTATCCTAAAAGGAGACAATATATGACAAAAGTTTTTAAAATGCTAATAACAGAAATTGGGATGGGTTGAAAAAATAGGGGTGGGAGGTGATGAAACTCTAGGAATGTTTTATATTGTGGCTAAAGAATGCCAAGGGAAATTTCAGCCAAAGGACCTCAAAATTAAACAATGGTTATGCTTTTTCACAGGTAAGAAGTTATAAAATGGGTGGAAATTCCTCTCTACATTTGTTTTAGAGGTAATCTTCTCTCCATGTACTGTATTACTGAAGCTGATGGGCAGGGACGGATCCAGGAATTTTGGGGGGACACTCCTGTTTTTCAATTGAAGAATGTCCCCAAACATATTGAGATGCCTTAACTGGTAGAGTGCTAAATTATTTTCGGTCATCTAAATTTGTCCACATTTCTTTGCCTTGTTACAATTTATGGGAGAGGAGTGCCTATTGGCACTCTCCCATAATTTGTAACAAGGCAAATCTCCACAGATTAAATAATTTTACTTCAAAAATAATGTGAAGCACATTCATAGAATTCGAAGCCATTAAGTTGTGGCATCTGCACTTCAGAATAAAGCCCAAATATGGGCTTCCAGCACTCTACTAGTTAATACAGATCATTAGACCACTCCATGTGTCTTGCTTTTTATCATGTGTATAGATTTCTAAATATTGGAAATAATTGTGGGTAGATTTCAAAGTGGAATGACATTTTCCTGCAGGAATTTGGGGACATTTGGGCTCCAGAGTTTGGACGCCCATGTAACAGTTTTCAAATCGGCTCTGCATCCGTCCCTGTTGATAGGGCACACTTTAGCTCTTTCGATTAAGAATCTTGGAGATCATATCTCCCCATTTTTTTTATTTTCCAACAGATGTCTGTTGGAAATCTTTGTTGTACGTGGGTAAAATTCTTGGGTGCTCAATCACAAACATTTTGCCAGGCCACTCATTTAACCCTTTACCCAACGTAACGGCCAAAACCAACCAGCGCGATTCTCAAAAATCGCCAATGAATTTTTATTATTTTTTCATTTTTTGTCTCAAAAACATAGGTTATGACCCCTCGTTGGAACGAGCTCGTTCCAACGAGGGGTCATAACCTATGTTTTCGAGACAAAAAATGAAAAAAATTAGTATTCAAGAATTTTTTTTGCAAGTGCCGTCTGCTTTTCATGTTAGGTAAAGGGTAAAATGCAGGCAGGAGACTTGTCAGGTGAAAAAAGAAAACTAAAAATAAACTGAAATTGGCTTGCATAAAGGAAAATGTCTCCAAATCATCCATTATACCTCTCAAAAATATCCTTTTTGAATGAAGCTGTAAAGGACCTTTTATTTCTTTGAATTTACATGAAAATGGTCTGAAAGACAATTTTCAAGGAAATTTAAAGGAATAAAAATTAGCAACAAAAATTTGAAAGACCGAAATCAGCTGAAAAATCTCATTCTAAGGAATGAGTGGTTTTCAGAGAAAATGTTTACATTTGAGCACCCAACAATTTTTCCCACAGACGAGTCATTTGAAAAAAAAAATGATTGAGCATCTGACAAATTGTTTTTCATTATGCAAAATTTATTTACTTAGTGGTGTTTTAGGTCACATATTTCTGCACAATGGCTAATCATGACCTCGACAGTTTTACGGGTGGAGGAAGCCGGAGTACCCGAAGAGAACCACTGAGCAACTGTCAGCTCCCAAACATACTAATTCCACACAAGCAGGGTTTGCACTTGTTGAAGACAAGAGCACCATCGACATGCAGTATGCCTTAGTACACCACATAGGCAATGGTATTCAGCCAATACTGATTTAGCCAAGAGAGAGAATTTCAAGGTACCGAAATTTCAGTATTGAAAAATATTCAACATTTGTTGAAAATAAAAGGTCAAACTTAACATTTCGCAAAATTCACAAGAGTCCATCACCTGTGTATTTCGAAAGGCAGTCACGGCAGATCATTAGATGTAACAAAAAGGCTGAGAGAAAATTCCCAGGGGGTATTTTCACTCCGGTCTTTTGTCACATCAAATGACCATTTGGTCGCCACCTGTTTTAAATGACTTATTCTTGAAATAATGCCTTTAAAAATACACTCCAAATTTATTCTGGGAGCGTTCAAAATTCTTCAAGTGGACCCGCCCCCCCCCCCCCCCCCCCCCCCAATGTGCCTTGAAGATCTGCATGCCTTTGGCATGTTGGGGCTGCTAGGCTAGTAAAGGCCCATTTCCTGGTGTCTGTACCCCCACCCCCCACATTGAAGACTGTCTGGAATGCCGGCCCTGCAGTTTCGCCGAGATTAAATTACTCACTTTTGTGCAGGATCAGAGATCAATTCAAACACTACCTGTGCACTACTTCAAGGACTCTGACCACTATTTTCCAGGATGGCCTTAATTTACAAATGAACCTACAACTTCAGCCTCAAGGACAAGGACCCCAATTTCTTAAAACTAATGGATATGTATCGTCCCTCTGATGCAAACAGAGCACCATCTGCAATGCTAGAGCATTGCAAGTGGCAACTCGATGCACTCAAGGAATAATAGAGATGGAACACTTCATGGAAGGCTGCAAAATTCAAGGACTTCACTAGTGGGAATCCCAAGGATTTACAAAACTTCAAACGTCTGGTCATTGCATGCAAATTTTTACAGATCAAATTTCAGCTTGAATTAACACTCGGCCCGGGTAAACCCTTTATACCAGAGGGGCCACTTTTCCAGCCCAGGAACACGATACGTAAAATTGTATGTCCAATAAATGAATGTATGGGTTAGACTAATTAATGTTTAACAGGCAGCATGCTGAAAACATTAATTGGTCTACTACCCTCAAATAATGAAAAGACTCTTCCAAAGGTTACCATTTAAGAGACATGGGAAATAATAGTTCAGTGATCTGAACGTAGTGGCTACCCATCTGCGATCAGATTCTTCCCATTCAATCTGATAAAATTCCCAATCAAGTTTTTATGGGAAATCAAAAATAGGAATATAAAGCTTTCGCCCTCATTACCAGCTGCATTCGATAGTACATAGTTCCTTACATTTGGTTGGAGTTTATTGATCCAAACTATGTATTATCCTTTATTATCTTTACTTGAATACTCGCGAAGTGTCAACTAACACTTCAATATCATCCACGTTTTTGTCTAAATATAAAACATTCAAAAACAATAACCTGGTAATGGCACCGAAGCGAGTAGACTATTTCATCAATGCAGAATCGGAATCTCTATCACATTCACAGAGGAAGTTAACCTCCTCCGTGTAAATGCAATCAAGTTTTAAATTCCACATGAACGGAAAGGTTTGATTTGTTTCTAGGGAAATACCACCTGGGTTCAATTCAGCAAGCCTGAGTGTACAATAATGTGTTCAAGACAGAAATAGTCAAACCTAAATTGCTGCATACAAGCAATTGAGAAACCAATGTGCGTTATTAAGTGCTCTTTTATACATTTGGTGGCCCTGAAAAGGGCCGGGACGAACCCTCAGTTGAAGACCATGTCTTCAGTATTCCTGCGACTGCGACGACTTTCCTCCTTTTGACGCACCACCTTTCTTTGGGAGCAACACAGCTTGAATGTTTGGAAGCACTCCACCCTGTGCAATAGTAACGCCCGACAGCAATTTGTTCAGCTCCTCGTCATTTCGAACGGCCAACTGCAAATGGCGTGGAACAATCCTCGATTTCTTGTTGTCTCTTGCTGCATTTCCTGCCAATTCTAAAACCTCGGCTGCCAGGTATTCTAAGACTGCGGCCAAATAAACGGGAGCGCCAGCACCAACTCTCTCGGAATAATTTCCCTTTCTCAGTAAGCGATGAATTCTGCCAACAGGGAACTGTAAACCAGCTCTTGAAGATCGGCTCTTGGCTTTGCTCTTCGTTTTTCCGCCTTTTCCTCTGCCAGACATCTTTTCTATTATAGCAAGTGTACGTTAAAAACCTCAAATACAATGCTTTAAAAACAAAATTTTTTAACTTTCAGGCCTCCTTATATACCCATTGTCGGATCCAGCTTGTTTACGGTCCGCCAAAAGTAGTCCAATCAAAACACTGGAAACAAACGTTCTCTGAGACGTCCGTTTCGCAAAATGCGCGAAATTTGAGATTTGTATCACTTTCACCTTCACCTTCAATGTTACAACTTCCGTCTCATGCAATGGCTTTTGTTAAATGTTGAGTGTGAGTGAACGCTGATAAAAAATTGGGCCACGAAACGTTTGAACACGATGGACAGTTTGAGTTCAACACAAGTATCGCTCCTGACTAATGTAGGGATGTCAGTTGTCGGTTTTTTCATATGTTATAACATTATTCCCAAATTCAGAGAGATGTTTATGAAAGCTAATCTTTGCGGTGTTGACATGAATAAGCCCCAAACAGAGCGTGCAAAACACAAAATGTAAGGACACGTTTCACACATAACACTCATCAGAATTCAAAATCTCGCTCACTGCTGCTTTATTTCCGCATATTTTAATTATACAGTTGAAACGCTCCTTTGTAAATATTTTGTTTGAAAAAATGAAGTGGAACTTGACACAGTAGAGGCCACGGACAGTACAGCTTACGCAAGTTACGGGTCCACCTAAACACCGAAATTACTCCAAATAAGGCCATTTTGATTATGAGACTGGCATGATGGGTCTAATCATGAGCACCATAGAGCCTCAATAAAAAAATTCCCAGGTACAGGACATGGAACACTTGCCCATTCTTAGGAATGACTGCACATGAAACCAAATAGAGTGTTTTGCATATTGAATGCAATGCGAGTGGTGTGTGCAAGGCGATAAATAATGACCAAACACAGAAAAAAAAATCTATGACCATTGTGTTTATCACCCTCCTCTCATAGCTGGTGTTGCATACATAAAAATAAACTTATACAGAATATTGAAAGGTTTGCCAACAAAGACAGTGACAATAAGCCAGTTGGGTGCTGTGAACCAGTGAATTCTGACACCATCTCTGGATACTTTATGAGAATAGTTTTCACGACTGTGATTAAATATTTAAAATAATAAGCAAAGAGTGAAAAATACGACATAAAACGGGTAATTCCAGTGTTTAGGAGGACCACACCCTACATGTGTGAAGAAAACCCCAAACCGATCCATTTATCATGCAGGTTTAACATAAAGGGTCATGTCCAGCATTAATAGATTAAGAATGGATGTAATCATGGACTGGCCGAAGTTATTCCCATACAAGTCGGGAATAAGAGTTTTCATTGAGACGTGTATCCCACCTTCGGCAACCACGTTAAGTCCTTGTCCAAGACTCTTCACCCCCATTGCCCATGAGGGGGCACAGCAACATTGTGTACTAAGGTGTACTGCAAGTCAATGGTGCACCTGTCGTCAACCAAAGCTAACCCTGCTTGTGTGGAGTTAGTATGTTGGGGAGCTAACAGTTGCTTGGTGGTTCTCTCCTCCATCCCTAAAACTGTCAAGGTCATGATTAGCCCTTGTGCCGAAATATGTGACCTTGAACACCAATAAATAAATAAATTGAGACATATCCTTCAAGGTTTTGTTGAGTTGGCCTGCATGTATACCTACAAATTGAGTTTGGTTCTGGTAGGACGATTTTTTGCAGAGTTACCTTTAACTTTGTTTATGACTCCAGGGTATTTTTTGTATTTAAAAATCATGGGTATCTACAAATCTAGTTCATGTTTGGTCCTGGTGGGATGACCTTGAACTTAGTTAATAATGTGAAAACTCAGAATTAGTTTCCCAGACTTTTGTTGCTTGCCGAGGCATACATGCATTGACACAGGGACCAGCCGTGAGGGCGACTAGGGCGATTAAGTCGCCCTTCTAAGCCCAAAGTCGCCTAGAAAAATAGTCGGGGCGATTACAAGTCGCCCTCTAAAAATTGGCCAAAATGAGAAAAGGCTGAACTGAGTGATGCGAGGTTTACATGAAAACGAGTATTTTCAAAAATCGAATGTGCTCGAGTGTGATAAATGGGCATTTTAATTCGTCAAATAAACGTCCATTTATTTGAAATCACACGACAAGCAATTGTCGCTTTCGGCGTATTTTTTTTATTTCTATTTTGTTGCGTTCCAGTCGGAGCTTCAAGCGTCGAAACGAAAATAAGTGACTTACGCGACTCAACAAAACAACCCAGTTTGAAAGTAGGTTACGTCGCTTGGGATGCCGAAAATGTATACACAACGGACGTATTTTATAACACATTATTTTCATTTCGATTTGCTGACGACTGTTAACTGTTGGGCTGTCTATTCCCAGAAAAACACGAATGGAATTGAAACACCTGAAAAAAAGCTTTGGTGATGTCAATGTCAAGAAAAGCTTTGTACAGGACACAAGTGTGCATGTGGGCGATCTTGAAAAAGGGTCCTCCTAAACATCGGAATGACATGAAATGACGCGGAATGACACCGGAATGCCATAAAAATGATGCGGAATGACATTTCTTTTACAAAATACTCGACCCCAGAATGTATTTTGTTTATTAACTAACAAAGTACCTCCCAAACAACCTTCTTACATCTGGTCCTGTTCACACTTTCAGACTTAGGAAATTATTAGCTTAGTAGACTTTGTTGAAAGGCAACCACAGGAGGGTGATGGGGGATTGGCACGAAGAAGAGGTGAGGGGTCATGAAGGAGAAGGTAGCAATGGGGGATTTTCAGTCAATAATTACATTGTGATTTTTTAACCTGGCACAGATGCATCATAGACAACTGGACCTGGATTATTTGTGCGTTAATGGTGGACCATAAATTGAAAATATGAAGGGGTGGCGGGGGTGGTACATGAATCTTCTTAATTTTCCCCACTTGCCTATGAAGTCTCCCTACATGACTCTGCAGTCTCCCTATTTTTTCTGGAGGGAGACTTGAAGTCTCCCTAAAATTCCCCCCTAGGCTGGTCCCTGCATTGACACATCTAGTTTCTGTCAACTGCCACCGAGTAGGGCTGCAACGATTAATCATGATACATTGCTCACAATTCAGTACGTATCATTGTTCACTATGTATCACGATACGATAAATATACACAACATCGGGCAAAACAATTTCTTAGATTTTGAAAGCTGGTGCACTGAAACCCTCTTTTTTGCATACCAGTGACAGTGGTAAATATACCATTAACACAGGATTATTCAGTTAACCAAAATTAAGTGAATTCCCTCTAATTTACTAAATTTTTTATTTGATTAATCCACTATATCTTCTCTGACGGGGCTCAAACAGGATATAAGGGATTAAATTGTTTGCAAAAAATTTCTGAGAGGGAAATAACGCCGAAAAATGGGTAATAAAATCGAAAACCTGAAATTAATGAATGCCAATGGTTATCAATTTGAGAAGTTACATATTGTTTAAAGAGTGCATTCAACAGTTTGTAATACAAGGAAGCTGCTGGAAATGAATACGTGTCGTTTAAAGTATAGGATAGTTCTATTTGCATGCCATGGGAGATCATGTGTATCAGGATATATATCGCATACTGCAGACTGAATTGTGATACATATCATATCGTTAGGGAAGCATATTGCTGCAGCCCTACCACCGAGTCAGTTTTTTGGTTAACTGGACAGTTCTAACATGGGTATAAACGATTGACTCAACTAGACTTGTTGTCTTGTTGTGGGTATTTAATTGATAATCCGTTTTCACTTGAGCAAATTCCATTCGCGATTTGCAATATAGTAAATAGCAACGTGACATTTAATTTTACATTATTGCAGGTCTCTTGCAGCTGATTATTGGTTGCTGCTCAACATGATTCCACCATTCATTCGTACTAGATCATTCAACTTGGCAAAAATTTCACGCGACCCGGCAACAATTTGGCACATCCAGGCTTGTCATTTTGAAAATTGCAGGAGGGCCATTATGGTTCGCCTCAAAGCACCCCAGGAGGGCCATTTTGGGTTTGCCTAAAATGACCCCAAGAGGGCCATTTATGATTTGCAGGGGTCATTTTGTTTCAGCCTGATGGGTAGACAACTAATATAATTTTAAGGTACATGGTTTGTGTAATTATGATATACATCATCACGTAATGTATAGATGCAGGCTTGAATATTTGGATGCAAGATACCAGGTTACCCATGACACTCACCAACAGTGAGTGTTATAGTTAGCTTGCATCCAAATAACCAAGCCCGTATCTATACATACATGATGACTGTGCTCACTGCCACATGCCGATAACTTGGGGCGAATCAATCAGGTTTGGGGGACGAATCGTCCCGGCTATGATTTTGGAACGAAACATCCCAGGCGAATTGTCAGGGGTCGAACTGGCTTGGGGATGATACATCCCTTAATCGCGTGTGACCTGAGAGTTGTTTCAGTCTGATGTCCAGTGTATTTACTAATTACAACTTTGGAACTGGTAGACCCCCCGCTCATATTTGGAAAGTTACTTACTGTCTCTGGGTGACTCTGCTGACGACACGCTACAAACTTCACAAATTGCGCTTCGTTACATGTACCTCCTCCAATCCGCGGAAATTGCCAGTTGAGGCGGCCGATTTTGAGGTGCCTCTGCCTGAATTAATGGGCCACAGAAATTGGGGTTATGCAGACGTTTACCGTCCACTTAATTTTGAACTCAGATGGGCGGCCGGGGGGCGGTCGCCCGCCTCAAAATGACAAGCCTGCACAACCTGTTTTTCGTTTGCATGTTTTTCACTTTATGTAACCTCCCCATGACCCAAACAGCTGTTCACCTAAAATTGACAAGCCTGGCTAAGCAATTGGATATGGACAGGTTGTATTCTAGTTGGTAATTCAGGACATTTTCCAGGCCCTTAAGGGTTACACTACCTGTGTGGGAATGGAGGAAAGTTTATGTTTCTGGAAAGATCTCGCGGTGAATATTCTAGAATTTTCACAGTTGAACCATTGCACAAACTTTCTGCTTTAATCTTTAAGATCAAACTCATTTAACCCTTTACCTAACGTAACGGCCAAAACCGACCAGCGCTATTCACAAAAATTGCCAATCAATTTTCATTATTTTTTTAATTATTTGTCTCCAAAACACGAGCTCGTTCCAATGAGGGGTCATAACCTATGTTTTTGAGACAGAAAATGAAAAAAAATAGTTTGTAATTATGATTAGAGATTGTTTTGTTAATTTTATGGGAACATCTATTAGCCCTTTACCTACTGAATTAACCACATCTGCCCATATAAAAAATTTCAACAAAACTGTGGGTGAACTCCCATTGGAACAAGCTCATTCTAGTGTTGCATGGCTTATATTTCATCTAAATTTGAGAGAATTCATTTGGATTCTCACGAAAATGGTTGCAAGAATCCATACCTGCTATGAGTTTCCCAGAATCCCATGAGGCCACCGTCGTTGAGCTCTAGTTGTATACTTATAACACATGTGACATATTAACACATTTTAACTCTTTACCCAACACTGCTTCTTAATTTTAAAAACGTACACTAAATTTGATAATTTAAAAAAAAAAAAAGAAGCCAATATTTACCGATAAAACCTTGCAAATATTAGTGGCCATTATAATTTGACTATAAAAATTGATAGTCACAATTGATAGGGCTGCAACGATTAATCATGAAACAAACGCATCGCGATTCATTCTGTGACGATACTAGAGCTAAAATGGTTAAAGGGTTTTCTTGATCGATTAATCACATGGATTAACCTTGGTTAGATGATTAATCATTTACCCTAATAGGCAGCTGCATAATTGCTGTACCGTTGATGATTTACAGCATATTAACTCTTTACCCAACATAACCAGAAAAAATGGCCAGCATGATAATTGATAGTCGCAATTGATAGGGCTGCAACGATTAATCATGAAACAAATGCATCATGATTCATTCTGTGACGATACTAGAGCTAAAATGGTTAAAGGGTTTTCTTGATCGATTAATCACATGGATTAACCTTGGTTAACCGATTAATCATTTACCCTAATAGGTAGCTGAATAATTGCCGTACCATTGATGATTTACAGCATATTAACTCTTTACCCAACATAAGTTACATAGCCAGAAAAAAAAACGGCCAGCACTTTATACAAAAGTCTCCATTCAAATTTTATTATGTTTTCAACTTTTGTCTCAAAAACATAGCTTATGACCTCTCATTGGGATGAGCTCGTCCCAATGAGGGGTCATAAGCTATATTTTTGAGACAAAAATTGAATTTTTTTAGTAATTTAAGAATTTATTTTGCAAGTATCGTCCTTCAACCGCTTTGGGTAAAGGGTTAAGAATGACCAATTCCAGCTACTGATACATGCACTTGAACAAGTATGTCAGCACGTAACTTGCATGCTTTACTCTGTCTCATATAATTGATGTGTGTCAGTGTGACAACATGGGCCTGTTTTGGAGCAAGTTTTTTCCTTTGTTAGCCTATATAATACAATAGTTCAAAAGTAACGGTTAATCGATCAATTACTTCTTTGATCGATCACGGCGTTGATCATTGGTCAATCGATTCAGCTGGAGACGATACATATCATGATAGGCTTGCACTGTAGATAGATAGATATTTTATTTAACGGCATATTTTTAAATACATGCAGTTGCATTTCTTACTATGTGTAATACATATACAGAAGTAATAATCTATACCGCTGGGAGGTGACATAGCCAGATTGGCTGTCTTCCTGTATCATGATACATGTGAACCAAAAATTTCATGAATATTTTGTTAACCCTTTACCCAACGAATCGCCCACATCCACCCGCGTAATATGCAAATTCAGCAGTTGAAAAAATATTATATTTTTATACTGTACCAATGACCCAGACTTAGCTGGTGCTAACTCGAACAAAACCAGGGCCAAACACAAATTTTGCCCCCCAATCCCCAAAATTTGCATCCAAAACAAAAAGAAATCATGTCCTAAAGGACCTCCATACTACGCCCCCACTGCGCATGCGCAGTGTCACGGACGTCCCGAAATTGGCGCCAATTATCATTCTCTGTTTGGCCCTTCATCAGTCAACATCTCACTGATCTTTGTGCTTGTAAATCTCAGTTTAAAGGATGCCAGACACGTAATTTTTGGAGAAATGGTGATTCTAAGGAGGATATAGAAGGAGGAGAGGAAAAAGAAGTGACAAAAAATAATCAGGGCTGTACTTAAAATTTTTTGATGAAATATGTCAAGTTGCCTATTTTCGAGGCATGGGCCTCTTGTTGTCATTCTTGCTAAAGGTTGCACTGCTTATTCAGTGTTTCCTCTCCCCTAGCCTTCTAAAGTCCCCCCCTTGCAATTCTCCCATGCTTTTGGCATATTTTTGAGAAAGTTCATTTCTAAAATTTTCCTGGGAGAGTTGCTTGGATACAGAATGTTTTCTGTTATTTTCCCCATAGTTACGTTTTCACCCCAGGGGTTTGTGCGAGTAACTAGGACTTGATGTTGACTTTTCACAATGAAAGGATATTGTTCAAATTGTAATGGGAAGAAATCTTCCCCTGACTTTCATGATCATTGTATTAATTGTAGTCAGTGTTCTCGCACTAATCCCTGTCCTATATGTCAACATTGGGTTGATAAACATTGGAAACGTGTGTCACGGTATGTTGTTTCTGGAGAAAGGGCTATGCCGGCTCTTTCTCCGCAAGGTCACTCTACTCTCCCAGTTTCTATTTCAGAGGAACAAGAACAGGGTGATGTTTCCATGTTATCTTCTACAAGTGTGCGTCCGTCGTCACAAATGAATTCAGAGCTAGCGGCAAAAGTGCTCATGGAGATTAGACAAATGTCGTTCGCTAGCTCGCCCGGTGTAGTGTCCATTCACCGAATGGTTCGGCAGCCGGGTTCGTCCGATGCGGTCCAGGAGGAAATTTTGGGTGATGCGAGCACTATAAACATACTAGGTGCACACCCAGTGACGGCGGATAGTAAGCGAGAACGGAAGAAGCCTTTGAGTCCGGTTCCTAGCTCGTCCAGGTCCAGCCGGACCGCGAGCGAGAGAGGCCCCTCTCTCGTACAACAACATCTGGGACCAGATGTTGTGGTACAAAATGTGTCGCAAGCGGAGCATACGTCCGTCGCTCGGGACGCTCCGTTGTATAGGCAGTCCGCGGAGACTGCTAAGGCTTCTTCTTCTCGTCAGCGCACACGACCGCACCTTGGCTGCGTGACCGCCGATATTTTACCAGCTTCGCCGATCAAGGATTCTTCGGCGACCAGGTCACACCATCCGGCAGCCAGGGATTCGAGACCGATGGACTCCGGACGTTCGCATAGAAAAAGTATGCGGGAGCCATCTGATGCGGAGCTGCCCTCGACGAAGCAGCGAAAGACTGCGCCTCCGCAGGTCTCGACGCCGGACATTCTTGTGCAGATAGCACAGCTTATCGCAGCATCCCAGCAGCCGACAGATACGGTGTCGGATCGAGAATTATCCGACGGCGCTGGGTCGGTACGCTCCGCCGAAGCATCGGGGGCGGACGACAGGGAACATCATGAGGTCCGACCGGATGGTGAAAGGGATACGGATGATTTGGAGCTATCCCTTTCGGAACAACATAAAGCTGCCGTGGACTTCATCCGGCACTTTCTCCCTCAAGTTGTTCCGTCGGGCCAGATTGCTGCGGTTCCGGACAAGAGGATTATAGCGTCATTGGACTCTGAATTTTTTGAGCAGTTCAGGGACATCGCTCCCGAGTTTCCGTCGCAGTCCAATAATGTTGCAAGAACATTTGAATTATTGAACGACGCTGTATTTAAACTTGCTTCCAAGACGGGGAAAGCAGGTTTCTTGTCCGCTAATACTCTCAACCTGCCTTTCATTAATGCAAGGAATAAATTCGACACGGCAGGACAGGGTATCCCGAGAGTTCCTCTGCGTATGGACGACGAGGCGGAAGACTTAGAGCTATCATTACCGTCGTCGGCTTCTATTCCAACCGCGGTGTTGGAAACAGCTATTGTGTCTAACAGAGCCATTTTAGATGCCTTATCTTACGCAGATCACCTAACTAAGGCGTTATCACTGCGCCTTCAAGGGAAAGAGTTTCAGGATATACAATCCTCTTTAAGACTTCTTTCAAGGGCAGTAGCTTATTCCACGTGTAACTCCGCCCTTTCAGTGGCAAACCTGGAGTTGGTTAGACGTGACGCAGCCCTAGCTACATCCACACTCGTGGATTCTAAGGTGAAGAATTCTCTTAGAGTCGCTTCGGTCTCCGGAGAACTTCTCTTTGACGGCAAGCTTTCTGCTATTTATGATAAAATTACAAAGAAAGCTTCGGATTCTCTGTTGTTCAAATCTGCTTCTAAGAAGTCGGATACAGCAGACAAGAATAAGACAGGCACTTCTGGGTCTAATGCACCCAAGAGAGGTTCCTATAGAGGTTCCGGTGCGTCCTCTTGGTCTTATTCGAGAGACCGTCAGGGTAGCGACTCTCGTTCGGGACGTCCTTCGGGCCGGGACAACCGGTCGGACGCCCCGAGGTCGACGGGGCGAGGTGCGGGTCGTGGAGGACGTGGTTTCTCCTACCGCAGGCCTCGCAGGTCCAGGAGGTGATGGCTTAAACCTCTATCGTGTACCGGTTGGCGGAAGGTTGTCGAGCTTTTCACAAGAATGGGCGTCGATTACAGACGACCCTTGGGTGAGAGGAGTGACTTCGGAAGGTCTAAAGATATCCTTCAAACGAAAGCCTCCATTAACTCGAAGTCCAAAGTGGACTCAACTTCCGTCAAATCCGCAGAAAAGAGACGCTCTGTTATCAGAGGTGCAGTCTCTTTTAATGAAGAACGTGGTGGAGGTCGTAGAAAACCAGGAAACTCCGGGATTCTACAGCCATCTGTTTCTGGTTCCGAAACCAGACGGCTCGTTCCGTCCAGTCATAGATTTGAGCTGGATAAACAAGCTGATCGTCGCTCCGAAATTTTATATGGAGACGATTCGGTCGGTCAGAGCGAGTATTCGGGTGAACGATTATGCAACAAGCATAGATCTCAAAGATGCGTACTTTCACGTCATGGTACATCCGACATTCCGAAAGTATCTACGCTTCGCAGTCCTGGGAGTGGTGTATCGATTCCGGGCGATGTGCTTCGGATTGAATCTAGCACCCTGGGCTTTCACTCGGGTAATGAACTCGGTAATGATCTATTTCCGAGCTCATTCGTCTGCGGTAACGTCGGCCTACCTGGACGACATTCTTCAGAGGTACGGCAACGAGTTAACGCTTCAGAACGATGTTCAGAATCTACTTCTATTGCTCCGACGTCTTGGTTTTATAGTAAACGAGGAGAAGTCGGATCTGGTGCCGTCCAAGTCATTCACTCATCTGGGAATGAGCTTCGAGACGCACAACAATCTCGTTCGTCTGCCGTTAACCAGAGCGAAATTAGTCAGTTGTTACGCTCGCTATTGTCTGCACGCAGACAAAGTCACAGCGAGAGAATTTATGAGACTGATAGGTCTGTGCGGAGCCGCTGCGGATCTCATTCCGATGGGGCGGTTACGCACACGTCCTCTCCAAATTTTCTTGACTCAGAATTGGAGTGTGAAAATTCATTCGCTCGACGTAGACGTTCTCTTGTCAGATCAAGTGAAACAAGAGATTCAGACTTGGGCAAACATTCAGTGGTTAACTCAGGGAGTTCCGCTGCAGTTGCCGGATCCGAGTTTTACCATTATGACGGATGCCAGTCAAACAGGTTGGGGTGCATCATTAATCCCAACGGATTCGAGATGCCAGGGTCTTTGGGATCCGCAATTCCTGTGCAAGCACATAAATATCAAGGAAATGATGTCAATTTGGCTTGCGTTACGTCATTGGATGGACATTATTCACAATGCTCATGTCCAAATCCTATCCGACAATACGACAGTAGTGGCGTATATACGGAATCAGGGAGGCACTCATTCAGTTCTGTTGTTCAATCTAACGGAAAGAATCCTTCTGTTTGCGCTAGAACATCACGTTCTTCTTTCGGTCCGGCACATACCGGGTCGTCTGAATGTGCTAGCAGACTCTCTTTCACGAAAGGGTCGCTTGTTGCCGTCGGAGTGGACTCTCAACAAACAAGTATTCAATCAGATTTGCTACCAATGGGAACGGCCAATGATAGACTTATTTGCGACACATCTCTACAATCAGTTGCAGACGTATGTGTCTCCGTGTCCGGATCCAAGAGCATTTGCAGTAGACGCTCTGTCGATCCCTTGGGACGGAATGATAGGATATGCGTATCCTCCAGCGCCGTTAATTCAACAAGTATTGCTAAAGATAAAACAATCTCAATGCAAGATTCTGTTGGTAGCATCTCTGTCGCCACAGAGACCGTGGATAAATCTACTCAGGTGTCTGTTGTTGGACCTACCGCGAAAGCTTCCTCCACAGGAGGATCTTCTTTCGCAGGGGAAATCGCGCCAACTCCATCACAACCCGCAAGGTCTCAACCTTCACGTTTTTCCGTTGTGCGGTCCTTCTTGCATGGCAAGCACTTTACAGGACGAGCAGTGGACGCGATTTCTAACTGTAGGAGGACCTCCTCTTCGCTAAACTATGCGGCTAAGTGGAAGGTTTTTCGTCGTTGGTGTAGGGATCATTCTGTAGATTTATTCGATCCCTCTATACCAGACATTGCAAACTTTCTAGTATACTTGTTTGACGAAATCAAACTGCAGCCTGTTACTATTAAGGGTTATAGGTCTATGTTATCTGATACCTATGCACATCATGATAGTTTACAAATTGGATCTAATGTCTCTTTATCTAAGTTGGTTAGAAACTTCTCGATAAATAGACCCAGAACTCTTAGATTAATTCCTAAATGGAATTTAGCTTGGGTTCTTCTTAAATTGAAGGAAAAGCCATTTGAACCTCTTGGGACAGTAGATTTCAAATTCTTATCTTATAAGACAGCTTTTCTCTTAGCTTTCTCTTCTGCTAGAAGAGTCAGTGAGCTTCATGCACTGTCGGTGGATGATTCTCACTATCGTAGTGTCAGGAACACTATCACCTTCACTACTAATGTGGGTTTTTTAGCTAAGAATCAGGCTCCTAATAAATATCCGGAACCTATTGTTATTAAGGCTCTTCCGTCTTCAGACGGGCATAGGCCTTTACTCTGTCCTGTTAGAGCGTTACGTATCTATAAACAGAGATCTCAGTTTATCAGAAAGGGACGGAAACGTTTCTTTCTGTCTTTGATGCCTAATAGAAAGGACATTTCGGTCCATTCTATTGCTAGATGGATTCAATTAACTATCCGTACTGCTTATGAGAGTTTATCTTCTTCTCAGCAGTCTGTGCTTAAGATTTCCGCTCATGAAGTAAGAGCTCTTGCTACTTCTTGGGCTTATGCTAATAGTGTTGCTATTACAGATTTAATGAAGGCTGCTTATTGGTCTCGGCCATCCACATTCACGAATTTTTATCTCAGAAATATTGAGTCCATTTCTGGAGACCTGCATTGTTTAGGTCCGTTATCTGTTGCTCAGAATGTTGTCCACTAAACAGTTGCAACTATAGTTATGCAGGCTTTCTGTTTCCGGCAGTGACTCCGTCCGGCTGCCCTCTTCGCTCTGGGCTATTTGACCCAGGGCAAGGGGAAGGGGGGGGGGGGGGGGGGGGGGGGGTGTTCCCTTAGGTCACCTGCTTTATAGTGAAAAGCAAGGGAATGCCTCCTCCAAGTCAGTATTTCTGAGTTGCTTCCGGGATGGTTTTAAAGTGTAATATTAATTTTAAAATTCATTCATGTCTTATTTTTAAAGTGTAGCTCGGTGTGAAGCATTTGTATATGTCAAGTGTCAAACGGGCTTTAATATACAATACTCGGACACTTTTAAATGACTATAAAGAGTCTCAGTTCTCTGGACTACTTTATTTATTGGCTTACTTTAAAAATAATTAGTATAAGGGATATACTGGATGTTAATATTATGAATGAATATTATTGTGCTCAATTATTAAGGGTATTGTATCTTTCTAATTTAATATTAAATAAGAAAGATACATGTAAAGCCTAATACTCCTTTTCTCCTTAAGGGGTTACCTCTTTATTATATAGTTGAGCTTATTGGATTTTCCTCTATGTCCTAGGCCCTCCAGCCTGTTTACTATTCAGCTAAGTCTGGGTCATTGGTACAGTATAAAAATGTTAAAAAATTTATAGTAATTTATATATTTTTTATACTTACCAATGACCCAGACGGGGATGGCCCTCCCAGGAGTTGGGAACTCTTGCCTCCCTCTGAGTACATAGCGCTGACCAGGCACTGCCAGTAAGAATGATAATTGGCGCCAATTTCGGGACGTCCGTGACACTGCGCATGCGCAGTGGGGGCGTAGTATGGAGGTCCTTTAGGACATGATTTCTTTTTGTTTTGGATGCAAATTTTGGGGATTGGGGGGCAAAATTTGTGTTTGGCCCTGGTTTTGTTAGAGTTAGCACCAGCTAAGTCTGGGTCATTGGTAAGTATAAAAAATATATAAATTACTATAAATTTTTTAACTTTTCGAAAGATTTCAACAAAACCATATTATGTGACCCCACTTTGGAATGAGCTCGTCAAGCTCGTTCCAAAGAGGGGTCACATGGTATGGTTTTGTTGAAATTTTTTGAAAAAATTTTAAAAATGATATTTAAAATAATAAATTTTGAAATCGTCTGCGTTGGGTAAAGGGTTAATGACAATTCTAAAATGGTTACATCAATGCCTACTGGCATCTATTATGTGAAGTTTCCTTTTGAAATTGGGTTTATAGAAGTTAGAATTTACATTGTTTTTGAGTAATCGTTGAATATCCCCGTGGGAACCCCGGGAAGTACGCAGCACTTGTTTACTGTGGTCAACCAGTTCCGCTTTACTAGTAAAATAGGACCCAGTCACCAATGCTTGGGGTGAAAGTCCTCTAAAATGGGCAACATGTTGATCAACGATTGACTAAACTTGACTTCATCTCCATGTTGTGTCACGATTAGCCATGGTGCATAAATATGTGACGTTAACCACCAACAAACAAACAAATCGTTGAATAGCGCAAACCATTAACCTCAATTTTAAATCTTTATATAACACTACGAGGAAACAAATAAAAAAAATTCCAAGAAAATAGAAGAGTGTGTCATCATGTTATTGTTTTGCAGTCAAAAAGTTTGAGAAATCTAATTTCATTGAAAGGAATTTACATGATCCTGACTGTATGATGATTGTTATTTGGCTAATGTGTGGATATCAAGACTTTTCCTTCCCTCACCAGTCCAGAAGTAATGTGAGGACACAAGAAGGAAATCTGTTATGGACCACTGGGTTACCAGGTGGTCCATAACAGCAGAATTCCTTCTGGAGTCCTCACATTTCTACTGGACTAGCAAAAATAAGTAATAGAAAGATCCAACCACACAGTGACAAGTAGAGCTGTAGGTTAACCGAAACCGAACTGAGGTTTTTAGTTTTTTAAAAAAAAACGAAACCGTCAACATCCTGTAATCTTAGGTTTTTCGTTTTCAGCTCACCTGAGCAAAGCTCAAGGGGAGCTTTACTAATCACTTTCTGTCCGGCGTCCGGCGTCGTCCGTCCGGCGTTAACTTTACATTATCGACTTCTCCTCCTAAACCACTAGCCCAATTTTATTCAAATGTTGGCTAAATGTTTATTACCTAATGCCAATTCAGATTTGTTCAAATGAAGTTGCCCCTCCTCCTGGGTGGTGCCACGCCCCCAAGGGGCACCAAAATCTTTGTAAATCTTCTTCTCATGAACCAGCAGTAGCAGAGACTTGATATTTGGTGTGCAGCTTCCTTTTGAGGTGTAGACTCAGATTTGTTCAAGAGAAGTTTGTGGGGCTATACTTGGCGTCGTTATGAGAGGGGCAAAATTTTTTGCCCCGCCCAAAATTTCTATTTTCCAAACCGAGAGGCTGATTTGAACCAAATTTTATGTGAGGGCTTATTGGGTCATGAGTACTTGATTTATGCAAAAAAAAATTTTCCCGCGGCCCCATGGGAACCGCAGGAGCTAAAAATAGAAAAAAATCAAAACGCCCATATCTCCAAAACTGCACGGCACTGAGAATTTTTATTTGGTGTGCAGCTTCCTTAGGACCAACAGAAAGGATTGGTAAAAAAAAATTGCCATCGGTTTTATCATAGGGTACAGTTTCGGGACTTTGAAAAAGTGCTGAGTCAGCACTTTTTAACACTGTAGGCAATGGGAAAAACATTAAAAAATCTTCTTCTCCAGATCCAGCAGGCAGAATCTTTTGATATTTGGTATGCAACATTGTAGGGTGGATCTGATTCAAGTTTGTTCAAATCGGCCCCCTGGGTTCATATTTGGGCTCAGTGTAGGAGCCCGATTTCGAACTTAGTGCATTTCAGGCAAATTTCTTAAAAAATCTTCTTCTCCAGAACCAGCAGGCAGAATCTTTTGATATTTGGTATGCAACATTGTGGGGTGGATCTGATTCAAGTTTGTTCAAATCGGCTCCCTAGATTCATATTTGGGCTCACTATAGGAGCTCGAATTCGAATTTAGTGCATTTCAGGCAAATTTCTTCAAAAATCTTCTTCTCCAGATCCAGCAGGCAGAATCTTTTGATATTTGGTATGCAACGTTGCGGGGTAGATCTGATTCAAGTTTGTTCAAATCGGCCCCCTGGATTCATATTTAGGCTTACTATAGAAGCCCGAATTCGAACTTAGTGCATTTCAGGCAAATTTCTTAAAAAATCTTCTTCTCCAGATCCAGCAGGCAGAATGTTTTCATATTTGGTAAGCAACATTGTGGGGTGGATCTGATTCAAGATTGTTCAAATCGGCCCCCTGGGTTAATATTTGGGCTCAGTATAGGAGCCCGATTTCGAACTTAGTGCATTTCAGGCAAATTTCTTAAAAAATCTTCTTCTCCAGATCCAGCAGGCAGAATCTTTTGATATTTGGTATGCAACATTGTAGGGTGGATCTGATTCAAATTTGTTCAAATTGGCCCCCTGGGTTCATATTTGGGCTCAGTATAGGAGCCCTATTTCGAACTTAGTGCATTTAGGCAAATTTCTTAAAAAATCTTCTTCTCCAGATCCAGCAGGCAGAATCTTTTGATATTTGGTATGCAACATTGTGGGGTGGATCTGATTCAAGTTTGTTCAAATCGGCCCCCTGGGTTTATATTTGGGCTCAGTATAGGAGCCCAAATTTGAACTTAGTGCATTTCAAGCAAATTTATTAAAAAATCTTCTTCTTCAGATCCAGCAGGCAGAATCTTTTGATATTTGGTATGCAACATTGTGGGGTGGATCTGATTCAAGTTTGTTCAAATCGGCTTCCTAGATTCATATTTGAGCTCACTATAGAAGCTCGAATTCGAACTTAGTGCATTTCAGGCAAATTTCTTAAAAAATTTTCTTCTCCAGATCCAGCAGGCAGAATCTTTTGATATTTGGTATGCAACATTGTGGGATGGATCTGATGCAAATTTGTTTGAATCGGCTCCCTAGATTCATATTTGGGCTTCCTATAGAAGCTCGAATTCGAACTTAGTGCATTTCAGGCAAATTTCTTAAAAAATCATCTTCTGCAGATCCAGCAGGCAGAATCTTTTGATATTTGGTATGCAACATTGCGGGGTGGATCTGATTCAAGTTTGTTCAAATCGGCCCCCTGGATTCATATTTGGGCTCACTATAGAAGCTCGAATTCAAACTTTGTGCATTTCGGGCAAATTTCTTCAAAAATCTTCTTCTCCAGATCCAGCAGGCAGAATCTTTTGATATTTGGTATGCAACATTGCGGGGTGGATCTGATTCAAGTTTGTTCAAATCGGCCCCCTGGATTCTTATTTGGGCTTAATATAGAAGCCCGAATTCGCACTTAGTGCATTTCGGGCAAATTTATTAAAAAATCTTCTTCTCCAGATCCAGCAGGCAGAATCTTTTGATATTTGGTATGCAACATTGTGGGGTGGATCTGATTCAAGTGTGTTCAAATCGGCTTCCTAGATTCATATTTGGGCTCACTATAGAAGCTCGAATTCGAACTTAGTGCATTTCAGGCAAATTTCTTAAAAAATCATCTTCTCCAGATCCAGCAGGCAGAATCTTTTGATATGTGGTATGCAACATTGCGGGGTGGATCTGATTCAAGTTTGTTCAAATCGGCCCCCTGGATTCATATTTGGGCTCACTATAGAAGCTCGAATTCAAACTTAGTGCATTTCGGGCAAATTTCTTCAAAAATCTTCTTCTCCAGATCCAGCAAGCAGAATCTTTTGATATTTGGTATGCAACATTGCGGGGTGGATCTGATTCAAGTTTGTTCAAATCGGCCCCCTGGATTCATATTTGGGCTTAATATAGAAGCCCGAATTCGCACTTAGTGCATTTCGGGCAAATTTATTAAAAAATCTTCTTCTCCAGATCCAGCAGGCAGAATCTTTTGATATTTGGTATGCAACATTGTGGGGTGGATCTGATTCAAGTTTGTTCAAATCGGCTTCCTAGTTTCATATTTGGGCTCACTATAGAAGCTCGAATTCGAACTTAGTGCATTTCAGGCAAATTTCTTAAAAAATCTTCTTCTCCAGATCCAGCTTCAGAATCTTTTCATAATTGGTAAGCAGCATTGTGGGGGTGGATCTGATTCAAGTTTGTTCAAATCAGCCCCCTGGGTTTATATTTGGGCTCCGTATAGGAGCCCAAATTTTAACTTAGTGCATTTCAGGCATATTTCTTAAAAAATCTTCTTCTCCAGATCCAGCAGGCAGAATCTTTTGATATTTGGTATGCAACATTGTGGGGTGGATCTGATTGTGATTCATGAACGTATTTATTTGTAAAGTTGATAGAATCTTAGACAAAATTTGCAGAAAAGATCTACTATAGAAGGGGTGGTATCCAGGGTGAACCGTTTACCCAAATCTAGCAGTACTAATGCATTATTCACACAAATCTCCGTTCAAATTTTATGACCCCTCATTGGAACACACGCATTCAGCTCATTCCAACAAAGGTCATATGCCATGTTTTCGAGACAAAGGAATAAAAATTTTAGTTATTCATGAAATTTTTAGGCAACTGTTGTCTGTTATTCACATTGCTTCATGAAATTTCAGTACTTTTAGAAGTTAGCTCAGTAATCAAGGGTTAATTCCCCTTAATTAAATGTCGCCTCTAAAAAACAACCACTTTGCATATCTTACCTTTTTACCAGCATAACTGCCAAAACTTGTCTGCATTCTTCGCAAAAATCGCTATTCAAATTTTAATTTTTGTCTCTTAAACATACATGTACTTATCGCTTGTAAATACCCCATTGGAATGAGCTTTTTGAGCTCATTCCAATGAGAGGTCGCACACCATGCTTTTTGAGTCAAAAAAGCAATTTTTTTAGTTATTCCAGAATTTCGTACGTAAAACACAGCTTTATGACTTCACATTAAAATGAGCTCTCTAAGCTTGTTCCAATCAACATTCACGCACTATGTCTTTCACACAAAAAATAAAATTTTCCATTTATTCAGGAATTTTGTTTGCAAGAACACTCTTACCCCCCCCCCCCCCCCACACACACACACACACAAACACACACACACACACACACACACACAAACACAGACACACACATCTAAAAGTTCGTCAGCAAAAAAACAGTTACTTCAGTTTTTAAATGCATTATAGGAACAACTTGCCTAATCAAATTTAAATACTTTTGCATCATTCTGTATCTAGAACAAACCATTTACCATATCTTTACGCAAAATTCTCCAGCATCATTCACAAAAAAACACCATTATTTATATATTCACATTTCTGTCTTAAAAATATACCTGATCTTCCCATACCCCTATTGGAATAAGCTGTTTGAGCTTGTTCCAATGATGATAAAAAAACTAATATTTTGGAAAATTTGTGAAAATTTTTGTTTTCTTGCATGCAAATATATACATGTAGCACATGGAAGATATCCACAGTTGGGGAGAGATGTCCAAGGCTATCTCTTCACATTCCTTGTTTGTGCTTCATGCTAAACCAGTTTGTCTGCAGAGATAAATTTGCTTTATTAAAAATCATTGGAGATTGGCCACACACCAATGATTTTAAATAAAACTAATTTTAGGTAACAAAATGTTGAACTTCAAACAAAATCTATCACTCAACCAGTTAATGTTGATGAGGCATGACATGGTGAAGGTGACCTAAAATACTTCTTAGAGTCACTTTGTCAGGTGAGCGATTAAGGCCACGTGGGGCCTCTTGTTTATTAAATACTCTCTTGCTGCAGAAATTCACAGAATGTAGCCATCCCAGAGTAGTGAGAGTACCCAGACACTGCCAATGGCAGTGTCTGGGTACTCTCACTATTCTGGGAAGGCTACATTCTGTGAATTTCCGACATTTCAGTTTAGTTGTGTTTGCAGCTTTCCTCAAGTTGCGTGTAGGTGTCAGACCTCGAAAAATGGCCAAGCACAATAAAAGTTCTGTATATTTAGGTAATTATTATATTGGCCTTCCTGATTCTTCATGTATTGTAGCTTATTTCGGGCATTCATCGAGTTTCACTCATTTTCACTACCATTCAGTTATGACTCCAGACATAAGAATGAGTTTTATTGAATTTTACATGGCCTAATGAACAAACCGAAAACCGAACCGAACCGAGGTTTCACTCCTGTCCACCTGAAAAACCAAAACCGAAACCGAACAAGAAATTTAAAAACCTACAGCTCTAGTGACAAGAAGCAAATCATCTTTTGTGAAGTTTTGTTGATAGTGGTAGTTACGCTCGATTAGTGGTAGTGTATCGTGATACATATTGTATCCTGGGGATTGTAGCGTGATACGAATCGTATCATGAGAAAATGTATCATTGCAGCACTACCCTAGCTCTAATCATATTATGTAGACTCACTGCACAAATTCAGGTTATAAGTAGGTTGTTAAAGATAATTCTTGAATTCTCTCTATTTTTTTTCAGACCTGAAGCTGCTGGTGTCATCTGTGGTGCCGTGTTTTTGATAATAGTTTTCTTGTTTATTCCTGTTCCTTTCTACAGACATTTAACAGATGGAGAAACAGGAAGGTTTCCACATCATGAGGTACACCATGGCTTGAAATAAGCTATAACAGGCCTGAAAATAAACTGTCTGACATTTGAAAAATGAGCTCACCAGAAGGTGAATTTGATGATGCTATCCCGTACAAAATCTAAATCGTAGTAAATCTAAATTTATCCCCTGGGTACCTCTTTCTGTTTAGTTTTGAGATCCTGATTCACATTGAGGTACACAGAGGGTAAATTTAGATTTACTACCCTCCCGGTCCCTCCCTGTAGTTGGAAATTGACTACCGAGAAAGATTTTGAAAATGAAGACATGAAATGGGGTATAAAATTGATTCCAGTAACTAAAATACCAACACATTTTTGAGAGACTTATCACATTATTATTATTTGGTATTCTTCTGGGAATTGAATGTGCTAAACAAATGCTCAAACTTAGAACTTTGAACAATTCACACTGTCCTAACATTAAATAAGATCTTATGCAGGAATGATCAGTTTTCGATGTTTCATCATTTTGTAACTGTAAATGATGGAATTAACTCAGGATAACGATTTTACATGATGTGATTTTCTTGAAGTGCATTTCGAGGATTTTTTTATTTATTACGATAAGTAAACGTTCTATAGAAATCTTGTACCAATTGTCATCATGCATGCTTATGATGCTCAATATGGCATACACTGTAGTAATAAAATAGTTGCTGCTAATAGTAACAGTTACAATATTTTTATACTGTACCAATGACCCAGACATAGCTGGTGCTAACTCTTAAAATATAGGGCCAAACACAAATTTTGCCCCCCAATCCCCAAAATTTGCATCTAAAACTAAAGAAAACATGTCCTGAAAGGCCCTCCACACTTCGCCCCTACTGCGCATGCGCAGTGTCAAGGACGTTCCGAAATTGGCGCCATTTATCATTCTAAGTTTGTCCCTTCATCAGTTAACATCTGACTGATCTTTGTGCTTTTAAATCTCAGTTTAAATGATGCCAGACACATAAATATTAGTGAAATGGTGATTCTAAGGAGGATAGAAAAGGAGGAGAGGAAAAGAATGTGTGACAGAATATTATCAGGGCTGTAACTTAAAATTTTTTAATGAAATTATGTTAAGTTACCTATTTTCAAGGCAGCAGCCATTTTGTTGTCATTCTGATTATTTAGTTACACTGTTTTTTCAAGTGTTTTTCCTCTCTCCCTGTCCTTTAAGTTCCCCCTTGCTATTCTCCCATGCTTTTGGCATAGTTTCTGTAATTATTATTACTAAAATTTCTTGGGAGTTTTAGCTGTATAACAGAATGAATTCTGTTCTTTCCCCATGTTTACGTCTTCACCTACGGGTGGTTAGGCGTTGTGTTCTGCATCTACCATCTGATGTTCTGCAGTTTCTTCCCTGGAAGTCTCTGTTTTGCATCAGATGGTGTATTTTTGGTAACTGATTTCGGGCCTGGGTGCCTGGAGTCTTATTTTAGTGTTTTTACACTCATTGTTTACATTTACAACAGCCCTCTGTGTGAGGGGGGGATTTCTAAATAATAATATCTTTATGTTATTTTAATCATAACTAGATACATTATTATTGTTCGTAAGTGTTGAATAAATTGTTTAAAATATTTTTAAAATTTTTGTCCACACTTAGGCTTGGGATCCATTGGGGCTCAACGTTACTTTTCAGAAACTTGGGCTGTTCTGAAAAAATATTTTTTCAAAATATTTTGATTTCAATTATTTTTTCTATATTAATGGATCATATTATTATTATGTATTTTGATTGCCAGGGGTTAGTGCGAGTACCAGGACTTGTTTTCTTTTCACATTGAAAGGATATTGATCAATTGCTTTAAGAGGAAGTCTTCCTCTGACCTTATTATCATTCTATATGTGGTCAGTGTACTCGCATTAACTCCTGTTCTGTATCGTATGATTTCGATGACAATATGGGAAGCGTATGTCACGGTATGTTGTTGGGGATTTGGACACTCCGGTCCTTTCCCCGCAGGGTTACTCTACTTTATCAATTTCTATTTCAGACGATCAAGATTAGGGTGATGTATCTGTGATGTCTTCCAACAGTGTGCCTCCGTCGTCACAATTAATGAAGGGCTAGCGGAAAAGTGCTCATGTAATACGCCAATTGCCTAAGAGGACCCTAGTAGGTTCGACGGCCTTTGACGTCCGCTAGCTCGCCCGGTGTAGCGTCCATTCACCGAATGGTTCGGCAGCCGGGTTCGTCCGTTGCGGTCTAGAAGGAATTTTGGGGTGATGCGAGCACTATAAAATTAACTTAATGCACACCCAGTGACGGCGGATCGGAGGGAGAACGGAGGAAGCCTTTTAGTCCGGTTCATAGCTCGTTCCGGTCCATCCGGACGGCAAGCGAGAGAGGCCCCTCTCTCGTTCAACAACATCTGGCCCCAGATGTTGTGGTACAAATGTGTAGTTAGCGGAGCATACGTCCGTCGCTCGGGACGCTCCGTTGTATAGGCAGTCCGCTGAGACTGCTAAGGCTTCCTCTTCTCGTCAGCGCACACGACCGCACCTTGGCTGCGTGACCACCGATATATTACCAGCTTCGCCGATCAAGGATTCTTCGGCGACCAGGTCACACCATCCGGCAGCCAGGGATTCGAGACCGATGGACTCCGGACGTTCGCATAGGAAAAGTATGCGGGAGCCATCTGATGCGGAGCTGCCCTCGGCGAAGCAGCGATAGACTGCGCCTCCGCAGGTCTCGACGCCGGACATTCTTGTGCACATAGCACAGCTTATCGCAGCATCCCAGCAGCCGACAGAAACGGTGTCGGATCGAGAATTATCCGACAGCGCTGGGTCGGTAGCCGGGGACTCGAGGCC
This sequence comes from Pictodentalium vernedei, assembly GCA_031216915.1. NCBI lineage: Eukaryota > Metazoa > Mollusca > Scaphopoda > Dentaliida > Dentaliidae > Pictodentalium > Pictodentalium vernedei. Next base: position 243,398,073 of record CM062288.1, read on the forward strand.
TGCAGACTCCGGACGTTCGCATAGGAAGTGTGCGGGAGTCAACGTACACGGAGCTTCCAGCGGCAATGCATCGTAAGTCCGCTACTGCACAGGCCTCGGGAACGGACGTGCTTTCCTTAATAGCACAGTTTATCGCAGCATCCCAGCATCAACTGAATCTGTCGCATATATTTTATCCGACGATGCTGGGTCGGGACGCTCCGCGGAAGCGGGTACGGACGTCCGAAAGTTTCATCCGGTCCGATGGGATACCGAAAGGGATTTGGTGGATTTCAAGCTTTCCCTTTCGGAACAACATATGCTGCGATGCCGGATAAGAAACTGATAGCGTCGGTGGACTTAGAAATTTTTGGTTCGGTTCAGGGACATCGTCCCTCAGTTCCGACATAGTCCAATAATGTCACACAAACTTTCGAATTATTGAACGACGCTATATATATTATTATTTTATGCTTGCTATCCAAGCATTTCTGGTTTCTTGTTCGAAGAGTTATGGAGATGTCTTTCAAAAGTGTGCCTCTGTCGTCATAGTTAATGAAGAGTTAGCGGCAATAAGTGCTCATGGAATATGTCTATCGCTTACGGAGTGACATTCGCTAGCTCACCCGGTGTAGCGTACATTCATCGAATGGTTCGGCTGCCGGGTTCGTCCGTTGCGGTCTAGGAAGGAGATTTGGGTGATGCGAGCACTTTAATTACTTTAGTACTCACCCAGTGACGGCAGATTGAGGACAGATCGGAGGAAGCCAACAACATAGGGGACCGCATGTTGTGGTTCAGATATTTTACATTCGGATCATATGTCCGTTGCTCGGGACGCTCCGTTATATTGACAGTCCGAGAGACTGTCTTTAATGCTTCCTCATCCTCACAGCAGGGCACACGACCGCACATTGGCTACGTGACCTCGAGTATCCGATCAGTTTTGGCATTCAGTGATTCCACAGCGAATAGGTCGTGCCATCCGGTAGCCAAGGGACACGAGGCCTATACACTCCGTTCGCTCGCATATTGGAAGTATGCACGGGGTAACGATCTCGGAGCTTCCTGCGGCAATGCATCGTAAGACCGCTTCTCCTCAGGCCTCAGTGACGGACGTGCTATCCGAGTTAGCACAGTTGTTTCGCAGCATCCCAGCAATTGACGGTTTCTCGGTCGAATCAGGAATTATCCGACGGCGCTGGGTCGGTGCGGTCCGCGGTTGCATCAAGCTACGGACGACCGAACGCTTTATAGGGTCCGACAGGATGGCGAAAGGGATTCGAAAGATTTCGAGTTTTCCCTTTAGTAGTATCGGAAGATGCCTTTCATATCTTCTGGCATTTCTTCCAGTGATTATTTTTCGGACTTCATTGCTGCGATCTTGGATAAGAGACTTATAGCGTCATTGGACTCGGATTTTTCGATCGGTACAGGGACTTTGTCCCTGACTTACCGACGCAGTCCAATATTGTCATTACAACATGTGTTTTATTTTTCGACGCTATATATTTATATATATATACAAGCCTGCTACTAAGCATGATAGTTTAGTTTCTTGTCCGCGTGGCTCATTTCTGCCATTTTATCTTTTTTACATATAGTTTATTTTGGCAGAGCAGGGCATACCGAGAGTTCATATGCGTCTAGACGGTGTGATTAAAGACTGCATATATTCTTTTCGCCGTTTATGTCTTTTCCAATTTCAATGTTGGGAACGACATTATGTATAGTAGACTTAACTTAGACGCTTTATTATACGTAATCCGCCTTACTGAGGCGTTATCATTACGTCTTCAAGAAAAGATTTACGGGATATTATTCTCAATGTAATTTCTTTTGAGGGCAGTAGTTTGTTCACGTATAACTCCGCCCTTCAGTGGATGATTGGAGTTGGTTAGACGTGATGCAGCCCTAGCTACATCCACGCGTGGATAGTAGGTTAAGAACTCTCTCAGAGTCGCTTCGTTCTCGGAGGAGCTTCTCTTCGACGGCAACTTTCCGGCAATCCATGAATTGCTTGATTTATACATTCTCTTGTCTATCTAGTGTTACAAGAGATTCAGACTGGGGCAAACATTCGGTGGTTGACTCAGAGAGTGCCGCCGCAGTTGCCGGACCCGAGTGTGGCTGTTATGACGGTTGCCAGTCAAACAGATTGGGATATATACTGATCCCTACGGATTCGAATTGCCAGGGTCTTTGGGTTCCGCAGTCTTTTAACTATCAGTTTAACTTCCGCGGAATAATGTTTTTTAGGCTTGCCTTATGTCATTGCATGAACATTATTCAGAAACGCATGCCCAAATTCCTGTCCTTTAATTCGACAGTAGTGGCGTATCTCCGGAACCAGGGAGGCACTCTTTCGTTTCCGTTATTCAATTTAATGGAAAGAATCCGTCTGTTGGTTATACTACACCAAGTTCAGTTTTGGTCCGTCATATTCTGGGTCGTCTGATTGTTTTATCGCACTCCCGTTCTCTTACGGGTCGCTTGTTGCTGTCAGAATGGACTCTCAACAAACAAGTATTTAATCAGATTTGCTATCTATGGGAGCGCCCAATGATGTTTTATTTATGACACAGCTTGCTAATCAATTGCAGACGTATGTGTTGGCTTGTCCAGATCTCTGAGCTAATACTGTTAACGCTCTATTGATCTATAGGACGGAATGATAGGATACGCGTATCCTCCGGCGCTGTTGTTTTAGCAGGTATTGCTAAGATAAACAACCACAATACATTTCTGTTGATAGCATCTCTATCTTCACAGAGATCATGAGTAATTTACTCTCTTGTCTACTGTGGATCTTAACGTGAAATCTTCCTCTATGTGAGGATCTTTTTTCACTGGGTAAATCGTGTCATTTTTATCACAACCAGCAAGGTCGCAACCTTCATGTATTCCGTTGTGTGGTCCGTATTGCATTGTAAGCACTGTACTGGACGAGTTTTGGACGCGATTTCTTACTATAGGAGATCCTCTTCTTCGCTATTTTATGCGACTAAAGTGGAGGCTCTTCCGTCGTGGTGTAGGGATCATTATGTTCATATGGTTGATCCCTCCATACTACTCATTGCTATTTTTTAGTATACTTGTTTCACAAGATCTACTGCAGCCTGTTGTTATTTAGGTTATAGGTTTATGTTACCTCATACCTATGCACTCTACGATAGTTCACATTTGAGTCTTTTGTCTCTTTATCTAAGTCAGTTAGTAACTTTTTGATAAATAGACTTAGAATCTTTAGATTAAATTCCTATACGGATTTTAACTTCGGTTCTTATTTAGCTAAGTAATCATTTGAGCCTCTGGAAACAGTAGTTTTCAAATTCTGACCTTTTAGACAGTAATTCTGTTGGTTTCTCTTTTACTGTAGAGTCAGTGAGTTTCATGCACTATCGATGGATGATTTTCACTTTCATAGTTTCGGAATCAATACTTCCGTTACTATTTAGGTTGGATTGTTGCATAAGAGTTAGGCTCCTATTATCCGGAACCTATTATTTTAAGGTCCTTCCGTCTTCGTATGGGCATAGGCCTTTACTCTTTCCGGGTACAGTTTATGTATTTATAAACAGATATCTGTTTATTACAAGGGCGTAAGCTTCTTCTGTCTTTGATGTCTAGTAGAAGGACGTTACGCTCCATTTTATTGTTAATGGATTCTATTAACTAGCGTACTGCTTATGGTATATCATTGGCTTAGCAGTTGTGCTTAAGATTTCGGCTCATGAAGTAAGAGTTCTTCTACTTCTTGGGCTTACATTAATAGTGTTGCTATTATAGATTTTTGAAGGCTGCTCATTGCGCTCAGCCATCCATTCATGAATTTTATCTCAGAAATATCGAGTCCATTTCTGGAGGCCTCTATTGTTAGGTCTATTCTCTACTGCTCAGAATGTCATTCACTTAACAGTTGCTACTATAGCTAGGTAGGCTGTCTGTTTCGGCAGTGTCTCCGTTTGGCTGCCCTCTTCGCTCTGGGCTATTTGACCCAGGGCAAGAAAAAGGGGGGGGGGGGGGGAGGGTGTTCCCTTGGGTCACCTGTTTTTTACTATGAAAACAAGGGGATACCTCCTCCGGAGTTAGTAATTCTGAGCTGTTATTGGGATGGTTGTTTAGTGAGAAGTTTAAGTTTATAAAATTCATTCAAGTCTTAGTTTTTAAAGTATAGCTTTTGAATATTGCATATGTCAACGGACATGATTATGCAATTCTCACACACTTTTAGGAGTATTAGAGTCTCTATTCTCTAGACTTACTTTATTATTGGCTTACTTTAAAAATTATTAGTATAAGGATTATTGGATATTAATAGAGTACATGGATTTATGAAGCTCAATTTTTGGAAGGTGTTGTATCTTTCTAATTTATCATAAATAAGAAAGATACATGTAAGGCCTATTACTTCTTTTCCCTACAGGGGATGACTCTATTTTATTTTATTGAGCGTATTCCATTTTGCTCTATGTCCTTGGCCCTCCAGCCTTTTTACTATTCAGCTATGTCTGGGTCATTGGTACAGTATAAAAATGTTAAAAAATTTATAGTAATTTATATATTTTTTATACTTACCAATGACCCAGACGGGGATGGCCCTCCCAGGAGTTGGGAACTCTTGCCTCCCCGCTGAGTACATAGCGCTTACCAGGCACTGGTTATTAGAATGATAAATGGCGCCAGTTTCGGAACGTCCTTGACACTGTGCATGCGCAGTAGGGGCGAAGTGTGGAGGGCCTTTCAGGACATGTTTTCTTTAGTTTTAGATGCAAATTTTGGGGATTGGGGGGCAAAATTTGTGTTTGGCCCTATATTTTAAGAGTTAGCACCAGCTATGTCTGGGTCATTGGTAAGTATAAAAAATATATAAATTACTATAAATTTTTTAACTTTTGCCGATTTGAAACCGAGTTGGAATTTTGGGAAGTAAAGGAGACATCAGCCTTGCCAAAGAAGCTCTAAACTCCAGATAGATCCCCCGTAGGAACCCCGGGAAGTGAAGCAGTGCTTGTTTACTGTGGTAAACAACATCTGTTTCACTGGTAAAATAGGACCCAGTTGCCAATGCTTGGGGTGCAAGTCCTCTAAAATAGGCAACATGGGGTATAAACAATTGACTGACCTTGACTTTATCTCCATGTTGTGGTCATGATTAGCCATTGTGCAGAAGTATGTGACCTTAAACAACAATAAATAAATAAATTAATCCAGATAGATGGAATTTCCAACTACTCGTGACTTGCCCTCCAAATTTCCAACTATAGGAAATTTTGGCCAGGATTGGGGAGGGTGACACCCCCCACCCCTGTCGCCACGACCCTGGACACCACTCTCCAGAAATTACCTGTCTTCAAGTATCTCCTTTGGTTTCAGACTAGCTTCCCTTTGATCATTATTGTGTGTTCTAGAGGATCAGCTGCTGAAACAGAAAAAAACATAATTTGCAAAACAAATGAGTGAATCTCCCTTATTGAGAATCCCACTGACCATGAGAACATGTTGTATTCACCCCTTCATCTGATAAACTTAAGTTGTAGGAGTCCACAGGGTTCACTAATCCACTTCACTCCCATTATGATAGTTTGACAGTTTATGCGCAAACACATTTTGGCCAGTTTTTGCCGAGTCTTATAGTTCAGTTTTCTTGTTTCCAGCAAACACTGGAACCGAACCAGTAAAACAAAAAACTTGCCAACTCTAGTCTTCCAATGCTGGAAAAGAACAAAACTGACGGGTGCAGTTTTAACCTCCCGCGAAATTAAAGACGAGAGTAAATTGCACCCGTAAAATGTTAGTATATGAATTTTCAAGGGAATACTGTTACCAAACACCAGAAACCTTATCTCTTTGAATACGAGCGACCACGTTTCCAACCAGGAACATGTCATAACGTCATTAAATAGGATGGCTGTTCAGTGAATGTGTGGGGTAGACCAATCAGTATTTTCAACGTGCAGCCCCAAGGCTGAAAATATTGATTGGTCTCCCCCAAATAATGAATATGGACTCTTCTAATTGCTGCCATTCAACTGGCATGGCAGATACCACAAGTGTTCAAACTTCAAAGGGATAAATGTATACGGAATAATCCGAATTGCTGAATTATGACAGTAACTTGCCACTGGCTACCGAGTGCTGCTTTCACAAAACTACACACATTTATACGCCCTCACAGTATATTGGTGCTCCACAATATTTTTCAACGAGTGCATTTTTTTTAGCTCCCATAAAATAGAAAACATGGGTGCTGACGGGAGCAATTGCACTTGCACCTTTCTCATTTCCAGGTCTGTTCTTCACCTTTCATTCTGGATCCTTTCCCATGAGCTTATGATTCCTGGTGCAACAGGAACTGAAGCTCTTTTGCTCTGAAGCTCTTTTGTGAAGTTGATGAAAGATAAATGGGGCAAGTCTTTGGGTTGATATTTGGGCTCCATATTCAAATTGGCCCCCAAATTTTAACTCAGTCAACATGAGGAATAATCTTTATAACTCCTCTTCTCCAAAAACACCAGTCAGAATAATTTTGATATGTAGCATTATTATTATTATTATTTATTGGTGTTTAAGGTCACATACTTATGCACTATGGCAAATCGTGACCGTGACAGTTTTACGGGTGGAGTACCGGAGAGAACCACCGAGCAACGACGAGCAGCTGTCAGCTCTCCAACATCGTAACTCTGAACTCTGCACCGCAGCACAGGCAGGGTTAGATTGGTTGAAGACATGCGCACAATCGACGTGCAGTACGCCTCAGTACACAGCGTCATCGTGCCCCCATGTAGGTAATCGGGGTGAAGTGTCTTGCCCAAGGACACAATGCGGTTGCCGCAGGTGGGATTCAAACCGAGGACCTCTCGGCTTGCAGCCTGCACCTCTACCAACTGAGCCACCGCGCCCCCGATATATAGCATACAGAATCCTTACAGGGGTTGAATTAAATTTGTTCAACTCAAGTCCATCAGTTAATAAACAGGCTCTCTTAGGTAGGCTTGCCGCGATTATGCAAAAAATCAACTAATCGTCTGTCTTGCCAATTGATCGACTTTAAATTTGAAAGTCGACTTTTTCAACTCTTCCCCCCCCCCCCTCCCCGCATGTATAACGGCACCACTGCCTTGCCAGAGAACGTGATCGCGCTGTATATACATGATGGGAACTTTTCTGGATGTATAAACTACAGTGGTAGACCATATGGAAGTAAAGGAGGGCAGCCTCCCCCCCCCCCCCCTCTCAAATAAATTGTAATTTTTCTAAGTCCAATTCGGAAATGTTTGCAGTAATTACCTCCCACTTTAATGATTTTTTTTTTTTTTGGAAAATATGAAAGTTATTTTCAAGTATTACTGCTCTCGTCATGTCAACAACATGTCCGTATTTTAAACAACATCGTTTCCAATAACCATTCTTTGCTCATAAATCTTTTATTTTGAACAACAGGAAATGAAACTCGCTGCCTTTGATGAAGTTTCAGTATTTTGCATCACAAAACTAGAGTTAGCTCCCTTGGGTCACTCTTTCATCTTGAAAATCCGAAAAGCACGTCGTTTCCCACCATTGATAAATTATCGTGAGTGTGTGTGCGGAAGGGGAGGGAGGGGGGGACTTTTTACATCCTTAGTGCTCTTACAGGGTCCAGCAGAATAGTCCTTGTAAGTTGTAAAATCCCTCTCCCTCGGATCAGGCCTAGTTCCTTCAGACTGCTCACTGTTATGTTTCATCTGAATTTCGGGCGTCAGGGTGTATTACTGTTTAACAGTATGGCAGACGATCGACCAACTTAACAGAATATGGTCAACGAAACGTTTATTCCGGCGTTCACCAAGCCTTATAATGTGGGAATGATGGATCGTTGACTATGTCACCATGTTATTTGAAATGTACACGGCCACACGCCCGGTAATACCTACCTTTAGGACCATTCAGCCATCTCGTTTTAGTCGACCCTTTGTTAAAAAAACGTGGTCAAAAAAGTCGGCTAATCGTTGATTTTGGGCTCTGATTAATCGACTATGGAATTTCATAATCGCAGCAAGCCTACTCTAAAGGAGCCTGTACTTTAACCTCGTGCAATATTAGGAATAATCTTTGAAAATTTTCTTCTTCAGATCCAAGTGATATTTGGTATACAGCCTCCTTAGGGAAGTCAGATCTAAATTTGTTCAATCAAGTCTTTGGGTTAATATTTGGGCTCCCTATTAGGGCCCTGGATCTTAACTTAGTCCGATATAAGGAATAATCTTTAAAAATCTGCTTCTTGAAATACAACCAGAATCTTTTGATATTAGGTATACAGCATTCTTAGAGGATTCAGATTCAATTTGTTCCAAAAAAGTCCCTTGGTTGATGTTTGTGTTCCCTTTGGGGGGGGGGGGGGGAGGGGAGGATTTAACATAGTGCAAAATTGGTAATATTCTCAAAATCTTCTTCTCCAGAACACCAATAAGAATCTTTTGATATTTGGTATACAACATCCTTCAAGTTTATTCAGTTTATTCATGTTAACCCTTTACCTAACATGAAAAGCAGACGACACTTGCAAAAAATTTCTTGAGTAACTATTTTTTTTCCATTTTTTGTCTAAAAACATAGGTTATGACCCCTCGTTGGAACGAGCTCTATGAGCTCGTTCCAACAAGGGGTCATAACATATGTTTTTGAGACAAAAAATGAAAAAATACTGAAAATTAATTGGCGATATTTGAGAATAGCGTTGGCCGGTTTTGGCCGTTACATTGGGTAAAGGGTTAAGTCCCTAGGTTGATATTTGGATTCCCTAGTTTTGCATTAATGAAAATCTGGGCATTATTTCTGTTGTAGCATCCCAGTACTAGAAAATAGTCATCTGGCGTGGACAACAGTTATAAATAATTAAATAATTTTATTCCTCTATTGTCTTAACTAGGCATAGATGGTAATTACGTCCTTTAAACAACTTTGATCCGGTGAGTGCCTCAGGTCCCATGGGGCCTTTTGTTATTAAACCCATCCCACACATCATCACATTGAAAGTTTGTTTCTGACAAGGGGACTAATAATTTCCTATATCAAAGTTAAGTATATAGACAATATACATACAGTATTTTTTTATATCTGGTTTATACAACGAGTTGAAATATAGTTAATATTTTCGAGGCTCTGCCGAGAAAATATTAACTATATTTCAATGAGTTGTATAAACCAGATATAAAAAAATACTATATGTATATTGTTTTTATCTGATAACAAACAGCAGTTTCACAAGTTGAGGCTTATATTCACTTTTATGCTCATTCCCACGGGCCTCCGTAGAAAATGAGACAAAGCAAACGCGATCTTTTGGTTGTTGCTGTACAGTCATAGCCACTGGTTGCAGTTGATCTATTATTCATGTTTTTTAGCTCTACCTGGCGACGATGATAATGTGTATTCAATCGAGAAGTTTCCAATTTCCATTAATTATGGTCCACTTTTGTTTTTGTTTACAATTCGTACGAAACGTTTTTTTCTCGTGGCAGACGAACGTGTAATTGGAGCAGTACTTTGATCGTGGATGTAGACGTAGCTATAAATAGCGCATTACACATTACTGACAGTCTAGTAAGGTTTTGAACGAAGTAGGTTGTAATTATTTCTTTATTACAGCAAACTAAACTGAAAATTTACACGTTTATACTTATAGAAAATATGTCATATATATTTCGATTAAATTTCACTTGCTCCTTCAACGTAGAATTCAAACTTGCATTATGAGGTTTATGAATGAATGAAAATGGAATCGAACGAGGTCAAAGGCCGTTCGCATAAATTATAATTATATACAACACCCGTTGTATATACTTCAAGTATATACAACGGGTGTTATACTCTATGGTTATCAGATAAACCTCTTTTGTTCACATAGCGTCAGGATATTCTGTATTGTTCTATTAATGCAAGGTACGTGCAGGTATTTCAAATTTCCACACTGAAATGATATGCTGTAAGTTGAACCCACTAGATGTACCAGACCAGAGAATTATATTATGGCCTTTGGATCTACTTTTGGTTTACCTGCTGGTTAATGGACCCTACATACTTGTAATTGTATACTCTGGTTAGTTGAATATTCTCATCTGAGACTGACAAAAGGAGTATTGAAATTAAGTGGGATTCAATTGGGGTTGAATATCCAACAACATGAGATCAAAAAATCTGATACAAGGAGTGGGTGGGGGTATTTTGTCCACCCCACTCCATCACTCATACACTTCATTTAGCCTGGCCATGCCACGGACTGCTGCTGGCACTGGCAAATAAATTTGGCTTTTAATTAATCGATTAATCGAGAAGTCAACTGATCGTCAGAAACACCAATAATCGACTACAATATCTGAGTCGAAAATTATGGGTTTTCATCACTCCTATACTGATGAAGTTATTACTCTCCTCCCTATCAGGCTTTTAAGAAGTGTCAGAGGTTATAGAATATCAAAATACATTGTAATTGATATGAGAAAGAAGTATAAAGATACAACTCATTACACTAGGTCAGGAATTCTAGAAAGTTTGGGAGTAAACATAATTATAATTGCCCTTCTAGTGCATTTGCGGTTTTAAATCTCATTGCGGCTATTATTTTGCTCCCGTCTGTCCGTACAAACATTTTGGATCGTAATTTCAGAACCATTGGTCAGATTTGAATCTCCTTTGGTATGCTAATAGACTTGTATGGGGGAATGGATATGGACAAGGGATAGGTTCCGTCCAAACATTTTCCCTGAGTTATGGCTCTTTCTTATCAACCTACTCACAATTGTTTACTACAGGCTTGCACTACAGTGGAAGTCCCTAACTCGGATAAAATACTCTCTATTTTTGTCTTTCCCAAGCAAGTTGGGAAAGAAAAGTGGTGCAAAAGCACCAATAAAAATAAGCCCAAACTGGGTCGAGTGCAACCGGCGCAGACCCAGTACGGGACGCTCTCTCCCAAGTACAACTCCACGACTTCCGTTGCCAGTGCGCATATACCGTCTCTAAAGACTCATTCTTTTTATAATCCGCTTCGTGTCGAGATGTTTTTGCACGCATATCAGTGTTCCACCAGCTCGATGTTTGATGATTCCTGATTCATTATACCACAGTGTATCCTTTGTATTCTCAGGAACAGTGTTTTATATTCTTTTATGCCAGCGATCTCGGATGGGGTGCGACGTTGGATCCTCTCGGTCTTTCCCTACATGGGATGTGGGACCAGGGTCAAGCAGCTCTACACATCAACCAGAAGGAGCTTCTTGCTCTTCTTCTGAGTTTCAGGCAGTGGATCCCTCACCTGTCGAATCGCCAGGTCCTTCTACTATCCGACAATTCGACAGTGGTTGCTTACATTCAGAACCAGGGCGGCACGCACTCGCTTCCGATGTACGAGTTAGCTTGGGATCTTCTACTGCTCGCTCAGGATGTTCACGCCGGAGTGGTTGTTCGTCACATTCCCGGTCGTCTGAACGTCCTAGCCAACTCCCTGTCCCGACAGGGCAGGGTTATTTCCACCGAGTGGATGCTTCACAGGGCAGTGTTCCAGTCGCTTTTCGATCTCTGGGGACGTCCCCACATCGACCTCTTTGCGACTCGTTGGAACCATCAGGTGGACACTTTCGTGTCCCCGTGTCCAGATCCTCTGGCTTTTGCCGTGGACGCTCTGTCACTCGATTGGAACGGTCTAGTCGGCTATGCCTTCCCGCCGGTTCCGATTCTTCCTCAGGTTCTCGCCAAAATTCGAACCTGCAGTTGTCGAATCATTCTGATCGCTCCCCTGTCGCCTCAGCGGGTGTGGATCAATCAGCTCCGCTCGCTGATGGCGGCGGTTCCGGCACGTCTCCTGCTACGTCGCGACCTTCTTTGTCAAGGTCGCCCGAGGAGGTTTCACGTCGACCCGGCTTCGTTGTGCCTTCACGCATATCTTTTGTCAGGTCCTGTCTCCTCCGTAGAGGTTTTTCGAGACGAGCAGTGGAGTGCATTTCTTCTTCAAGGAGGCACTCCACTGGTTTAGCTTATGTAGCTAAATGGATGGTCTTCTGTCGATGGTGTGCTGATCACTCTGTTGATTATGCCAATCCTTCGATTTCACAGATTGCGGAGTTTCTGGTATATCTGTTTGATTCTCGGGGTCTCCAGCCTGTTACCATCAAGGGTTACAGGTCTATGCTTTCAGAGACTTTTTCTTATGTGGGGAAGCGTCGTATCGGCACTAATCCTTACCTCTCCAAGCTTGTTCGGCACTTTTCTTTGAAAAGGCCTCAGACTTTGCAGCTTACTCCACGATGGAATCTTTCGTGGGTGCTGCTTTGCTTGGGGGGGGGGGGGGGGGGGGGGGGGGGCGCCGTTCGAACCTTTATCCCAGGTGGATATGCATATTTTTATACTGTACCAATGACCCAGACATAGCTGGTGCTAACTCTTAAAATATAGGGCCAAACACAAATTTTGCCCCCCAATCCCCAAAATTTGCATCTAAAACCAAAGAAAACATGTCCTGAAAGGCCCTCCACACTTCGCCTCTACTGTGCATGCGCAGTGTCAAGGACGTTCCGAAATTGGCGCCATTAATCATTCTAAGTTTGGCCCTTCATCAGTTAACATCTGACTGATCTTTGTGCTTGTAAATCTCAGTTTAAATGATGCCAGACACATAAATATTAGTGAAATGGTGATTCTAAGGAGGATAGAGAAGGAGGAGAGGAAAAAATGTGTGACAGAATATTATCAGGGCTGTAACTTAAAATTTTTTAATGAAATTATGTTAAGTTACCTATTTTCGAGGCAGCAGTCATTTTGTTGTCATTCTGATTATTTAGTTACACTGTTTTTTAAGTGTTTTCCTCTCTCCCTGTCCTTTAAGTCCCCCCTTGCTATTCTCCCATGCTTTTGGCATAGTTTTTGTAATTATTATCACTAAATTTTCTTGGGAGTTTTAGCTGAATAACAGAATGAATTCTGTTCTTTTCCCCATGTTTACGTCTTCACCTACGGGTGGTTAGGCGTTGTGTTCTGCATCTACCATCTGATGTTCTGCAGTTTCTTCCCTGGAAGTCTCTGTTTTGCATCAGATAGTGTATTTTTGGTAACTGATTTCGGGCCTGGGTGCCTGGAGTCTTATTTTAGTGTTTTTACACTCATTGTTTACATTTACAACAGCCCTCTGTGTGAGGGGGGATTTCTGGAAAATAATATCTTGATGTTATTTTAATCATAACTAGATACATTATTATTGTTCGTAAGTGTTGAATAAATTGTTTAAAATATTTTTAAAATTTTTGTCCACACTTAGGCTTGGGATCCATTGGGGCTCAACGTTACTTTTCAGAAACTTGGGCTGTTCTGAATAAATATTTTTTCAAAATATTTTGATTTCAATTATTTTTTCTATATTAATGGATCATATTATTATTATGTATTTTGATTGCCAGGGGTTAGTGCGAGTACCAGGACTTGTTTTCTTTTCACATTGAAAGGATATTGATCAATTGTAATAAGAGGAAGTCTTCCTCTGACTTTATAATCATTCTATATGTGGCCAGTGTACTCGCATTAACTCCTGTTCTGTATCGTATGATTTCGATGACAATATGGGAAGCGTATGTCACGGTATGTTATTGGGGAATTGGACACTCCGGTCCTTTCCCCGCAGGGTCACTCTACTTTATCAATTTCTATTTCAGACGATCAAGATTAGGGTGATGTATCTGTGATGTCTTCCAACAGTGTGCCTCCGTCGTCACAATTAATGAAGGGCTAGCGGAAAAGTGCTCATGTAAAAACGCCAATTGCCTAAGAGGACCCAAGTAGGTTCGACGGCCTTTGACGTCCGCTAGCTCGCCCGGTGTAGCGTCCATTCACCGAATGGTTCGGCAGCCGGGTTCGTCCGTTGCGGTCTAGAAGGAATTTTGGGGTGATGCGAGCACTATAAATCAACCTAATGCACACCCAGTGACGGCGGATCGGAGGGAGAACGGAGGAAGCCTTTTAGTCCGGTTCATAGCTCGTTCTGGTCCATCCGGACGGCGAGCGAGAGAGGCCCCTCTCTCGTACAACAACATCTGGCCCCAGATGTTGTGGTACAAAATGTTTCGCATTCGGAGCATACGTCCGTCACTCGGGACGCTCCGACATATAGTCAGTCCGGAGTAGACTGTCAATAAGGCTTCCTCATTCTCATGGTAGCGCACACGACCGCTCTTGGCTACGTGACCACGGATATCCAGTCAGCTTCGCCAGTCAGAGAATCATCGGCGACCTGGTCACACCATCCGGTAGCCAGGGACACGAGGCCTGCAGACTCCGGACGTTCGCATAGGAAGTGTGCGGGAGTCAACGTACACGGAGCTTCCGGCGGCAATGCATCGTAACACCGCTACTGCACAGGGCTCGGGAACGGACGTGCTTTCCTAAATAGCACAGTTTATCCCAGCATCAACTGAATCTGTCGCATATTTTTTATCCGACGATGCTGGGTCGGGACGCTCCGCGGAAGCGGGTACGGACGTCCGAATATTTCATCCGGTCCGACGGGATACCGAAAGGGATTTGGAGGATTTCGAGCTTTCCCTTTCGGAACTACATATGCTGTTGTGTATGTCATCTGACTTGGTCTTCTACAGCTTCTTTCATCGGACCAGATTGCTGCGATGCCGGATAAGAAACTGATAGCGTCGGTGGAAATTTTTGGTTCGGTTCAGGGACATCGTCCCTCAGTTCCGACATAGTCCAATAATGTCACACAAACTTTCGAATTATTGAATGACGCTATATATATTATTATTATATGCTTGCTATAACCAAGCATTTCTGGTTTCTTGTTCGCAAAGTTACGGAGATGTCTTTCAAAAGTGTGCCTCTGTCGTCATAGTTAATGAAGAGCTAGCGGCAATAAGTGCTCATGGAATATGTCTATCGCCTACGGAGTGACATTCGCTAGCTCACCTGGTGTAGCGTGCATTCATCGAATGGTTCGGCTGCCGGGTTCGTCCGTTGCGGTCTAGGAAGGAGATTTGGGTGATGCGAGCACTTTAATTACTTTAGTACTCACCCAGTGACGGCAGATTGAGGACAGATCGGAGGAAGCCTGTTAGTCCGGTTCCTGGCTTGTCCAGGTTCGTCCGGGCTGTGAGCGAGAGAGGTCCCTCTCTCGTCCAACAACATAGGGGACCGCATGTTGTGGTTCTGATATTTTACATTCGGAGCATATGTCTGTCGGTCGGGCCGCTCCGTTATATTGACAGTCCGAGAGACTGTCCATAATGCTTCCTCATCCTCACAGCAGGGCACACGACCGCACATTGGCTACGTGACCTCGAGTATCCGATCAGTTTCGTCATTCAGTGATTCCACGGCGAATAGGTCGCGCCATCCGGTAGCCAAGGGACACGAGGCCTATACACTCCGTTCGCTCGCATATTGGTAGTATGCACGGGGGTAACGATCACGGAGCTTTCAGCGGCAATGCATTGTAGGACCGCTTCTCCTCAGGCCTCAGTGACGGACGTGCTATCCGAGTTAGCACAGTTGTTTCGCAGCATCCCAGCAATTGACAGTTTCTTGGTCGAATCAGGAATTATCCGACGGCGCTGGGTCGGTGCGGTCCGCGGTTGCATCAGGTACGGACGACCGAATGCTTTATAGGGTCCGACAGGATGGCGAAAGGGATTCGAAAGATTTCGAGTTTTCCCTTTTGTAGTATCGGAAGCTGCCATTCATATCTTCTGGCATTATCCTCCAGTGATTGTTATTTCGGACTACATTGCTGCGATGTTGGATAAGAGACTTATAGCGTCATTGGACTCGGAATTTTCGATCGGTTCGGAGACATTGTCCCTGACTTACCGACGCAGTCCAATAATTTCATTACAACATGTGTTTTATTTTTCGACGCTATATATGCATACAAGCCTGCTACCAAGCATGATAGTTTAGTTTCTTGTCCGCGTTGCTCATTTCTGCCGTTTTATCATTTATACGAATAGTTTATTTTGGCAGTGCAGGGCATACCGAGAGTTCATATGCGTCTAGACGGTGTGGTTAAAGACTGGAAATATTCTTTTTCGCCGTCTATGTCTTTTCCAACTTCAATGTTGGAAACGACAATGATGTCTAGTAGACTTGGACGCTTTATCATACGTGAGGGGTTATCATTACGTCTTCAAGAAAAGATTTACGGGATATTATTCTCAATGTAATTTCTTTTGAGGGCAGTAGTTTGTTCACGTATAACTCCGCCCTTCAGTGGCTGATTGGAGTTGGTTAGACGTGACGCAGCCCTAGCTACATCCACGCGCGTGGATAGTAAGGTTAAGAACTCTCTCCGAGTCGCTTCGTTCTCGGAGAAGCTTCTCTTCGACGGCAACTTTTTGACAATCCATGAATTGCTCGATTTACACGTTCTCTTGTCTATCTAGTGTTACAAGAGATTCAGACTGGGGCAAACATTCGGTGGTTGACTCAGAGAGTGCCACTGCAGTTGCCGGACCCGAGTGTTGCTGTTATGACGGTTGCCAGTCAAACAGATTGGGATATAATACTGATCCCAACGGATTCGAAGTGCCAAGGTCTTTGGGTTCCTCAGTCTCTTAGCAACCAATTTTCTTCCGCGGAATAATGTTTTTTAGGCTTGCTTTATGTCATTGCATGAACATTATTCAGAAATGCATGCCCAAATCCTGTCCGTTAATTCGACAGTAGTGGCGTATCTCCGGAACCAGGGAGGCACTCTTTCGTTTCCGTTATTCAATTTAATGGAAAGAATCCGTCTGTTGGTTATAGTACACCAAGTTCTGTTTTGGTCCGTCATATTCCGGGTCGTCTGATTGTTTTACCGGACTCCCGTTCACTTAGGGGTCGCTTGTTGCTGTCAGAATGGACTCTCAACAAACAAGTATTCAATCAGATTTGCTATCTATGGGAGCGCCCAATGATGATTTATTTATGACACAGCTTGCTAATCAATTGCAGACGTATGTGTTGGCTTGTCCAGATCTCTGAGCTAATGTTGTTAACGCTCCATTGATCTATAGGACGGAATGATAGGATACGCGTATCCTCCGGCGCTGTTGTTTCAGCAGGTATTGCTAAGATAAACAACCACAATACATTTCTGTTGATAGCATCTCTATCTTCACAGAGACCATGGGTAATTTACTCTCTTGTCTACTGTGGTACTTAACGTGAAATCTTCCTCAATGTGAGGATCTTTTTTCACTGGGTAAATCGTGTCATCTTTATCACAACCCGCAAGGTCGCAACCTTCATGTATTCCGTTGTGTTGTCCGTATTGCATTGTAAGCATTGTACTGGACGAGCTTTGGACGCGATTTCTTACTATAGGAGATCCTCTTCTTCGCTATTCTATGCAGCTAAAGTGGAGGCTCTTCCGTCGTTGGTGTAGGGATCATTATGTTCATATTGTTGATCCCTCCATACTACTCATTGCAATTTTTTAGTATACTTGTTTCACAAGATCTACTGCAGCCTGTTATTATTAAGGTTATAGGTTTATGTTACCTCATACCTATGCACTCTAGGATAGTTTACAATTGAGTCTTATGTCTCTTTATCTAAGTCAGTTAGTAACTTTTTGATAAATAGACTTAGAATCTTTAGATTAAATTCCTATATGGAATTTAACTTCGGTTCTTATTTAGCTAAGTAATCATTTGAGCCTCTGGAAACAGTAGTTTTCAAATTCTGACCTTTTAGACAGTAATTCTGTTGGTTTCTCTTTTACTGAAGAGTCAGTGAGTTTCATGCACTATCGATGGATGATTTTCACTTTCGTAGTTTCGGAATCACTACTTCCGTTACTATTTAGGTTGGATTTTTGCATAAGAGTTAGGCTCCTAATATCCGGAACCTATTGTTATTAAGGTCCTTCCGTCTTCGTACGGGCATAGGCCTTTACTCTTTCCGGGTAGAGTTTATGTATTTATAAACAGATATCTGTTTATTACTATGGGCGTAAGCTTCTTCTGTCTTTGATGCCTAGTAGAAGGACGTTACGCTCCATTCTATTGTTAATGGATTCTATTAACTATCGGTACTGCTTATGGTATATCATTAACTTAGCAGTTGTGCTTAAGATTTCGGCTCCTGAAGTAAGAGTTCTTCTACATCTTGGGCTTACATTAATAGTGTCGCTATTATAGATTTTTGAAGGCTGCTCATTGCGCTCAGCCATCCACATTCATGAATTTTTATCTTAGAAATATCGAGTCCATTTCTGGAGGCCTCTATTGTTAGGTCTATTATCTACTGCTCAGAATGTCATTCACTTAACAGTTGCTACTATAGCTAGGTAGGCTTCTGTTTCGGCAGTGTCTCCGTTCTGCTGCCCTCTTCGCTCTGGGCTATTTGACCCAGGGCAAGAAAAGGGGGGGGGGAGGGTGTTCCCTTGGGTCACCTGTTTTACTATGAAAACAAGGGGATACCTCCTCCGGAGTTAGTAATTCTGAGCTGTTATTGGGATGGTTGTTTAGTGAGAAGTTTATGTTTTTAAAATTCATTCAAGTCTTAGTTTTTAAAGTATAGCTTTTGAATATTGCATATGTCAACGGACATGATTATGCAATCCTCAGACACTTTTAGGAGTATAAGAGTCTCTATTCTCTAGACTTACTTTATTTATTGGCTTACTTTAAAAATTATTAGTGTAAGGATTATATTGGATATTAGTAGAGTACATGGATGTATGAAGCTCAATTTTTGGAAGGTGTTGTATCTTTCTAATTTATCATAAATAAGAAAGATACATGTAAGGCCTATTACTTCTTTTTCCCTACAGGGGATGACTCTATTTTATATTATTGAGCATATTCCATTTTGCTCTATGTCCTTGGCCCTCCAGCCTTTTTACTATTCAGCTATGTCTGGGTCATTGGTACAGTATAAAAATGTTAAAAAATTTATAGTAATTTCTATATTTTTTATACTTACCAATGACCCAGACGGGGCTGGCCCTCCCAGGAGTTGGGAACTCTTGCCTCCCCGCTGAGTACATAGCGCTTACCAGGCACTGGTTATTAGAATGATTAATGGCGCCAATTTCGGAACGTCCTTGACACTGCGCATGCGCAGTAGAGGCGAAGTGTGGAGGGCCTTTCAGGACATGTTTTCTTTGGTTTTAGATGCAAATTTTGGGGATTGGGGGGCAAAATTTGTGTTTGGCCCTATATTTTAAGAGTTAGCACCAGCTATGTCTGGGTCATTGGTAAGTATAAAAAATATAGAAATTACTATAAATTTTTTAACTTTCTCTCATATAGGACGGCTTTTCTGATGGCATTTGCTTTGGCCAGACGGGTTAGTGAGCTTCACGCCCTCGCGGTTGACCCGGCCTTTTTTAGGAGCTCTCCCAACAGTGTTACTTTTACCACTGATTGCTCCTTTTTGGCTAAGAATCAGTTACCAGATACTACTCCTCCTCCTATCTGTATCAGGGCTCTTCCCTCTGTTGAGGGTACTCGCCCTTTGCTCTGTCCAGTCCGTGCTATTCGCATTTATCTTGATCGGACACGCTTCATACGGAAAGGCAGAAAACGTTTTTTTCTGTCTCTCATTCCGGGTCGACAGAAGATCTCTCCTCAATCCATTTCTCGATGAATTTGTCTTGCTATTCGTACGGCTTATAGTCGTTTAGCAGCTGGTGATTGTATTACCAATCGTATTTCTGCCCACGAGGTGCGGGCACTGTCTACCTCTTGGGCTTATTCTAACTCCGTCAAGTTGTCGGATGTTATGCAGGCAGCCTACTGGAGAAATGCTTCTACTTTCTCCACCTTTTATTTACGCCAGTTGCAGGAGCAGTCGGAGGACCTTTTTGCCCTGGGTCCTCTTTCTTCTGCTCAGGCTGTTGTCTGCCATAGCCATTAGGCTTCTTGAAGGTCAGTTTCAGCCTTGTGCTGTTACTGCCCTTTTTCTGTCTGTGTGTCACACAGGCTCATATGTCTCTTTTCATTGTCCTTTACCAATGATTGCGACATTATGGTTGATAAGCCTCGGGACCTCTTCCTTCTACTTCACGGTTCCCGTGCACTGGGGTTATGTGGGGGTTGGTTATGCGATTCCCTCCAGCCTTTTGTCTATTCAGCCTGTAGTAAACAATTGTGAGTAGGTTGATAAGAAATCTAAATTTTATAGTAAATTTCCTTTCTTATTATACCTACCACAATTGTTTACATGGAGGCCCTCCTGTCTTCTTTACGGGTAAAGAATCTTTCCTCCCCGCTGATCACATAACTCTAACGTTTACGGATTCAAAAAGAATGAGTCTTTAGAGACGGTATATGCGCACTGGCAACGGAAGTCGTGGAGTTGTACTTGGGAGAGAGCGTCCCGTACTGGGTCTGCGCCGGTTGCACTCGACACAGTTTTGGCTTATTTTTATTGGTGCTTTTGCACCACTTTTCTTTCCCAACTTGCTTGGGAAAGACAAAAATAGAGAGTATTTTATCCGAGTTAGGGACTTCCACTGTAGTGCAAGCCTGTAGTAAACAATTGTGGTAGGTATAATAAGAAAGGAAATTTACTATAAAATTTAGATTTTTCACTTTCAACTTAGCAAATTTTTCTCGATCTCTGTATTGCATTCAGTGCATGTTAGGTTTGAAAACCGCTTATTTGACCAAATCATAATTTTAGGGGTTACATGTAGATGACTAGACAATGCTTCCTTTCGATTTTGGCCCAGCTCGCCAATTCAATATAACCACAATGGCATTAAGACTCTGAGGCATATGCCATACTTTGCATTGCTCTAGTTATACTCTTGACCGCCTGAGGTTTGGGCCTGAGGTTGTCAGGAGTCTGATTTTTTTGCGGAGAGCAGTCGGCATGTGTGCTTGCCTGAAGAATGTTTGGCCCTAGGACTAAGGAGCTAATTATCCAAAGTATTGTTTTCTATATATTTGTTTCTAGAGGCCACAGAGTACGAAAATCGATTATTCTTCAAAAGTCGATCATTAAATTTCCTAATTGTGCCAGCTCTAAAATAAATTAGAAATTTAATCTTCATTGTTTGTGGAATATCATTGTTTTATGTTATTTTTTCTGTTTCAGTATGTGGAGTTCATAGCTGCTCTTTTGTCCATTTGTTGTATGATATTTCTAGGATTTGCAGATGATGTCCTGAATCTCAGATGGAGACACAAACTACTCCTACCAACTATGGCATCTTTACCCTTATTAATGGTGTATTTTGTGAATTTTGGCTCTACTGTAATTATAGTTCCAAAACCTTTGCGGTCATGGGTTGGATTTGATGTTGATCTTGGTAAGTCAGTGTACATAAAGTTATAAAGATATATCTGTGAAGTAATTGATGTTAACACACTTTCAATGACTCTGTGAGGAGTCTCTGTCATTGCTGGTTTGTTATATGACTAGGGGTGTAAAGATACACTGGTGCACTGGTACACTGTAATACTTTTCTTGACGATACACATATCAGTGTGAGCAGTCAAGTATCAGTTGAATGCAATAAGTGCATACTGAGTTCAAATAACATAACAAGCTTTGTGTTTTGATAAGATTCTGAGAAGCCAATTCCCGTAAAGCAAAACTGCAGGGATTTCCATCATTTAACCCTTTACCTAACATGAAAAGCAGACGACACTTGCAAAAAAAATTCTTGAATAATTAATTTTTTTCATTTTTTGTCTCAAAAACATAGGTTATGACCCCTTGTTGGAACGAGCTCGACGAGCTCGTTCCAACGAGGGGTCATAACCTATGTTTTTGAGACAAAAAATGAAAATATTTTGAAAATTAATTGGCGATTTTTGAGAATAGCGCTGGCCGGTTTTGGCCCTTACGTTGGGTAAAGGGTTAAATGTAGACTGTCAATAAAGAATTAATTACCGGTATATGTGCATGTGACTAACTTGATACTCTAATTCTCAATAGAAAATCAATATCAGCAGAAGTGCAGAACCCTAGTAACTCTGTTGAGTTGTTATGTTACAATGAAAAATGGTGAGTTGGGTCTGTTGAGTTAAGCTTATGAAGGGGGCATGGTGGTTCAGTAGGTAGAGGTTTGTACTCAAACGATTAGTCGACTAGTCGATGTCGACTCTGGGCAAACCAGTGGTCAACTCTCAATTGTGCAGTCGACTAGTCGGAGGAGTTCAAGCTTTTAGGTAAATAGTATCCCTTCTGTGTCACTGTCAGACAGTTTGAACAGCAATATCGGGCAATCAATGTATACATCTATTGCCATCTAATAGTAGTGACAGTAGTTTGTATTAACTGGTACTAGTAGAGTGCTGAATTATTTTGGACTATCAGGATATGTTATTAATTTGCCTTGTTGCAATTTATGGGAGAGTGCCTATAGGCACTCTCCCATAAATCGCAACAAGGCAAATTAAATAAGACTATATAATTTCACTCTTAGCATAATTAGAAGCACATTAGCAGAATAATGTTCCAGTAAGTTTCTGTATATGAATGCCCAAGTGAAGCCAAATTTGGACCTTCAGCACTCTACCGGAACACCAACACTGTTATAAGGAGACAAGTTATCACCAATGACTAGTCGAAGTCGACTTGACTTTTGGGTATTGACTAGTCGACTTTGGAATTCACTAGTCGTTTGAGCACTAGTAGAGGTGCAGGCTGCAAGACAAGAAGTCCTTGTTTCAAATCCTACCTTCGTCAACCACGTTGTGTCCTTGGGCAAGACACTTCACCCCCATTGCCCACGTGGGGGCACGGTGACATGTATTAAAGCGTACTGCACCACGATGGTGCACCTGTCATCAACCAATGCTAACCCTGCTTGTGTCGAGTTAGTATGTTGGGGAGCTGACAGTTTCTCACCATTGTTTGGTGGTTCTCCCTGGCTTCTCGGGCTCCCGCTACCCATAAAACTGTTGTCATGATTAGCCATTGTGCAGAAATATGTGACCTTAAACACCAATAAATAAATATATAAATAAATAATAAGCTTACGAAGTCTCCAAAACTGCTTCACCATGTTTCAGTAAATATTTCATCAATAAATTTCATATACCGTATTTACACTATGTATTGGGACACTCTATTATTTGGGACACACATTTTTTCCAGAAAACTATATTTTTTTTATGCTCCAAAGTTTGGGACATACAGGAGATTTGTTTCCAGTTGGCACGTCGCTAGTAGCAGACGACACTCATAAATAAAATTCTTGAGTAACTAAAAATTTTCATTTTTTGCTTCCAAACATAGCTTATGATCCCTCATTGGAACGGACGCAATGCACTCGTTCCAATGAGGGATCATAAGCTATGTTTTTGAAGCAAAAAATGAAAGTATTAAAAAAATTGGACGGCGATTTTCGTATTTAGTGATGGAAAACGAATCACACACAACTTTATTCAGCATCAAATCAAGACCAGGCTGTGTTCTTTCCCCATTTTCTAAGAATTGGGACACCTGTGAAAATAATTATTTTTAGCTGTCCCAATACATAGAGAAAATGCGGTATTATTCCAACTATAGTGTTGCGATTGGCTGAGAAGTAGTGGAATTTGACGAATCAAAGTGTGTGGTGAGCCCTGTCAATTAGCGCCAGCATCAGGCCTGGCATTCTTAAAAATGCAGGATGGCTAAAAATCGACCCCCTCGCTTGGCCTAGGGGAGTGATTAGCTCTCCTCAAGCTAAAAGTGGCAAAATGAAGTTTTAATGTTTATGAATTTCAGCCTAGTGGGCTTTATACATTTTATTTGGTGCTGCTAACAAGATAGTCTCTGTGAGATGGCTACACTGTCCCTCTCACACCTCCGGGCCTTACCAAGGCTTGGAGATGTGGAAGTGGCAGTGTGGCCATCTCACAAAGACCACTAACATAGTATACTGTATAGTAGTATACTGTGTAAAAATATTATAAATTTATAGTAATTTCTATATTTTTATACTTACCAATGGCCCAGACGGGAAGGGCCCTCCCATGAGTGAGCACTCATACCCCCCCGCTGAATTATTATTTAATACTCTCTTTTACAAAGAATGATGTTGACGCCAGTTCCGGTCACTTCCTGGCATCTGCGCATGTGCCGAGAGTAAATGTATGGAGGACCAGATAGGACTTCTAATTTTTGGTTTTGCATACAAATTTTGGGGATTGGTGGGGCAAAATTTGTGTTTGGCCCTCGATATTTTAGAGTTAGCACCAGCTATGTCTGGGCCATTGGTAAGTATAAAAATATAGAAATTACTATAAATTTATAATATTTTTATACTGTACCAATGACCCAGACATAGCTGGTGCTAACTCTTAAAATATAGGGCCAAAGACAAATTTTGCCCCCTAATCCCCAAAATTTGCATCTAAAACCAAAGAAAACATGTCCTGAATGGCCCTCCACACTTCACCTCTACTGCGCATGCGCAGTGTCAAGGACGTTCCGAAATTGGCGCCATTAATCATTCTAAGTTTGGCCCTTCATCAGTTAACATCTGACTGATCTTTGTGCTTGTAAATCTCAGTTTAAATGATGCCAGACACATAAATATTAGTGAAATGGTGATTCTAAGGAGGATAGAGAAGGAGGAGAGGAAAAATGTGTGACAGAATATTATCAGGGCTGTAAAATTTTTTAATGAAATTATGTTAAGTTACCTATATTTTTATACTGTACCAATGACCCAGACTTAGCTGGTGCTAACTCCACAAAAACCAGGGCCAAACACAAATTTTGCCCCCCAATCCCCAAAATTTGCATCCAAAACAAAAAGAAATCATGTCCTAAAGGACCTCCATAGTACGACTCTACTGCGCATGCGCAGTGACGCAGTCGTCCCGAAATTGGCGCCAAATATCATTCTCTGTTTGGCCCTTCATCAGTCAACATCTCACTGATCTTTGTGCTTGTAAATCTCAGTTTAAAGGATGCCAGACACGTAATTCTTGGAGAAAATGTGATTCTAAGGAGGATAGAAGGAGGAGAGGAAAAAAGAAGTGGCAAAAAATAATCAGGGCTGTACTTAAAATTTTTTGTTGAAATTATGTTAAGTTGCC
The DNA here is from genome assembly GCA_031216915.1 of Pictodentalium vernedei. NCBI lineage: Eukaryota > Metazoa > Mollusca > Scaphopoda > Dentaliida > Dentaliidae > Pictodentalium > Pictodentalium vernedei. The sequence continues at coordinate 243,423,062 of CM062288.1, forward strand.
TATTTTCGAGGCAAACGCCTCTTGTTGTCATTCTTGCTAATTGTTGCACTGCTTATTCAGTGTTTCCTCTCCCCTAACCTTCTAAAGTCCCCCCTTGCAATTCTCCCATGCTTTTGGCATATTTTTGAGAAGTTTCATTTCTAAAAATTCCCTGGGAGAGTTGCTTGGTTACAGAATGTTTTCTGTTATTTTCCCCATAGTTACGTTTTCACCCATGGGTGTATAACGTTTGTGTTCTGCATCTTCCATCTGATGTTCTGCAGATTCTCCCCTGGGAGTCTCTGTTTTGCATCAGATAGAGTGTAATTGATGACTGATTCCGGGCCAGTTTTTTCAGTGCCTGGAGTCATGTTTTCTTCTGTGTTTACACTGTTTGTTTTCATTGGCAACAGCCTTTTTTGAGGGGGGCTGTTTGCCTTTGAGGTAGTTTATCTCATTATAAGATACATTTATATTATCCGAAAGTGTCTCATTAATTATTTTATATAATTTTAAAATTTTTGACCACACTTTGCCATCGGATCCATCGGGGCTCAACGTTACTTTTCAGCAACTTGGGCTTCTCTGAAAAAATATTTTTTCAAAATTATTTTGTTTTGCAATTGTTTTTTCATTTATTAATGGATCATGTTATTATGTATCTTTGTGTCAGGGGTTTTTGCGAGTAACTAGGACTTATTGTTGTTTTTTCACAATGAAGGGAACTTGTTCAAATTGTAATAGGAAGAAATCTTCCTCTGACTTTCATGATTATTGCATTAATTGTAGTCAGTGTTCTCGCATTAATCCCTGTCCTGTATGTGAACATTGGGATGAGAAACATTGGAAACGTGTGTCACGATATGTTGTTTCTGGAGAAAGAGCGATGCCGGCTCTTTCTCCACAAGGTCACTCTACTCTCTCAGTTTCTATTTCAGAGGAACCAGAACAGGGTGATGTTTCCATGTTATCTTCTTCAAGTGTGCGTCCGTCGTCACAATTAAATACAGAGCTAGCGGCAAAAGTGCTCATGGAAATTAGACAAATGTCGTCCGCTAGCTCGCCCGGTGTAGCGTCCATTCACCGAATGGTTCGGCAGCCGGGTTCGTCCGATGCGGTCCAAGAGGAAATTTTGGGTGATGCGAGCACTATAAAAATAATAGATGCACACCCAGTGACGGCGGATAGTGAACGAGAACGGAGGAAGCCTTTTAGTCCGGTTCCTAGCTCGTCCAGGTCCAGCCGGGCCGCGAGCGAGAGAGGCCCCTCTCTCGTACAACAACATCTGGGACCAGATGTTGTGGTACAAAATGTGTCTTTAGCGGAGCATACGTCCGTCGCTCGGGACGCTCCGTTGTATAAGCAGTCCGCAGAGACTGTTAAGGCTTCCTCTTCTCGTCGGCGCACACGACCGCACCTTGGCTGCGTGACCTCCGATATTTTGCCAGCTTCGCCGATGAAGGATTCTTCGGCGACCAGGTCACACCATCCGGCAGCCAGGGATTCGAGACCGATGGACTCCGGACGTTCGCATAGGAAAAGTATGCGGGAGCCATCTGATGCGGAGCTGCCCTCGGCGAAGCAGCGAAAGACCGCTCCTCCGCAGGTCTCGACGTCGGACATTCTAGTGCAGATAGCACAGCTTATCGCAGCATCCCAGCAGCCGACAGAAACGGTGTCGGATCGAGAATTATCCGACGGCGCTGGGTCGGTACGCTCCGCCGAAGCATCGGGGGCGGACGACCGGGAACATCGGGAGGTCCGACCGGATGGTGAAAGGGATACGGATGAATTGGAGCTATCCCTTTCGGAACAACACAAAGCTGCCGTGGACTTCATCCGGCACTTTCTTCCTCAAGTTGTTCCGTCGGGCCAGACTGCTGCGCTTCCGGACAGGAGAATTATAGCGTCATTGGACTCTGATTTTTTCGAGCGGTTCAGGGACATCGCTCCCGAGTTTCCGTCGCAGTCCAATAATGTTGCAAGAACATTTGAATTATTGAACGACGCTATTTTTAAACTTGCTTCCAGGACGGGGAAAGCAGGCTTCTTGTCCGCAAATACTCTCAACCTGCCTTTCATTAATGCAAGGAATAAATTCGACACGGCAGGTCAGGGTATACCGAGAGTTCCTCTGCGTATGGACGACGAGGCGGAAGACTTAGAGCTATCATTACCGTCGTCAGCTTCTATTCCAACCGCAGTGTTGGAAACAGCTATTGCGTCTAACAGAGCCAATTTAGATGCCTTATCTTACGCAGATCACCTTACTAAGGCGTTATCACTGCGTCTTCAAGGGGAAGAGTTTCAGGATATACAATCCTCCTTAAGACTTCTTTCAAGGGCAGTAGCTTATTCCACGTGTAACTCCGCCCTTTCAGTGGCAAATCTGGAGTTGGTTAGACGTGACGCAGCCCTGTCTACATCCACACTAGTGGATTCTAAGGTGAAGAACTCTCTTAGAGTCGCTTCGGTCTCAGGAGATCTTCTCTTTGACGGCAAGCTTTCCGCTATTTATGATAATATTAAAAAGAAAGCTAGTGATTCTCTGTTGTTTAGATCCGCTCCTAAAAGGTCGGATACAGCAGACACGAATAAGGCGGGCACTTCTGGGTCTTATCCGCCCAAGAGAGGTTCCTATAGAGGTTCCGGTGCGTCCTCTAGCTCTTATTCGAGAGACCGTCAGGATAGTGACTCTCGTTCGGGACGTCCTTCAGGCCGGGACAATCGGTCGGACGCCCCGAGGTCGACGAGGCGAGGTGCGGGTCGTGGAAGGCGTGGTTTCTCCTACCGCAGGCCTCGCAGATCCAGGAGGTGATGGCTCAAACCTCTATCGCGTTCCGGTTGGCGGAAGGTTGTCGAGTTTTTCTCAAGAGTGGGCGTCGATTACGGACGACCCGTGGGTGAGAGGAGTGACTTCGGAAGGTCTAAAGATATCCTTCAAACGAAAGCCTCCATTAACTCGAAGTCCAAAGTGGACTCATCTTCCGTCAAACCCTCAGAAAAGAGACGCTCTGCTATCAGAGGTGCAGTCTCTTTTAATGAAGAACGCGGTAGAGGTCGTAGAAAACCAGGAATCGCTGGGATTCTACAGCCATCTGTTTCTGGTTCCGAAACCAGACGGCTCGTTCCGTCCAGTCATAGATTTGAGCTGGATAAACAAGCTGATCGTCGCTCCGAAGTTTTATATGGAGACGATTCGATCGGTCAGAGCGAGTATTCGGGTGAACGATTATGCAACGAGCATAGATCTCAAGATGCGTACTTTCACGTCATGGTACATCCGACATTCCGAAAGTATCTACGCTTCGCAGTCCTAGGAGTGGTGTATCAGTTCCGGGCCATGTGTTTCGGATTGAATCTAGCACCCTGGGCTTTCACTCGGGTAATGAACTCGGTAATGATCTACTTCCGAGCTCATTCGTCTGCGGTAACGTCGGCCTACCTGGACGACATTCTTCAGAGGTACGGCAACGAGTTAACGCTTCAGAACGATGTCAGAATCTTCTTCTATTGCTCCGACGTCTCGGTTTCATAGTAAACGAGGAGAAGTCGGATCTGGTGCCGTCCAAGTCATTCACTCATCTGGGAATGAGCTTCGAGACGCACAACAATCTCGTTCGTCTGCCGTTAACCAGAGCGAAATTAGTCAGTTGTTACGCTCGCTATTGTCTGAATACAGACAAAGTCACGGCGAGAGAATTTATGAGACTGATAGGTCTGTGCGGAGCCGCCGCGGATCTCATTCCGATGGGACGGCTACGCACACGGCCTCTTCAAATTTTCCTGACTCAGAATTGGAGTGTGAAAATTCATTCGCTCGATGTAGACGTTCTCTTGTCAGATCAAGTGAAACAAGAGATTCAGACTTGGGCAAACATTCAGTGGTTAACTCAAGGAGTTCCGCTGCAGTTGCCGGATCCGAGTTTTACCATTATGACGGATGCCAGTCAAACAGGTTGGGGTGCATCATTAATCCCAACGGATTCGAGATGCCAGGGTCTTTGGGATCCGCAATTCCTGTGCAAGCACATAAACATCAAGGAAATGATGTCAATCTGGCTTGCGTTACGTCACTGGATGGACATTATTCACGATGCTCATGTCCAAATCCTATCCGACAATACGACAGTAGTGGCGTATATACGGAATCAGGGAGGCACTCATTCAGTTCCGTTGTTCAATCTAACGGAAAGAATCCTTCTGTTTGCGTTGGAACATCACGTTCTTCTTTCGGTCCGTCACATACCGGGTCGTCTGAATGTGCTAGCAGACTCCCTTTCACAAAAGGGTCGCTTGTTGCCGTCGGAGTGGACTCTCAACAAACAAGTATTCAATCAGATTTGCTACCAATGGGAACGGCCAATGATAGACTTATTTGCGACACATCTCAACAATCAGTTGCAGACGTATGTGTCCCCGTGTCCGGATCCAAGAGCATTTGCAGTAGACGCTCTATCGATCCCTTGGGACGGAATGATAGGATATGCGTATCCTCCAGCGCCGTTAATTCAACAAGTATTGCTAAAGATAAAACAATCTCAATGCAAGATTCTGTTGGTAGCATCTCTGTCGCCACAGAGACCGTGGATAAATCTACTCAGGTGTCTGTTGTGGGACCTACCGCGGAAGCTCCCTCCACGAGAGGATCTTCTTTGGCAGGGGAAATCGCGCCAACTACATCACAACCCGCAAGGTCTCAACCTTCACGTTTTTCCGTTGTGCGGTCCTTCTTGCATGGCAAGCACTTTACAGGACGAGCAGTGGACGCGATTTCTAGCTGTAGGAGGACCTCCTCTTCGCTAAACTATGCGGCTAAGTGGAAGGTTTTCCGTCGTTGGTGTAGGGATCATTCTGTTGATATATTTGATCCCTCTATACCAGACATTGCTAACTTTCTAGTATACTTGTTTGACGAAATCAAACTGCAACCTGTTACTATAAAGGGTTATAGATCTATGTTATCTGATACCTATGCACATCATGATAGTTTACAAATTGGATCTAATGTCTCTTTATCGAAATTGGTTAGAAACTTTTCGATAAATAGACCCAGAACTCTTAGATTAATTCCTAAGTGGAATTTAGCTTGGGTTCTCCTTAAATTGAAGGAAAAGCCATTTGAACCTCTTGGGACAGTAGATTTCAAATTCTTATCTTATAAGACAGCTTTTCTCTTAGCTTTCTCTTCTGCCAGAAGAGTCAGTGAGCTTCATGCACTATCGGTGGATGATTCTCATTATCGTAGTGTTGGGAACACTATCACCTTCACTACTAATGTGGGTTTTTTAGCTAAGAATCAGGCTCCTAATAAATATCCGGAACCTATTGTTATTAAGGCTCTTCCGTCTTCAGACGGGCGTAGGCCTTTACTCTGTCCTGTTAGAGCACTACGTATCTATAAACAGAGATCTCAGTTCATCAGAAAGGGACGGAAACGTTTCTTTCTGTCTTTGATGCCTAATAGAAAGGACATTTCAGTCCATTCTATTGCTAGATGGATTCAGTTAACTATCCGTACTGCGTATGAAGATTTATCTTCTTCTCAGCAGTCTGTGCTTAAGATTTCTGCTCATGAAGTAAGAGCTCTTTCTACTTCCTGGGCTTATGCTAATAGTGTTGCTATTACAGATTTAATGAAGGCTGCTTATTGGTCTCAGCCATCCACATTTACTAATTTTTATCTCAGAAATATTGAGTCCATTTCTGGAGACCTGCATTGTTTAGGTCCGTTATCTGTTGCTCAGAATGTCGTCCACTAAACAGTTGCAACTATAGTTATGCAGGCTTTCTGTTCCGGCAGTGACTCCGTCCGGCTGCCCTCTTCGCTCTGGGCTATTTGACCCAGGGCAAGGGGAAGGGGGTGGGGGGGCGGGTGTTCCCTTAGGTCACCTGCTTTATAGTGAAAAGCAAGGGAATGCCTCCTCCAAGACAGTATTTCTGAGTCGCTTCCGGGATGGTTTTAAAGTGTAATATTAATGTTTAATTTCATTCATGTCTTATTTTTAAAGTGTAGCTCGGTGTGAAGCATTTGTATATGTCAAGTGTCAAACGGGCTTTAATATACAATACTCGGACACTTTTAAATGATTATAAAGAGTCTCAATTCTCTGGACTACTTTATTTATTGGCTTGCTTTAAAAATAATTAGTATAAGGGTTATACTGGATGTTAATAGAGAACATGAATGTTATTGTGCTCAATTATTAAGGGTAGTGTATCTTTCTAATTTAAATATTAAATAAGAAAGATACATGTAAAGCCTAATACTCCTTTTCTCCTTAAGGGGTTACCTCTTTATTTTATAATTGAGCTTATTGGATTTTCCTCTATGTCCTAGGCCCTCCAGCCTGTTTACTATTCAGCTAAGTCTGGGTCATTGGTACAGTATAAAAATGTTAAAAAATTTATAGTAATTTATATATTTTTTATACTTACCAATGACCCAGACGGGGATGGCCCTCCCTGAGTTGGGAACTCTTGCCTCCCCGCTGAGTACATAGCGCTGACCAGGCACTGCCAGTAAGAATGATATTTGGCGCCAATTTCGGGACGACTGCGTCACTGCGCATGCGCAGTAGAGTCGTACTATGGAGGTCCTTTAGGACATGATTTCTTTTTGTTTTGGATGCAAATTTTGGGGATTGGGGGGCAAAATTTGTGTTTGGCCCTGGTTTTTGTGGAGTTAGCACCAGCTAAGTCTGGGTCATTGGTAAGTATAAAAAATATATAAATTACTATAAATTTTTTAACTTTCGAGGCAGCAGCCATTTTGTTGTCATTCTGGTTATTTAGTTACACTGATTTTTCAGTGTTTTCCTCTCTCCCTTTCCTTTAAGTCCCCTCTTGCTATTCTCCCATGCTTTTGGCATAGTTTCTGTAATTATTATTACCAATATTTCTTGGGAGTTTTAGCTGAATAACAGAATGAATTCTGTTCTTTTCCCCATGTTTACGTCTTCACCTACGGGTGGTTAGGCGTTGTGTTCTGCATCTACCATCTGATGTTCTGCAGTTTCTTCCCTGGAAGTCTCTGTTTTGCATCAGATGGTGTATTTTTGGTAACTGATTCCGGGCCTGGGTGCCTGGAGTCTTATTTTAGTGTTTTTACACTCATTGTTTACATTTACAACAGCCCTCTGTGTGAGGGGGGGATTTCTTGAAAATAATATCTTGATGTTATTTTAATCATAACTAGATACATTATTATTGTTCGTAAGTGTTGAATAAATTGTTTAAAATATTTTTAAAATTTTTGTCCACACTTAGGCTTGGGATCCATTGGGGCTCAACGTTACTTTTCAGAAACTTGGGCTGTTCTGAAAAAATATTTTTTCAAAATATTTTGATTTCAATTATTTTTTCTATATTAATGGATCATATTATTATTATGTATTTTGATTGCCAGGGGTTGGTGCGAGTACCAGGACTTTGTTTTCTTTTCACATTGAAAGGATTTTGATCAATTGTAATAAGAGGAAGTCTTCCTCTGACTTTTATAATCATTCTATATGATTTCGTTGACAACATGGGAAGCGTATGTCACGGTATGTTAGTGGGGAATTGGACACTCCGGTCCTTTCCCCGCAGGGTCACTCTACTTTATCAATTTCTATTTCAGACGATCAAGATTAGGGTGATGTATCTGTGATGTCTTCCAACAGTGTGCCTCCATCGTCACAATTAATGAAGGGCTAGCGGAAAAGTGCTCATGTAAATACGCCAATTGCCTAAGAGGACCCTAGTAGGTTCGACGGCCTTTGACGTCCGCTAGCTCGCCCGGTGTAGCGTCCATTCATCGAATGGGTTGGCAGCCGGGTTCGTCCGTTGCGGTCTAGAAGGAGTTTTGGGGTGATGCGAGCACTATAAATCAACCTAATGCACACCCAGTGACGGCGGATTAGAGGGAGAACGGAGGAAGCCTTTTAGTCCGGTTCATAGCTCGTTCTGGTCCATCCGGACGTCGAGCGAGAGAGGCCCCTCTCTCGTACAACAACATCTGGCCCCAGATGTTGTAGTACAAAATGTTTCGCATTCGGAGCATACGTCCGTTGCTCGGGACGCTCCGACATATAGTCAGTCCGGAGTAGACTGTCAATAAGGCTTCCTCATTCTCATGCTAGCGCACACGACCGCTCTTGGCTATGTGACCTCGGATATCCAGTCAGCTTCGCCAGTCAGAGAATCATCGGCGACCAGGTCACACCATCCGGTAGCCAGGGACACGAGGCCTGCAGACTCCGGACGTTCGCATAGGAAAGTGTGCGGTAGTCAACGTACCCGGAGCTTCCGGCGGCAATGCATCGTAAGACCGCTACTGCACAGGCCTCGGGAACGGACGTGCTTTCCTAAATAGCACAGCTTATCGCAGCATCCCAGCATCAACTGAATCTGTCGCATATTTTTTATCCGACGATGCTGAGTCGGGACGCTCCGCGGAAGCGGGTACGGATGTCCGAAAATTTCAACCGGTCCGACGGGATACCGAAAGGGATTCGGAGGATTTCGAGCTTTCCCTTTCGGAACAACATATGCTGTTGTGTATGTCATCTGACTGATCTTCTACAGGTTCTTTCGTCAGACTAGAATGCTGCGATGCCGGATAAGAAACTGATAGCGTCGGTGGACTTAGAAATTTTTGGTTCGGTTCAGGGACATCGTCCCTCAGTTCCGACATAGTCCAATAATGTCACACAAACATTCGAATTATTGAACGACACTTTATATATTATTATTATATGCTTGCTATTTCCAAGCATTTCTGGTTTCTTGTTCGCAAAGTTACGGAGATGTCTTTCAAAAGTGTGTCTCTGTCGTCATAGTTAATGAAGAGCTAGCGGCAATAAGTGCTCATGGAATATGTCTATCGCCTAAGAGGTCCCTTGTAGGATCGACGGAGTGACATTCGCTAGCTCACCCGGTGTAGCGTACATTCATCGAATGGTTCGGCTGCCGGGTTCGTCCGTTGCGGTCTAGGAAGGAGATTTGGGTGATGCGAGCACTATAATTACTTTAGTACTCACCCAGTGACGGCGGATTGAGGACAGATCGGAGGAAGCCTGTTAGTCCGGTTCCTGGCTTGTCCAGGTCCGTCCGGGCTGTGAGCGAGAGAGATCCCTCTCTCGTCCAACAACATAGGGGACCGCATGTTGTGGTTCAGATATTTTACATTTGGAGCATATGTCTGTCGGTCGGGACGCTCCGTTATATTGACAGTCCGAGAGACTGTCGATAATGCTTCCTCATCCTCACAGCAGGGCACACGACCGCACATTGGCTACGTGACCTCGAGTATCCGATCAGTTTCGTCATTCAGTGATTCCACGGCGAATAGGTCACGCCATCCGGTAGCCAAGGGACACGAGGCCTATACACTCCGTTCGCTCGCATATTAGTAGTATGCACGGGGTAACGATCACGGAGCTTCAAGCGGCAATGCATTGTAGGACCGCTTCTCCACAGGCCTCAGTGACGGACGTGCTATCCGAGTTAGCACAGTTTTTTCGCAGCATCCCAGCAATCGACAGTTTCTTAGTCGAATCAGGAATTATCTGACGGCGCTGGGTCGGTGCGGTCCGCGGTTGCATCAGGTACGGACGACCGAACGCTTTATAGGGTCCGACAGGATGGCGAAAGGGATTCGAAAGATTTCGAGTTTTCCCTTTCGTAGCATCGGAGCTGCCATTCATATCTTCTGGCATTATCTTCCAGTGATTCTTATTTCGGACTACATTGCTGCGATGTTGGATAAGAGACTTATAGCGTCATTGGACACGGAATTTTGGATCGGTTCAGGGACATTGTCCCTGACTTACCGACATAGTCCAATAATGTCATTAGAACATGTGTATTATTTATTGACGCTATATATGCATATAAGCCTGCTACCAAGCATGATAGTTTAGTCTCTTGTCCGCAACGCTCATTTCTGCCTTTTTTATCATTTTTACGAATAATTTATTTTGGCAGAGCAGGGCATACCGAGAGTTCATATGCGTCTAGACGGCGTGGTTAAAGACTGGAAATATTCTTTTTCGCCGTCTATGTCTTTTCCAACCACAATGTTGGAAACGACAATGATGTCTAGTAGACTTAACTTAGATGCTTTATCATACGTAATCCACCTTACTGAGGCGTTATCATTACGTCTTCAAGAAAAGAATTACAGGATATTATCCTCAATGTGGTTTCTTTTGAGGGCAGTAGTTTGTTCACGTATAACTCCGCCCTTCAGTGGCTGATTGGAGTTGGTTAGACGTGACGCAGCCCTAGCTACATCCACGCGCGTGGATAGTAAGGTGAAGAACTCTCTCAGAGTCGCTTCGTTCTCTGAGAAGCTTCTCTTCGACGGCAACTTTTCAGCAATCCATGAATTGCTCGATTTACATATTCTCTTGTCTATCTAGTGTTGCAAGGGATTCAGACTGGGGCAAACATTTGGTGGTTGACTCAGAGAGTGCCACTGCAGTTGCCGGATCCGAGTGTTATAATTATGACGGTTGCCAGTCAAACAGGTTGGGATATAATATTGATCCCAACGGATTCGAAGTGCCAGGGTCTTTGGGTTCCGCAGTCTCTAAGCAAGCACTTATCTTCTACGGAATAATGTTTTTTAGGCTTGCTTTATGTCATTGGATGAACATTATTCAGAAACGCATGTCCAAATCCTGTCCGTTAATTCGACAGTAGTGGCGTATCTCCGGAACCAGGGAGGCACTCATTCGTTTCCGTTATTTAATTTAATGGAAAGAATCCTTCTGTTTGTTATAGTACACCAAGTTCTGTTTCGGTCCGTCATATTCCGGGTCGTCTGATTGTTTTACCGGACTCCCGTTCACTTATGGGTCGCTTGTTGCCGTCAGAATGGACTCTCAACAAACAAGTATTCAATCAGATTTGCTATCAATGGGAGCGTCCAATGATAATTTATTTACGACACAACTTGCTTGTCAATTGCAGACGTATGTGTTTGCTTGTCCGGATCTCTGAGCTAATGTTGTTAACGCTCTATTGATCTAATAGGACGGAATGATAGGATATGCGTATCCTCCTGCGCTTTTGTTTCAGCAAGTATTGCTAAGATAAACAACCACAATACATTTCTGTTGATAGCATCTCTGTCTTCACAGAGACCGTGGGTAAATTTACTCTGATGTCTACTGTGGGACTTAACGCGAAATCTTCCTCAATGAGAGGATCTTTTTTCGCTGGGTAAAATCGTGTCATCTTTATCACAACCCGCAAGGTCGCAACCTTCACGTATTCCGTTGTGTGGTCCTTATTGCATTGTATGCATTGTACTGGACGAGCTTTGGACGCAATTTCTTACTATGGGAGAACCTCTTCTTCGCTATTCTATACAGCTAAAGTGGAGGCTCTTCCGTCGATTGGTGTAGGGATCACTAGGTTGATATTGTTGATCCCTCCATACTAGTCATTGCAACTTTTTAGTATACTTGTTTGACAAGATCTACTGCAGCCTGTTATTATTAAGGTTATAGGTTTATGTTACCTCATACCTATGCACTCTATGATAGTTTACAATTGAGTCTTACGTCTTTTTATCTAAGTCAGTTAGTAACTTTTTGATAAATAGACTTAGAATCATTAGATTAAATTCCTATATGGAATTTAACTTCGGTTCTTATTTAGCTAAGTAATCATTTGAGCTTCTGGAAACAGTAGTTTTCAAATTCTGACCTTTTAGACAGTAATTCTGTTGGCTTCTCTTTTACTGAAGAGTCAGTGAGTTTCATACACTATCGGTGGATGATTTTCACTTTCGTAGTTTCGGAATCACTACTTCCTTTACTATTTAGGTCGGATTTTTGCATAAGAGTTAGGCTCCTAATTAATATCCGGAACCTATTGTTATTAAGGTCCTTCCGTCTTCGTACGGGCATAGGCCTTTACTCTGTCCGGTTAGAGTTTATGTATTTATAAACAGATATCTGTTTATTACTACGGGCGTAAGCTTCTTCTGTCTTTGATGCCTAATAGAAGGACGTTACGCTCCATTCTATTGCTAATGGATTCAATTAACTATCGATACTGCTTATGGTATATCTTTCACTCAGCAGTTGTGTTTGAGATTTCGGCTCATGAAGTTAGAGTTCTTCTACATCTTGAGCTTACATTAATAGTGTCGCTATTATAGATTTTTGAAGGCTGCTCATTGCGCTCAGCCATCTACATTCATGAATTTTTATCTCAGAAATATTGAGTCCATTTCTGGAGGCCTCTATTGTTAGGTCTATTATCTACTGCTCAGAATGTCATTCACTTAACAGTTGCTACTATAGCTAGGTAGGCTGTCTGTTTCAGCACTGACTCCGTTCTGCTGCCCTCTTCGCTCTGGGCTATTTGACCCAGGGCAAGAAAAAGGGGGGGAGGGTGTTCCCTTGGGTCACCTGTTTTACTAGGAAAACAAGGGGATACCTCCTCCGGAGTTAGTAATTCTGAGCTGTTATTGGGATGGTTGTTTAGTGAGAAGTTTATGTTTTAAAAATTCATTCAAGTCTTAGTTTTTAAAGTATAGCTTTTGAATATAGCACGTGTCAACGGACATGATTATACAATCCTCAGACACTTTTAAGGAGTATAAAGAGTTTCTATTCTCTAGACTTACTTTATTTATTGGCTTACTTTAAAAATTATTAGTATAAGGATTATACTAGATATTAATAGAGTACATGGATGTATGATGCTCAATTTTGGAAGCTGTTGTATCTTTCTAATTTATCATAAATAAGAAAGATACATGTAAGGCCTAATACTTCTTTTTCCCTAGAGGGGATGACTCTATTTTATATAATTGAGCGTATTCCATCTTGCTCTATGTCCTTGGCCCTCTAGCCTTTTTACTATTCAGTTATGTCTGGGTCATTGGTACAGTATAAAAATGTTAAAAAATTTATAGTAATTTCTATATTTTTTATACTTACCAATGACCCAGACGGGGATGGCCCTCCCAGGAGTTGGGAACTCTTACCTCCCCGCTGAGTACATAGCGCTTACCAGGCACTGGTTATTAGAATGATTAATGGCGCCATATTTTTATACTGTACCAATGACCCAGACATAGCTGGTGCTAACTCTTAAAATATAGGGCCAAACACAAATTTTGCCCCCCAATCCCCAAAATTTGCATCTAAAACTAACGAAAACATGTCCTGAAAGGCCCTCCACACTTCGCCCCTACTGCGCATGCGCAGTGTCAAGGACGTTCCGAAATTGGCGCCATAAATCATTCTAAGTTTGGCCCTTCATCAGTTAACATCTGACTGATCTTTGTGCTTATAAATCTCAGTTTAAATGATGCCAGACACATAAATATTAGTGAAATGGTGATTCTAAGGAGGATAGAGAAGGAGGAGAGGAAAAAAATGTGTGACAGAATATTATCAGGGCTGTAACTTAAAATTTTTTAATGAAATTATGTTAAGTTACCTATTTTCAAGGCAGCAGCCATTTTGTTGTCATTCTGATTATTTAGTTACACTGTTTTTTAAGTGTTTTCCTCTCTCCCTGTCCTTTAAGTTCCCCCTTGCTATTCTCCCATGCTTTTGGCATAGTTTTTGTAATTATTATTACTAAATTTTCTTGGGAGTTTTAGCTGAATAACAGAATGAATTCTGTTCTTTTCCCCATGTTTACGTCTTCACCTACGGGTGGTTAGGCGTTGTGTTCTGCATCTACCATCTGATGTTCTGCAGTTTCTTCCCTGGAAGTCTCTGTTTTGCATCAGATAGTGTATTTTTGGTAACTGATTTCGGGCCTGGGTGCCTGGAGTCTTATTTTAGTGTTTTTACACTCATTGTTTACATTTACAACAGCCCTCTGTGTGAGGGGGGGATTTCTAAAAAATAATATCTTGATGTTATTTTAATCATAACTAGATACATTATTATTGTTCGTAAGTGTTGAATAAATTGTTTAAAATATTTTTAAAATTTTTGTCCACACTTAGGCTTGGGATCCATTGGGGCTCAACGTTACTTTTCAGAAACTTGGGCTGTTCTGAAAAAATATTTTTTCAAAATATTTTGATTTCAATTATTTTTTCTATATTAATGGATCATATTATTATTATGTATTTTGATTGCCAGGGGTTAGTGCGAGTACCAGGACTTGTTTTCTTTTCACATTGAAAGGATATTGATCAATTGTTTTAAGAGGAAGTCTTCCTCTGACTTTATTATCATTCTATATGTGGTCAGTGTACTCGCATTAACTCCTGTTCTGTATCGTATGATTTCGATGACAATATGGGAAGCGTATGTCACGGTATGTTATTGGGGATTTGGACACTCTGGTCGTTTCCCCGCAGGGTCACTCTACTTTATCAATTTCTATTTCAGACGATCAAGATTAGGGTGATGTATCTGATGTCTTCCAACAGTGTGCCTCGTCGTCACAATTAATGAAGGGCTAGCGGAAAAGTGCTCATGTAAATACGCCAATTGCCTAAGAGGACCCTAGTAGGTTCGACGGCCTTTGACGTCCGCTAGCTCGCCTGGTGTAGCGTCCATTCACCGAATGGTTCGGCAGCCGGGTTCGTCTGTTGCGGTCTAGAAGGAATTTTGGGGTGATGCGAGCACTATAAATTAACCTAATGCACACCCAGTGACGGCAGATCGGGGGAGAACGGAGGAAGCCTTTTAGTCCGGTTCATAGCTCGTTCCTGTCCATCCGGACTGCAAGCGAGAGAGGCCCCTCTCTCGTTCAACAACATCTGGCCCCAGATGTTGTGGTACAAAATGTGTCGCAAGCGGAGCATACGTCCGTCGCTCGGGACGCTCCGTTGTATAGGCAGTCCGCGAAGACTGCTAAGGCTTCCTCTTCTCGTCAGCGCACACGACCGCACCTTGGCTGCGTGACCGCCGATATATTACCAGCTTCGCCGATCAAGGATTCTTCGGCGACCAGGTCACACCATCCGATAGCCAGGGACACGAGGCCTGCAGACTCCGGACGTTCGCATGGGAAGTGTGCGGGAGTCAACGTACACGGAGCTTCCGGCGGCAATGCATCGTAAGACCGCTACTGCACAGGCCTCGGGAACGGACGTGCTTTCCTTAATAGCACAGTTTATCGCAGCATCCCAGCTTCAACTGAATCTGTCGCATATATTTTATCCGACGATGCTGGGTCGGGACGCTCCGCGGAAGCGGGTGCGGATGTCCGAAAGTTTCATCCGGTCCGACGGGATACCGAAAGGGATTCGGAGGATTTCGAGCTTTCCCTTTCGGAACAACATATGCTGTTGTGTATGTCATCTGACTTGGTCTTCTACAGCTTCTTTCGTCGGACCAGAATGCTGCGATGCCGGATAAGAAACTGATAGCGTCGGTGGACTTAGAAATTTTTGGTTCGGTTCAGGGACATCGTCCCTCAGTTCCGACATAGTCCAATAATGTCACACAAACTTTCGAATTATTGAACGACGCTATATATATTATTATTTTATGCTTGCTAACCAAGCATTTCTGGTTTCTTGCTCGAAGAGTTATGGAGATGTCTTTCAAAAGTGTGCCTCTGTCGTCATAGTTAATGAAGAGTTAGCAGCAATAAGTGCTCATGGAATATGTCTTATCGCCTACGGAGTGACATTCGCTAGCTCACCCGGTGTAGCGTACATTCATCGAATGGTTCGGCTGCCGGGTTCGTCCGTTGCGGTCTAGGAAGGAGATTTGGTGATACGAGCACTTTAATTACTTTAGTACTCACCCACTGACGGCAGATTGAGGACAGATCGGAGGAAGCCTGTTAGTCCGGTTCCTGGCTTGTCCAGGTCCGTCCGGGCTGTGAGCGAGAGAGGTCCCTCTCTCGTCCAACAACATAGGGGACCGCATGTTGTGGTTCAGATATTTTACATTCGGAGCATATGTCCGTCGGTCGGGACGCTCCGTTATATTGACAGTCCGAGAGACTGTCCTTAATGCTTCCTCATCCTCACAGCAGGGCACACAACCGCACATTGGCTACGTGACCTCGAGTATCCGATCAGTTTCGGCATTCAGTGATTCCACGGCGAATAGGTCGCGCCATCCGGTAGCCAAGGGACACGAGGCCTATACACTCCGTTCACTCGCATATTGGTAGTATGCACGGGGTAACGATCACGGAGCTTCCAGCGGCAATGCATCGTAAGACCGCTTCTCCTCAGGCCTCAGTGACGGACGTGCTATCCGAGTTAGCACAGTTGTTTCGCAGCATCCCAGCAATTGACAGTTTCTCGGTCGAATCAGGAATTATCCGACGGCGCTGGGTCGGTGCGGTCCGCGGTTGCATCAGGTACGGACGACCGAACGCTTTATAGGGTCCGACAGGATGGCGAAAGGGATTCGAAAGATTTCGAGTTTTCCCTTTAGTAGTATCGGAAGATGCCTTTCATATCTTCTGGCATTATCTTCCAGTGATTGTTATTTCGGACTTCATTGCTGCGATCTTGGATAAGAGACTTATAGCGTCATTGGACTCGGATTTTTCGATCGGTTCAGGGACATTGTCCCTGACTTACCGACGCAGTCCAATATTGTCATTACAACATGTGTTTTATTTTTCGACGCTATATATATATATATATACAAGCCTGCTACTAAGCATGATAGTTTAGTTTCTTGTCCGCGTTGCTCATTTCTGCCATTTTATCATTTATACGAATAGTTTATTTTGGCAGAGCAGGGCATACCGAGAGTTCATATGCGTCTAGACGGTGTGATTAAAGACTGCATATATTCTTTTCGCCGTTTATGTCTTTTCCAATTTCAATGTTGGGAACGACATTATGTATAGTAGACTTAACTTAGACGCTTTATCATACGTAATCCGCCTTACTGAGGCGTTATCATTACGTCTTCAAGAAAAGATTTACGGGATATTATTCTCAATGTAATTTCTTTTGAGGGCAGTAGTTTGTTCACGTATAACTCCGCCCTTCAGTGGCTGATTGGAGTTAGTTAGACGTGACGCAGCCCTAGCTACATCCACACGCGTGGATAGTAAGGTTAAGAACTCTCTCAGAGTCGCTTCGTTCTCGGAGGAGCTTCTCTTCGACGGCAACTTTTCGGCAATCCATAAATTGCTCGATTTACACGTTCTCTTGTCTATCTAGTGTTACAAGAGATTCAGACTGGGGCAAACATTCGGTGGTTGACTCAGAGAGTGCCACCGCAGTTGCCGGACCCGAGTGTGGCTGTTATGACGGTTGCCAGTCAAACAGATTGGGATATAATACTGATCCCTACAGATTCGAAGTGCCAGGGTCTTTGGGTTCCGCAGTCTCTTAGCAATCAGTTTTCTTCTGCGGAATAATGTTTTTTAGGCTTGCTTTATGTCATTGCATGAACATTATTCAGAAACGCATGCCCAAATTCCTGTCCTTTAATTCGACAGTAGTGGCGTATCTCCGGAACCAGGGAGGCACTCTTTCGTTTCCGTTATTCAATTTAATGGAAAGAATCCGTCTGTTGGTTATAGTACACCAAGTTCAGTTTTGGTCCGTCATATTCCGGGTCGGTTGATTGTTTTATCGGACTCCCGTTCTCTTACGGGTCGCTTGTTGCTGTCAGAATGGACTCTCAACAAACAAGTATTCAATCAGATTTGCTATCTATGGGAGCGCCCATTGATGATTTATTTATGACACAGCTTGCTAATCAATTGCAGACGTATGTGTTGGCTTGTCCAGATCTCTGAGCTAATGTTGTTAACGCTCTATTGATCTATAGGACGGAATGATAGGATTCGCGTATCCTCCGGCGCTGTTGTTTCAGCAGGTATTGCTAAGATAAACAATCACAATACATTTCTGTTGATAGCATCTCTATCTTCACAGAGATCATGAGTAATTTACTCTCTTGTCTACTGTGGGTCTTAACGTGAAATCTTCCTCTATGTGAGGATCTTTTTTCACTGGGTAAATCGTGTCATCTTTATCACAACCAGCAAGGTCGCAACCTTCATGTATTCCGTTGTGTGGTCCGTATTGCATTGTAAGCACTGTACTGGACGAGCTTTGGACGCGATTTCTTACTATAGGAGATCCTCTTCTTCGCTATTCTATGCGGCTAAAGTGGAGGCTCTTCCGTCGTGGTGTAGGGATCATTATGTTCATATTGTTGATCCCTCCATACTAATCATTGCTATTTTTTAGTATACTTGTTTCACAAGATCTACTGCAGCCTGTTATTATTTAGGTTATAGGTTTATGTTACCTCATACCTATGCACTCTACGATAGTTTACAATTGAGTCTTTTGTCTCTTTTTCTAAGTCAGTTAGTAACTTTTTGATAAATAGACTTAGAATCTTTAGATTAAATTCCTATACGGATTTTAACTTCGGTTCTTATTTAGCTAAGTAATCATTTGAGCCTCTGGAAACAGTAGTTTTCAAATTCTGACCTTTTAGACTGTAATTCTGTTGGTTTCTCTTTTACTGTAAAGTCAGTGAGTTTCATGCACTATCGTTGGATGATTTTCACTTTCGTAGTTTCGGAATCACTACTTCCGTTACTATTTAGGTTGGATTGTTGCATAAGAGTTAGGCTCCTATTATCCGGAACCTATTATTTTAAGGTCCTTCCGTCTTCGTATGGGCATAGACCTTTACTCTTTCCGGGTACAGTTTATGTATTTATAAACAGATATCTGTTTATTACTATGGGCGTAAGCTTCTTCTGTCTTTGATGTCTAGTAGAAGGACGTTACGCTCCATTTTATTGTTAATGGATTCTATTAACTATCGGTACTGCTTATGGTATATCATTGACTTAGCAGTTGTGCTTAAGATTTCGGCTCATGAAGTAAGAGTTCTTCTACTTCTTGGGCTTACATTAATAGTGTCGCTATTATAGATTTTTGAAGGCCGCTCATTGCGCTCAGCCATCCACATTCATGAATTTTATCTCAGAAATATCGAGTCCATTTCTGGAGGCCTCTATTGTTAGGTCTATTATCTACTGCTCAGAATGTCATTCACTTAACAGTTGCTACTATAGCTAGGTAGGCTGTCTGTTTCGGCAGTGTCTCCGTTCGGCTGCCCTCTTCGCTCTGGGCTATTTGACCCAGGGCAAGAAAAAGGGGGGGGGGGTGTTCCCTTGGGTCACCTGTTTTACTATGAAAACAAGGGGATACCTCCTCCGGAGTTAGTAATTCTGAGCTGTTATTGGGATGGTTTTTAGTGAGAAGTTTAGGTTTTTAAAATTCATTCAAGTCTTAGTTTTTAAAGTATAGCTTTTGAATATTGCATATGTCAACGGACATGATTATGCAATCCTCAGACACTTTTAGGAGTATAAGAGTCTCTATTCTCTAGACTTACTTTATTTATTGGCTTACTTTAAAAATTATTAGTATAAGGATTATATTGGATATTAATAGAGTACATGGATGTATGAAGCTCAATTTTGGAAGGTGTTGTATCTTTCTAATTTATCATATATAAGAAAGATACATGTAAGGCCTATTACTTCTTTTTCCCTACAGGGGATGACTCTATTTTGTTTTATTGAGCGTATTCCATTTTGCTCTATGTCCTTGGCCCTCCAGCCTTTTTACTATTCAGCTATGTCTGGGTCATTGGTACAGTATAAAAATGTTAAAAAATTTATAGTAATTTATATATTTTTTATACTTACCAATGACCCAGACGGGGATGGCCCTCCCAGGAGTTA
Organism: Pictodentalium vernedei; assembly: GCA_031216915.1. NCBI lineage: Eukaryota > Metazoa > Mollusca > Scaphopoda > Dentaliida > Dentaliidae > Pictodentalium > Pictodentalium vernedei. The sequence continues at coordinate 243,442,718 of CM062288.1, forward strand.
AACTCTTGCCTCCCCGCTGAGTACATAGCGCTTACCAGGCACTGGTTATTAGAATGATTTATGGCGCCAATTTCGGAACGTCCTTGACACTGCGCATGCGCAGTAGGGGCGAAGTGTGGAGGGCCTTTCAGGACATGTTTTCGTTAGTTTTAGATGCAAATTTTGGGGATTGGGGGACAAAATTTGTGTTTGGCCCTATATTTTAAGAGTTAGCACCAGCTATGTCTGGGTCATTGGTAAGTATAAAAAATATATAAATTACTATAAATTTTTTAACTTTCGGAACGTCCTTGACACTGCGCATGCGCAGTAGAGGTGAAGTGTGGAGGGCCATTCAGGACATGTTTTCTTTGGTTTTAGATGCAAATTTTGGGGATTGGGGGGCAAAATTTGTGTTTGGCCCTATATTTTAAGAGTTAGCACCAGCTATGTCTGGGTCATTGGTAAGTATAAAAAATATATAAATTACTATAAATTTTTTAACTTTCCATTGTATTTTAGCTGTCCATATCCTGTGATTTTAAATCAAAATAATCAAATTGCAAAGTAATTTTGGGGCCATTTTTTATGGCAAAAAAGTGCTCAATGATATAAGACAAGTGCCTAGACCTTAGAATATAGGGTTTACAACCTTGTCTCCAGCTAGCTCAACCGGTGCTTCTTTCACTCAGAATATGGGTGTCATGACGCCGGATTTGTCCGTAGCAGTTGAGGAGAGAACAAGGGTGTAGCGAGCACTATAAAATCCAATCATGCTCACCCTGCGACGATGGAAAGGAAGAAGCCGGCAAGTTCCGGGGTACTCTCGGCTAGGTCTCCCTGGACCGCGAGCAAGAGGGAGCCCCCTCTCTCTTTTTACAACATCTGGGGCTAGCGTTGTTTGACACTGACTTCATCCAGACAAAGAGCAGGATAATAAGATCTCTTTCCGGTTAAGTCTACACGGGTATCACAGGTCTTTGATTATGTAGATGATGCCATATTTAACTTCCTGTGGGAAGAAGTAATACGGTTTCTTATCATCTTCTGTATTTTAACCGTTTTTTGATCACATACATTTAAAAAACGACCGGGGAAGATGTGTTGAGAGTTTCTCTGTGTTGAATGAGCAGGCTAAGATCTTATTTGTAGCCTTACCTTCTTCATTTTGCTGTTCGCTCGGACACAATTGAGAAGATAATTTCTTATTCAGAGCGAATTTAGATTCACGGTCTTATGTACTTCAATGTTAAGTACTGTGACGCAGCCCTCTCTATGGAAAGGAATTTTGTGGACGTTTGTACCTTTTAAAAAATTCTTTCCAGGCCTATTTATCTTATATATCTCTGTCTTAACAGATGTTAAGTGGGAGCTATTCTGATGTGACAAAGCTTTGCGTCGTTATCTTTAACATTTGACTAGGTGGAAAACCTGCTGTAGGGCGCTTTAGTTTTCCAGACACTAAGTCTTTGATGGTAAGCTTTCATTAATGTAGGATTAAGCTACAAGAAAGCATCAATACTCTGCTCTTTAAGTTGGGGGTCTAACACCAACACCAGCAGAAAGAGTAGGAGAGGTTGTCCTAGACTCAGATCGTCTAAAAGGGCTTGTAGCGAAGGTATAGGTATCCCTCCTATATATTACTTTAGGGATTGACTATACAGCCACTTGGATAGGGAGTTTAGGTCTGTTTGAGTTTACTGATCAGACACCCCTGAGCCGGTGGCTTGAGGCTCTTATAGAGCTCTGTCCAACCGATTTTGACTGGAACTGGATTTAGGTTATTTATGATAATCTTTCAGTCGAAAAGTGAGCGTTCGGCGATGCAGCGAGTATAGTTCTTTAGATCGCTTGAATAATGAACTAGATAATGTCTCATGGGATGAATGTTAGGATGCATGTATCCTACAATTCATTTTCAGCAGGCTGGTTCGTCTGTTGTTTCACAGAGTGAATTAGCCAGTTGTTTGGCTCACTTTTATCTTTTATCTGACGCATTAACAGCGGAAAATTTTATGCGTCAGATGGGGCTGTGCGCAGCAGCTATGAATGTTATTTCGATGGGTCGCTTACACACACGTCCCCTCCAGTTATTCTTAACTGGAGTGGTAAACGTTTTTTTGCTCTGGACCCGTTTTGTTTTAGTGAATCTTTTAACATAAGGTCAAGTTTGGGCATATATTTAACTGTTTTCTCAATTATGACGGAAGTGAGTTCATATATTGGGTTACAATCCTGAGACCACATATTCCGAAATGATGTCTTATTGTTTACGCTACATCATTGAATTTATATTATTAGCGATCATGTATTTATAGACGCAGATCAGAGTTTATCAGAAGAGAAGAAATCGCTTCTTTTTGTCATTAATTTCCAATAGAAGGGACATTTCGGTTCATTCTATTGCTAGATGGATTCAATTAGCTATTCGTACTGCTTAGAAAAATTTATCTTCCAATGAACAGTCAGTGCTCAAGATTTCAGCGCATGAAGTAAAAGTGCTGGCACCATCTTGGGCTTATTCTAACTGTATGACTAATACATGATCTTATGTAGGATCGCTTCAGGATAGTTAAGTATGCGGCACACAGGAATAATAGTTTCCATCATTTGTGTCGCCACTATTAGGCATTTGGCGCATACAATTGACGCTCAGCTGTGTTCATGGGAATGAATGATAGGACATGTGTATCCTTCAATTCATTTGTTTCTATTGATTACATTAAGGTTAAAGTGTCTGTTATTGAACAATCGCCAGAAGCTTCCACCACAAGAGGGTTTTCTTCTTCAAGGGAAGTTTTGTTCTTCACATCATTCTCCGCTCTCAGTGGCATAACGGAGTATGTCAGACGTGAGGGAGCTTTGCGGTTACTATATTTTTGCTGTCTGGACCAGCAGTGATTAAGTAACGTGGGTGAGGAGGTTTTGACATGAATTCGAATCCCCCCCCCCCCACACACACTCTCGCACAGTCGCGTATATATATCTTAATACATACATACTATGCATTTGGGTCGTGTTGCATGACGCCCTCATAGGCATATACGCAGTTTTGTTGCATTAGTTTCCGGTGTTTTTTTTTCTGATGTCTAATATACAAGCACTTATTAAATCATCATAATTGCTGCTATTTGAGTTCATAGGTAACTTCATAACCACTTAGTGCTTTTTTAGATGATTACAGGCTGGATTTTAATGCACTCGCTCAACATGTTATTACGCTATCGCTTTGGTGGACCTTGAAATTATTATATATTTTGGGGGCGGTCTGTGTTGGAGCCGGTTAATCATACCTACCTCCATTTCTTGATCCTGGTCTCTATTTTGTTGGTTCTCAAATCGCATATTCTCACGTGTTTATAGTTGTAGATACCAAATAGTACACATTGGAGAGTGTTCTTACCGGATATAATTGTACAGAGGCCGCCTGTGAATGATCTTTGAAGCGTGTTTTCTCTGCAGAGATTGTTCATTGTATCTCGCTTTAATATGTGTATGTTATATTATTGTTTCACTGATTTCGTCATACCTGTATACGCCGTCTGCAGTGCATATTATGTAGCAGATAATGTTATTTACCAAAATCATCGCTATAGCCTTGGCTTGTGAAGTGGCATTAAGCACCATTTATTATTCATGAATTAATTCCTGAGTGCCTGATCGATATTTATATTGTTTCCTGATACCGCTTATTGATTCCAGAGCTCTCCCCTCTTTCTTTTGAAGATATGTTCAAAAAATGGGGGGGGGGGTCATTTTCTCCACTTCTCTGGCTTATTGGGTATGTAACTATGAAGGAAGCCATTTTTTCCATACTATATTCGACATCCAGCTGTAGTATTATTGTATGGCGTAGGTTTATGAACAATTTTCTCTCATTCTCAAATATGCCATCCTAATTTTTCGGACTTAGTCCTACTAGCCTTAAAAATTTGTGAACTTGTTTCATCCTAATTAGCATGATTTCATGCTCAGATTTAGGATTTACATAATTGGGATCCATATTAGGATATGTCTCATCTATTATGGTATAAAGAGACATACATGTAAATTCTATTTATTCTAATTTTCTTCATCATGGATTGAAGGATTTGATCTATGTTGATCTACTATTTCGGAAGTTCTAGGCCCTCCACCTTTTTTACGATTCAGCTAAGTCTGGGCTATTGGTATACAGTATAAAAATATGAAAAAATTTAAAGTAATTTATATATTTTTTATACTTTCTAATGGCCCAGATGGGAATGGCCCTCCCATGAGTGGGCAGTACTGGGCACTCATACCTCCCCGCTGAATTATTATATTATAATCTTTTTTTACAAAGAATGATGTTGGAGCCAGTTTTGGTGACTTCCTGGCGTCTGCGCATGTGCAGTGAATAAATGTATGGAGGGCCAGATAGGACTTCTAATTTTCGGTTTTGCATGCAAATTTGGGGGATTGGGGGGCAAAATTTGTGTTTGGCCCTAGATATTTTTGAGTTAGCACCAGCTAAGTCTGGGCATTGGTAAGTATAAAAAATATATAAATTACTTTAAATTTTTTCATTTTCGTGAAGTGCACTGTAATGGGAAAGAAAATGTAATCCTTGAGATGAATGTGGACATAGATTTTTTTTTCTTTCAGGTTTTTTGTATTATCTCTACATGGGTATGTTGGCTGTTTTCTGTACTAATGCAATTAATATACTGGCTGGTGTTAATGGTTTGGAGTCAGGACAGTCCCTTGTTATTGCTTTGTCAGTACTGGTATTCAACTTTATAGAAATTAACGGTAAGTTAGATGAAAATGGTTGGCTTGGGATTACTGACAAATAGAACTTCTGCATTCCCTTACGTTTGCAGGCCTGCACAAATTGGGCAAATGATCGTTTTGGTCACCTAAAGACTTCCTTAAAATTTTTAAGATGAGTTAGTTTCTGTAGGTCCACTTGTACAGAAGAATATCTGACAGAAAAATCAATCTCTGTTCAAAGTTTTTATAGAAATGCCACTGATCAAAGTTACACTAAAAATACACCTGCCATGGAAGTATATAAAAGTTACAAGGTTCAGAGTTTGAAGCATCAGTTTCTTGGTGGATCACCACTGATAACAAGTGCATCAAATGTAAAATAACTGTCTGAGATTGTCAGGAAGCACTCCAACTGGGGAACAAGTATTATAATGTATTTTGACTGAACTCACTTGGTCAAAAGTCTCCAGGGCCGAACTTGTATTGGGCTAAACTCACTGGCATTCAGTGTTCTAAAACAACTCAGTAATAGGGTACTGAATGTTTCCATGATTACTCCGCTTCTTATTTTTAGCATACTGTTACCCACGTCTAGAAGTCATGTGTGTTATTGTTTACAAACATGATAGGTTGACTTCATATAATGTCTACATGAGAAAGTCTCCTTTTGGACGTGATTGGGCAACTGTAACGGTTACAGGGGCCGAAGCCCGAAAACCTTCAGCACAGTCTACAGGTCATATTTATGGAGGGATTTCATTATAACTTGATAGGTTGACTTCATATAATGTCTAGATGAGAACGTTCCCTTTTGGGCAACTGTGACGTCAACAGAGGCCCAAAGCCCGAATACATTTAGAATATTCCACAGGCCGTATCGTAGCTTGGTAGGATGACTCCAAGTTTGTGGTTAAAAACCCAAATACCACCACTCCCCCCCCCCCCCTCCAATTAGGCTTTTTTTTCTTGTCTCCAATATGCATTTTGAACTATTTACAGTCACTACATGCGGAACCTTTTTTTAAACTTACGTAGGTTTTTTTTTTTCTCTGCTCAAAATGCATTCTGAAGGATTTAGACTGACCACATGTGGAAAAAAAATGGACTCCCCTAACACACCCCACTCTCCCCCACCCCTCACCCCCACCCCACCTCCTCCTCACCCAGGGCCATTCATGCAATATTTTTTCTTTGGTACAAAATGCTTTTTAGCCTGACTGTTTATAGTCAGGGCTATAGTCATGACTTTCGCCCGTCCATCTGTCGGTCCATCCATCTGTCTGTAAACAATTGGTTTCTGACTGATAATTCCAGTTTGGATTATTTGATTTCAACCAAAGTTGATATGTGTATTTTCCAGCTAGTAATACAGGCCAGGTTTCAATATAGGTTCCACAACTCCCTTCCCACCCCCCCCCCCCCCACCCCCCCCACCCCCCCACCCCCCCTGTCACTTAGGCAATTATTCCCAAAATGCATTTTGAAGGATTGGGAGTTATTACATGCAAAAAAGAAAAGTGACTCATTTACTGCATCTTTAATCCTTTACCTAACGCAAGTTGAAGCCAACAGTACAAATTATTTTTCTGAAACATCAGATTTTTTTCATTTTTTATTTACTTCTAACCATGGCTTATTACTCCTTATTGGAACAAGCTCATCAAGTTTGTTCCATTAATAGGTCATGAGGTATGTTTTGAAGTAGAGAAATGAAAAAATAAAATTTGAATAGCAAATTTTGTATATCACGAGTGCAGATATGGCAGATTCGTTAGGTAAACTGTTAACACAAAATGGCTCCGACTATTTTGCGTCTAAGCATTGCCATTCCTGGGACAGTCGGGCAGCATGCGTGGCATCACTGTAGTTCATTTTTAAAACATAAACTAAATTTGATAATTTAACAAAAAATAAACAAATTTTACCAATAAAACCTTAGAAATATTGATGCCATTGGAACCGGGGTGCCACGATATCTCCCCCTCCCAGGTGAAGATGTCCTAGGATATCTCCCCACCCCCACCCACCCTGGATCTCCCACACCCACCCACCAAAAAATTTACTTATAATAAAATAACATTTGTTTACTGAATTTTCATCACATGAACATTGAAAAAGTTGTTTAATACATTTATGGATTTTCTTTTAAGTTCATGTCAAAATATGATTATCCCCTTCACCCATTCCCATAGCAACCATTTGAAAAAAATAAATAGGTTTTATTTACACTCTTACCCAACCATAACAAAATCCAAACAATGGTTGTAAAGGTAATATGAATGTTTACAGGACTTTGACAAGGTGACTTGGTGGTGGGGGTTGGGAAGATATCCAGGTCTGGTTATCTTCCCCCCCCCCCCCCCCCCATGTCAAAATATAATATTGTAAACCTGGTAGAAAAAAAATTCTTCCAATCGTATACTGTTAAATATCGAGAGCAGTGAATCAGAAATAGACAATCTTAGAACCTTGCAGAAATTGTTTGGACAAAAGTGGAAGAGGGTGGAGGGGAAGATGTCCAGGCCTGATTATCTTCCCCTTCGCCCATTCAAAAAACCATTTGAAAAAAATAAATAGGTTTTATTTACACTCTCACCCAACCATAACAAAGTTCAAACAATGGTTGTAAAGGTCGTATGAATGTTTACAGGACTTTGACATGGCGGTGGGGAGGGAAGATGTCCAGGCCTGGTTATCTCCCCCCACATTGTCAAAATATATCACAGACATGAAAAAAGGAAGATATATATTTATTTTAATGAGATACTATTAAATCTTATCTACTGAATTAGAATGGGGAGCGGTGGCTCGGTTGGCATAAGTGCAGGCTGCAAGCCTAGAGGTCCTTGGGCAACACACTTCACCACCATTGCCAATGTGGGGGCACGGTGGCGTTGTGTACTAAGGCGTACTGCACGTCGATGGTGCACCTGTCTTCAACCAATGCTAACCCAGCTTGCATGGAGTTAGTACGTTGGGGAGCTGACAGTTGCTCGCCATTGCTTTGTGGTTCTCTCTGGGTACTCCAGCTTCATCCACCCATAAAACTGGTGTGGTCATGATTACCCATTGTGCAGAAATATGTGACCTTAAACACCAATAGATAAATAAATACTGAATTAGAATTAGCCAACCTTACAATCTTTATAACAGATCAGGCCATGCCTGGATATCTTCCCCCTCACCTTGTCAAAATATTTATCAAATGTGAAGACAAATTTTGGAATTCTGTACTGATATTTGTACACTAATGAATTAGAAACAGCCTATCTTAGAACCTTTTTAACTTTGTTTTTGAGATTTTAACAGGGCGAAGAGGAAGATGAATTGTTTCTAAAATTCATTCAAAATATTTCTCTCCCTAACTTATTCCACATTTTGTTATGTGTTCCTGAATAATTTTATACAAGGATTTAGCTGTTTAACCCTTTACCTAACGAATCGCCCGCTTCCGCCCGTGTAAGATGCAAATTGAGCAGTTGAAAAAATTAAATTTTTCAAAATATTTCAACAAAACCATATCATGTGACCCCTCATTGGAACGAGCTCATTGAGCTCGTTCCAATGAGGGGTCACACGATATAGTTTTGTTGAAATTTTTTGAAAAAAATTTAAAAAATGATATTTAAAATAATAAATTTTGATATTGTCTGCGTTGGGTAAAGGGTTAATATCAAATGTAATCAAATATTGTGAAATAACAGTAAAAGAAACAAAATTAGATGAATACATTGAAAAATTTAGGTGGGGAGGCAGTGATATCCAGGGTGGGAAGGAAGATATCCTAGGAAATTGGCCCCTCAGGAGGAAAGATGTCTGGGGGGGGGGGGGGGGGGGATATCTTGCTATACCAGCTCCAATTACAGCCATATTTGTAAAATTTTAATGAGAAACTGTCAGGATATTTCAGATCATGTTAGCCTTGTATTGCTTAATTTACTACTCCTATGTTGGGTAAATGGTTAAATTGACTGAATTCTTTCCACATGAATCCTAGCAGAGGTGCAGCGAGGATCTGCATGGATTCTCACTGGTTTTGTTGCGCGAATCTTTGCATGAATCGATTCTTGGATTCTCGTTGAAATATGAGCCTTGGTTTTATATAAGTCTTTTTGACGTTTTTTCCCTCATTGTGCCTAACATTTAATAATGCAATGTGTTTTATGCAAATAATTCTGAGGGTGAAGCATATAGATCGGTCAAAAATTCTCTTGGCTGCTTATCTTCCTGTCACAAAAATCACCCAAATCACTAAAACTCAATTCAAGGTCAATTGTTTTAGAAACTTAATTCAATGAGTCGTCTTCTTTGATTAGATCACAACCTTTGAAATTTGGTAATGTGAGTTTCATGCAGAATTCTGGGGAAGTGAAGCGGTGCCTGTTTACTCTGATAAGCAAGTTCTGTTTTACTAGTAACATAGGACCCTGTGTCGCGAATGCCTGGGGTGGAGTACAGGTGTAAACAGTTGACTATATTTGACTTCACACTTGTGTTGTGATCATGATATAACCAACCATTAGAGATGGACAATGTACCAAAAATTTGGTGCAGTATTGCAGCCCTGGTAATTCACCCTCGGCAATCAGCAGTGCCGAGGAAACAAAAATATCCACAGCAAAAATACTGCCGTGGATAACTTCTTCAGAAAGCCTTGTGGTGGCAGAAATTCCACAACGTCCAGGTGACACAAGGAATCAAACCATGTGGGTTTCACTAAACCGTTTTGTTAAACTTACAACTTACAGTACAAGTTGCAGCATAATCACTAGAAACTATGTGTTCTGCTTCTTCAATGTTGATAACATCAGAATCTGACATCAGTTTCTGGAAAGCTCTGTAAGAGCTTTCCAGAAACTGATGTAAGATTCTGGTGTTATCAACTGAGAAGCAGTGAGATATTTAGTGTGTGGTATGCTGTATCTTATTTTCACTCATACTATACATATTGAGCAAGTCGCCTGCTCATTTCCAAGGTTTTTTCTCAGCATACACATGGTTCATGATATTGGCATGATCGAATTGAGTGAAAGATTCTGCACATTGATTATGATTATAGACACATGTATCTCGAACACATGTTAAAGTTACTTGAAAGTTTTCACTTCACTGCATACAACATATACAGGGTGATTGAGACAATGCCCTGCCCCTTGATGATTTTTACACAATCGAACAGGCTTCACAGCAATTGCCGTAGAAGCACCAGTTTTCCACAGCAATTTTTTTGCCGCGGAAACAAGGATGAATGGGGGTGCGGTGGCTCAGTAGGTAGAGGTGCAGGCTGCAAGCCGAGAGAGGTCCTCGGTTCGAATCCCACCTGCGGCAACCGCATTGTGTCCTTGGGCAAGACACTTCACCCCCATTGCCCATGTGGGGGCACGATGACGCCGTGTACTAAAGCGTACTGCACGTCGATGGTACGCATGTCTTCAACCAATCTAACCCTGCCTGTGCTGCAGTGCGGAGTTACGATGTTGGGGAGCTGGCAGCTGCTCGTCGTTGCTCGGTGGTTCTCTCCGGGTACACCGGCTTCCTCCACCCGTAAAACTGTCACAGTCATGATTAGCCATTGTGCATAAATATGTGACCTTAAAACATCAATAAATAAATAACAAGGATGAATTACCAGGACTGGTGTATCGGTATTGATTAGACAGTGATATACTGTGCCAAAACAATAAAAGTTATCATAGCTTTTGGTATGTTTGATTTCCTGCCTTAATCTCAAAGTAGGAAGGGTTTCATTGCAGCACTGATGAAAAATGACAGACATTCTGTCCAAACGCTGCAAATTCTGCACATACTGTGAAGTGGGGAGGTGGGCTGTCCTCGAAATAAGCTGTGATGTTTGGCAATGTCATCACCAGTTATGTCTCGAAGAAGCTTTGTGGCCACATTTTTTGCTATCGGAGACTGCAGCTATAATAATTTTTTACTTGTTCAAGATACTTCTATCAAAATTGGTCTTCCTACCTCAAGTGAAAGATTTTTGAAACGTGTATTTCATACTAAAAATATACATTTAATTTTCAGCAGGATTTACTATTACAGTGGAACCCTGTTAATTGAATAGCTGCTTTGCCAATGAAAATTATTCAGTTAACAGGGGTTTTCAATTAACAGGGATTATGTCACTTTCCTGTATTCTAGAGATAAACTTAGCATTTATTCTATTAGCTCTGTCAAACAAAATATAATAGATTAATGCCTTTATTGGATGTACTGAGGGCAATTAGGTCTATAAACAAAGGAGAACTGGGGAGAGTCAGGGTAATTTCGCAACAGGCTACAAGATTTTTTATTCAATTAACAAGAATTAACTCTATAACCTATATTCAATTTACAGGTCAAATTTTTACTGGAGGTATGGTAAATGGTTTTGTGTTGGGAAATTATATTCAATTAACAGGGTTATTTAGTTAAGAGATATCCAATTAAGTTGGCTCCACTGTATTCATTTGAAAATCAATTCGTATAAAGATGTTCAAATTCCTCTGTTTCCAGTTTCATAAAGTCTGTAAAACACCATTGATTCTGACTGGAATTTTGTCATTTTGATGTCATGAAGCTCACACATAGAATGAATCGGATACTTAAGCTGACAAAAAGAAGAGGGGGAACTCCATACAAATTTTCTCTGATTAGCAATACAGCCATTCTGTTGTCCAAGAACAAAGTTAACAATGAGAATGTGCACATGCTTCCTTTTGAAAAGCATCACATTCCTGCTTTGTTGAATGGACTGAATTCAACACAATCTGCTTAAGAAATAAAACGCACATCAAGTTAATGAGTGTATTCACCTATACAAACTTATTATAAAGCAAATAAATAATCACAAGATACCTCAATGGTTCAATGCCCAAAGAGGGGCACTATCGTCCAGTAGCTCTATACCCATCATACCACTCCATTAGTTGAGCCAGGAGCTTTTGTATACGACAGCAGCTCCCCCCCCCCCCCCCCTCGAAAAATATTAAAAGGAGGGGAAGGATGTCTGCCATCCATGAAACCACAATTGTCAGTCCTTTTATTCGAGTCATGTATACCATCCGCATGTTACCTTAAAAAAATTCCTTTTGGAACATACATGAATTCACGAACACATGCAAGACTAACTTCTGGATTGGGGGTGCGGCGGCTCTGTAGGTAGAGGTGCAGGCTGCAAGCCGAGAGGTCCTCGGTTTGAATCCCACCTGCGGCAACCGCGTTGTGTCCTTGGGCAAGACACTTCACCCCCATTGCCCATGTGGGGGCACGGTGGCGTTGTGTACTAAGGCGTACTGCACATCAATGGTGCACTTGCCTTCAACTAATGCTAACCCTGCTTGTGTGGAGTTAGTATGTTGGGGGGCTGACAGTTGCTCACCGTTGCTCGGTGGTTCTTTGCAGGTACTCCAGCTTCCTCCACCCGTAAAACTGTCATGGTCATGATTAGCCATTGTGCAGAAATATGTGACCTTAAAAACAAATAAATAAATAAATAACTTCTGGTTAACAGTCATTCACCCAGCCATCTACTTGGTCATTTGCCAAGTCATTCGCCAAAGACTTCTGATTGTTACGTCACCAACCTCAAGCCAAGTCATTCGCCAACTCACCACTTTAGTCAATCACCAAGTCATTCGGCAAGCATTTATCATATAAAAGGACTGGACCAATAATTACTTACGCCTCTGACGAAGTACACATCATATCAAACCAGTTAGGCCATCTTCCGGGATACCGGCAATCAGGTCCTCTCGGACTCCAGTAGTCAGTTTCTCATATATTTTATAATAAAGCAAACTATTTGTTTTTGCATGAATTGAAGGATTGTCTAATCAAATATTGACTAGTTGAGTTGGTTCTGTTGAAAAGTGCTGAAAGCCACTGTAGTGGCTTTACACTGTACACAGTAACTTTTTGTTTGCTCAGCAGTAGATAAAAACTAAACTGTTTTGTTGTCATTTATTGGAGAGTGCCAACAGGCTCTCTCCAATAAATGATAATAAAACAATTATTTCTGAAGAACATCTAACTGGTACAGTACAGTCGTCATGGACTGGTCGTAATCCACGCGTGGGCAGTGATGTCCACGCATGTATTTACAAGGTAATAAAAAATCATCATCAGCAAAATTTATTTAATGAAGCACTGGGTCGTACCCGGTGCTTCATTAATTAAATTTTTGATGGTTATTCCTTTAGTTTGTGTTTGCAATTCAATATTATTGCGTCCATTGAAATACTGCCCACACCGTGGAAAGTGACCAGTCCACTTGGCTGTACTGTAGCATGGTATCTTTGAAAAAAATGCCCATGTTGCAAATCACTTTTGAAAAATAATGTAGCACTCTACCAGTTAACCCATTTACCTAACGAATCGCCCGCATCTGCCCGCGTAATATGCAAATTCAGCAGTTGTAAAAATTTCAACAAAACCATATCATGTGACCCCTCGTTGGAACGAGATCGTTCCAACGAGGGGTCACATGATATGTTTTTGTTGAAATTTTTTTAAAAATATAAAAAAATGATATTATAAAATAATAAATTTTGATATCGTCTGCGTTGGGTAAAGGGTTAATCATGTTTGAAAGTTATTAGTCATCAAGCACCCAGGTCAGTTCATCATTGTTTTGGAAATGTCCGAGACTTTGTTGCTTTGGATGCTTTGCTTCCCAAAAGTAGGGGGCATTTCCCCCCAAACTGGGATATTTTGGCAGTTGAATGACTTTCCAAGGCCCAAGGTAATGGTTTCATTTGAGTCTAAGCTGTTTAAAATCACTGGTTTGGAAGACTGCTTTTCTCATTTAGTCACATGGAATATAACTCCCTAAGTTTCCATGATCTCAAAAAAAGTCCTGACCTCCCCACCTGGAATTCTGTTGTGTGACTGGAAATAAAGTTTGTCTGTTTTTGTGTCGCCTGCCCCACGAAGTGGGGAGCGACATATAGGGATTACTTTTGTCGTCCGCGTCGTCGTCCGCGTCACACTTTCTCTTTTCCGCCACTCCTCTTTAACCTATGAATGGATTTTGATGAAACTTTCACTGATTCTTTATCACATAATGGCATTGTGCACCTCCTATTTTATTTTTTGATCCGCTGTATTTTTTCCAGAGTTATGCCCCTTTTCCACTTAGAATTCTGTCTGAAATATTAAAATATAGTGCAGGCGAAACACGTCTTCCATGGAAGACTTACATCTAAGTTTGTCTTATGACTTGTTAGATGTGAACTGACATGTTGCTTTTATTATTTTTTTGTTCTCTTTCAAGTTTGGGTTTGTGAACTTTGTGCACCACTTGACGACAGCTCCTTCCTATCAAGTTGTCATTGCAGTGTGCCCTGTACAGCGTTGTGTGCTATGGAGAAGGTGGTGGGTAGGGGGAGATAAAATTGAGGATCCCTGTGTAGAAAGAAGACATGTCCTGTGCAGATTATATAGCTCTCCGGTATTATGGAGTATGGAGATTCAAACATCGTCAGTTGAGAGTTAAAAGAAACAGATAGAGGGAGTTCTCATATGTTCATGGCTCACAGAAACTACCAAAATGTTTACTCTCCTATTGGCATGCGTTGATTATACTATATCCCAAAAATAGACATGTGATTTTGTACCAAATGCCCATTTGCTACATTTTATTATCTGCACCAGCTGCTTCCCTTATGCACACAATTATGCACACAATGGTAATAGATTATGGAATAATACTCACACCGAACCATACTACACTATTTTACAGAACAGAAATACTGATACTGAACTCAAATATTTTTATACCACAATCAATGGCCCAGACTAGCTGGTGCTAACTCAATTTAATTCAGTCCTATCTGGTTCTCCATACTTTTGTGATCTGCGCTTGTGCAGTATCCAGGAAGGTACCGAAATTGGCACCATCCGTCATTCTTTGTTTAGCCCTAAAGTCAGTAACAGTGATCTGACATCTGTGCTTTAAAATCTCTTTTTTTGAGGATGCCAGACACAAATCAACGAAAGAATTGGTGGATCCAAGGCTGTAAATGGATGATGGAAGTGAACAACGGTAGTGTTGTGTGGTTAACCGGTTTTGTGAGTCGGTTTCGGTTTGGATCTAAAACTAAAACCGTGTAATTGTTAAATTAGTATGGTTTCGGTTTTCTCTACAAAATGTCGGAAACTTGCGTTTACACTGTTCAGGTTGCATTGTCAACGACATAAAACTAAATCCGTAACATCAACTGATAACTCTGTCATCAGTATTCATGTATTCAGACTTCAGAAAAACAAACACTGTCTAACAGGAGTCACTGCCACATTAGAAGAATGATCACACGTTCCAAGAAGTTTTGTATGATGTATGACAACTCTTGTCCAGTTAAACAGCATGGTTACAAAAGTGGATTGGTTTGTTCTGTCAGAAATTCTCGGAATGACAATCTTGACACGCCTACTAGCATCAAAATGAGCAACTTGGGGACTTCGCGAGCGGCTTCATCATATCTGCACATGTTTGGGTGTATTAATTACCTAACAACAAAATCGTGAATAAAATCAAGGGAAAACTTGTCTTTGTTTTTTTAAATGGCGGATTACTGTGAAAAACAAAACATACTTGTCACGTGGGTTTCCTGGACACGTGCTTAGAATTTAATATTCAACATTGTCACCTCTCTTGATGCGTTTATACAATGTATGCTTGCGAGCGCATACCATGATGGAATGTCCTTGTGCATATTTATCATTTACCTGCAGAGTGTAGACCATGCAAACCTGCTAGGCCTAAAATTCCCTGCACACAATTAAATTGAACAGTTTGCCTCATATTATACAGAACTGATTTAGATTCGCAAGCAACAGATGGAAATTGAAAAGTGGAACGCCAACTTCAAAAGGCAAACGGAAAGAGTTAAAAACATTACAGATAAAACCTTGTCAGTGTAAATTATGGTTGTTCTAAAAATCAAACGAGCATGGCACCTTCTGGCGGTGGCCGGGTGCAGAATTTAAGAGGAGTGTGTGGGAGTCTGGGTTATCTGTGGAAAGAGTTTTGTGTCGACTGTCGAGCCCAATCAGCCCACCCAGCGCAAATATTGCCTCCCCATTCCAAACTACCAGTTACGGGTTCAAATCTGGTTGAGTAACTGTTGGGGGAGGGGGGCAACTGTACTGAGAGCAGCCTATACTTTATATCAATGTACCAATGTGCAACTTGTCTTAAAAGTGAAACGTGTCAGATGGCATAATTCAGAGTACATTTTTTTCAAAAATATCTCTGGGTGGGATGGGGTGGGGGTGGTAGGCCAGTACTACGCTACTAGGACCACCTGGATTTTAAGACCAGGATAGCCAGTGATAGCAAGGAGTCTTTCAATAATGCCAGTGTCTTAAGGTCGGCAGTAGATTAGGGGGAGGTAGTGAGGGAGAATTCCTTGGAGAGATGCAATGCAGCTTACCCCACCCCACAATTTACTAGCTCCCTCAACTTTTGTTTCCTGCCAATTTCCTGGCACCTGCAGTCCTGCCTTTTAAAGTATATTTGTGGGGTGGGGTGGTGGTATTGGACGTGTCCACCTGTGTAGGAGATTTGTGGGGGGGGGGGGGGAATAAATTGATGCTAGCCATTGCCAGATGAATTATCATTTCATATATGACAGAATATGTATTTTTATTTCCACTGTGTGATATGATTTAAGTCTACAATCTTTTGATTGCAAAAAAATGAAAACCGATCTATAAACCGAGTTTTTTGGACAAAACCAAACCGAACCGAAACCGAGGTCAAAAAAAAAAACTGTACAACACTAACCAATGTTGGTTTCAAATGTTCAGGGCTGTAACTTTATAAAAATTATTTCATTTATCCCAATTTCGTGATATACGCCTGACATCATCATTCTTGCTAATGATTTATCCACTGTTTGTTAATTGTTCCTTCCCTATCCTTCGTTGAAGCCCTCCTGTTGAACATCTAAGCTTTTTGGCTATTTTTTATTAAATTTCTTGGGAGTTTAATGTGTATTACAGAATGTTTATTCTGTTTATCCCCATTGTTACGTCCTCACCCTAGGGGTGTTAGGTCGTTTTGGTCTTGCATCTTCTATCTGATGTATCGTATTTTCTTCGTATGAAGATCTAGCTTTACATCTGGTAGCATTTTAATCGGTTTCTGACTTTGGACCTTTTTGTGTGCCTGATGTCTTGTTTCCGTTTTTTTCCTTTGACGTTGTTTACATCAGCAACGTCCTCAAATATATGTAGTATTACATTACTGTAGGATTACTGTAGGATACATTGATAATGATTCCGGTAGTGTAGTTCAAAAAATTTGGATTTTGTCCACACTTAGGCTCTATTGGGATGCCCTTGGTCTCATCATGTTCCCTTGGGGAACTTAGGCATTTTTCAAAATTTTTTTGAAAAATTTTTTGGTTTAATTTTTCAAATTTAATTTTGCTTGCTATTATTCATGTATCTTTATCATATATTTTATTGTTGAGTTTGTAGGAGTGCTATCGACTTTGTATTTTGATTATAATTATGAAAGCTTACTGCTCAAAATGCAAGGCAAGGAAGTCGACCTCGGATTTACATACTTGTTGCCTTGCCTGTAGTTGTTGCACTCCTACGGATTCTTGTCCTACATGTCCGAATTGGGATGACAAACGTTGGAGATGGGTGTCATGGTACGTTGTTGGTGGTGAGATTCCTATGCCGGAACTCTCACCGCAAGATAATTCAAGTTTTTCAGTTTCTTTTTCAGAGGAACAAGAACATGGTGATGGTATTGTGACACCCGTCAAAAGTGTGCTACCGTCGTCATGCTCTGATGAGCAAACAGAGCTAGCTGCAAAGGTGCTCATTAATATTAAGCAAGGGATAATTAGTTAGTGTTCTTAATCCCTTGCAAGCAGCTAGCTCGACCAGTGAAGCGGCTACTCCGTCCGTGGGAGCCGTGACACCGTGTAAGTCCGTTGTGGTCGAAGGAAGCGTAGATTTGGGTAGAGCGAGTACCTCAAACTCAAAAGCCCGCCCAGCAACGACAGAAGTAGGGAGGAAGTCAGCAAGTTTCTTTTCGGCAGGCTCAACGAGGTCTGACGAGGCTGCGAGCGGGAGAGGTCCTCTAACGCGACAACATTTGGGGCCAAATGTTGTTTTGAGAAACTTGCACCAGTCGGAGCATAGGTCCACACCCGCCGCTCCGGATGCCCCGTCTAGACTGCAGCTAGGGTCAGCTACAGTCACGACTTCCTCCGCTACGTTACAAAAGCACACACGACTGCATCCCAGCTACCTGACTTTGGATATCCAGCCAGCTGCGCGAAGACGGAGCCAATCTTCGCCCGTGAAGTCGGACCATCCGGTAGCTAGCGATCCGAGGCTTCGATCATCGGGAAGAGAGAGAGGATCTTCGTCCCAGGAGCAGCAAGTGGCAAAAAACAGAAGACCACTGCTCCTCAAGCCTCGGTAACAGACTTGCTGTTGCAAATTGTGTAGCTGATCCCAGCAAGAGCAGCCTCCCGCAGACTCTGGTGGTGAGCTGTCGGATGGTGCTGGGTCGGTCCAGTCATCTGCACACGCAGATGCGATGGACCGAATATCACAGCTGAATCAGTCGGATGGTGAAAGGAACAAGAAAGAGGATTACTCTTCCCTTTCGAAACAGCATATGGTAGTGATGGATTTTATGCATCAATGCTATCCTGAATTTGATCCACCTGATCAGCATGCTGCGACTACTAGAGAGAAACCGCTATTGTCTTTAGACGCAGACTTCGTACGGAGGAAAAAGACTGTTCTTTCCTTCCTGATACAGTCTAGACAGGTGTCGCAGGCCTTCGGCCATGTTGACGACACCATATTCAACCTCTCTAGTGCTAAGAGGAATGGCGATTTCTTATCGACATCTTCCATAAATATACCGTTCCTTGGACCAGGTTTATTTAAAACGGTTGGAGAAGATGTCCAGAGAGCTCCTCTGCATTTAGATGTTCAGGCCGGGTATTTAGATATGTCCCTACCTGCTTCATTCAATATACGCTCGGATGTGATGGAATGTGCTATTTCATCAAATAGAGCATCAAATAGAGCAAATCTGGATGCTCAGGTCTCCAAACATACTCTGTTTGACGACAAGCTTTCGTTAGTCTATGAGCAGGCTACAAAGAAAGCTTGCTTCCAGTGCACTGCTATTGAAGTCGGTGTCTCAACAACACACTTCAGCAGATCGGGGTAAGCAAGGTCGTTCCGCATCTAAGTCATCTAAAGGGAACTCCTCGCGAAGGTACAAGAAACCCTCTTATAATTACTCTGGGTGTCATCAGTACAGCGACTCGGGAAAAGGGCCTAGGTCTGATCATGACTATAGGTCAGACGCCCCTAAGCTGACGGGATGAGGTTCTTTGCGGGAAGGATGTAGTTTCTCCTCCCGTAAGACTCGTAAGTCGTACAGGTGATAGACAAGACCTCTATTGCTTGCCAGTTGGTGGAAGGTTATCAAACTTCACAAGAAACTGGATAGAAGTCACAGAAGATCAGTGGGTGAGACGTGTAGTCTTGGTAGGCCTACAGCTATCATTCCAAGCAAAACCCACACTTACAAGATGTCTGCATTGGACAAATCTTCCGGCGGATCCTTTCAAAAGAGAATCTCTCCTAGCGAAGGTACAGGCTCTCTTATTAAAGGAAGCAATAGAGGTCGTCGAGAATCAAAACTCTCAAGGTTTTTTACAGTCACCTGTTCCTCGTTCCGAAGCCAGACGGCACATTCCGACCAGTAATAGACTTGAGCTGGATGAACAAGTTGATCGTGGCACCAAAGTTCTATATGGAAACAATTTGGTCGGTAAGAGCAAGCATTTGAGTGGATGACTATTTGGCAAGCATAGATCTAAAGGACGCCTACTTTCATGCCCTGGTACATCTGGCATTCAGAAAGTACCGGCATTTTGCCGTGCAAGGAGAAGTTTATCAGTTTAGACCAATGTGCTTCGGTCTGAAACTGGCTTCTTGGGTTTTCACTCGGATAATGAACTCGGTAATGTCATACTTCCGAGCTCATTCGTCTGTGATAACGTTGGCTTACTTGGACGACATTCTTCAGAGATACGGCAACAGAATTATTCTTCAGAACGATGTTCAGAGTCTGCTGCAATAGTTCCGACGTCTCGGTTTCATAGTAAATGAGAAAAAGTTGGATCTTGCTCCATCCAAGTCGTTCATTCACTTGGGAATGAGCTTCGAGACTCACAACAAACTGGTTCATCTGCTGTTACTCAGATCGAAATTAGTCAGTTGTTATGCTCGCTTTTGTCTAAACTCTCTCACAGTAACAGCGAGGGAGTTTATGCGACTGATGGCTGTGCAGAGCGGCAGCGGATCTTCTTTACTCAGAACTGGAGTGTGAAGACGCATTCGCTCGAAACCAGTATTGTTTTAACAGACCTAGTAAAACAAAAGGTTCAGATTTGGGCAGAACTTCAGTGGTTAACTCAGGGAGTTCCGCTTCTACTGCCGCATCCGGCTTTCACAATTATGACGGATGCGAGTCAGACGGGCTGGGGCACAGCTCTAAGCCCTGCAGACTTGAAGTGTCAGGGTCTTTGGGACTCTCGTTTCCTAGAAAAGCACATAAACATCAAGGAGATGATGTCAATCTGGCTAGCACTACAACATTTGATTCATCAAATACCGAACGTCCATGTTCAAATTCTGTTGGATAACTCGGCAGTAGTTGCTTACCTCAGGAACCAAGGTGGCACTCACACGATTCCGTTATGCAAATTAACGGAGAAGATTCTACTATATATTCTGAATCTTCATGTTCATCTCTCAGTCCATCATATACCGGGTCGTCTGAACATACTAGCAGACTCGCTCTCTCTGAAACGTCGCCTGTTGCCATCAAAATGGACTCTTAAACAAGCGATTATTCAGGCAGATCTGCTACCAGTGGGATGATTCCATGATAGATCTTTTTGCGACAAACCTAAACAATCAGTTACCAACGTTCATGTCGCCTTGTCCAGATCATCGAGTGTACGCAGTAGACGCTCTGTCGATCTCATGGGTTGGAATGATAGGATATGCATAGCCTCCCGCTCTGTTGATTCAGCAGATTCTGTTGAGGATCAAACAGTCTCACTGCAAAATCCTGCTAGTAGCACCTCTGTCGTCACAGAAACCTTGGATCAATCTTCTCAGGTGTCTGTTACTGGATGTTCCCCGGAAGCTTCCTCCTCAAAGGGATCTTCTATTTCAGGGGAAGTCACGTGCACTGCATCACAACCCGGAAGGTCTCAACCTTCACGTATTTCCGTTGTGCGGGCCTTCTTGCATAGAAACATTTTACTGGACGAGCAGTGGATGCAATTTTTAACTCTAGGAGGGCCTCTTCTTCATTGAATTATGCAGCGAAGTGGAGGGTTTTCTTCCGTTGGTGTATGGATCAGTCGATAGACATATATGATCCATTCATTCCATAGATTGCCAATTTCCTGGTCTACCTGTTTGACGAACTCAAACTGCAGTCCGTCACTATTAATGGCTATTGGTTTATGTTATCAGACACTTACAATCATCATGATAACTTGGCTATTGGATCAGATACTTCTTTATCTAAGCTAGTTAGAAATTTCTCTATCAATAGACTTAGAACCCTCAGATTAATCCCTAAGTGGAAATTGGCTTGAGTTCTGTTGAAGCTTCAAGAAGCTCCTTTTGAGTCGTTAGACGGTGTAGAGTTCAAATTCTTGACCTATAAAACGGCGTTTTTTACGATTCAGCTAGTCTGGGCCATTGGTTGTGGTATAAAAATATGATAAATTTATAGTAATTTGTATATTTTTTATACTTACCGATGGCCCAGACGGGGAAGGCCCTCCCATGAGAGGGCACTTATTCCTCCCCGCTGATTATAACATTTAGCAGGCACTGTAGAAAGAATGATGGTTGCCGCCAGTTTCGATACCTTCCTGGATACTGCACATGCACAGAACACAAAAGTATGGAGGACCAGATAGGACTTATTATACCCCCCGCAAACAAAGTTTGGGGGGGGGGGGGGGGGGTATATAGGAATCACCCTGTCCGGGCAGATATATGGGGTTTAGGTGGCTATTTGTTGGTAGAAATGGGGGTTAGGTGACTAACGCAATATATGTGACTAGTCACATAGTTAAATGTCATTATTCTAGGGTGGGGTTTAGAGTTGGGGTGGGGTGGGGTTAGGGTCAGTAAAGGGTAGGTTTAGGGTTTGCTACCACCCCAAAAATTTTTCACCCAAAAAGTTGTTTTAATACAATGGACATGCATTTTAGTTCAAATAGACTAGAAATATATTGAATTTTCATTAGTCTAGGGTGGGGTTTAGAATTGGGGGTAGGGGGCTAGGGTTAGGATCAGTAAAGGGTAGGGTCAGGGTTTGCTACCACACCAAAGATTTTCCCCAAAATCACTTGTTTTAATATAATGGACATGAATTTTATTGTAGTCCCATAAAAATAGCCACATAACTACCAATTTGTAAGAATAGGCGTCCATCTGTCCATCCGTCCGTCCGTCTGTCTGTCCAGCCTTGTAAGCGCAACTCCTCCTAAACCGTTTGAAGAATTTTCATGAAACTTTACACAATGGAAGAACTCCATATGAAGATGTGCATGAAGCAATATAATTCCGTTCTGGCATTTCCAAGGGGAGATAATCTAACTTATACATTTCAGGCGCGGGGGGGGTATCACTAGTTTTTTTTCGGTTTTGTATCCAAATTTTGGGGATTGGAGGTCAAAATTTGTGTTTGGCCCTGAATTAAATTGAGTTAACACCAGCTCGTCTGGGCCATTGGTAAGTATAACAAATATACAAATTACTTAAAATTTATCATTTTCAAGAACACCTATCTCTTAATAGCCATAGTCATAGTGACATTAAACAGCAATAAATGAAGAATGAAGTACTATGCTTATACTGAGTTCATCAGTGAAATGCAGTCTATATTGGCACTGTTGTGCTCAATTTTGTCAACACAATGCTTTTCTATGGTGAACTCATGTCACAGTCTTGTGATTTTGGAACTAATAGGTTGCATTTATTTTATTAGACATGTTAACTGTATTGCATGCTTTAGGAGACGTGAGCAAACTTCAAGTGAAACATTGCAAAAGATGGTAAAATGTTTTCATTTAACATATTGCATGCTGCTGGCAGATATTCCTGGCAGGACACAAAATCTCATGTCACTGAAATAAGTATAATTTGGGAACATTTAATCGAATTTCTTTCCTATAAATTGAATGGACTTTTTATACCCCCACTTCCTCCGGAGTGGGGGCTATATTGTCAACGTCCAGTACATCCATCCAAACCTTCTTGTATATGCAACTACTCCTACATTTTTTAACTGAATTCGTTCAAATGCCTCAAACAATATGACCAGCAAGTGAACATGTGCATATTCTGAAATTTTTCATCTGCAACAATTTTAACCAGGTTATCTCCCCTGAACTTAGATTTATTATGGATTTTTAAATGAGATTCTTGTATGAGCAACTCCTCGTACATTATTGTACCGATTTCAGTGAAACTTCTTAACCCATTACCAAACATGAAAAGCAGACGACACTTGCAAACAGAATTCTTGAATAACTAATTTTTTTCATTTTTTGTCTCAAAAACACATAAGTTATGACACCTCTTTGGAACAAGCTCGTTGAGCTTGTTTCAAAGAGGGGTCATAACCTATGTTTCTGAGGCAAAAATTGAAAAATATAATGAAAATTAATTGGCGATTGTTGTGAATAGGGCTCCCCGGTTTTGGCCATTATGTTGGGTAAAGGGTTAAACATGGCGACTAATGAGTGAACACGTGCATATTTCCAAATTTTCCATCTGTGAAGATTTTTACCAGGTTATCTCCCCTTCAGCTTAGAAGATTAATGTAGATTTTTGTGAAAGGAAGGAATGGGAAATAAAACAACACAGAACACTGATATTTATTGAATTACTAATAGGAGCCTCCAGAGGCTCATAGGACAGTGTAGCCGACGATTACACACTGTTACAAGCAATAATAATGAAGCTCCTGAAAATTCTTGGACCAAAACTTGCCAAAGTGGAGACATGCCAGGCGTATCCTCCCGCTCAGCTAACAACCCCGAGAAGTATAGCGAGAGTGAAACAAAGCTATGTGAATATAATGTCCACATAACATAAAATGAAAGAAGCAAAGCTTTGTTCCAACAGTATTATTTATTTATTTATTTATTTATTTATTTATTTATTTATTTATTTATTGTTGTTCAAAGTCACATACTTCGCACAATGGGGAATTGTGACCACAACATGGAGTAGTGTTCAACCGATTCCCAAAAATGGTTGCTGACCAATTACCGGTTATTTGAGCTCACAATCGACCGATTCTGATGCCGATTCCGATTGTAATACAATGCACTACTAGACAAGTCGAAAGAACTACATTAAACCGAACATTTTTCATAGTGTTAAACTTCGTTGACTGGGGTCGCAGTAAAATTATCAGTCGCGCACACATGGGAACATTTTGAACGTCAAAACTCTGGTCTGTAGAAATAGATGGTTGACTAAAACAAACATTCTGGCTTCTACGGCTGTGGCAAGGAGTGAAGACTTCAGACAATCCATCAGTCAAAGTTGATTTCTGCTTCTGCTGCATGACTGCAAAACAAATGAAAACTAGGGCAGCAACAGACTGCAAAAAAAAAAAAATGAACAAAAGTGCCAACCCCCTCGCTACCCCTCCCCCCACTTTAAACCCGAAACATACTTGCATGTATTAATGCATAAACATTCCCACAAAGCAACATAGTTTTTGCATCTTAGTTAATGATATGAGATCCAGGTACAAAGCTCGCTAACTTTTCTGGATCATAAAACAAATATATGTATAATATTCATGAAGGTTCTTAAGAGAAACAAGCCAATGGACCACCGAGCCCACACCTGCTAGAGCAAGTAGGGGCTAAAAAAAACACACAATGAAATGAACGGGCCAAATGGTCATTGTACCTGCACATAACGAAATCCGCACAGGCTAGAATGAATATAAATGAGAACAAAATAGTGCCAGTGCATATTAAGTATGAAACCTCTTCAGCCAATATAAATGAGCACCATGCATGCTTCGCCAATCTTTCTGAAGACCTAAGTGGTTGAAATGAACACCGTCATTCAATAAAGCAGTAGCACTTATGAATAACTTCTTAGGTGCCCCCAATTTTATGTTCAGTGACGAAACAGGCAGAACTGCACGTAAGTAACGGTTGAAAACATCAACAGTCGTATTGTATTGTGATATTGAAATTGTGGAGGCAGTGTGTTTACGACATTCGACCACATTGCGGTGGAAGGCCTGGCAAACAAAAATAGAGGTAACTTTACTCATCAATAAGATTTTTTGCCAACTCGTCCAGTAAGTGACCCATATTTGCAGGAATATTGGAAGCCAAATCATTTGACCCAATTTTTAAGACTACTAAATGCGGAGAAAATTCCCGTACAGAGGCTAAATTCAAATCGGTAACCGAGGCTCCACTCTGTCTACGAAAACAGATGACCACCTCACATCGCAGAAATTTATGCAAGTTAAGCTTCTCAGCAAAGTTATGAGTACAAGGAAAGCGTGAATATGGACACAAATATTGCATTGAGCGAACAACTAACAAACTACCTAGGACCAAAATATGTGTCGGACAAGATGCCATAACGAAAAATCATAGTGGAGAAATGTTTGAATTCAAAGGGAAAAATGCTATCAATATCACCAAAGCGGTTCTGCCTGCAACAGCACAGTAATTACAAAGTACTATTGTATGTATAGATAACTTGTATCTATAATTCAAACAACAAGAATAAACAGTATTAATATGAAGAAATAAAATACAAAAACAAATGTACAAAATAATGTGAAAAAAGCATCCAACACACAGACGTGGTGAATTAGTTGCTAATGCTAAAATGACAAGGATTAAGTGATAAAAATTAGGTTCAATTACTACTAATTTTTCCATTGGGTTAATCACCCTAAAGGAAAACAATACGCAATAATCTAAACTCAGTTGTTGGGAAAGGAGAAACCAAATGATAACATACTGACACTCCAACAGTACAAAACTTGTGCCTTCCATAATTAAAATAGCATTGATTTGGATAGTATGGAAAAGAATATCGGGCTAAAATTAGCAAGTGGGAGAACATTCATGAAAATGTCATTCGCGTCATTGAGTGTGTGGACACAGAATAGTTCACCCCAGGAAGTCTCACCATGCATAATAGCACATCAAAATAACAGATAACCCATTCATACCTGTCACAAAAGCGACAAAAACAAGTTTCTGCCTCGGATTGTATATGAGATTTTTCTGCATGCAACTACTCATACATTTTTTAACTGATTTTGGTCAAATATCTCAAACATTATGACAAGCAAGTGAACATGCGCATATTCTAAAAATTTTCATCTGCGACAATTTTAACCAGGTTATCTCATAATCTCTCCTGAACTTGGATTTATTATGGATAATCAAATGAGATTCTTGTGTGCGCATCTGTGATGATTTTATGAAGTTATCTCCCCTTCAACTTAGATAATATAGATTTGTACAAAATTTTTGATCTGCAACAGTTTTAACCAGGTTATCTGCTATGAACTTAGATTTATTATTGGTTTTTCAAGCTCAACATTCAAGAGGAGCATTCTAGTAAGCTGGAAGTGGGGATATTAATCACCTTCAATGATAGTTCTAGTTAACCAATGACTTCTTTACTTAAATTAAGATGAATATTTTTATACTGTACCAATGACCCAGATTTAGCTGGTGCTAACTCTAACAAAACCAGGGCCAAACACAAATTTTGCCCCCCAATCCCCCAAATTTGCATCCAAAACCAAAAGAAATCATGTCCTAAAGGACCTCCATACTACGCCTCTACTGCGCATGCGCAGTGACGCAGTCGTCCCGAAATTGGCGCCAATTATCATTCTCTGTTTGGCCCTTCATCAGTCAACATCTCACTGATCTTTGTGCTTGTAAATCTCAGTTTAAAGGATGCCAGACACGTAATTTTTGGAGAAAATGTGATTCTAAGGAGGATAGAAGGAGGAGAGGAAAAAGAAGTGACAAAAAATAATCAGGGCTGTACTTAAAATTTTTTGATGAAATTATGTTAAGTTGCCTATTTTCGAGGCATGGGCCTCTTGTTGTCATTCTTGCTAATTGTTGCACTGCTTATTCAGTGTTTCCTCTCCCCTAGCCTTCTAAAGTCCCCCCTTGCAATTCTCCCATGCTTTTGGCATATTTTTGAGAAATTTCATTTCTAAAATTTTTTGGGAGAGTTGCTTGGTTACAGAATGTTTTCTGTTATTTTCCCCATAGTTACGTTTTCACCCATGGGTGTATAACGTTTGTGTTCTGCATCTTCCATCTGATGTTCTACAGATTCTCCCCTGGGAGTCTCTGTTTTGCATCAGATAGAGTGTAATTGATGACTGATTCCGGGCCAGTTTTTCAGTGCCTGGAGTCATGTTTTCTGGTGTTTTTACACTGTTTGTTTTCATTGGCAACAGCCTTTTTTGAGGGGGGCTGTTTGCCTTTGCTGTAGTTTATCTCACTATAAGATACATTTATATTATCCGAAAGTGTCTCATTAATTATTATACCCCCGCTTCGAAGAAGTGGGGGCTATATAGGAATCGCCCTGTACGTCCGTACGTCCGTCCGTCCGTCCGTACGTCCGTCCGTACGTATTTCCGGACATGAAATTCTTGTGTGCGCAACTCCTCCTACATTTATCAATCAATTTGGACAAAACTTTTCAGACATCATCACTGCTAAGTGAACATGCGCATATTCCAAGATTTTTGATCTGCGACAATTTTAACCAGGTTTTCTCCCTTTGACTTAGATTTATTGTGTCTTTCCATCCGAACAAATTCTTGTGTGTGCAACTCCTCCTACATTAATGAACCGATTTTGATGAAACCTTTCAAACATCATCTCTACTAAGTGAACATGTGCATATTCCAAACTTTTTAATCTGCGACAATTTTAACCAGGTTATCTCTCTTGAACTTTGATTTAATATGGGTTTCTACATGAAATTCTTGTGTGCGCAACTCCTCCTACATTTATCAATCAATTTGGACAAAACTTTTCAGACATCATCACTACTAAGTGAACATGCGCATATTCCAAGATTTTTGATCTGCGACAATTTTAACCAGGTTATCTCCCTTTGACTTAGATTTATTATGTCTTTCCGTTCGAACAAATTCTTGTGTGCGCAACTCCTCCTACATTAATGAACCAATTTTGATGAAACCTTTCAAACATCATCTCTACTAAGTGAACATGTGCATATTCCAAACTTTTTGATCTGCGACAATTTTAACCAGGTTATCTCTCTTGAACTTTGATTTAATATGGGTTTCTGCATGAAATTCTTGAGTGCGCAACTCCTCCTACATTTATCAATCAATTTGGACGAAAGTTTACAGACATCATCACTACTAAGTGAACATGCGCATATTCCAAAATTTTCGAGCTGTGGCAATTTTAACTAAGTTATCTCCCTTTAACTTAGATTTATTATGGGTTTCTACATGAAATTCTTGTGCATGCAACTCCTCCTACATTTATCAATCAATTTGGACAAAACTTTTCAGACATCATCACTACTAAGTGAACATGCGCATATTCCAAGATTTTTGATCTGCGACAATTTTAACCAGGTTATCTCCCTTTGACTTAGATTTATTATGTCTTTCCGTTCGAACAAATTCTTGTGTGCGCAACTCCTCCTACATTAATGAACCGATTTTGATGAAACCTTTCAAACATCATCTCTACTAAGTGAACATGTGCATATTCCAAACTATTTGATCTGCAACAATTTTAACCAGGTTATCTCTCTTGAACTTTGATTTAATATGGGTTTCTGCATGAAATTCTTGTGTGCGCAACTCCTCCTACATTTATCAATCAATTTGGACAAAAGTTTACAGACATCATCACTACTAAGTAAACATGCGCATATTCCAAAATTTTTGAGCTGTGGCAATTTTAACTAGGTTATCTCCCTTTAACTTAGATTTATTATGGGTTTCTACATGAAATTCTTGTGCGTGCAACTCCTCCTACATTTATCAATCAATTTTGACAAAACCTTTCAAACATTATCACAACTAAGTGAACATACGCATATTCCCAAATTTTTGATCTGCGACAATTTTAACCAGGTTATCTCCCTTTAACTTGGATTTATTATGGGTTTTCAAATGGGATTCTTGTGTGTGCAACTCCTCCTACATTAATGAACCGATTTTGAATACATGTTGCACATTGTAAATGTGTTTTTCCAAATGTAAACCATATATGTGTGGGCTCTTTAAGTATTCAGTGCTGTTCTGTGGAAGGCCACATGCAAATACAAATTTCAACAACAAAAAATGATCTTTATGTATACATTTCCTTATGGCCTTCGTCTACATGATCAGAAGTGCATTCCTCTAAAAACCCAAAGCGGGGGTATTAATCACCTTCAGTGATAGTTCTAGTTTTATATAAATTTAAAATTTTTCACCACACTTTGCCATCGGATCCATCGGGGCTCAACATTACTTTTCAGCAACTTGGGCTTCGCTGAAAAAATATTTTTTCAAAATTATTTTGTTTTGCAATTGTTTTTTCATTTATTAATGGATCATGTTATTATGTATGTTTGTGTCAGGGGTTTTTGCGAGTAACTAGGACTTATTGTTGTTCTTTCACAATGAAGGGACGTTGTTCAAATTGTAATAGGAAGAAATCTTCCTCTGACTTTCATGATCATTGTATTAATTGTAGTCAGTGTTCTCGCATTAATCCCTGTCCTATATGTGAACATTGGGATGAGAAACATTGGAAACGTGTGTCACGATATGTTGTTTCTGGAGAAAGTGCGATGCCGGCTCTTTCTCCGCAAGGTCACTCTACTCTCTCAGTTTCTATTTCAGAGGAACCAGAACAGGGTGATGTTTCCATGTTATCTTCTTCAAGTGTGCGTCCGTCGTCACAAATGAATTCAGAGCTAGCGGCAAAAGTGCTCATGGAGATTAGACAAATGTCGTCCGCTAGCTCGCCCGGTGTAGCGTCCATTCACCAAATGGTTCGGCAGCCGGGTTCGTCCGATGTGGTCCAAGAGGAAATTTTGGGTGATGCGAGCACTATAAACATAATAGATGCACACCCAGTGACGGCGGATAGTAAGCGAGAACGGAGGAAGCCTTTTAGTCCGGTTCCTAGCTCGTCCAGGTCCAGCCGGGCCGCGAGCGAGAGAGGTCCCTCTCTCGTACAACAACATCTGGGACCAGATGTTGTGGTACAAAATGTGTCTTTAGCGGAGCATACGTCCGTCGCTCGGGACGCTCCGTTGTATAAGCAGTCCGCAGAGACTGTTAAGGCTTCCTCTTCTCGTCAGAGCACACGACCGCACCTTGGCTGCGTGACCGCCGATATATTACCAGCTTCGCCGATGAAGGATTCTTCGGCGACCAGGTCACACCATCCGGCAGCCAGGGATTCGAGACCGATGGACTCTGGACGTTCCCATAGGAAAAGTATGCGGGAGCCATCTGATGCGGAGCTGCCCTCGGCGAAGCAGCGAAAGACTGCGCCTCCGCAGGTCTCGACGCCGGACATTCTTGTGCAGATAGCACAGCTTATCGCAGCATCCCAGCAGCCGACAGAAACGGTGTCGGATCGAGAATTATCTGACGGCGCTGGGTCGGTACGCTCCGCCGAAACATCGGGGGCGGACGACCGGGAACATCATGAGGTCCGACCGGATGGTGAAAGGGATACGGATGACTTGGAGCTATCCCTTTCGGAACAACATAAAGCTGCCGTGGACTTCATCCGGCACTTTCTCCCTCAAGTTGTTCCGTCGGGCCAGACTGCTGCGCTTCCGGACAAGAGAATTATAGCGTCATTAGACTCTGAATTTTTTGAGCGGTTCAGGGACATCGCTCCCGAGTTTCCGTCGCAGTCCAATAATGTTGCTAGAACATTTGAATTATTGAACGACGCTATATTTAAACTTGCTTCCAGGACGGGGAAAGCAGGTTTCTTGTCCGCTAATACTCTCAACCTGCCTTTCATTAATGCAAGGAATAAATTCGATACGGCAGGACAGGGTATACCGAGAGTTCCTCTGCGTATGGACGACGAGGCGGAAGACTTAGAGCTATCATTACCGTCGTCAGCTTCTATTCCAACCGCGGTGTTGGAAACAGCTATTGCGTCTAACAGAGCCAATTTAGATGCCTTATCTTACGCAGATCACCTTACTAAGGCGTTATCACTGCGCCTTCAAGGGGAAGAGTTTCAGGATATACAATCCTCTTTAAGACTTCTTTCAAGGGCAGTAGCTTATTCCACATGTAACTCCGCCCTTTCAGTGGCAAATCTGGAGTTGGTTAGACGTGACGCAGCCCTAGCTACATCCACACTAGTGGATTCTAAGGTGAAGAACTCTCTTAGAGTCGCTTCGGTCTCAGGAGAACTTCTCTTTGACGGCAAGCTTTCCGCTATTTATGATAAAATTAAAAAGAAAGCTAATGATTCTCTGTTGTTCAGATCTGCTCCTAAGAAGTCGGATACAGCAGACACGAATAAGACAGGCACTTCTGGGTCTAATGCGCCCAAGAGAGGTTCCTATAGAGGTTCCGGTGCGTCCTCTTGGTCTTATTCGAGAGACCGTCAGGGTAGCGACTCTCGTTCGGGACGTCCTTCAGGCCGGGACAATCGGTCGGACGCCCCGAGGTCGACGAGGCGAGGTGCGGGTCGTGGAAGACGTGGTTTCTCCTACCGCAGGCCTCGCAGATCCAGGAGGTGATGGCTTAAACCTCTATCGCGTTCCGGTTGGCGGAAGGTTGTCGAGTTTTTCACAAGAGTGGGCGTCGATTACGGACGACCCTTGGGTGAGAGGAGTGACTTCGGAAGGTCTGAAGATATCCTTCAAACGAAAGCCTCCATTAACTCGAAGTCCAAAGTGGACTCATCTTCCGTCAAATCCACAGAAAAGAGACGCTCTGTTATCAGAGGTGCAGAGGTGCAGTCTCTTTTAATGAAGAACGCGGTAGAGGTCGTAGAAAACCAGGAATCTCTGGGATTCTACAGCCATCTGTTTCTGGTTCTGAAACCAGACGGCTCGTTCCGTCCAGTCATAGATTTGAGCTGGATAAACAAGCTGATCATCGCTCCGAAGTTTTATATGGAGACGATTCGATCGGTCAGAGCGAGTATTCGGGTGAACGATTATGCAACGAGCATAGATCTCAAAGATGCGTACTTTCACGTCATGGTACATCCGACATTCCGAAAGTATCTACGCTTCGCAGTCCTTGGAGTGGTGTATCAATTCCGGGCGATTTGCTTCGGATTGAATCTATCACCCTGGGCTTTCACTCGGGTAATGAACTCGGTAATGATATACTTCCGAGCTCATTCGTCTGCGGTAACGTCGGCCTACCTGGACGACATTCTTCAGAGGTACGGCAACGAGTTAACGCTTCAGAACGATGTTCAGAATCTTCTTCTATTGCTCCGACGTCTCGGTTTTATAGTAAACGAGGAGAAGTTGGATCTGGTGCCGTCCAAGTCATTCACTCATCTGGGAATGAGCTTCGAGACGCACAACAATCTCGTTCGTCTGCCGTTAACCAGAGCGAATTTAGTCAGTTGTTACGCTCGCTATTGTCTGCACGTAGACAAAGTCACGGCGAGAGAATTTATGAGACTGATAGGTCTGTGCGGAGCCGCCGCGGATCTCATTCCGATGGGGCGGTTACGCACACGTCCTCTTCAAATTTTCCTGACTCAGAATTGGAGTGTGAAAATTCATTCGCTCGATGTAGACATTCTCTTGTCAGATCAAGTGAAACAAGAGATTCAGACTTGGGCAAACATTCAGTGGTTAACTCAAGGAGTTCCGCTGCAGTTGCCGGATCCGAGTTTTACCGTTATGACGGATGCCAGTCAAACAGGTTGGGGTGCATCATTAATCCCAACGGATTCGAGATGCCAGGGTCTTTGGGATCCGCAATTCCTGTGCAAGCACATAAGCATCAAGGAAATGATGTCAATTTGGCTTGCGTTACGTCACTGGATGGACATTATTCACGATGCTCATGTCCAAATCCTATCCGACAATACGACAGTAGTGGCGTATATACGGAATCAGGGAGGCACTCATTCAGTTCCATTGTTCAATCTAACGGAAAGAATCCTTCTGTTTGCGTTAGAACATCACGTTCTTCTTTCGGTCCGTCACATACCGGGTCGTCTGAATGTGCTAGCAGACTCCCTTTCACGAAAGGGTCGTTTGTTGCCGTCGGAACGGACTCTCAACAAACAAGTATTCAATCAGATTTGCTACCAATGGGAACGGCCAATGATAGACTTATTTGCGACACATCTCAACAATCAGTTGCAGACGTATGTGTCTCCGTGTCCGGATCCAAGAGCATTTGCAGTAGACGCTCTGTCGATCCCTTGGGACGGAATGATAGGATATGCGTATCCTCCAGCGCCGTTAATTCAACAAGTATTGCTAAAGATAAAACAATCTCAATGCAAGATTCTGTTGGTAGCATCTCTGTCGCCACAGAGACCGTGGATAAATCTACTCAGGTGTCTGTTGTGGGACCTACCGTGGAAGCTTCCTCCACGAGAGGATCTTCTTTCGCAGGGGAAATCGCGCCAACTCCATCACAACCCGCAAGGTCTCAACCTTCACGTTTTTCCGTTGTGCGGTCCTTCTTGCATGGCAAGCACTTTACAGGACGAGCAGTGGACGCGATTTCTAACTGTAGGAGGACCTCCTCTTCGCTAAACTATGCGGCTAAGTGGAAGGTTTTTCGTCGTTAGTGTAGGGATCATTCTGTAGATATATTTGACCCCTCTATACCAGACATTGCAAACTTTCTAGTATACTTGTTTGACGAAATCAAACTGCAGCCTGTTACTATAAAGGGTTATAGATCTATGTTATCTGATACCTATGCACATCATGATAGTTTACAAATTGGATCTAATGTCTCTTTATCGAAGTTGGTTAGAAACTTTTCGATAAATAGACCCAGAACTCTTAGATTAATTCCTAAGTGGAATTTAGCTTGGGTTCTTCTTAAATTGAAGGAAAAGCCATTTGAACCTCTTGGGACAGTAGATTTCAAATTCTTATCTTATAAGACAGCTTTTCTCTTAGCTTTCTCTTCTGCCAGAAGACTCAGTGAGCTTCATGCACTATCGGTGGATGATTCTCATTATCGTAGTGTTGGGAACACTATCACCTTCACTACTAATGTGGGTTTTTTAGCTAAGAATCAGGCTCCTAATAAATATCCGGAACCTATTGTTATTAAGGCTCTTCCGTCTTCAGACGGGCGTAGGCCTTTACTCTGTCCTGTTAGAGCACTACGTATCTATAAACAGAGATCTCAGTTTATCAGAAAGGGACGGAAACGTTTCTTTCTGTCTTTGATGCCTAATAGAAAGGACATTTCAGTCCATTCTATTGCTAGATGGATTCAGTTAACTATCCGTACTGCTTATGAAGATTTATCTTCTTCTCAGCAGTCTGTGCTTAAGATTTCTGCTCATGAAGTAAGAGCTCTTTCTACTTCCTGGGCTTATGCTAATAGTGTTGCTATTACAGATTTAATGAAGGCTGCTTATTGGTCTCAGCCATCCACATTTACGAATTTTTATCTCAGAAATATTGAGTCCATTTCTGGAGACCTGCATTGTTTAGGTCCGTTATCTGTTGCTCAGAATGTCGTCCACTAAACAGTTGCAACTATAGTTATGCAGGCTTTCTGTTCCGGCAGTGACTCCGTCCGGCTGCCCTCTTCGCTCTGGGCTATTTGACCCAGGGC
This sequence comes from Pictodentalium vernedei, assembly GCA_031216915.1. Lineage (NCBI taxonomy): Eukaryota > Metazoa > Mollusca > Scaphopoda > Dentaliida > Dentaliidae > Pictodentalium > Pictodentalium vernedei. The sequence goes on from CM062288.1 coordinate 243,477,348, forward strand.
AAGGGGAAGGGGGGGGGGTGTTCCCTTAGGTCACCTGCTTTATAGTGAAAAGCAAGGGAATGCCTCCTCCAAGTCAGTATTTCTGAGTCGCTTCCGGGATGGTTTTAAAGTGTAATATTAATGTTTAAATTCATTCATGTCTTATTTTTAAAGTGTAGCTCGGTGTGAAGCATTTGTATATGTCAAGTGTCAAACAGGCTTTAATATACAATACTCGGACACTTTTAAATGACTATAAAGAGTCTCAATTCTCTGGACTACTTTATTTATTGGCTTGCTTTAAAAATAATTAGTATAAGGGTTATACTGGATGTTAATAGAGAACATGAATGTTATTGTGCTCAATTATTAAGGGTAGTGTATCTTTCTAATTTAATATTAAATAAGAAAGATACATGTAAAGCCTAATACTCCTTTTCTCCTTAAGGGGTTACCTCTTTACTTTATAGTTGAGCTTATTGGATTTTCCTCTATGTCCTAGGCCCTCCAGCCTGTTTACTATTCAGCTAAGTCTGGGTCATTGGTACAGTATAAAAATGTTAAAAAATTTATAGTAATTTATATATTTTTTATACTTACCAATGACCCAGACGGGGATGGCCTTCCCTGGAGTTGGGAACTCTTGCCTCCCCGCTGAGTACATAGCGCTGACCAGGCACTGCCAGTAAGAATGATAATTGGCGCCAATTTCGGGACGACTGCGTCACTGCGCATGCGCAGTAGAGGCGTAGTATGGAGGTCCTTTAGGACATGATTTCTTTTGGTTTTGGATGCAAATTTTGGGGATTGGGGGGCAAAATTTGTGTTTGACCCTGGTTTTGTTAGAGTTAGCACCAGCTAAGTCTGGGTCATTGGTAAGTATAAAAAATATATAAATTACTATAAATTTTTTAACTTTTCATTAAATCTAGTCATGACTGCTGTGAAGCCACCATGAGCAGATAAGAAGAAAAATAATTTGAAACAGCAGGTTAAGTGTTAAAAAGCACATAATATAGGTAGTGTTCACTGTCTAATTTTTGCAAATTTAAAGGTCTGGTCATACAATTCTACGATCACAAAAGGGACTGAGTGGCGATCCAGTCAAAATTCTCTAGCCCTTCTTCCCACTGTAACACAGTAGAATCTCCTGTGTCGAAGAACAAATGTGAGAACATTGAATCTCTAATATTATTGAGGCTTTACATTTTAACAGAGCTGATCAGCCCCAGCCCTGTGTTTTGCATTTAAATATTTTTTTTATGCTAGTGATGAACCGATAATCGGAATTGGCAATCAGAACCGGCCGATTATGGGGCATTGGGTGATTATGACAACCGGCAGTTTCCAGTTATTCTATATTTAACTATTAAAAATCCCTTTGATATCTGGCCATTTCAATAAAGTTTCCCCATTAAAAACGTGTGTAGTGCATAGCAGAAAATTTAGGGATTCACAGAGCAGAGATATTACGGAGTTCACCAACTGCAATCGGTACGAGATCGGCACCATTTCCTGAAGATTGTAGAGTTAATGTAAACATTAGAGAAACACTTCAGGGGAGGTAACAAGTTGAAAAAAGGACATTGAATAATACATACTGACATACATGTAAACCATGCATCATACGACTTCACAACACACATTAAGGCCAAAAAAAAAAAAGGAATTGATTCTCAGGCACCGCCGCGTTGAAAAAAATGGCCCGCGTTGGGCCTTTTTATTTGGACCGTCAATGCAAGAAAATAGGAAACAGGGAAATTGAAAAGGGACTATTGGTTTTAAGGCCCAAAACCAACGAATAAACAGGTAAATATACACAGGCGTGTGTTAAGTGTGAGAGCCTCTGGCCTTGGCTTACATTGGGGGCGAAATTCAAGTCGCCCTCCCAAACTTCCTTGGGAGACATGGCAGTTTACTGTATTTTCTTATGTTTTATTTTTTAAAAACACACGCTTCCGCAAAAAACAGTAAACACGGTTGCTGTTAAAGTCCGTCACACGGCTATGAAAATAGCCTAAACTAGCCCAATTTTATATTTCTGAAAAGAATTGCAATGGCGTAGTCGTTCGAACAATTCGCCCCAACTGATAGCAACCAGCACAAAATGGCTATTTAAAAACAAAGTACCAGACAAAACAACGAATCACACAAGACACGCATCGAGTTAATAAGAATTTATTAAAAGTTAACCACCGTTTCAAAACCAAAAAAATGTATTGGAGACAGTTCGTCCATATCGAAATTGCTTGCGGTTACGCTCTGTTCCACTGAAAAATTGGCTGCATTGAAATTCGCCCCGCAATTTGCATTGAATGTTTTTCTTTGAAAACTTGTGAAGTTTGTTGGAAGGGGGTTAAATGTAATAAGGCTACAATAGAAATCACAGGTATTTGGATGGATAAGAATGGCAGCCCTTCAAAGCACCAATTGCACGTGTCAGTGAAAGATGGTTGGCAGAAATTGTCAGTTTTCTGAACAGTGTATTATTACCCAGCGCAGCCGGAAAGGGAGACAACTGAAATGTTTTGTCATTTACCAAAGAAATTAATTAACTCAAATTGTTAATAACGCTTAATTTACGAAGGATATCGAAAACTTTTTTAACTACGCTTTTCAACTCAGTTAGGGTATTCAGAAACCATGAATGACCCAGCTTCTTATATGAACTTGAAATTTATTTTAAACACTTTAAATATTTTTTTAAAAAGAATATACCTTCTGTTACAGAGAAGAACACGCTCACCATGGGTCATACTAAAAATCAAAATAACTCACAATGATACCAAAATAATACGAGGGTGGTCAATAATATCTAGTATTCATAAAATAGTTCTGCTTTGTTAAAGTTTAAAAGTGAAGTCAGAGTTCTGTTTCTAAATACAACAAGTGGTGATATCAGAAAATAAAGAAAAACAGTTTTAGTTTTCAATAAAATGAGTTTTATTTGTATATCATTTTACAATATGCACTTTCCATGCTTTTCAGGTAAAAACAGACATCAGAAAGTGACTTTTACCTCTCAATCCTTTCTCACCATCTGGAAGAAATAAAAATAAAAAATAAAAATAAAATCCTCCCTCCCTCATTGATTTGAAAAGAAAATTGCCTGAGAATCAATTGATTTTTTTTTTTTGGCCTAACATCAAAATTATTATTCATTTAAGGCACAAAGTATGTGTGCTAAGTATATTCCTGGTTAATACAGCCAAGTGTATTGTATCCTTACACAAAACCGTATTAACACTATTTATCGGAATAAAACACAATCTTCACGAGAACAATATCATGTGATTGTATCGTTAATAATGATCTTTTCCCCACATCCCAACCAAAATGCAAATATTATTTTGGCTAATATTGCGCAGCACTAAATATGCATACTCTTAGAACTTATGTGGTATTAAGCTTTTGTAATTGATGATTTATCAACGAAATTCTGTTGAATAACAAGCACCAACAGATTTTCTTCAGTGTCCTTCTTCAACCATCGGAATTGGCATAATCGGCAGAGAAATAACTGGTAATCAGTTGATAGCAAGTTTTGATATTCGTTTCATCACTATTTTAGGCCCTGTCGATTTTGACCAACATTGTGCATGAATAGTCCAAACCTCAATGCAGACCACAAATGAAATGGCAGTGCATTACGTGTACAGTCCATTTAAAATGTTCTCTCCTCTCCACTGGTCGATTGCATAATAGGGTGTCTAAAAATAGGATAAGGTAATTGGCTTTGAGGGGAACTTTTTAGTATCCATGGTAATTACTTCAACAGTAACAAGTGCAGTTGTCAATGATGATCTTATGGACAGTCATCTGTGTTGACTGATTATATGGGCCAAGTGATTTTAACAAACAATACTTTATTAAGCATTTTTTTTTATTAATGATAGCTGACTTTAATGCTTTATATACAAACATTTGCTCACACGAATAACAGAATATATTATCTTTTAAAATATATATATATATATACACAAGCACTCTTTCAAAGCACTATAATATCGATCGGGTTTTGTTTGCACTTTTGAAAAGAAAATCTTTGCTAATATTCCATGGAGTTAGCACTCAATTACTAATGGGTAAAAATACACAGTACATGACAGGTGGACTACTACCAAATCACTTGTCAAGTGAATGTTTTACAGAACTCATATATTTTTATACTGTACCAATGACCCAGACTTAGCTGGTGCTAACTCTAACAAAACCAGGGCCAAACACAAATTTTGCCCCCCAATCCCCAAAATTTGCATCCAAAACAAAAAGAAATCATGTCCTAAAGGACCTCCATACTACGCCTCTACTGCGCATGCGCAGTGACGCAGTCGTCCCGAAATTGGCGCCAATTATCATTCTCTGTTTGGCCCTTCATCAGTCAACATCTCACTGATCTTTGAGCTTGTAAATCTCAGTTTAAAGGATGCCAGACACGTAATTTTTGGAGAAAATGTGATTCTAAGGAGGATAGAAGGAGGAGAGGAAAAAGAAGTGGCAAAAAATAATCAGGGCTGTACTTAAAATTTTTTGATGAAATTATGTTAAGTTGCCTATTTTCGAGGCATGGGCCTCTTGTTGTCATTCTTGCTAATTGTTGCACTGCTTATTCAGTGTTTCCTCTCCCCTAGCCTTCTAAAGTCCCCCCTGGCAATTCTCCCATGCTTTTGGCATATTTTTGAGAAATTTCATTTCTAAAATTTCCTGGGAGAGTTGCTTGGTTACAGAATGTTTTCTGTTATTTTCCCCATAGTTACGTTTTCACCCATGGGTGTATAACGTTTGTGTTCTGCATCTTCCATCTGATGTTCTACAGATTCTCCCCTGGGAGTCTCTGTTTTGCATCAGATAGAGTGTAATTGATGACTGATTCCGGGCCAGTTTTTTCAGTGCCTGGAGTCATGTTTTCTAGTGTGTTTACACTGTTTGTTTTCATTGGCAACAGCCTTTTTTGAGGGGGGCTGTTTGCCTTTGTGGTAGTTTTTCTCATTATAAGATACATTTATATTATCCGAAAGTGTCTCATTAATTATTTTATATAAATTTAAAATTTTTGACCACACTTTGCCATCGGATCCATCGGGGCTCAACGTTACTTTTCAGCAACTTGGGCTTCTCTGAAAAAATATTTTTTCAAAATTATTTTGTTTTGCAATTGTTTTTTCATTTATTAATGGATCATGTTATTATGTATCTTTGTGTCAGGGGTTTTTGCGAGTAACTAGGACTTATTGTTGTTCTTTCACAATGAAGGGACATTGTTCAAATTGTAATAGGAAGAAATCTTCCTCTGACTTTCATGATCATTGTATTAATTGTAGTCAGTGTTCTCGCATTAATCCCTGTCCTATATGTGAACATTGGGATGAGAAACATTGGAAACGTGTGTCACGATATGTTGTTTCTGGAGAAAGAGCGATGCCGGCTCTTTCTCCACAAGGTCACTCTACTCTCTCAGTTTCTATTTCAGAGGAACCAGAACAGGGTGATGTTTCCATGTTATTTTCTTCAAGTGTGCGTCTGTCGTCACAAATGAATTCAGAGCTAGCGGCAAAAGTGCTCATGGAGATTAGACAAATGTCGTCCGCTAGCTCGCCCGGTGTAGCGTCCATTCACCGAATGGTTCGGCAGCCGGGTTCGTCCGATGCGGTCCAAGAGGAAATTTTGGGTGATGCGAGCACTATAAACATAATAGATGCACACCCAGTGACTGCGGATAGTAAGCGAGAACGGAGGAAGCCTTTTAGTCCGGTTCCTAGCTCGTCCAGGTCCAGCCGGCCCGCGAGCGAGAGAGGTCCCTCTCTCGTACAACAACATCTGGGACCAGATGTTGTGGTACAAAATGTGTCTTTAGCGGAGCATACGTCCGTCGCTCGGGACGCTCCGTTGTATAAGCAGTCCGCAGAGACTGTTAAGGCTTCCTCTTCTCGTCAGCGCACACGACCGCACCTTGGCTGCGTGACCGCCGATATTTTACCAGCTTCGCCGATGAAGGATTCTTCGGCGACCAGGTCACACCATCCGGCAGCCAGGGATTCGAGACCGATGGACTCCGGACGTTCGCATAGGAAAAGTATGCGGGAGCCATCTGATGCGGAGCTGCCCTCGGCGAAGCAGCGAAAGACTGCGCCTCCGCAGGTCTCGACGTCGGACATTCTTGTGCAGATAGCACAGCTTATCGCAGCATCCCATCAGCCGACAGAAACGGTGTCGGATCGAGAATTATCCAACGGCGCTGGGTCGGTACGCTCCGCCGAAGCATCGGGGGCGGACGACCGGGAACATCGGGAGGTCCGACCGGATGGTGAAAGGGATACGGATGACTTGGAGCTATCCCTTTCGGAACAACATAAAGCTGCCGTGGACTTCATCCGGCACTTTCTCCCACGAGTTGTTCCGTCGGGCCAGACTGCTGCGCTTCCGGACAAGAGAATTATAGCGTCATTGGACTCTGAATTTTTTGAGCGGTTCAGGGACATCGCTCCCGAGTTTCCGTCGCAGTCCAATAATGTTGCAAGAACATTTGAATTATTGAACGACGCTATATTTAAACTTGCTTCCAGGACGGGGAAAGCAGGTTTCTTGTCCGCTAATACTCTCAACCTGCCTTTCATTAATGCAAGGAATAAATTCGATACGGCAGGACAGGGTATACCGAGAGTTCCTCTGCGTATGGACGACGAGGCGGAAGACTTAGAGCTATCATTACCGTCGTCAGCTTCTATTCCAACCGCGGTGTTGGAAACAGCTATTGCGTCTAACAGAGCCAATTTAGATGCCTTTTCTTACGCAGATCACCTTACTAAGGCGTTATCACTGCGCTTTCAAGGGGAAGAGTTTCAGGATATACAATCCTCTTTAAGACTTCTTTCAAGGGCAGTAGCTTATTCCACGTGTAACTCCGCCCTTTCAGTGGCAAATCTGGAGTTGGTTAGACGTGACGCAGCCCTAGCTACATCCACACTAGTGGATTCTAAGGTGAAGAACTCTCTTAGAGTCGCTTCGGTCTCAGGAGAACTTCTCTTTGATGGCAAGCTTTCCGCTATTTATGATAAAATTAAAAAGAAAGCTAATGATTCTCTGTTGTTCAGATCGGCTCCTAAAAAGTCGGATACAGCAGACACGAATAAGACAGGCACTTCTGGGTCTAATGCGCCCAAGAGAGGTTCCTATAGAGGTTCCGGTGCGTCCTCTTGGTCTTATTCGAGAGACCGTCAGGATAGCGACTCTCGTTCGGGACGTCCTTCAGGCCGGGACAATCGGTCGGATGCCCCGAGGTCGACGAAACGAGGTGCGGGTCGTGGAAGACGTGGTTTCTCCTACCGCAGGCCTCGCAGGTCCAGGAGGTGATGGCTTAAACCTCTATCGCGTTCCGGTTGGCGGAAGGTTGTCGAGTTTTTCGCAAGAGTGGGTGTCGATTACGGACGACCCTTGGGTGAGAGGAGTGACTTCGGAAGGTCTAAAGATATCCTTCAAACGAAAGCCTCCATTAACTCGAAGTCCAAAGTGGACTCATCTTCCGTCAAATCCACAGAAAAGAGACGCTCTGTTATCAGAGGTGCAGTCTCTTTTAATGAAGAACGCGGTAGAGGTCGTAGAAAACCAGGAATCTCTGGGATTCTACAGCCATCTGTTTCTGGTTCCGAAACCAGACGGCTCGTTCCGTCCAGTCATAGATTTGAGCTGGATAAACAAGCTGATCGTCGCTCCGAAGTTTTATATGGAGACGATTCGATCGGTCAGAGCGAGTATTCGGGTGAACGATTATGCAACGAGCATAGATCTCAAAGATGCGTACTTTCACGTCATGGTACATCCGACATTCCGAAAGTATCTACGCTTCGCAGTCCTAGGAGTGGTGTATCAATTCCGGGCGATGTGCTTCGGATTGAATCTAGCACCCTGGGCTTTCACTCGGGTAATGAACTCGGTAATGATCTACTTCCGAGCTCATTCGTCTGCGGTAACGTCGGCCTACCTGGACGACATTCTTCAGAGGTACGGCAACGAGTTAACGCTTCAGAACGATGTTCAGAATCTTCTTCTATTGCTCCGACGTCTCGGTTTTATAGTAAACGAGGAGAAGTCGGATCTGGTGCCGTCCAAGTCATTCACTCATCTGGGAATGAGCTTCGAGACGCACAACAATCTCGTTCGTCTGCCGTTAACCAGAGCGAAATTAGTCAGTTGTTACGCTCGCTATTGTCTGCACGCAGACAAAGTCACGGCGAGAGAATTTATGAGACTGATAGGTCTGTGCGGTGCCGCCGCGGATCTCATTCCGATGGGGCGGCTACGCACACGTCCTCTTCAAATTTTCCTGACTCAGAATTGGAGTGTGAAAATTCATTCGCTCGATGTAGACGTTCTCTTGTCAGATCAAGTGAAACAAGAGATTCAGACTTGGGCAAACATTCAGTGGTTAACTCAAGGAGTTCCGCTGCAGTTGCCGGATCCGAGTTTTACCGTTATGACGGATGCCAGTCAAACAGGTTGGGGTGCATCATTATCCCAACGGATTCGAGATGCCAGGGTCTTTGGGATCCGCAATTCCTGTGCAAGCACATAAACATCAAGGAAATGATGTCAATTTGGCTTGCGTTACGTCACTGGATGGACATTATTCACGATGCTCATGTCCAAATCCTATCCGACAATACGACAGTAGTGGCGTATATACGGAATCAGGGAGGCACTCATTCAGTTCCGTTGTTCAATCTAACGGAAAGAATCCTTCTGTTTGCGTTAGAACATCACGTTCTTATTTCGGTCCGTCACATACCGGGTCGTCTGAATGTGCTAGCAGACTCCCTTTCACGAAAGGGTCGCTTGTTGCCGTCGGAGTGGACTCTCAACAAACAAGTATTCAATCAGATTTGCTACCAATGGGAACGGCCAATGATAGACTTATTTGCGACACATCTCAACAATCAGTTGCAGACGTATGTGTCTCCGTGTCCGGATCCAAGAGCATTTGCAGTAGACGCTCTGTCGATCCCTTGGGACGGAATGATAGGATATGCGTATCCTCCAGCGCCGTTAATTCAACAAGTATTGCTAAAGATAAAACAATCTCAATGCAAGATTCTGTTGGTAGCATCTCTGTCGCCACAGAGACCGTGGATAAATCTACTCAGGTGTCTGTTGTGGGACCTACCGCGGAAGCTTCCTCCACGAGAGGATCTTCTTTCTCAGGGGAAATCGCGCCAACTCCATCACAACCCGCAAGGTCTCAACCTTCACGTTTTTCCGTTGTGCGGTCCTTCTTGCATGGCAAGCACTTTACAGGACGAGCAGTGGACGCGATTTCTAACTGTAGGAGGACCTCCTCTTCGCTAAACTATGCGGCTAAGTGGAAGGTTTTTCGTCGTTGGTGTAGGGATCATTCTGTAGATATATTTGATCCCTCTATACCAGACATTGCAATCTTTCTAGTATACTTGTTTGACGAAATCAAACTGCAGCCTGTTACTATAAAGGGTTATAGATCTATGTTATCTGATACCTATGCACATCATGATAGTTTACAAATTGGATCTAATGTCTCTTTATCGAAGTTGGTTAGAAACTTTTCGATAAATAGACCCAGAACTCTTAGATTAATTCCTAAGTGGAATTTAGCTTGGGTTCTCCTTAAATTGAAGGAAAAGCCATTTGAACCTCTTGGGACAGTAGATTTCAAATTCTTATCTTATAAGACAGCTTTTCTCTTAGCTTTCTCTTCTGCCAGAAGAGTCAGTGAGCTTCATGCACTATCGGTGGATGATTCTCATTATCGTAGTGTTGGGAACACTATCACCTTCACTACTAATGTGGGTTTTTTTAGCTAAGAATCAGGCTCCTAATAAATATCCGGAACCTATTGTTATTAAGGCTCTTCCGTCTTCAGACGGGCGTAGGCCTTTACTCTGTCCTGTTAGAGCACTACGTATCTATAAACAGAGATCTCAGTTTATCAGAAAGGGACGGAAACGTTTCTTTCTGTCTTTGATGCCTAATAAAAAGGACATTTCAGTCCATTCTATTGCTAGATGGATTCAGTTAACTATCCGTACTGCTTATGAAGATTTATCTTCTTCTCAGCAGTCTGTGCTTAAGATTTCTGCTCATGAAGTAAGAGCTCTTTCTACTTCCTGGGCTTATGCTAATAGTGTTGCTATTACAGATTTAATGAAGGCTGCTTATTGGTCTCAGCCATCCACATTTACGAATTTTTATCTCAGAAATATTGAGTCCATTTCTGGAGACCTGCATTGTTTAGGTCCGTTATCTGTTGCTCAGAATGTCGTCCACTAAACAGTTGCAACTATAGTTATGCAGGCTTTCTGTTCCGGCAGTGACTCCTTCCGGCTGCCCTCTTCGCTCTGGGCTATTTGACCCAGGGCAAGGGGAAGGGGGGGGGGGGGGGGGCGGGTGTTCCCTTAGGTCACCTGCTTTATAGTGAAAAGCAAGGGAATGCCTCCTCCAAGTCAGTATTTCTGAGTCGCTTCCGGGATGGTTTTAAAGTGTAATATTAATGTTTAAATTCATTCATGTCTTATTTTTAAAGTGTAGCTCGGTGTGAAGCATTTGTATATGTCAAGTGTCCAACGGGCTTTAATATACAATACTCGGACACTTTTAAATGATTATAAAGAGTCTCAATTCTCTGGACTACTTTATTTATTGGCTTGCTTTAAAAATAATTAGTATAAGGGTTATACTGGATGTTAATAGAGAACATGAATGTTATTGTGCTCAATTATTAAGGGTAGTGTATCTTTCTAAATTTAATATTAAATAAGAAAGATACATGTAAAGCCTAATACTCCTTTTCTCCTTAAGGGGTTACCTCTTTACTATATAGTTGAGCTTATTGGATTTTCCTCTATGTCCTAGGCCCTCCAGCCTGTTTACTATTCAGCTAAGTCTGGGTCATTGGTACAGTATAAAAATGTTAAAAAATTTATAGTAATTTATATATTTTTTATACTTACCAATGACCCAGACGGGGATGGCCCTCCCTGGAGTTGGGAACTCTTGCCTCCCCGCTGAGTACATAGCGCTGACCAGGCACTGCCAGTAAGAATGATAATTGGCGCCAATTTCGGGACGACTGCGTCACTGCGCATGCGCAGTAGAGGCGTAGTATGGAGGTCCTTTAGGACATGATTTCTTTTTGTTTTGGATGCAAATTTTGGGGATTGGGGGGCAAAATTTGTGTTTGGCCCTGGTTTTGTTGGAGTTAGCACCAGCTAAGTCTGGGTCATTGGTAAGTATAAAAAATATATAAATTACTATAAATTTTTTAACTTTTTTTACACAAACTGATTTTTTAAGGGCCACCAGATTTATCTACGCATCCATCAAGAGACAATTTGCTTGCCTGTCTGCTGTTTATCGGCGCCTGTAAGTTGAATTTGAGTGGATAATTCACTCTGTGTCTGATTTAGTTGTAATCCACCCTGCACTTTCTACACACATGAAATAAATTGTGTGAACAAACTAGACACTTTGCAAGAAGCATTAGCTATTTATTTATCTATTTATTGGTGTTTAAGGTCACTTTTCACCAGCTATGGCTAATTGTGCCCATCGGGCGCAATTGGCAATATTTGCAGAAAAATGACATTAAACACCAATAAATAAATTGCAACCACAACAAATGTCTAAAGTCATGTTTAGCTGATCGTTTACCCCTTTGGTGCCCATTTTAGTGGACATCTATCCCATACACTGGCGACTGGGTCCTATTTCACCAGTAAAGCGGAACTTTCTTACCATAGTAAATAAGCACTGCGTCACTTCCCGTTGACACGGGAAAGAAGCACTATTAAATATTATCACAGTGTACATTATTGTCTAAGAAGTTCTGTGGAAATGCAATGACCCCCCCCCCCCCCAATAACAGTTTTTTGTGGTTGGGAGACGTGATTTGGTTAAGCTCATGAGTCTCTTTAAAATTTAATCGGAGTCCTTTTTATAATTTCACTTGATTTCACCTAATTTTCTGCTGGTAAACAAGTTTTACTGTCAATGCAGTCTAGGATGTGATGGAAGACATGACGGGGAAAACCCTTCGAAGTGCTTACCTTATCGGAATGGGAATCTTTTTCCCTTTCAGTGCTCCATCGCTGGTCAAAACAACATAAACCTTGGATGACATTCCCTTTCCGCGATCATCGAGGTCGTTCCAATGAGAGGTCATAAGCTATGTTTTTTTAACACAAAACTTAAAACATAGTAAAATTTGAATGGAGATTTTTGTGGATAGTGCTGGCCGAATTTGGCTGTTGACGTTTGGTAAAAACAGAAAGCTTGCTAGCGGTTTTCATGCTTTCTCCCGCATATTGGACGATTAATTTTTTTAATGAATAATACATTCTCATTTTAGTTCATCTAAACTATTTCGGTAAAATGCTTATGCTATAATAAAAATTAAATCACCGGGTTTCAACTTTGAAATGTTCGGGCACTCGACACAGTATAGAATCCATAATCCCGTATCGGAAAGGCTATTGCCGCAGCGAAACGCCAGGATGTTTCGCCAAGACTGTCACATTGTTGTTTCAAAAACACCGTACACCAAGAACACATTTTATTCACTGAAATACTCGTTCTGTTCCAGGGAATCCAAATCATATATCAGCTAAAATTTTATTTTAATATGAAAACAAATCCAAAATCTCACGAATTAACGGACGGATTTTTTCAATTCTTATATTAAACCGCAGTACAGAGTTCTGGAAATGAAAGATATTGCATTTGTATCTGAATATTTTATTAAATGTAGGGTTTAGAAATTTCCTGACTGAACAATATAATTGCTAATCAAGGACAGTCTCTGAAAGATTTTTTTCGCCAAACATTAATTGGTTATGTAATCCTTCTCACATGACCGCACTAAAACAGCCTTTCATATACCCGGTCATTTCTACACAAACGACGGGGTAATTAACAAGTGCGGTTTTGTATGCAATGTACACGTAATGCTAAGATGAGGGCGTTCTTGTTATCAATGTGCTTGAAATTAATTCGCATTCACAACAAACTTGTTGTCCATCATTCATGCTGTTTTTTTGTTTAAATAAATAGTTGATTCCTATTGGGGGACAAATAATGAATTAGTCTACATTCATTTTTATTCTGTTTGAAAACGAACCGATGTATTAATTGCATGAACACAGAATGTTTTTCACATGCGACTGGATATAAGTAATTCGGTTTCATCAAGAAACGAACCGCCTTTGATGTCTGGATTTTCCCGTCGTCTTTAATTAGCCTCGCAAAGGGGGTTGTGGACCCGTGAAGACAATGTGTTCACCGGGTGTGACGAAAGGGGGTTTTAAATGGAGCATACACTTAATGGTGCATCACTGTGCAGGAGATACAATTCTTGTAAATAACTGAGTTATTTAACTAACAAGGAGTGAAGTGACTTTTACCACTCAGAGTGATGATGAGAGTTGTTTTTTTTCTTCTTTCTCTAACTGGAAGATTGTACAGTTGCGTGTGATTTTCCACTGAAGGTCAGTCCTGTTAAGAGCCAAGTGATCAGTCAGCGACAGTGAATTAATTTCAGAGTGATTTTAATAACAGTGTGAACATTATATCATCCATTGTGTGCAACATGGTGCCATCTGCAATGGCGATATGAAACAATTAAAATAAGTCTCGGCCTGGATCGCCATGGTTATGTTCCTTATTAATTCATAGTTCCTTTGGTAATGAAAAATGAAATAAAAGCCTCCCACCCTCACTAATTTAAAAAAAAATTCTGACAACCAAAATTGGGCCATTAAAAAAAATGTCTATGTTCTCAGACAATTGTGTCTCAAATTTATGATGAGGGCGTGAGTCTTTTTATTATACCCCCGCTTCGAAGAAGTGGGGGCTATATAGGAATCGCCCGTACGTCCATCCGTACGTCTTTCCATCCGGACAAATTCTTGTGTGCGCAACTCCTCCTACATTAATGAACCGATTTTGATGAAACCTTCATCTCTACTAAGTGAACATGTGCATATTCCAAACTTTTTGATCTGCGACAATTTTAACCAGGTTATCTCTCTTGAACTTTGATTTAATATGGGTTTCTATATGAAATTCTTGTGTGCGCAACTCCTACATTTATCAATCAATTTGGACAAAACTTTTCAGACATCATCACTACTAAGTGAACATGCGCATATTCCAAGATTTTTGATCTGCGACAATTTTAACCAGGTTATCTCCCTTTGACTTAGATTTATTGTGTCTTTCCATCCGAACAAATTCTTGTGTGCGCCAACTCCTCCTACATTAATGAACCGATTTTGATGAAACCTTTCAAACATCATCTCTACTAAGTGAACATGTGCATATTCCAAACTTTTTAATCTGCGACAATTTTAACCAGGTTATCTCTCTTGAACTTTGATTTAATATGGGTTTCTGCATGAAATTCTTGTGTGCGCAACTCCTCCTACATTTATCAATCAATTTGGACGAAAGTTTACAGACATCATCACTATTAAGTGAACATGCACATATTCCAAAATTTTTGAGCTGTGGCAATTTTAACTAGGTTATCTCCCTTTAACTTAGATTTATTATGGGTTTCTACATGAAATTCTTGTGCGTGCAACTCCTCCTACATTTATCAATTAATTTTGACGAAACCTTTCAAACATTATCACAACTAAGTGGACATATGCATATTCCCAAATTTTTGATCTGCGACAATTTTAACCAGGTTATCTCCCTTTAACTTGGATTTATTATGGGTTTTCAAATGGGATTCTTGTGTGTGCAACTCCTCCTACATTAATGAACCGATTTTGAATACATGTTGCACATTGTAAATGTGTTTTTCCAAATGTAAACCATATATGTGTGGGCTCTTTAAGTATTCAGTGCTGTTCTGTGGAAGGCCACATGCAAATACAAATTTCAGCAACAAAAAATGATCTTTATGTATACATTTCCTTATGGCCTTCGCCTACATGATCAGAAGTGCATTCCTCTAAAAACCCAAAGCGGGGGTATTAATCACCTTCGGTGATAGTTCTAGTTTTTATTTTTTGTTCTGATATCTGAAAAAGATACCCTAAAAAATATATTCTCATTTCAGGAAGAAATCGTTTACAAACTCCGGACTGGTGTTATCTTATCGCATATATTGCGAAATGCTTCAGTCAACTTAACTGTTGACGACATGCCAAAGACGCTCCATTGCAGAACTATGTTCAGTCAGGCACTAATTTGAAAAGATAATAGCGGCATTTTCTTAAAAATTTGTTATATGTACCAACAAAAAAAACATTTATATAATAGTCATAAACTTGAAGCATGAAAATACAGAGGAAAATGGGAATAGGAAGTTGAAATACAGCAGAGAAATGTGTACTGGTGCCGGTGCTCAAAATTTAATTCGAAAATACTGACCGGGGAAATTTTTTTTGACTGGGTATTAAAAAAGTTTTGATGGGGTGGAAATTTAATTAATGATGCGGGTGGTGCCTGAGAACATTGACTTTTTTTTAATGGCCTTATTTTTTTTTGGTCCTAAATAATATATTTTGTCATTTCAGGTGATCAGTGGCAAGCTCATGCATTTTCTATGTATTTCATTATGCCGTACATTGCTGTATGCTTAGCTTTATTGATACACAACTGGTAAGTAACAAAGTTTCTAAATTCAACAACTGCATTGGTTGATTCTGATTAGTTCAGAAATCTCCAGCCCCTTTCCAGGGTTCCCACTCAAATAAAGAGTCATTGAATTTTGGATACTTCCTTGAAAATTGCTTGAAATTGTTTCTATCCTAGAAAAGGACTTAATTTTCCACCACCGACCATGAAAAGTACTTAAATTCAGTTGCCTATAACTCTGGCAATGAGAAATTTCATGACAACCGTCCCCACAAGCATGTGATGTCACAAAAATGGTCAGGAACCACATCTCTCTATCTCTTGAGTGCAATAAGGTGCCATCTGCAATGCTTTAGCATTGCAGATGGCACCCTGTTGCACTTGTGGTACATTAAATATCTAGCTAGTTGGGTTTTCCAGAAATCAGCTCCTCGAGGCAGAATTTCTTTTGCATCATTCATGGTATTATAAGTTCATATGAAAATTACAATAGTCCTTAAAAATAGGGCTGTCACAATCAATCGATTAATTGATTGTTGATCGGTCACGGCGAAATCGATTAGTATTTTTCGTTGTTGAATAATCGGTAAATTGTATCCTGCTTTAGATGTTTAATAATTAAAAGAAAATTTGATGAAAAAACTATTGTTTCTAAAGGTATTGAGTTAAGAACATCGATGTTAAACCCCAAGAAGCCGTTGGAAGCATTTGTCTTCCAGGTAAATTCATCATAGCTTTGATGTTCTGAATCTTTGAACCGTCAGTGTAATAATCAAGACCGGTCGGCAGTTGCGAAGATCGCAACTGCCGACCGGTCTTGATTATTACACTGACGGTTCAAAAGTTCAGAACATCAAAGCTTTGAATGTACCTAAAAGTTGATCGTCTTCGTTGTTTACTTGAGGTAGGTCAGCTGACTTGAACTTCATTTTTATCGACTTCAAAGAGAGGGAGAGGGGTGGGGGGTCATCTAGGTACGATTAATCGATTATTTGCGACAGTTAATCGATTCCTAAATTGAAAAATCGTGACAGCCCTACTTGAAAATCATGGTCTGAATCCTTGAAAAGTGCTGAAATGGTGCTTGAATTTGATTATCTGATATCAGTGAGAACCCTGCTTTCTGCAGTTATACTTTTTGGACTTTGTTAACCACTAAATGTAGTTGGGGGGCGGGGGGTGATGCTGCATTGATACTCATTCTTCATTCCAGGAGGAATGGCTGTCAATGTAGCATCGTGGCTAACATAGATACCTTGGTTGTATTGTCTTATTAGATGGGCTATATGTATCATATGGACCACATCCAGCTTGTGTGTGAGACCTCAATATATGACTACTGTGCTTTTAAGACTAGATGCATTTCAGCCCACCCTTTATTGAGAGAGCATTCTAGATGCACCCCATCCCCCGTTATATATATCACGCATAGGGTCATTAAACGTTTCTTACCATTATTATTTTTTTTTTGGTGGGGTGGGGGGGGGGGGGGGGCAATGCTACATCGACAGTCATTCCTCATCCCAATAGGAATGGGTGTCAAAGTACCATTGTAGCTAATATATATACCCTTTTTGTATAGTGTTTGACATTTTGTGTGAGATGATTATTGTAGCAGTGCGGCCAAAATATACTCCCTGGTTGTATTATCACTGATATTTTATTCCCCGTGGGAACCCCGGGAAGTAAGCAGCACTTGTTTACTGTGGTAAACCAGTTCCGCTTTACTAGTAAAATAGGACCCAGTCACCAATGCTTGGGGTGAAAGTCCTCTAAAATGGGCAACATGTAGATCAACGATTGACTAAACTTGACTTCATCTCCATGTTGTGTCCCGATTAGCCATGGTGCATAAATATGTGACGTTAACAACCAACAAACAAACAAACTGATATTTTACGGGTTGCCAAAGCTGGGTCAACGACATAACTGAAAATTTACTTAGCAACATATGCTTCCCTGTACTTAATAGTTGAAAACCCAGAGCAAGTTTCGATCCTAATCAATCATGATTTGGTGACAATTGAACATTGGGCCAATGCATGACTGGTTGAGTTCAGTCCCCTCAAAACAGAGTGTATGCTTATAAAATGTAAAAGTGAATCTACCACCCATCCACCACTCTTTTTCAGTAATACAAAAATAACCGAAGTTAGTAGTCACAAACACATAGGAGTCAAATTAAACACCATGTGCACCTGGAACGAACATATTGAACCACAGAATCCCATTCTGAAGAACGCAGCTGTATCAGTCATCATTCATTCCAAGCACCACTGACCAATGGAACCAACTGCCTCTTTCGTCCGTGATAACTCTTCACTGACCAATTTCAAAATATATCTAAACGCAGGAAGTAAATGCCCTCCTAAGTTTTACTGCTGGTCAAAGTCTCGAACAGCCAAAATATACCATTGTAGGTTGAGACTTGGCTGTAGTAACCTCAATTCTCATTTATTTGCCAATGACCTCTGTATCACCTCTTCCTGCCAATGCGGTATGGAAGAGACGCCAGATCATTTGCTTCTACTCTGTCCTACATATTCAAATGTTCAAGATAGTACTATCAATTTACTCCCATTTCCCGTTGACATATCAATACTTCTTTTTGGCTCAGAACTTTTGAGTATTTCAGAGAATTGTCTACTGTTCGAAGAGGTGCATAATTTTATTCTATCAAGTGGACGTTTCAGATGACTGCCAAATACAAATAAATAACCTTACCTTCTACCTCCACTAGGAGGATTATCTGCTTTGTCCCTCTTCAATTTCCCTTCTTGTAGCATTCAACAAAAGGCTTTCCTCAACCTTGTCTCTTATTTGGGTGTATATATCAGCTGCCCAACGAACAACTGTCATGAATCTAAAAGCATTTTGTCATGTTCTAAAGCTGGCTTTCTATGATATGTTCTGTTCTTGCTTTCCTTTGCTGCTTTCCACATCTCTTTGTACACAAACAAGCTTTAACCCTTTACCTAACGAATCACCCGCACCTGCCCGCGTAAAATGCAAATTCAGCAGTTGAAAACATATTATTTTTCAAAACATTTCAACAAAACCATATCATGTGACCCCTCGTTGGAACGAGCTCGTTCCAACGAGGGGTCACATGACATGGTTTTGTTGAAATGTTTTGAAAAATTTTAAAAAATGATATTTAAAATAATAAATTTTGATATCGTCTGCATTGGGTAAAGGGTTAAACAATATGATGTATTGCCGTGTTGGGGTCTTGCTCTTCACTCTCAGAACTTTCTGACATGGTTCTCCTACCTCACGACTCCGAATCTTAGGCTACTCGAGCTGCGCAGAATTGTTTTTGTACTGGGGTGCTGATTAAAGAACAAACGCAGCCCAATATGGGAGTATATTCATTCATTACACTATTTTATACCACCTTCCTGAGTTGTCTATGTCTAGTTTTGGGAGATGACCAACATAAGATACAAGCTTTTTGTCAAATCCATCATTTACATTGTATCATCTAACTGTTTATTGTGTTATATTGTCTTACTGTTTATTCATTTTTGAGTTGATAATACACTGATGTCACTATTATGTAACAAATAACACTTATTGAATAAAAACTATTGTTTAAACTAAATATAGTTTATCATAACGCGAGGGCATCCGTGTCCCATGGACACATTTGGTGGCCGGCTGTATTGGTGCTGTGGTTTAGTGGAGATAAGATAAGACAGTTATTAATTCAATACCAACAAAGTTAAATGACTAGAAACTCATGCTTGGCAGTGGGGGGTAGGGTATAGCCATTTTTGTTGTGTTTTTTAAGCTTTTTTCTCTATTTTATGTTACCACCCCTCACTCCAACATGGTTCAAGCTACACTTTTTATATCTGGCACATGGATAGAGGGTTGTAATGGGATGTTGCATGTTCAATATTTTTTTTCCCAAAATTCAAGATGGCGCCATGGCAACCATTTCTGTTGTGTTTTTTAAGCCTTTTTCTCTATTTTATGTTACCACTGCTCCCTCCAACATGGCTCAAGCTGCACTTTTCATATATGGTACATGGATAAAGGGGTTGTGAGGGGATTATGCACGCTCAATATTTTTTTTCAAAATCTAACATCTGTCTGTCTGTCTGTCTGTCTGTTTTTATGTTACCACCTCTCCCTCTAATATGCTTCAAGCTACACCTTTCATATTTAGTACATGGATAAATGGTTCTGAGGGGATGATGCACAGTCAATATTTACTTTTCAAAATCCAAGATGGCAGAATGGCGGCCATATTTGTTGGGTTTTTAAGCTTTTTTCTCTATTTTATGTTATCACCCCTCCCTCCAACATGGTTCAAGCTACGCCTTTCATATGTGGTACATGGATAAAGGGTTGTGAGGGGATTATGCACGCTCAATATTTTTTTTTCAAAATCCAAGATGCTTGTATACTCTAGTGTCTTCTGTGACAAAAACACCTTATGTCACAAAAGTGCCGTAGGGGACTAATACCACCTCGGTGGTCAAACACTTGTTATTTTAGGGGCAGTCAGGTTTTTCTAAACACACATACTTTTTTATACCCCCAGCAGGGGTATATAGGAATCGCCTTGTCCGTCCGCTCATCTGTTCGTCCGTCCCGAAATTCAATCATGAATAACATGTAAAGTACTTGGTTGAGTGACTTGATATTTGGTATGCAAGTGTATCCTATTGCTGTATACCCATAGTGAAATGCAAGTGTCGTTTGAGATTTTATTTCCAGAGTCATTTCCCTTTATGGACTTATAATTTGTCCGCCTTGAAATTAATTCATGAATAACTTGCAGAGTACTCAATGGAATGACTTCATATTTGATGTGCAACTCAATCTTATTGATGTCTACCCACAGTACAAGGTCTGTCCGTCCCTCCATCCATCCATCCGTACAATGTGCTAACATATTTTTAAAAATCGACTTGATAGCAATCTTTATTTTGGGTTGGCCTGCACATTGCGGGGGTATTTCGTTAGCTGTGTTTACGAACAGGTCTTGTTTTTAATGATAGTGATAAGGTCTCTCGGGAAATGTGGAGTTTCTTCTCTACTGGTAAAATTGAACTTGTTAACTAATGCCTTGGGTGGAAGTCCTCTTAATCCTTAAAGGCCTGGGGATTTTTTATATATTTTTGCTACACTTTCACAGTCTGCATCCTTTTGGCTTTGCAGTTGTTTCTAGGCAGGACTTGGCTGCCTATATAGACAGTCAAGGCTTGCCTCAAAACAACTGCCAATGTTCTTAGAATGAACCGGGTGAGTTTACCCACAGAATGCATATAAGGCATCTGTTCTGCTGCAGTAAGAAGTTAGCAAAGTTGGAATTAGGCTCTTAAGGTTTAAAGTGGGCTGCCTAGATATAAACAATTGGCTAAACTTTACTTCCCTGTATTGTGGTTGTGATGTAGCATTAGATGCTGAAAGTAACCCCATCTGATGCCCTTAAAAATCTACTGGCCATGATAATTTTATTTCTGATTTTAGAAAACCCAAATATTATTTGTTCTCGCTTTGTTGTGTATGTATTTTGGATTACTATTTCACAAGTCATTGCTACAACATTGCATCCTTCTATGTTATCCCTTTACCTAACGTAACGGCCAAAACCGGCCAGCGCTATTCTCAAAAATCGCCAATTAATTTTCATTATTTTTTCATTTTTTGTCTCAAAAACATAGGTTATGACCCCTCGTTGGAACGAGCTCTACGAGCTCGTTCCAACGAGGGGTTATAACCTATGTTTTTGAGACAAAAAATGAAAAAAATTAGTTATTCAAGAATTTTTGTTGCAAGTGTCGTCTGCTTTTCATGTTAGGTAAAGGGTTATAAAAAGCCATGATCTTGGGCTGATGTTTCAAGTGCCAGCACACCAATTATCAAAATTTGTTCACATCTGTTAACAGCAACAAAAAGTGTAATGATTTGTTTTGAAACAATCATCAAAACCGACAGTTACCAGAATAAATATATGTTCATTTTATTAACCCTTTACCCGCCACAGACGATATCAAAATTTATTTTAAATATCATTTTTTTAAATTTTTCAAAAAATGTCAACAAAACCATATCATGTGACCCCTCATTGGAACAAGCTCACAGATTTTTTATTTTTTTAGGCCTAAGGCACTTTAGCAACTTTGAGTTGACCCACACATGACTAGAGACCACATGTTGGGGCACCCATTCTATTGCAGTAGAGACTGACCAAAATTGGAATAATGTCCCATAAGTATTCTGAAATACCAAAACAGCCCAGAGTAACCAACAAATGGCATTTCAGACAGACAGTATTGCCAAAAAAGTTTCTTCTGGTGTACTGAACACAGCTTGACATGGCAAGCCTGTAGTGTCCATAAATTAGACCAGTCCAGAGGTCTGGATTTTGCTGCTTATATAGGCAGCCAAGACTTGCCTAGAAACGAAACAACTGCCAAAGTTCTAAGAATGTAACTTGTAGTGTATTGGTACACCTGCTGTGCTTCCCTGTGGTAAACAACCTCTGATTTACTGGTAAAATAGGACCCAGTCACCAATGCTTGGGGTGGAAGTATGTGACCTTCACCACCAATAAATAAATAACCTGCTCTGTTGCTGTAAGAAGTTATCAAAGTCAGAAGTAGGCCCTGATGGGTCAACTATGTATTAGGAGTGTCACTACTAATCGATTATTGATCGGTCATGCCGAAATCGATTAGTATTTTTCGTTGTCGAATAATCGGTAAATTGCATCCCGTTTTAGACGTTTAATAATTAAAAGAAAATTTGATGAAAAAACTATTGTTTCTAAAGGTAAAGAGTTACGAACATTGATGTTAAACCCCGAGAAGCCATTGCAAGCATTTGTCTTTCAGGAACATTCATCAAAGCTATGATGTTCTGAACTTTTGAACCGTCAGTGTGATAATCAAGACCGGTCGGCAGTTGCGAACTTCGCAACTGCCGACCGGTCTTGATTATTACACTGACGGTTCAAAAGTTCAGAACATCAAAGCTTTGAGTGTACCTAAAAGAGGATCGTTTTCGTTGTTTACCGAAGGTAGGTCACCTGACACAAACTTCATTTTTTATCGACTTCAAAAAGAGGGAGGAGGTCATCTAGTATGATTAATCGATTATTATCGATTATTTGCGACGATTAATCGATTCCTAAATTAAAAAATCGTGACAGCCCTACTATGTATGCTGAAACTTTTATGAAAGCATAATAAGGAATTATTTTCAGTGAATGAAAATAAATTATCTCATTGATTTTATTTTTTTTTTTTTCAGGTATCCATCTAAAGTATTTGTTGGTGATACATTCTGTTATTTTTCTGGAATGACATTTGCAGTTGTTGCAATACTGGGACACTTCAGCAAAACAATGTTGTTATTCTTTATTCCACAAGTGTTCAATTTTCTTTTCTCAATTCCTCAATTGTTTCATTTCATACCATGTCCTAGACATAGATTACCAAAGTAAGTATCTTATCAAAATTTTATTGTTGTAACAAGTTTGTTTACATGTGGATATATGCTTATCTTGCACTTAGAGCAGGAAGAGGTACCAGAGGATAAATTGGCTTATTTTCAGGCTTGTTCAAGGTTAAAAGTTGGATTGATTAGGCCACACAAAGTAGATCTTCTGTTTCTCAGACCATTATTTGTGAAATTGCATACGGGTGAGCGGTTTTTTATTTTATTTTTTATTTCAGTAATTTCTTCTTTGCCATCAAAAGTTCATGTTCTTGGTTCAAGTTTTAGGCCTCATAATCTACAGAATAGCATGGGTGGTGGTGTATTTCATCCCTTGAGTGCGAGAAGGCTTTGCAATGCTAAAGCATTGCAAAGCCTTCTTGCACTCAAGGGACAAATTTATCAATATTTTTAACTTGGGTAAAAAATCAGACATAAACCATTTAATTTTTATTCTTTTAAAGTTTAAATTGGTTATAAAAAGAGAGCATGCGGCAGCCAAAAGGACCATGTGGGAGGGCCTGAGAAACAGATTTTTTATTTTTTTAGGCCTTATATAAATCAAATATATTTACATGTTGGACAAGTTTCAAAACCTGAATTATTCCTATATGTCTGTCAACCTATCTACTCAATTTTCTCACAGTTTTGTTTTTTGCTGTTACTAGAGAAGTAATTGAATTTCACTTTGTGTCGGTTTGATAGTTATTGACACTGTTGATAAGCACCCTACTATGTTCAAAATTACCAGTTTATATTTTGCTTTATTTATGGTAAGTTACTGAAAATTTTAACTTTGGTTACACCAGGAACATATATAGTAGATAGCTATATCGATTAATTCATCATACCCCAATCTATTTACTCCCACTCTCAAAGAGATTGGGGTATACTGAATTTTGTATTCCATTTGTGTATCCATCTTTACATCCATCTCAAGCCATAAATTTATCAGAAGTTCATTGTGCAGAAATATGTGACCTTAAACACCAATAAATAAATAATATTGTCCCCTATATCCCAATAAATTCTGTCTTTTGATTGGTCAGAATGCCTTGGACAAATAACCATGGCAAAGGGTGCACCCAACATCCAAGATATATGAGAGCGTGCAACATCCAGGGTATAAGCGGTATAAACTGTGAAACAAAGGGGGTGTATGGTTTAAATGAAAGCCTTTTGCTTTTGCTCGCCCCAACATCAAAATTGAACCAAAAAACCTGAAAATACATATATCATCAGATTGCCGACAATTTTATCATATTTTGCTGTTATAAATTAAATAGTCGAATAATTAAATCAAACAACTTGGGGAAAAATGAAATAAGAGTAAATCTAACAAAATAGCCGATATGTTTATGCATTTCCAAGGGGAAGGGAGGTAACTCACAGTCTGTTGCCTTTTGTGTTTGTAAAAACAATACAATTATTCACGTGTTTGGTCCAACTGATTGTGGAGTGTGCGAAATGCGGCCACAAATTTGTTTCTATCGTGTTTGAAATGGGACTTAAACGTTATCTTCACCAACATGTATGGTATATGGAGATTTAATACCTGGATGTCTCATTTAACCACTCACCTGTGGCTCGGTGTTTAAAAATCGACATCCAGGTATTAAATCTCCATATACCATACATGTTGGCGGAGATAACTTATAATAATACCAGCAGTTGATAATAATGATGGAATTTATTATGAGTCATTCCCATTATAAGCCAGTTACTTACAGTGCAGTGTTATGAGGTCTGAGGATATATATATATAGGCACGCGACAATAAATTTTAGCAAGACAAAGCTATACAGAATAAATAATCTCACTTCAAAGATCATATTAAACACATCCATGGGATACAAAGCTTTTAACTCTTTACCTAACATGAAAAGCAGACAACACTTGCAAAAAAAAATTCATGAATAACTAATTTGTTTAATTTTTTGTCTCAAAAACATAGGTTATGACCCCTCGTTGGAATGAGCTCCATGAGCTCATTCCAATGAGGGGTCATAACCTATGTTTTTGAGACAAGAAATGAAAAAAATAATGAGAATGGATTGGCGATTTTTTCGAATAGCGCTGGCCAGTTTTGGCCGTTACGTTGGGTAAAGGGTTAAGTTGTGATACCTGCACTTCAGGATAAAGAGGGGGCGCTGTGGCTCAGTAGATAGAGGTGCAGGCTGCAAGCCGAGAGGTCCTCGGTTCGAATCCCACCTGCAGCAACCACGTTGTGTCCTTGGGCAAGACACTTCACTCCCATTGCCCAGGTGGGGCACGGTGGCGCTGTGTGCTAAGGTTACTGCACGCCGATGGTGCACTTGTCTTCAACCAATGCTAACCCTACTTGTTTGGAGTTAGTATGTTGGGGAGCTGACAGTTGCTCACCGTTGCTCGGTGATTCTCTCCGGGTACTCCGGCTTCCTCCACCAGTAAAACTGTCATAGTCATGATTAGCCATTGTGCATAAGTATGTGACCTTAAACGCCAATAAATAATAAATAAATCAGGATAAAGCCCAGATATGGGCTTTCTGCACTTTACCATTTAATTAAAAAAACAAAACTGCCTATTGCAGATAATTACATTCTCCTTGTTGTACATTGCCTATTTTTTTCTACATGTAGTTTGTTCTTGCCAAAAAGTACTTGAGTTATAGATGAGAAATTTTTTAAATTGAATGGAAAAAAAAAAAAAGAAAACAAAAATTTTTGATGGAATATCTGTGTTCTTTTTTAGCTCACCTTGACGAAGTCAAGCTGAGCTTATCTAATCGCTCTCCCTGCATTGTCTGTCCATCCGTCCATCCATCCTTCCCCCGTCAACACTATGTTTTGGACTTCTCAAACAAGTTTGTTAAAATGAAGCCCCTTGGTTCATATTTGGGCTCAATACAAAAGCCCAGATTTTTAACTTAGGGCAATATGAGGAATAATCTTTAAAAATCTTCTTCAGAACCACCAGTCAGATTCTTTTAAACCATGCTGAGAGAGTTTACTATGGCACCAACTGCCTAGCAAAACCGTAATGAACCATGCACACCACTCGGCCACTGACAGACCCCTTGATGCCGTAGGAAACTCTCTCGGTGTGGGATCGAACCCCGGCCATGCCATTGTAAACAAAACTAGCGTCCTTGATTCTATGGCAAGTGGAAAATTTGATAGAGAAGTTCTCACTGATTTTCTTGCAGTGGAATATGTAGAATTGATGCAATTACTTGATAAAGAATCTTTTAATGTTTGGCGTACATCATTGTTATGAGGGTCAGATTCAAGATTCTTCAAACAAAGTCCCGAGGTTAATATTTGGTCTTCCAATCGAAGCCCAAATTTTAACTTTGTGCAATATGGGGTTAATTTTATAAAATCTTCTTGAGATCCACCAGTCAGAATCCTTTCATATTTGATATACAACATCTGTAAGGGGGTCAGATTCAGATTTGTTCAAATTGAGTCCCTAGGTTAATATTTGGGCTCCCCATGGTAGCCCAATTTTTAACTTTATGCAATATAAGGAAATTTATTCAAAAATCTTCTTCAGATCCACCAGTGGGAATTCTTTCATATTTGGTATACAACATCTCTAGGGGGATCAGATTCAAATTTGTTCAAATCGAATGCCTGGGTTAATATTTGGGCTCCGAGTGCAATTATGAGGTAATTTCTTCAAAAATCATCTTCAGATTCACCAGTCAGAATCCTTTTCATATTTGGTTTACAACATCTCTAGGGGAGTCAGATTCAAGTTTGTTCAAATCGGATTCCTGGGTTAATATTTGGGCTCACTATGATATCCCAAATTTTAACTTAATGCAATCTGAGGCAATTTCTTGAAAAATCTTCTTCAGATTCACCAGTCAGAATCCTTTTCATATTTGGTTTACATCTCTAGGGGAGTCAGATTCAAGTTTGTTCAAATCGGGTCCCTGGGTTAATATTTGGGCTCCCTATGGCAGTCGGAATTGGCCATGTAGCTGAAGAATTAGAAATATTTTATTAAGTACCCTCTAGAGGTGTGTAACTAAGAGTAATCCACATAGGTTGTATCAAGGGGGCTCGATAGGGGAGCTCCACTTTTTACATTACGATTAACTGAATAAACGGCATGATGCTTGGGACTATTTTAGTCACTCCGGAGAGGCTCAAGGATTGACAATGGATCCTATGGAGATTGATTGCTCAATGTAGATTCATTCTTGGATTCTGTTTATATAGGGTTCTGTTCAAAGTGAGTGCTTCAGGTCCTGTGGGGGCCTCTTGTTTTGTATTTTGACTGCTTTGGATTTTAGAAACAATTTTGTTTTTCAGGTACATTAAAAAAACAGATAAATTGACAATGAGTTGCGCAGTTTTCAAGCAGAAAGAATTGAACATTCTTGGAAAAATATTTCTTAAACTTTTTCACTTGTTAGGATTGTTACACATCACAGAAAGTATTGGCGATAATAAGGAATATACAGAATGCAGCAATATGACCTTAATAAATTTGTTACTTCATTTTTTTGGACCATTACATGAACAGAAATTAGTTATAATATTGATAAGCATACAGGTAAGTGGTTTGATGTATTATTATCGTCAACATATTCAGCTGGGAAATAAAAAAACTTACATCATAACCCAATAGCAAATTATGCTATATAACACGACAGTAACCTATAGGGAAAAAGTGGAGTTTTTTTCCTGTGAGGCTTTGGATTCAAGAAATGGCCCTGAATTGAACTCGGGATCATTCAAGGCCTTGAAATCCTGGAAAATGTGACCAGAGGCCTTGAAAAGCCTTGAATATTCACGAAAAATGAAAATGTTGATGAAGCAACAAAATCAAAACTATCTATTTTTACATGTCAGAGTTTGTGAAGGCATAGTTCTAACTAGGACCCTCCTGTCATTACCCCCTCCTCCCACTTCCCCTGGGGGGAAGTTGGAGGAGGGGGTAATGACCAGAGGGTCCTAATTAGGATTAGTGAAGGCAGTCCTTGAAAATTCTTGAATTTGGCTAATGTAAGACCTTGAAGAATGCTGAAATATGTCAAGAAACTGCCTTACATCATATACGTCCATGATTTTCAGCTCAATCATTCTCTGATAATCACTGATTTCAAAAAACTAACTTTAGAAACAAATTTTCCTCATGTTTTCAGATAAGAAGGGGTCTTCTGTAGATTCTTCCCCCACCCAAACCACAAGTCAAAATTTCACTTTTAATTACACTTCTACGTATGACCATGTAACTCAGCACAACATGGGTAAAATCCAAATGGAACGATGGGGTAAATGGAGAATGTTCTGGAATTTTCCACGTTTTTGAGACAGAGGGTCGATCAATTCAAGTTATTATTGGAAAAGACAAACATCTGAATGCAAGTGGCAGAGACAGTGGGGTGGTGACATCCTCACCAAATATTTTGTAGAGAAATTTATGGTTTGTACGAAAATTCAGATTCCTTTTCAGCTCACCTCGCCCAAAGGGCATTGTGAGCTATTGCCATTACTTGGCGTCTGTTGTCACCCGTAATCGTTTTGCATTTTCATCTTCTCTGGAACTGCTGAGCCGAAGTGAACCAAACTTAGCAGGAATGATCTGTGGGAGACATTGGAAATCACAGAGTGCGATCATTCAGATTGTTTCCTGTTATTAAATGTCTTGAAAACAGCTTGAATGAATGGTCTCTAAATACCTCAAGACCAACAAGGCTTTTATGCTCTTCACATTTTGGTCCGTCATTTTACAGCCTTGTGTGTTGATGCTTTTGGAAACTTGAAAGCATCAACATATATGGCTGAAAAGCAAAGCGCGAAAAGTGTGTGGCGGGAAAAATCTATGACTGTTTTTTTTGTCAAGTTCGTCCTGCATGAAAACTGACAACAATGTTAGCAAGTAATGCCTGTAGATCTAATTATTACTCAGTTTAATGGTCAAAACCCTGATCAACTGTGGCAACACAGATAGGATTTTATGTCCGATCCTAGGACATGATGTTATGTTACATTCTTCAGTGTCATCCATGGACCAGTACTGTCAGCAAGTACTGTAATCTGAGTGACTTTTCACCTGAATGTGAAAACCTACCTATATATCACTGTGAGAAACCTCAAAATATCCCTCGGCTGCAAGGAAATGGACCGTGGAATTTAAAATTTTCCTAACACAGGCCGAACCATTGTGGCGATGACTCTTGGTTGCCACATTGCGGCCTCATTTATTTTCCCCTAACGGAAGCACTGATTTAGTTCATCTGTAGCCGGCTGTAGTAATGTGTCAAAATACTACACCGATAAATCCCCATATACCCAAGCTAAGCTGACCACTTGGGCTCTAATATCTTCCAACATGTGGATTTAATCTGTCAAACAAAATAGAATAAATAAATTATGTTTTGTCATATTAACCCTTTGATACTTATGTACGTGTTATTACGTATGAAATCAAACAAACAGCACGTTGATACTTTGTGGTCATTTGTTTTGTTATTATTTTTCGATTTTAAGTTTTAACCTCAATTTCCTATTTTCTCCTGATTAGTGCTCAGTGATAACTGTTGAGCCAAATGTTATTGCAGCTTAAAATTCTAATATAATCCTGCTGTCAAAACTTAACTGGTTGAGTGCTAGAATCCACTATCAGGGCTTTCAAAAAATGAAGATACCAGAGCAAAATCCAACACTCTCCTTGCTTATATTTCATATTCAAAGACAAATAATTTTTTGTTTGTATAAATTTGTTTTATTACAAATTATTGGTGAGTGCCTGTGGGCACTCTCCAATAATTTGTAATAAAACAAGTTTTGAATTACAAATTTAGACCACCAAAAATAATCTAGCCCTCAACCAGAAAATCACTAATGTGAAAAATATCTTGCTGTTGGTAATTCCTGACATGTATCGTCGCATTTTGAAAAACGTTGAAGAAACTGAATTTCTAGTGACGTTTGAACGCCAGGATAATTAAAGTTACAAAAGGTTAAAAAAGATTCTTGTTTCTCAGGCACCTCTCTCGTCATTCTTCATTTTTACCTAGAAATCTCTTCCTTGATACTGTTTTGCACCAGAAGGATTGAAAATCTAACCAACTTTTTACAGAGTTCTGTCCAACAAGATAGTGATGTTTAAATTTGTAACTGCAGTGGGAGCGTGGTGGCTCAGTGGAAGACTGTTGGAGTTCTATGCTGGAGGTCTGGAGTTTGATCCCCGTCTGGGACGACCCATGCTGTGTCCTTGGGCAAGGCACCGTATCCTGATTGCCTACATGGGGGCACGATGACACCATGTACTAAGGCATACTGCTTGTCGATGGTGCACGTCTTCAACCGCTGTAACCCTGCTTGAGCTGAGCTTGAACAGAGTTAGAATGTTGAGGAACTGACAATTGCTTGTCGATGCTCTGTGGCTCTCTCCGGGTATTCCAGCTTCCTCCACCCATAAAACTGTCACGATCACGATTAGCCATTGTGCATAAGTATGTGACCTTAAACAACAATAAATAAATAAATTGTAACTGCACTTTGGGAAATTTGCTGCTGAAAATTTTGGAGGGGTTTTCCCAGAAAATAGTGCAAGTAGTTCGATAAATAATTCTATTTTCAGGACTGTTTTGTGAAAGGCTGTCTCGATTATGAAATTTCATGATTGACTTTTGAAGGAGAGTAATCAATTAAAGTTGACTTTGATCATACTCTGTGACCTAGAAATAACTATGTAGAAACAATATTTTTTGTCATTAGTTCCTCAGACTGGACATTCTTTAGGCATGCAGGTATGCTGCATGCTTACTGCTCTCCAGGGAAAATTTAGACTCTTGACCATCTCAGGCCCAAACCTGAGCCTAGGCTCAGGTTTGGAACTGAGGTGGTAAAGAGATTGATAACAGCTGCATTGAGATTTAAGAAGGCAATTACACTCCTTGTCAAACTTGGAAGGGCAATTATTTGTACCCCCATACTTTCTAGAATGGCAGACATGGTGTCATGTGTTCTACCTTTATACTTTTTTCTAGTGCTCAAATGACTATGGAATTTCAAAGTCGACTAGTCAACACCCCAGAGTCGAGTCGACGTTGACTAATCGGCAACCCAGACTAACTTCAGAATTCGAGCTTGTAAACAGGCAACAACAACGTGTTACATGAGAAAAAGACTCTTTTTTTTTTTAGTTCCCAACAGGCTACCCCCTGCTTCGTTACAAGGACGCACCATGAGCTATGCGTTGTGGTAAAACAAATGCGTCAAACACATAAACTTCCCTATATTAGTGTAGAACTGTTCAGTCCACATAAAAAGTAGTCGGTACCGTAGTCGTTCTCTGACAGACTGATTACATCATACAACCATTTTTCAAACGGGCGTATAAAAATAAAACTTAAAAAAAAATGCCTGCCCACATGCAATTTTACAAAAGATGGCCTGAGAAACAGATCTACTTTGTGGGGACTTAATTATTACTCTCCTCCCCATCATGCTTGTTATTATTTATTTATTTATTGGGGTTTAAGGTCACATACATATGCACAATTGCTAATCATGACCGTGATAATTTTACAGGTGGAGGAAGCCGGAGTACCCAGAGAGAACCGCCGAGCAAAGACAAGCAACTGTGAGCTCCTCAACATTCTAAGTTCAAGCTCCGCTCAATCAGGTTTACAGCGGTTGAAGACATGTGCACTATTGACATGCAGTACGCCTTAGTACACGGCATCATCGTGCTCCCATGTAGGCAATCTGGATAAAGTGCCTTGCCCAAGGACACAACGCGGGTCATCCCAGATGGGGATCGAACTCGGGATCTCTAGCATAGAAGTCCAACAGTCAACCACTGAGCCACGTCATGCTTGTAAGAAGTGTCAGAGGTTGTAGAATATCAAAATACATTGTAATTGATATGGAAAAAAGTAGTGCTCAAACGATTAGTCGAAGTCAATGGTTTTTTCGCCTATAGTCGACTCTGTTTTTTGTCGTTGACTAGTCGAAACACAGTAGGAGGACTCTCAAGTCAACAAAATCTCATTAGAAAAGATCAATGAATTCACATCTCCGGGGAAATAGGGTTACAAAATGCTTGGAAAAAAATGTGCTGCCGATCGCTGGCTTCAGATAGTGGCTGCGACAATGTAACAACCGACTGGAAACTCGATAAACCTCAAAGAACTTTATAGACAGTTTGTCCACAGCACGTGTTGTATCACGCTCCCTGACTCCCGCGCAGTGTCTCATTGTCTTGGTTTGACCCTTCCAGTGCTGATGCGCCAACATCAAAATATAAATCGTTGTATGTTTCTCGTAATACAACTGGTCCTCGATGTTCATTTTTTCCCTCTTTTGTTTGGTAACCCAGATGCACCCAACCAACATTTTCGGTCTTTTCCAAAATTATTCGGTTCCATATTCTGTACTTTGACATACATACATACATTTTATTTTCTCAACTTTTTTTCCAATTGCATGGAGTGAAGTTGCCTAATTTGATGCAGAAAAACATGAAAATAATACAAGCACATGTCCGGAAGAAGGGAGTAAACATATTCATAGGAGAAAAAACTATATGGGCATTCTCTCTCTCTCCTCCCCACCCCCCCCCCCCCCCCCCCCCCCTCTCTCTCTCTCTCTCTCTCGCTCAGTAGCGGATAGTTTTCATTATAGTTATCATATAAACCTGGCTTTTTAATAACCATTCCCCCCCCCCCCCCGCAACCCAGAAAAAGAGCTTATTGCTGACTAAACAAATGGCGAATGTGCATAAGACTTCATTATTTTGGTTCTGTCGCTGTGTCCGGGAGAGAGCAAGTTAGGTAGTTAGTTAAACTAGCATAACATTTGCAAGTGATATATCATTATCAAGAATTGTTTTTTATACTAGCTGAATTTTATGGAACGACCTGCAACATATGCTCTTTAATAACAACATGTAGCATTTACCCGCCGTTTCCATCCCTTGCAAGGCACGCTGATGCGAAAATAATGTAAGAGCATTTGCTCTTACAGCGAAAGTGTTTTATGTTCGTGCCTCAGTGCAAGGGAAGGAGGCCAGGAATGCTAGATGTTATAAGTAAAAAATATCTCTAACTGGTAAGAACTGTGCTGACGCAAGACCCCCCCCTCCCCCAACCCTATGGCCACTCACCGGCATTTTCACATACACTCTCGCACACGTCTTTCTCACATCTTCTTATAAGTAAAAACCTATTTTCTCTCCTCCCTTCAGGTGCAACAATGAGTTCAGCAATCAGGTGAACAGTCACGCAGCTTAATGGTGACTCAGTATGGCATATGTCATATGACAGTCATGTTTAGAGTAACCGGCCCCACGATTACCACACCGGGCCGTCAATGAAATCGGCAATTAATGATATGTGTAGTTATTATTTACAATTCTTTCAGTTCTGATCTGCTTTCGTTTATCTGATCCGAGTACTGTACCAACCCGCCAATAAGCCCAGGTGGCACGTAAAAAAAAATGGGGGTGGGCTTATCCACGAATGAGACCGAATGTAAATGAAAAGTTGACCAGCCAGGAATGATCTGTGTACAGAACAGTTGATCTTGTCAGTGAATGCTTGTTCCCATTGATATTAAATGAATTAATAATGTACATAAACTTTTATGTGTTTGTTTTATTCGTTTTTTGTCCATCGGAATCATCAATCATTTAAAAATACATTTCAATAAAAAAAATTTCCAAGTGCAGAATGGAAAATTTTCACAGCTCAAAACATGGGGTTTTTTTCAGCATAGATTAAGGAAGTAAATTAATAATTTCATCAATTTTTAGGATTGTGGATAAACAGAAAAAAAAAAGACAAGATAAAAAACCTCTCTCCCTCATCATAAAATTTATAGAAAATTGCCCGAGTAACAAGAATTCTTTGTTGATAGGCCAAAGCTATCTTTTTTTACAGTACAGTCGAGATTGGGCATAAACCATGTGTAGGCTGTGATGCCCACATAAAGGGTTAAATTCATTTATTTTGGGGACACTGTTTTGCCCTAATTTGGGGACATTAAAACCAGAAATAACAGTTTTATCCTGTTATGTTTTATTTTAATTCCTTTTTTTTTGGTTTCTTTGGTCATATTATGATGGAAGTTATTCTAAAATGCAGTATAGGCACATAGAATTTGTATATTTTTCTTGATGCCTTCACAGCTTCTCCAATTTGGGGACCCCTGTAAAAGGTGTGGAATTGGGCTAATCTAA
The DNA here is from genome assembly GCA_031216915.1 of Pictodentalium vernedei. Classification (NCBI taxonomy): domain Eukaryota; kingdom Metazoa; phylum Mollusca; class Scaphopoda; order Dentaliida; family Dentaliidae; genus Pictodentalium; species Pictodentalium vernedei. The sequence goes on from CM062288.1 coordinate 243,511,581, forward strand.
AGGCCTGGTCCACGCATGTGTTCACTAGGGAATAAAAATCATCATTAGGAAAATTTTAATTAATGAAGCACTGGGTTGTACCCAGTGCTTCATTAATTAAATTTTTATGGCTATTCTTATAATTAGTGTTTGGCATCTTATATTATTGTGTCAATGGAAATATTGCTCACCCATAGAAAATGACCACTCCACGGCGACTGTACTGTAGATGAAAAAACAATACATTTTGAATGGCGATTTTTGTAACTAGTAATGGTCAGTTTTACCATTGTATTGGGTAAAGGGTCAAACAATAAATAGTTTCCTGTTCATTTTTGCTGAAAAATGTATCATATCTTATCAGGAGCGCCAGAGTTTGTTCCTTGAGTATCTGTTCAAGATCTTGACAAGTTTTTGAAACTTCTTAAATTTAGTTTAACCGTCATTGCACAAACCTTGATTTTAATATTAATAGGCATTTTTTTTCTTCTCTCTTTTCAGATTGCATGCAGCTGTGTTGCATTTTTCATTAGATATTATATCGCCAGAATGTTTTATGATAGCTGAAATCAAAATTATTAATTTATTGTTAGTGATGAATGAACTAATCAAAGTTAATATTATTTTATATGTTTTAATTGTGGCTGGGTTTTAATGAGTATTTTATTTATGGTGTTTCATATCTAAACTTTATACAGTACTATTGTCAAAGAATGAGGGGGTGATCATTCAAGGGCTACACAATATTCGGATATTTGTACTGGTGACGGTATTAAAAATAGTACCGCACAAGTCAGAAAATAAGCAGACTGTCATCTGCAAAATTAGGTCCCCAGAGAGTGCATTTAGTGATGCTACCCTGCATAGCAGGGTAGCATCACTAAATTTACCCTATGTGAACCTCAGTCTGAATTAGGGTCTCAAAAATAAACAGAAAGAGGTACCCAGAGGAAAAATTGACCCACTGCCTAGGATAGCATCATCAAATTCACCCTCTGGGGACCTCATTCTACAAATGTCGGACTGCTTATTTTCAGGCCTGGCACCGTGGTATACTTGCATATGCTTGAGAAAATCAAGCAAAATAAAATGAAATGGGCCTCCCTTACTTAAAGTTAAATGTGATTTGCATGGGTCCCTTTTAAAAAACAATTCCCATACTTTCTTATCAACCTACCACAACAGGCTTGCACCACAGTGGAAGTCCCTAACTCGAAAATATACTCTCTATTTTTGTTCTTTCCCAAGCAATATCGGAAAGAAAAAGTTGTGCAAAAACACCAAGAAAAAATAAGCCAAAAAACTGGCCCAAGTGTGACTGGCACACACCCAGTAGGGGACAATCTTCTTTGTACCAAACCATGTCTGCCTGTACCAGTGTTCAGACATATAACCAACGTGTCATTCTTTTTTCTTCGGCAATCTTATGTAGATGCATTTGAATTTTGCTCTCATCAGTGTTACCTGTTGACTTGATTTTGCAGTTGTTCCTGTGCTGTATGATGGATTCATAAGCTGCAGCTTTACCATTCACATATACAGGGCTGTTTTTTGAGAATATATTCTCTCGATTTCATTTGATATTTATTTTCGTGAATAATATATTTTTCTCTCTGGCAATTTTGTGCGTGATTTCCGAGTTCTGTGCTGTTTGGTCTTGATTTATGTTATTATACCCCCTGCAATGAGTATGTGGGAGGGGGGATGGTGGGGGGGGGGGGGGGGGGGGGGGTGGTATTGGAATCACCATGTCCATCCATCTGTCCATCCATCCGTACATAGAAATAATTTTGTCCAAAGATTTTATCAGAAGTTAATGGACCAATCTGCTTGAAACTTGGTATGAATGTTCACTGTTACAGTGATTACAGTTCCGGTCATATTATTTTTGCCAGAGTTATGCCCTTTTCGACTTGAAAAAGCAGGCCTAGAATTTTGTCTGGAAATTTTCTCAGATGTTTGTGGGTTGATTCCTTTGAAACTTGGAACCTGTGCACCTGCGATTATAGTTGTGATTGGATTTTTTGGGGCCAGAGTTATGTCCCTTTTTGTCTTAGAATGTCTGAATTTTGTGCGGAGATTTTCTCTGAAGTTTATGGGTCGATTCCTTTGAAAATTGGTTTGGATGTTCACTACCATGGGATCCTGTGCACCTGCAATTATAGTTTTGATCGGACTGTTTTTGCTAGATTTATGCTCTTTTTTATACACCCATTTTGAAAAAAACGGGTCATATTATGGTATACCGCTGTCTGTCCATCTGTCTGTCCCGTCCATCTGTCCGTCCGTCCGACCACACATTGTACAATAACTCGAAAACACTTAAAGCAATTTTTGTGATTTTTTGATGGAAAGTATATGTTGATGGCAGGAAGCTTCCTTTCGATTTGTGTCGCTGTCCGATTTGGCATCCCAGAGTTATGGGACTTTATTTGTCAAAATATAGGCAATTTTCCACATGTCGGGCAATAACTTGAAAATGCTTTGAGCAATTTTCATGATATTTTGGTGGCAAGTATATGTTTATGGAAGGAATCTCCCTTTCTATTTGTGTCGCCGTCTGATATGTCATTCCAGAGTTATGGGACTTGATTCAACAAAATATAAGCAATTTTCCACAGGTCGAACAATAACTTGAAAATGCTTAGAGCAATTTTCATGATTTTTTGGTTGCAAGTATATGTTGATGGAAGGAATCTCCCTTTCGATTTGTGTCGCTGCCCGATTTGTCATTCCAGAGTTATGGGACTTTATTCATCAGATGTACAAGAATATAAAAAAAAACCTGACAAGTACACATGTATACTCATATTGTGTGCTTTCCTCTTGTAATTAATAACAGGCGTATCATGCGCTCATGGCGCAGTTGTTTATTATTTTAAGGGGACGTACATCGTAAATTTGGTCAAATTTCAGATAATTTTCTAAAAAGTCCAGAGAAGGTCAGAAAGGAATAACCCCAATAAATTATATATCAGTTTGTTTGGAATGAAACATAGCTTTTGTGGAAACTAATATTTGCCATGGAACCGTTGCCATGTGGCAGAAAGCACTGCCTGAAAGTCTGCTATGGCATAAGTAAGATTTCAGATTTTATACAATAAAATACCTTAAATTTATTGAATAGTTAAATTCTGCAATCCTTCTAGTACAGACTCGGAGAAGGAGAAATCTTTTTATCATTCTTGCAAGGAATGGACCACGAGACCAATTGTAATTTAGGATACCTACATTTCAAAAGGGCTGCCATTTTTCTTTTGTTTGTTCACCTTTTATGAAGTTCACCAAGGGTCATCTCCACACAGTTCAGAAGAACAAGTATGGAGTCATGAGAGAGTGCATCAATGAAAAATGAAGAATGTCCAATGTGGCTTTTGTGAGTCTGCTGTGACCATACCCTCCTCAATCCTGTGTCATTTTGCATGAGATCTGTATCAACTTGGTAAAATACGATGAGATTGATACATCAAAAAAGGGTGAACTGCCAAACTTCCTCATTTAGTATTATATGTGTCCATTTCTGGGGTTGCATGAGCAATTATGGCTGCCAAGAGTGTCATTTGAATGTTCAAGTGTGGCGAGAACAACCAAAAATGACAGTCCTGCGTGCAGAATACTTTCAGCAATCGGCTACACTAAGTTAGAAATCCTAGCTTCCAATTCATTTATGTACATGATTTGGTATGTTTTATTTGTTTTGGAACTATCAGCCTTCTGTAGTTGCTGTTTGGGGAGGCTTGACTATTGTTTCTCATGAGATTTAAGAACATTATCTGCTTACCAATACTAATTTTATAGGTGGAGGTTTACCGGCCTGAACAATATCGGAATTATGTTGGTTATTAAATTCATTTATCTAAACACTTATGACACATTGTGATCTCATTTTGTTAATTTGTGTGAATTTTGGTCCGCCTAGCAGATTTTTTCTGTTTCTGTTCATAGAGTGTCAACACACATAGATTTTCGCAACCTTTTGGTGCTAACAGCGCTCAAATTCGATGTTGATCCGTCTTTTACACAATGCAGTTGTACGAGGGAGATATTTAAATTATTGATGGTATGACATTTCGTGATATTTGGTGATCAGGAAGAAACCTTTCTGATAATTCTCAATGATGGCTTCCATGGAATGAACAGTGTAGTAGGATGGTAGAAGGGAAATACAGTGGTTTTGTATGTTCAGGGCAGTAACTTTAGAATTTTTATGTAAATTATTCATGTTACCCAATTTCGTGATATGCTTCTGAACATCGTCATTATAATATGACTCCACTGTTGTTTTGTTAGTATTACTTCCCTTCCCTCTCCTGAACCCTCTTGTTATACTCCCAAGCTCTTTCGGCTTTTTATTAAAGAATTTTTTTTTTATTAAATTCTTGGGAGTTTAAGTTGTGTTAGGGAATAGGTATTCCGTTTATCCCCTATGTTTACGTCCTGTTCATTACTGTTCAGGACGTTTTGTGTTCTTGCATCTTCTACCTGATGCATTGTTTTTTCTTCATATGAAGTTCTAGCTTTGCATCAGGTGGTTGTTGATCGGTTTCTGACTTTGGGCATTTGTTGTGCCTGTTGTTGGTTAGTTTCCGTTTTTTATACCCCCGCAAACAAAGTTTGGGGGGTATATAGGAATCACCCTGTCCGTCCGTCCGTCTGTCCATCCTTATAAGCACAAGTCCTCCTAAACCATTTGAAGAATTTTCATGAAACTTTACACAATGGAAGAACTCCATATGAAGATGTGCATGAAGCAATATAATTCCGTTCTGACAGGCGCAGGGGGGGGGGGGGGGGGATCACTTTGTGAGCTTGCTCACTGTACCTCTAGTTCCTCTTGACGTCTGTTCAATAATGTTTTGGATTTGTATTAATTCAGTGTTTAGTTAAAAACAATTATTTTTAACATCATAGTGGCCTTATATATTTTACAGCAGTGTTTTTCTTATGCATTGCGGCTAATGTTGTAAGTGTCCGTTTAGTGAGCTTTCCAAGGCTGCAGGTGACACAGATATTTGTCTTCAGGGAGATGAAGACTAATAAACTGTGTTAGCTAAGCTGAGACTATTGTCTCTTTGGAATTATGACGGTTAAAAGTGCGGTCCTTTGTTCCTTACCTTGAGTGAATAATGTTGTAAGTCTCCATGTAGTGAGCTTTCAAAGTCGCAAGTTTTACCAAGGTATCTGTTTTCACGCATGAAGACTTATTAGCAGCACTAGCTAATCTGAGAGTGCTGTCTCTTTGGAATTAGGGTCGTTAAAAGGAAAGAGTTCATTGTTTCCTTCTCGTCATTGTATTTTTAGGCATCTGGGGCTTTTAGTCCTTTTGTTGACTCCTTATAAGAAACAAGGGCGACCCTTTTTCCCTTAACTTGAGCGACTAACGTTGTAAGTGTCCGTCTACTGAGCTTTCTAAAGTCGCAAAAATTACACTGAGATATCTGTCTTCACAGAGATGAAATCTTAGAATCTTTCTTAGCTAGGCTGAGTCCGCTGCCTTTTGGGAATAGAACCGCTAAAGGAAAGAGTCATATTTTCCTTCTCGGTGTTTTCCTTAGTGCCACAGACTTCAGTCTTATTATTGACACTATAGAAGCCTAGCTAGAATTATGAGCGGTGTTTTTTCCCTATCATTAGCGGCTAGAGTTGTAAGTCTCCTTTAGTGAGCTTCTAGGGCCGCAGTTAACAGCCATTAATTGTCTTCACAAATAGGAAGACCTTTAGCTGCTTCAGTGAGGCTGAGACCACTATTCTATTGTACAAGGTACCGTTACAAGAGAAGAGTTTGTTCTCTCCTTAGAGGAATTGTTTATGTGTTAGTTGTCTGAGGCTTTTAGCCCAATTGATGACGCTATATTAACCTAGTGTGATTAATGAGCTTTCTTTCAAATGCCTATAGTTAAGTCCTTTCAGAAATATATTTCCTGTTATAATCTATATATGGTGTATTATTTGGCGCAATGGCATACTGTCTTGATTTCAAGGGATATGTTGACACTGTTTCAGCGGGTATATTCCTTGCAATAGCGACATGCTCATCACATCCCCCTCTGGCATTATGAAGTCGGTCAGACGTGAGGGAGCCCTACGGTTTCTAGACTTTTCTAGATAACTAACACTAAAGCGTTACGAGTCGTGCCGGGTTAGTATGATTATACTTGCTTTGACTAACTATAAGCTTTTTAGCTGTATTACTCTTTATTGAGAATAGCAACAGCAGTATATATAGCTTTGGGAATGTTGCATGAAGTTTCTTTTTTATAGTGCGAAAAAGGATTTTGTCACAGTTCCAAGCTTTAATATTACCGCGCCAGCCTTACTTATCTAGCAATTCAAGTAATGCGGGTGAGTGGGATTTGATATGATACATTTGTCGACCTCCCCCCTCCCCCCCCCCCCCCCCTCCACCAATATGTTAAGAGGCGATTGCAGGGCAGGATGTAGTGCTCTTTCTGTAAGCCTTGTATGCATTCAATTATATGCATGTCTTTCATGCTGTTTGATTGGCAGGTGGGTTGTGGTCTAACGGCGACATTAGGGGCGCATCCACTCTACAGTTGGTTTGCTTCCTGTGGTTGGGCGTTCATAAGTTGAATATGAGCATATGATTCCTGAACACTAATTGTTTTGGATTCCAAATTCTTTCATGAACACATTCGGTTGATATTGCTAGCCTTCTTGTACCTGTGTGACAGGTAAGTCGGTTATCTGGGTGACATTCTCCAAATGAAATGTGGCAATTAGTCCACTCTGAGAAGTTTCGCTCAGAGTTGTCTGTTTTCTTTACGACGTATGAATCTATTCCTCAGGTTAATTGCATTAACATCGTTTTATTTCTTCAGTTTCCTGGTTATATTTTGTATCGCTCAGTCAAGCTGTTGATACAGGCTGTATTCAGACGAGGATACAGGCAGGATTCTGTGGATTGCGTGCATTATATGTATATATTATTAGGCAGACGTATTATTAAATAGATTCTCTTAAATTCTTGCTCTGCGTCAGTCTAGAGCTAATGAGAATTTTGGGGCTAGGTGGATCAGTTATGGAGTTTCCGACAGGGCGTCTATGCATACGTTCTCTAGTTTTGGCTTCATTATTCTTTCTCTGAGGAGTCATTGGTTTTAACGGACCTAGGGAACAATTAATTATTTGGGGACGGTCTGTGACAGGGTTTTTTGGGTTTTTTTTAAATAGTATCCTGTTCCATGCTCTGAATCCAGTCTTCAACTGGAAACGGTACACAGGGGAAAATCCTATTCTCATTTTGAGCGGTTACAATTTGGAGATTCATTATTGGAATTAATTGTACACCTGAACGTGGTCACCTGTTGGTTGGCTCAGAAGCGTATAAATTTCTATCAGATAACCTTCCCTTTAGGATTCAATTGAACAAGTTTAAGGTTGTGCATATTAATATCACCAGTTTTCGACCTATCTACGTATTCCGGATACAGCACACGTTTAGAAGCATGCGATTTTAATAACCGGGATAGCCATGATATAGCCTTATCTGCTGATGTGGTGTTTATTAAGCACCATTAAATTAAGGCACCTGGGTGCCTTTTAGGCGAATATATATATTATTCGGTACCGCTTTTTCACCGATTCCAGATCGCTTCCCTCTTTGTTTTAAAGATTATTCCTTCAAAAAAAGTGGAGGGGAGGGGGGGGGGGGTGATTTTCTCTTTACCTCTCATGGCCTTATAATAAGTGTGTAACTATGAGTGAAGCTGCTATAGTTTGTAGATTATTCTGATCTTATGTTCAGCTTGTTACATTATATATGTTTGTGGGCATTAGTCTCTCGCTCTCGGACACGCTTTTCCTAATTTTAAGTGTCTTATTCCAGACTAGCCTTAAAATTGGGGGCTTGTTACACCCAATTAGCGTAACCTGTTACGCTAAGTAATAGGGAATTACTTGGATATTGCTCCTTATATTTTTACACAGTATACCAATGGTGCAGATATAGCTGGTGCAAACTCTAAAATATCTAGGGCCAAACACAAATTTTGCCCCCCAGTCCCCAAAATTTGCATGCAAAACCGAAAATTAGAAGTCCTAACTGGTCCTCCATACATTTACCCTCTGTGCATGCACAGACGTCAGGAAGTGACCGGAATTGGCGCCAACACCATTCTTTGTTTGGCCCTTGTCAGATAACAACAAACTGACTCTCTGTGCCTTTTAAATCTCAATTAATAATGATGCCAGACACAAACCAATGGTTAAATTGGTGGATCCAAGGACACAACTGGATGTAGGAAGGAAGAAACGGTGGTTTGAAAATGTTCAGGGCTGTAATTTTATAATATTTATAAAAATTATTTCGGGGAGCGCAGTGGCTCAGTAGGTAGAGGTGCAAGCTGCAAGCCGAGTGGTCCTCGGTTCGAATCCCACCTGCAGCAACCGCTTTGTGTCCTTGGGCTAGACACTTCATCTCCATTGCCCGCGTGGGGACATGGTGGCGTTGTGTACTAAGGCATACTGCACGTCGACGGTGCACTTGTCTTCAACCAATGCTAACCCTGCTTGTGTGGAGTTCGTATGTTGGGGAGCTGACAGTTGCTCGGTGGTTCTCTCCGGGTACTCCGGCTTCCTCCACCCGTAAAACTGTCACGGTCATGATTAGCCATTGTGCTTAAATATGTGACCTTAAACATCAATAAATAATAATAATAATAAATAATAAAAATTAGTTCATGTTCCCTAATTTCGGGACATGAGCCTGACGTCATCATTGTTGATAATGATTTTTCCACTGTTGGTTAAGTATTCCCTAACCTCCCTTGATCCCCCTGTTAAACTCCCAAGCTTTTTGGCTTGTTTTTTTTTAATTTTTTATATAAAATTTCTTGGGAGTTTAAGGGGACGTCCAACCTAACTTTGGTCAAATTTCATGTAATTTTCTTTCAAGTCTAAAAAAGGCCCAAAATGAATAACCCTAATAAATTATATACCAAAATTCTTGGAATGAAACATAGAACGTGTGGAAACTGAAATTTGCCATGGAACTGCTGCCATGTGTAAATAGCACCACCTGAAAGTCTGCTATGGCATAAGTAAGAGAACAAAATTTTTACAATAAAATACCTCAAAATAAAATAACAGCTGTATTCTATAAACATTGAAGTACATACTCGAAGAAATCTTTTCCTAATTCATGAAAGTAATAAAGATTGAGACCAAATGTTATAAGTGGAGTGCTCAGTGATTGAAGGCAGACATTTTCTTTTGTTTATGTTTTGATTTGGGGAGTTCAACAAAGGTCAACTTGAAGGAGTCCACCAGAAGAAGTATGGAAGGACAAAAGAGTGTCTCCCAATATAAAGATGTATGTGTCACTGTGATGGTTTGGAAAGAAAGTATGATATTCTCCTATGTAGAATGCACTGCAAAGTCATACAATGTAGTTGAATAAATATTAAAATTGATTAAATCGTTAAATTTGTCTGGTTTATCAATAAGAAAAATAGCTTTGTTTACTCTTGGACACCAAAATACTCATGATATCTGTTGGAGAAGAAATAAGGGTAACTGTAACCTGTCACTGCAATAAAGCATCTAATGAACTTAAAAGTACATTGTTATTCAAAACACATCAAATCAACCTTACATAACCATTATTGCATGTACTTTCCCCAAGGAGGCTTATTGGCATATTGAGATCAGAAGGGCACATCCAGAGGGTCTCACATATTTTTTTCAAGAACGCAGTGCACACAGCAATCCCCAAAAGGTGACAAGTGAACTCCATTTGACATAAAAAATTCCCCGGGGGGAATTTTTTATGTCAAAGTTTAACTCTTTTTTCTTTTTGAAGATCCTGGCCACACATGTTCCAAACACTATCAGACAGGTGACCCTCCAAATAAGTGTATCTGCAAAAATCATGTTACATTGCAAAACATTCTTTTTAGACTTTTAAGTTCTGGACCTTTCATGCTTCTTACTTCCAACTATAACACTTAATTTATCGATTAATGGGTGAATAGAAAAGTCCTGCCATAATCAACATTTTGAGTTCCATAAGCCTTCATAACAGCTCCGATAAAAGTGTCAAACATCAGATTGGTGGCTTTATACAAAATATTCATTAGGTTATTGCTTGATAACTAATAGGAACGAAATCTTCACCAGAAATATTTTGTAGCAATACATTTGAGGGTATCAGCAGGCACTTTCCAACAAAATGTAACAAATCAACTACCGGTAGTTATAAACAAAATTTTCTAACTCAAAAGAGAGAAAAAGTACAAATGTGGGAAGAAACACATGCTACAGCAGCTACACAGGCATTGTTTTCCCATGATGCTTGATCACAACACCAAATATCCTTCAAATTGGAGTAGCAGTGGTTGAGATACAAGGGATAATGTTGGTACATGTAATGATGAATGGGTAAGACTAAGAGGACAGAGGTCACCACTGCACGGCCCTAGATGCACCTTCGATTCTACAACTTCCAGGTCTGGGGCATAATAATTGCAACACACCCACCTTATCAATTCATAATTTCAGTAACATAAAAGGAATTATCAATTTTAATTAATTTATAGATGATGGGAAATATTTGGCTTCTTTCGCTGTCTCATACTATTAATTACCACAAACAATATCAGTTTGATGCCGACAAACGAAACTGAATGCATGTGGTCTGGTTTAAAGGTAACTCGGCATGGATAATGAAGAAATTGCGAAATTTCGTGTATTTCATTTGCTTAAAAAACAATTGCAGCTAATTTTGACCATGGATTCGATAATTCGTTTCGGTTTTGACCACACAGTCACGCTGACAGCGGTTATGTTTATTGTGATATGCAAATTGGGAGATAGTTTCCGGTGAAGGAGATTTGTCACATTTGTCAGTGTAAAACATTGACAAAAGACACTGATCAACGCTTGTGTTAGTATGGTTGGTTGCAAGAAAAAACTAAATTCTCAGCATCGTCCAAACACACCTTATTTAAAAGCGCGAATGCATCATTTTCAACCCATCTTGAATGGGTCCTTTGCAGACTTCAAACAGAGCCGCGACATATTCCATGGTTACTAGGAAGTAAATAACTTCACAACATCGGGGGAAATCAACACACTCAATATAGTTCCAGGTCACTTGGAATATACTTCGTGAAAAAGTGATTGCTGAAGCATTCTGCTTACTTTGTTATGAATATTGCCTCATTTTATGTGTATCGTCCCGATTTTATACACTCGTTTTTTTTTTACAAGTGGTTCATGTTGTCTTTCTAGTGTGCAATAATTCTGATTTTTTGTCAACAAAAAAGTTCAGACGGCCTGTAAACACGAGAGGGAATTTCGAACCATATTTTGCAGTTATGACATTAACAGCTCAAGTATTTGCTGTCACCTGTTTGCAAATCGGCTCATACATTGTCTCGAACAAATAAAGGGCGGGATCACGTCCTTGCATTCTTACGATTGCCCAAATTGAGTATTTCTGCAAGAACCACATCGTAATCACATGACCAGAATAAACATCATTGAAACATGGCCACATCCAGAACATCTAAAATTTATGTTGGTGTTATTACATTCAAACATCAAAACCAACCAGAGTGTGTATCAAAAAAATGCTTTCTACGAGTCTGTAGTTTGTTATCATTATATTGAGGACAAGGCTTTCGAATTACCGATTATTTTGTGGTTTTACCGGTTCGTTACTTACGCCATTGGCAAATTAATCTTCTTCAAAATCATAAAATTCACTTTTTTTCCTGAAAAAAATATATGTTCCTTTTCTATGCACTTTACTCATTATTTTGATATATAATTTGCCTTTCCTTACTTCTCTTATCTGGTTCTGGGACATTGGGAAAAATGTCAACAAATTGACCAAAGTTAGGTTGGACTTAATGGGAGGGCAGGCCCTCAAGTGAGTAAATTAGGCTACATGGCCTGTAACCTACATGTAAGTAAGGTGTGAAACCTGTGACTAATACATTTGCACCTTGTTAACTGGTAGAGTGCCGGAAGCCCATATTTAGGCTTTATTCAGAAGTACAGATATCAAATTTTAAAGGCATTGAATTCTGTGGATGTGCTTTTCATTGTCTTTGAAGTAAAATTATATAGTCTGTATGGATTTGCTGTGTTACAGTTTAGGGGAGAGTACAAAAAGGCACTCTCCCATCAATTGTAATAAGGCAAAGACATGTGAACAAACTCTGGCAACCATAAATAATTTAGCACTCTACCAGTTAATTGAATGGCCACTTTACCAGTGAAACATATTCAGTAAACAGAAGTATTCAGCGAACAAGAATTGTGTTCTAGTGATAAGCTGACCATTTATTCTGTTATATCTCGTTAGAGCTTATACTACTTTGTCAAATGGGGCAATTTATTAACCCTTTACCTAATATAACGTCCAAAACCGGCCAGCGCTATTCTCAAAAATCGCCAATTAATTTTCATTATTTTTTTCATTTTTTGTCTCAAAAACATAGGTTATGACCCCTCGTTGGAACGAGCTCGTTGAGCTCGTTCCAATGAGGGGTCATAACCTATGTTTTTGAGACAAAAACTGAAAAAAAATTGTTATTCAAGAATTATTTTTGCAAGTGTCTCCTGCTTTTCAGGTTAGGTAAAGGATTAACCAAGTTCTAAATTAATTTTGGTCAACAAAATTTGTTTACATGTCTTGGCCTTGTTAAAATTTATGGGAGTGTACCCATGGACACTCTCTCCCATAAACTTCAACAAGATAAATCCTTACAGACCAAATAATTTCATTTCAAGGATGATATGAAGAACATCCCTCCGTGGGAAACCCGGGAAGTGAAACAGTGTTTTTAGCTGCGACTAGCATCTCTATAAGTGGCAATGTCGGTCTGTCTGTCGGTTTGTCTCCAACGAGTTTCAAAACTCAATAACTTTTGAAATACTTGATGGAATGACTTAATATTGGGCATGTAAGTGTATCTTATTGATGTCTAGCCACTGTTCAATGCATGTGTTATTCCAATTATTTTTCTTGGAGTTATGGCCCTTGATGAACTTAGAATTTTGTGAGATTGCACCACCCATCGCACCTACGGCGTCGATGTCGTGATTTTTATTCCCCCGAAAAAAATTCGGGGGAATCTAGCCGTGATGTCTTCCGTCTGTCCGTCCGGGCGTAGACGGAATTTGTGTCTGCTCCATAACTTCTTACAGCCTTCAAGGATATTAATGATACTTGGTATTATTATTGCCCACAACCAGAGGGTGTGTCGCGAATAAGGTTGGAATGGCTATCTGGGCTTTTTTCGGGGGAATCAGCCACCCTTTGGTGGCCATCCTCTAGTTTTTTACTGTCATAAACAAGCTCTGTTTTACTGGTAAAATGGGACCTAGTCTCCCAGTGGGAACCCCGGGAAATAAGCAGCACTTGTTTACTGTGGTAAACCAGTTCCGCTTTCCTAGTAAAATGGGACCCAGTCACCAATGCTTGGGGTGAAAGTCCTCTAAAATGGGCAACATGTAGATCAACGATTGACTAAACTTGACTTCATCTCCATGTTGTGTCACGATTAGCCATGGTGCATAAATATGTGACGTTAACCACCAACAAACAAACAAACATGGGACCTAGTCACCAATGCACAGGGGGGAGTCTTCTAAATGGGCAACATGGGTGTAAACAATTGACTGAACTTGACTTTATCTCCATGTTACGGTCCTGACTAGCCTTTGTGCAGAATTATGTGACCTTAAACATCAATAAATAAATAAATGAACATCGCTTTTAATTTGGGACACTTCAGAGTAAAGCCCAAATTTGGGCTTCCAGCACTCAACCTTTTAAATTCTTGTAGTGGATGCATTGAGGCTAAGTAGGCTTATTGATGTTGGGAATTCATTGGTTGTCTTAGAAATTCTTTGATAAATCACAAGATTTTCTATTCAACTAACTGGTGTTTACTCTATTACCTGTATGTAATTAACAGGTCTAATTTGTATGGAAGGTAAAATGGTTTGGTGTTTTAAAGTTATACAAAATATCCAATTAAGTGGGGTTGGATTGGATTTGAAGATATTATTCTTTGCATGTCTTGAAAATTAAATTTATTTCACCCTTCCAAATTTATATTACTGTGTTCATTTTATCCTTGACAATCTTAAAAAATTTCAGGAATTGAAAAAGGTGTTTTCAAGGTCTTCAGAGTTTTTATACACCCGTTTGAAAAACGGGACGTATTATGTAAATGGTCTCGCAGTCCGTCCGTCTGTGGACACATTTCATTTCCTGACGATAACTTTAGTTGTAATGGTTTGAGCTGAGTTAAATTTGGCTTATGGATTTAGTACAACAAAATACAGGTTGGGTTTGATTTCCGTCTTTAGCGGCCCAATTTTAGTAGAGTTATGGCCCTTTATGAGAATTTTGCCCAAGTTCTTGTTTATTTTGTAAAGACCTCAGATCACTTAATATGAAAATGTGAAAACAGGTGAATTACCCTTTACCCCATACAGGGCAGGGTAATGGGCAATGATTGGAGGGTGGGGGGGGGTCAGAAATAGTCAAGTCAACAAAAATTTCAAATTTTACCCCAGGGAAACTTGTGCATGTTCCAATTTTGACGGGCGTATGTTGCCCCGCTTGGTGGTGCTCTAGTTTAAATTTGTGATTAGCCTTGAAAGTTCTTGATTTTTAGCTTAACTTGGCAAGGTCAACATAAGCTATTGCCATCACCCATGCGGAAGTCTGTTTGTCTCTGAGTCTGTTCACATTTTCTTTTAGCACAGACTACACCCTGTAGTTCTTGTCCGATCGTCAAGAAATTTGATATGCAGCTTTTGGGGTCATGTCTAGGTGAGAACGTCCCCTTTTGGTCGCGATCGGTCAACTGTGATGGTTTACCAAGCCCAAACCCCAAAACCTTCAGCACAGTCTACAGATTGTATTTATGAAGGGATTTCATTGTAACTCTGTATAATATCTAGATGAGGATGTCCCCTTTTGGTCATGATCTGTCAACTGTGACAGCTGCCCAAGCCCGAAGCCCAAAAACTTTTAGCACAGTCTGCAGGTCATATTTAATATGGAGGGATTTCATTGTAACTTGGTAGGATGACTCTGTATGATGTCTGGATGAGAACTTACCAATTTGATCGCGATCTGTTAACTGTGAAAACTTCCCAAGCCCAAAACCCGAAAAACTTTAGCACAGTCTACAGGTCATATTTATGGAGGGATTTCATTGTAACTTGGTAGGTTGACTTCATATAATGTCTAGATGAGAACATTCCCATTTGGTCGTGATTGGTCAATTGTGATGGCTACAGGGGCCCGAAAACTTTGAGCACAGTCTACAGATCATATTTATGAAGAGATTTCATTGTAACTTGGTAGGATGACTCCAGATAATGTCTAGATGAGAACGTCCCCTTTTCATCGCAATCATTCATCCATGACGGCTGCCGAAAATCTTCAGCACAGTCTAGAGGTCGTATTTATGGAGGGATTTCATTGTAACTTGGTAGGATGACTCCAGATACTGTCTAGATGAGAACATCCCCTTTTGGTCGCAATCATTCAGCCGTGAAGGCTGCTCAAGCCCCAAAACCTTTAGCACAATCTACAGGCTGTATTTATGAAGGGATTTCATTGTAACTTAATTGGATGACTTGTTTTGGAATAATTTCACTGTAACTTGGTAACTTTTGTTGACATACATTGACTGTGAGGGCCACATACATTAACTGTGAGGGCCACATTAACCCACCTCTCAATTCTTTAGTACAGTCTACACCTCATATTGTTTTATTGAAGACATAGCATACAGGGAAAAAAAATTAACATTCCCAATTATCACAATTCTTGTCTTATTTCATAATCCTTTCATAAACATTGAACATTATCCTTTTCATCAGACACAACACACAGACATGTTAAGCTACAGTGTCATTGACACTTTCATTAAGAATTTGGTCTTCAAAATTTTAATTTCTGTTGCACAGCATTTAAAATAAAACTTATAAGCATACTTCAAAATTGAGGACTTGACCAACTAAAATCTGCTTCTGTGTTCTTTCAGATATGTTATAACTGGTATTTATTTGTTTATTTGGTTTAACAATACATTCAACAGCCAGGGTCACCTTGTGTCCGACAGTTTTACAGGTGGCAGAAGCTGGAGTACCTGAGCTAGAGACAACCACTGAGCAGTGGCAAGTAGTACTCAAATGATTAGTCGACTAGTCGATGTCGACTCTGGGCAAACCAGTAGTCGACTTTCAATTGTGCAGTTGACTAGTTGGAGGAGTTCAAGCTTTTAGGTAAATAGTATCCCTTCTGTGCCACTGTCAGACAGTTCGAACAGCAATATTGGGCAATCAATGTATACATCTATTGCCATCTAATAGTAGTGACAGTAGTTTGTTTTAACTGGTACAAGTAGAGTGATGAATTATTTTGGGCTATCAGGATGTGTTATTAATTTGCCTTGTTGCAATTTATGGGAGAGTGCCTATAGGCACTCTCCCATAAATCGCAACAAGGCAAATTAAATAAGATTATATAATTTCACTCTTGGCATAATTAGAAGCACATTAACAGAATAATGTTCCAGTAAGTTGCTGTATATGAATGCCCAAGCGAAGCCAAATTTGGACCTTCAGCACTCTACCAGAACACCAACACTGTTATAGGGAAACAAGTTATCACCAATGACTAGTCGAAGTCGACTTGACTTTTGGGTATTGACTAGTCGACTTTGGATTTCACTAGTCGTTTGAGCACTAGTGGCAAGCAACTGTCAGATTCCCCAACATACTAACATTGCACAAGCAGGGTTAGCATTGGTTGAAGGAAAGAGCACCATTGATGTACAGTACACCTTAGTACACAGTACCATCATGGCTCCCACATGGGCAGTCAGGATTAAGTTCTTTGCCCAAGGACACGAAGCAGTTAACCCTGTCAGAATCAAACCATGGACATTTCAGTTTGAAGTTCAGTGCTCTAACCACTGAGCCGCTGTGCTCCAGTTATGACTGGTAAATATCTCTTTGATTTTTATGTGTACCCATACCATGTATGGTACACATAATGTCGGCATCCAGGGTGGCCCTCCGTCGTTTGTCCATCTGTCTGTCTGTCCGTCCGGCATCCGTATCCATTTCTTTGGCATTCGATAACTTGAAAAATATTGCTTGGATTGTCATGTTACTTTATATTTGTATTTAGGATACTGATGTGTTGAGCTGTATAGTTTTGGGTGTAAATCTGATAATTTGATCCTGTGATATTAACCCTTTATCCTTCAAACTGAGACCTCCTCCAATCCAATTCGTCGGCATGCGATAACTCAAAAAATATTAATCTGATAATCAGGTTACTTTATATATGTGTTCAGGTTACTGATGTGCTGTGCTGTGTAGTTTTTTATGTAAATCTAATAATTTGATCCGGAGATATTAACCCTTTATCCATCAAATTAGGCTCTCCTCCAATCCATTTCTATATGTACCCATACCATGTATGGTGTACATAATGTCGGCATCCAGGGTGGCACTCTGTCCTTTGTCCATTCATCCATCTGTCTCTCCAGTTTGTCCATCCATTGTCTGTCCATCCATCTGTCTGTCTGTCCATTCCTCCAACATCTGTATCAATTTCTTTGACATTTGATAACTTGAAAAATTTTGCTTGGATTGTCATGTTACTTTAGATTTGTGTTCAGGTTACTGATGTGCCAAGCTGTATAGATTTTGGTGTAAGTCTGATAATTCGATCCTGAGATATAAACCCTTTATCCATCAAATTGAGAATTCCTCCAATCCATTTGTTTGGCATGCGATTACTCAAAAAATAACAATCCGTTTGTCATGTTACTTTATATATATGTTTAGGTTACTGATGTGCCAAACTGTAGAGTTTTTGGTGTAATTTGATCCTGAGATATTAATCCTTTATCCTTTAAATTGAGAATTCCGCCAATCCCTTTGGCATGAGATAACTCAAAAAATATCAGTTCAATTGTAATGTTACTGTATATATTTCTTCAGATTACTGATGTGCCGAGCTGTATAGTTTTGGGTGTAAATCATCTGATAATTTGATCCTGAGATATTAACCCTTTATCCTTCAAATTGAGAATTCTTCAAATTGGTCCTGAGATAATAACAGCTTTCTACTAGTTGCACGTATGGGTACACATCTGACGATTTTATCGGCTTATTTTTTATCAAAAGCAGTCCTGTTTTCTTTTACTGATATCTATTTTTCTTAATGATAAGTTTACTCAAAGCTTTTTGAAAATAGCATCAAATAATAAAAAAAAATAGTCCTTGAAAATGGGTTGACCTGTGGTCTTGAAAGTCTTTAGATTAACCTCATCCTTTAGACAATGAGCATGTATTAAAATCTGGGAAAAAAATATTATACTGGGACTAGGGGGAAAAAACTTTTAAAACCGCTTGTGAAGCAGACAATATTGTGAAAACTACTGATTCATGCACACAAAAAAAACGCCAAAACACTTGTCCAGAAAAAACCTTGATACAGCTTTGTTTCATACTCTTAAAAATAACAAATGCAAAGGCATTTTAAGAAAGGCTCTCTCTCAAGAAAGCAAAAGGAAGTAACCTGGGACTAAATTAGATCAAACTGTGATTGTAAGGCTCTTAATTAATTTTGTTGTCACATGCCTGAACAAATGTAAAACATCAGGTAAATGGTAAATCAATTACACCCCAAAAGATTGGGTGAAAAATGAGAGTTTGGGTGAGGGGATTTTCATTGCCCAGTAGACTCAGAATTAATCTGAACCCACAAATCTGTACAAATAAGAATTTAAGGCAACCAAAAAATGGTTACCTTAATTTCTTTCCGATAACCAATTTTTTCCAGTTACCCTTGTTGCATATAAATTAAGTATGAAAAATATGGTAATTCCTAGAGATGGGCAGAAAACTGCAAATACTGTTCAATATCGTTATCGAGTCCAACCGATTTACTGTACCGAGGGAATGTCATCTATATCCAAAATATCAGTATTGAAAATATTCTCAATATTAGTTAAACAAGAGGCCTCAAGGGGCCTTGATCACTCACCTGACAAAGTGGTTCAAAGAACTATTTTGGGTCACATTCAGTTAGTCATGGTCCATCAACACTACAGGGGAATGAAGTCATGAAATTATTCATAACTCTAGTGTCCATGTCAGAGGATTATTATCCTGGGTTTTCCTGACAGCTTCCAATTCTATCAGCTGTAGACAAGCACTGCCAAACTTCCAAGGGTTGTTACATCACTGCCTTCGCCCTAGGGACTCGATTTGAACAAACTTAATCTGACTCCCCTAGAGATGTTATATACCAAATATTAAAAGATTGTAATTGATGGTTCTGGAGAAGATTTTTAAAATTTTCGCCCCCAGGGACTCGATTTGAACAAACTTGAAGCTCCTCCCCTCCAAGATGTTATATACCAACCATCAAGAGATTCTAACTGATGGTTCTGGAGATTTTTTAAAATTTTGTTGAACAATTTATTGGTGCTATCAGAGTAATGCCCCTTGTGGTGCCTCCTGTGGGGCCATGGCAACTTTATTTGAACAAACTTGAATTGACATATGATAAGGAACATGCACCTCAAATTTGATACGATTCGGCCCACTGGTTTATGAGAAGTCGATAGTCAATTTGTGTAGGCCTGTGTCATATGTTCTTCAATAAAATGAAGAAAACTTCCCAATTATTATTAAGTTGAGTACATTTTTTCAAAGTCACGCTGCTGGTAAACAAGTTTGTATTTTAGACCAAGTTACATAAAGCACCCTAATTGTAGTTTATTTCAACCTCTAACTCAACAGCAGCCATAACTTACTACCACAACTCACAAAAATCGTCCTTTCAAATTTTAGTATTTTTTTCAATTTTTGTCTAAAAGACCCATAGCTTATGGCTCCTCATTGGAACAAGCTCATTGAGGGCATTCCAATAAGGGGTCATAGCATATGATTTTGAGACCAAAAAGTTGAAAATAGTTCATGAAGCTTTTAGGTAAAGTGTTGCAGGCACTGTGTCCAAGGTATACTACAACTAATGCGAACCTTTCTAGTGCAGAGTTAGTACGTTGGGGAGAATTATAGTTGCTCTCTACTGTCCGGTGGTTCTCTGCGGTTGCTCCAGATTCCTCCACCCGTAAAACTGTCTGACACGAGGTAACCCTGGCTGTCAAACATGTCCATAACTCTTAACCCGCTGAGTACTTTCAAAATATTTTTCACCAAATCTAGTCATGGCTGCTATGAAGCAGCCATGACTGGATTTGATGAAAAATTCATCTGAATTTAACTCCTGAAATCGCTAGTCCAAAAGTCTATTCAGTTTATGGGGGAAAGTCTGATTAGTTGTGCCCAAATGATACTTGTTTCAGTGGCAAGAGAATTCCGATCCTGGATAGTGGGTAGGAATATCTGCCAGCAGCATGCAAGGAGAAACTCCAAATAAGTGTTAATTGATATTCTATCCAAATGTAAAAAAAAAATTATTTTCCAAAAGCAGCTGATAACTAGAGTGGAACCCTGCTATCTAAATATCAACTTCTTCAGAAATAAACAAGTCATTTAAGGCTACACAAAGTAGATCTTCTGTTTCTCAGGCCATTATTTGTAAAATTGCATGTGCAAGCGTTTTTTTATTTTATTTTTTATTTCAGTAATTACTTCTTTGCCATCAAAAGTTCATGTTCTTGGCCTCATAATCTACAAAATAGCATGGGTGGTGGTGTATTTCATCCCTTGAGTGCAAGAAGGCTTTGCAATGCTAAAGCATTGCAAAGCCTTCTTGCACTCAAGGGACAAATTCATCAGTTTTTTTAACTTGGGTAAAATATCAGACATAAACCATTTAATTTTTATTTTTTTTTAAATTTAAATTGGTTATAAAAAGAGAGCATGCGGCAGCCAAAAGGACCATGTGGGAGGGCCTGAGAAACAGATTTTTTATTTGTTTAGGCCTAACAGGAGTATTGAATTAACAGGACTTCGGTTATTTTCCTTTATTCCAGTTGCAACCTAAACATTTATTCTATACTAGCAGAAAAAGAAACTCAGGTTTTTTTCTGTGGTGAATATTTCAAATGTGTTATGGATGATTATTTCATTGTTTGGATTTTGATGTTATTTCTTCATTACTGATGAAATTTTGATGACTTTTGTCTCAACACAGATGACGTTTGCATGGATAAATTTCAAATGTGGGTACCCTATGCCATTTCCTGATCAAAATCAATAGCCAACCCTGACTTCAGTCACTGCTCTAACTCTCCTCACCATTGACCCCATCAAGTTGTTTATGATCCTTTGTGGGATGTTATCCTTCAGAAGTTGTTTGGGACGTTGACGCACTTCCTGACCCTCATGTCCAGCTCATTCCACAAATGCTCGGTCAGGAACAAATCTGGACTGTAGGGTGGCCAATCGAGAACTGGGATATTGTTTTGGTTGAAGTCACGACGTCTTCATGTTACCCTGCTGCAATATAAGGTTTCACACCTGAATTAGTGGAAGGACATGAGGCATGAAGACCTGATCTCGATTTCTTATGGAGGTGAGATTGCCCTGGGTGACCACGAGAGGCGTTTTCATGCCATAAAAAATCCCCCCCCCCCCCCCACTCCCAAACCATAATAGACCCTCTCTTCGAATCTGTCATTTTCTTTCAACGCGTATGTCAGAATATCACTCATCTTGACGTCTATAGAAACGCTGTTGTCCACCTGACCTGTAAAGCATGAACCGAGACTTGTCAGTGAATAACACACGTTTCCAGTGGGACAAGTGAAACTGATTTGGTGCATGTGCCCGCAGCCATTGCAATCGATGCTGACGTCGCCTGAGAGTAAATTGTGGAAGAGGTGTAGGGATGTCGTGGCCTTAAATTGTACTCGCGCACCTGATTCCTAACTGTTCTTGGAAAAACTCGGTGACCATGAGTGCTTTCAACCTGACTCCATCGCCATCTGAAATTGGCTACTGAGGTGTAAGAGACACATGCCTCTATCTTGATGTGGCGACGTAATGCATGGACGTCTGCTCCTGGGACAGTCGTCTAATCTTCCTGTGGCTCCTTTATGCCCAACTAAATGAGCAATCATTGACTCAACCCCAAATTACTGGGCTACAAGACGTTGCAATAGCAATAGCCCTACCCCCATCAACTTCGGACAATCGCGGCAGTTTGGTTTTCAATCAAGTTGAAATGAAATATGCAATCGATGTGTACTGTTCAAAGCTTCGATTTGATATGGTTTTCAAGCCCATAGCACGTAGGAGTGCAACGGAAGCAAGCTTTGTCGAAAAGTCTGTTGAAAGCATGCTGCTTCGCACGTGGTCGCAGTTGACTGAATTTTTGCCAAAGACTCTTCAGATAGGACACTGTGGTAGCCATGTGTCAAATTTTACTACATTTAGTCTAAGGATAAAAAAATTATTTTACCCAAACTGAACTTGTGTTTCTTTTTTCCGTCAGTATATTATATCTTTGAATTATCTTTAAAACTCTTTTTCTCCAGTCCAGAGCCATTAGTCAGAATCTTTTGATATATGGAATGTCGAATCCTTACATGGGTCAGATTCAAGGTTCAAATCAAGCCCATCAGTTATTGGGCTCTCTATGAAGCCTGAATTTTAATGGGGAATAATCTTTAAAAACCTTCTTGAGAACCACCAGTCAGAATCTTTTATGTTTGGTATACAGACAACATCCTTAGGGAGATCAGATCTATGTTTGCTCAAACCCAGTCCTTGGGTTAAAATTTGGGCTCCCTATTGGAACCTGAACTGAATTTCTACTTTGTGCAATATTGAGAATAAACTTTAAAAATCTTCTTCAGATTCACCAGTCAGAATCTTTTGATGTTTACTGTACAGCATCCTTAGGGGGTCACATTCAAGTCTCTTTAAATCTGGTCTCTTGATTTAGTTTTGGGCTCCCTATTGGAGCTTGAATTTTAGCTTGGCCTAACATGAGGAATAATCTTAAAACCTTTTTTTCTCCAGAACCACTAATCAGAATATTTTGATATATGGAATACCTAATCCTTACAGGGGTCAGATTCAGATTTGTACAAATCAACTTCATTGGTTAATAATTGGGATCTCTGTGGGAGCCTGAATTTCAGCTTGGTGCAATGTGAGGAATAATCTTTAGAAATCTTCAGATCCACCATTTCGGAATCCTTCAGTGTCTGGGATACAGCATCCTTGTGGGGTCAGAATAATGTTTGTTCAAATCAAGTCAAGTCAAGTCCCAAGAATAGTATTTGGCCTCCTTATTGGATCACAAATTTTAATGGTTCAGTATGAGGAATATTCTTTAAAAATCTTTTTCTCACAAATCCCTAAAACTTTTGCAGCCCCCCCCCCCCCCCCCCCCTCCAGCAAAGCATTGAGCCAATGCAATTTTCACACAACATACAGCCCCAAAATAGTCTACAATATAGTATCTACACATTCTAAAATGCCAAAGTTTTCGCTGTTAGAGCACTAAATTTTACAAAATTTTCTCTGCGGTGATAAGATCAGAATCTGACATCATTTTGTGGAAAGCTGTGAGAGCTTTCTAGAAAATGATGTCAGCTTCTGGTCTTATCAGTGTACGAAGGGAAAGATAGTTAATAGTGTTTGTCCTACAACTTGTACTTTAGTCCTAGCTAGTAACCTCTGGTCATTGCCCCCCCCCCCCAACTTTCTTCGCCATGAAGGGTGGGGGGGGAGGGGGCAACTTTGTTTATTAATAAGATCACTTGTGACTTGAATATAAATAATCATTTTCTGTTGATCTGTAATGTGTGTAAAAATTTTATTTTGTTATGATTTGAGTCCTAAATGTTTTTAAATAAAATCTTCAAGAAATTATATAATTGTTCTGTATCTTACTCCTCACCATCGGGTGAGTTTTAACAGGTATGTAATACATTTCTACTTTGCATTAAAAAATTTGCTTATTAAAATGCATAGTAAAAAGTGCTTTGCGTATTTTCCATTAAATAAATTATATCAGATTTAATTTACATAATATTCTTAGATTAGCACAAACCCTATACAAACAAATATTGGCAAGGCATATTTTGTTTGAAGCTATTATGTAGGGATGGGAGCAGGAAGAACGAGAGGGAGGGGCCAGTTGGTTCTTCAGTGAGTTTTTTTCAAACGTAAGAAGAGCCACTTATTTGGGGTGGCGCGGTGGCTCAATGGAAGACTGTTTGACTTCTATGCTAAAGGTCCTGAGTTCGATCCCCGCGTCCGGGATGACCCGTATTGTGTCCTTGGGCAAAGCACTTTATCCCGGTTGCCTACATTGGGACACGATAATGCTGTGTACTAAGGCGTACCGCACGTCAATGATGCACATGTCTTCAACCACTGTTACCCTGCTTGAGCGGAGCTTGAACAGAGTTAGAATATTGAGGAGTTGACAGCTGCTCGGTGGTTCTCTCTGGGTACTCCGGCTTCCTCCATCAGCAAAACTGTCAAGGTCACGATAGCCATTGTGCTTAAGTATGTGACCTTAAACACCAATAAATAAATAGAACCACTTCTTAGGGTTCTGTAGACGAACACCAATGTTTTGGGTTCCTTTTTTGGTTCAGATGCATAGCCAGGGTTCTAATAGGGGTGCCCCAGCCAGTTTTTTATGCTCCCACAAAAAATTTCGCGTGAACATTTTGTTGCCGCTTTGACCATCTGTCCAATACAAATGGTTTCCAGATGGTAACTGTAGTTTGCTTTGATGTATGGCTTTATAATGCTGCAACATTATTGTCTACCATGAAATGCAGGTCAAGTATGATTTTCACCATTATGGCGTTTACTATTTCAGAGTTATTCCCCATGAAAAGTTGCAAAATTGTAAAATCAATGGTTTCCGGATAATTCTAGTTTGCTTTGATGTTCGACCTTATAAATTTGCAACGTTTCTTCCTACCGTGAAATGCAGGTCAGGTTCAATTTTCACCACCATGGCATTTATCATTCCAGAGTTATTCCCCTTGAAATGTAGCAAAATGGTGAAGTGATAAAACATTTCTTATGGTATCTTATTAAATGCCCACGGAATGTATGATGAAAGCTGCTTATACATTCACCTAAATTAAGCAGAGACCTGTCTTCAAAGGTCACTTTACGGGTTTAATGTGTACTGATACCCTTGTTCTTCCACAAGTTTTTGTATTTTTTTTTTTTTTTTTTTTTTTGGCTTAACCCATTGCACAGTTCTGCATTTGAAGAAATCAGTATCTTGTTTCCATCCATTAGCATCTGTTGGCTGTGCCAACTTTTTAAATGTTGGGGGGGGGGGGGGGGGGTGGAGGCATGCAAAGATGATACTTGAAAGGCCGTTGTGTGGTGTTTAGTGGACCTCCCCTAGTCCTAACTACTAGTAAATCTAGCCACACACACCCAAGAAACTTTAGTGCTCCAAGAGTGAATCTGAGGCATTTGTAGTCCCCATATTGGAGACCATTTTAGGGTTCTATGCTGTGTGAATCTTGCATGGGGGCAGTGTTTTGGGGACCAGCAAAACTTGTAGGGGGTTGCAAGGCCCTCCTATTGCCCAGCCGCCCTCCATCGTAGCTTTGCCACTGTTTTGGTTCAATTGTTTAATTGGAAACGGAATCAACATTGGGTCTTGTATTGGACATGTTTAATTGGGTTTGGTATTTTGAGTTCTATTTTTCGTTAAGTATACGTCACAAGCCATGGAAACACTTTTGGTACCTGAATGAAACCATTTCAAGTTGGGTTCTATTATTGGTTTCATATATGTGACAAGGCATGGAACCAATTTGGGTTCTATTCTTGAACTATTTAAATTTGGCTCTATTTCCGGTTCTGTTTTTGGTTCCACCTACATATGTTATCGATTTTGGTTCTATATACGACCTACAGTTTTTGTAGTGTATGCATAAATGATTGGCTCAACTTAATCTGCACTTGTATTGCGGTAGTGACAGGCTACGAATGGTACTTTAAACGCCAATAAATAAATTTTGTCAAGTTGTCGGAGGCTACATTTCTGTGGTGAAAATGAGAGTGAAACCCGCCACATAGGTATAAGAACCAGGAAGGGGCACTTGTCTCCCCATTATTAAATATTTGAAAGAAGAGCGAGTCTCTTTTATGGCTTTTGCGGCCGAGAAAAGTGGACATTTTTGGTTCCATATTTAACAAATGCCCCCAATTTATGTACCCCTACTGTGCCACAAACTCACATAGACCACGACTGAGTGTGTAGTCTCTTGTCTATACCATGATCTTACCTCGTGTTAGTTCACTTGATTGAAAGTCCTCGTCCATCGTCTAGATATTTGAGTCTTCTCCTCACAAACTGCCTAACCAATGCCAATACACTTGCTTGTGAATTATGACTGGGGATGGGCAATTCTGTTTGTTAAAATCGATGTGCTACCACCGCCACCCCGTGGGTAGGGGTGAGGAGAAAAGTGCCCTAAAAATCTCATCATCCGATGGATGGAATAACTTTATATTTGGTATTCGGATTCCTTTCCAGGTGGACACTAAATTTTGCTCAAGAGAATTTTGAGGGACAATATTTTCAGTTGATCTGGAAGGGCAAGATTTTTGTCCTTTCCCAAAATTTGTACTTTCTGAACCACTGGGCCGATTTAAACCAAATTTGTTAAGGAGTACTTGATTCAAGAAAACAAAATTCCCACATCCCATTGAGAACCCCAGTGGCTAAAATATAAAATAATTCAATTATATTTCCATAACTGCACAGGGCAGAACCGTTATTTAACAAAAAGTATCCTTTGGCCCACTAGAAGTGAATAGGCAAAAAAATGTAATCGGTTGTGTCATAGGGTGCATTATGGGGAATCGAAAAGATATTCAGTCAGCAATACTCATAATTTTTGATAGTTTTCAATAGCCTTGCAAGGATCAGATCAAACCCCAAATTTTAACCCAGAGGAAGATCTTTAAAAATCTTCGTCGATCCACCTGTCAATTTTTTTTTATTACTTATAAAGCATTCTGGGGGGGGGGGGGGGAGGGGGGGCGTATTCTAATTTGTACAAATCTAGTCCCTGGGTTCATATTTCCGTTCCCTGTGGGAGCCCAACTTTAATTTTTAATTTTTTACAGTATTAGAATATTCTTGAAAATCTTATGTTCCGCCAGTTAGAATCTTTTGATGTTTACTACACAGAATCTTTTAGGGAGCAGATTTAAGTTTGTTCAAATCAAGCCCCGTATTTCATATTTGGCTTCCATGTGGGAGCTCGAATTTAGCTTCTTGCAATATGAAGGACAATTTTTTGAATTTTTTTTTTCCCTGTCCACCGCTGTGAATCATTTGATATTTGATATATAGCATCCTTATGGGGCAGATACAAGTTTGTTTTAAAAAACTCCCAGGGTTCAAAGTTGGTATCCTTATCAGAGCTAAAATTTTAACTTCGTGCAATATGAGGAAAATTCTTTAAAAATCTTCAGATCCACCAGTCAGAACCTTTTGATTATGATAAGCAGCATCCTCATGGGGATCAGATTCAAGTTTGTTCAAATCAAATCACTGGGTTCACATTTTGGCTCCGAGCAATTTTTTTTAATTTAGAGCAAAATGGGGGAAATTCTTTTAAAAGCTTAATTAGATCCACCAGTGAAAATCTATTACTGTTTGTTATTTAGCATTCTTACGTGGGGTCAGATTGCAATTTATTCAAGTCAAGTCCCTGGGTTCATGTATGAGCTTCCCAGGGGATCCCGAATTTTTATTTGTGCAATATGAGGAGAATTCTTTTTCAAAATCGTCTTCTTTCGATCCACCATTCGGAATCATATGCTGTTTGGTATACAGCCCCTTTATGGGGGAAACATGCAAACAATTTGTTCAACTCAAGATCCTGTATTCAGATTTGGGCTCCCTACAGGAGCATGGATTTTAACTTAGTGGTGTAATCTGAATAAAATTCTTTCAAAATCGTTTTATTCAGATCCACCAGTCAGAATCTGTTGATATTTGGTATCTTGCATGATTCAGTGTACTTTCGCCTACAGAGCACATTCGCCTACAAAAATTATCAGGTAAAAGGTGTAGGGATTAGTAGCAAATTACCTACTCTACCCACAATAAAATCGGCTGACCGTTTGGTGATTGAGAGAGAGAGAGAGAGGTTCCAATAATAGTCATATTCATAGGTTTTATTGACAAATATCGATACAATTTCTCTCCCCCCCCCCTCTCTCTCTCTCTCTCTATATATATATATATATATATATATAGTCTCAATAAAACATACAACATAAAAACGTACAAATATGAGTATTATTGGAACGGGCTCACTGAGCCGGTTCCAATAATATTCATATTTGCAAGGTTTTATTGACAAATAACAAATCCACATTGGAAATGATGTTCTAAACTTGTTCTTACAAGAATCCATTAAGTTAACATCCCAATTTTACCAGGTGGCTGGCTGCATCAAGAAACTGCACAGGTGACTTTTGCCCTGAAAATTTGTGCTTTTAAAAACAAATCAGTATTTGTCTTCATGGCCTTAGCTAAAACAACAACCTTGCATATAACATAACATAAGAAAAAAACAAACACTTAACATAAGAAAAAAAGAAAAATGCTGAGAATGAATGGTCGGTCAGTCCATTTATTGTGGGTAGATCAGGTAATTAGCTACTAATCCCTATACCTTAATTAGTGCACTTTCGCCTACTCTTTTACCTGATAATTTTGTAGGCGAAAGTGCCCTGTAGGCGAAAGTAGACGACACCTCTTGCATCCTTCGGTCGGATTCAAGTTCCTTCAAATCAAGTTCTTATACTAATCGGACCTTCGTTTTTTTCACCCTTTCAACTTTATTAATATTATTAGAAATTGGTAATTTTCTGTTTTTTATGAAGTATTTGCCGCAATCAGTGGAAAAAAAATCAACATAAATAATAAGTGATGAATTATTCCACTTTGTGAAGAATCAATAGACCTTGGTCGAACGTGCGCGTCGGGTCCCTTAAAGCTTCACTTGTGATGAACTCCCTATATAACAGTGATAGAAGATAACGCTATAGCCTGGTTTCCCAGTTTTAAACAGCGAGCGTTGGACATCGTGCTTGATCTAGGCCCATTTATATTTCTTACCCTGGCCAAATATTTGTTTCTGAGGCCCCTGGTATATGGGGCTGCTCCTTCCACTTTGATGATTTCTTAGACCGTTCCATGTGATAGATTTCTGCGTCACGTTTTGGGAATGCCAAGATTGTGGGCATATATTGCAAAAACTCCAAGCAGTGTTGTCTCCTCACAGTTTCGTTGAGCGATGCGAAGGGAGATAACACTGCACGGTGTTTGATATTACAATTGGATCTGCTGATATGTATAAATGTTTCATTTTTATGCTCCCGGGAGCATATATTAGCTGCTTTGTCCACCCACCCATGTTTCTGTTGTGCCATTCTTATGATTGTACCAACTTTTGTCCGGTCCATAAAACAATATCCAATGGCCTGATCTTCTTCAGACATCATTAAATAATTGCTTATGAGACGGAGTCCTGACCTTAACCCACAGCCCTAAAATCAAATTCACAGACTTTTCGTTTCTTCATCCCATTCCGACTTTGGTCCATTAAGTATTATTCATTTGATAGATGTTATCCATAATTGACACAATGATTGTTGCCAAGTGGTGATCACAAACTGTTTGGTCGTCCACTCTAACATTGTCTTGTCCATAACAATTATTCCATGGACCGATCTTGACACAATAAGTGTTTTTTACCAAGGGTGTGCCATGACCTTGGCCAGAGGTCATAGCTTCATAGTCACAGTCCCAGGCTCTTCGTTTGATCATCTATTCTAACTTTGTTCACCCACATGGGGACCTCTCGAAGTGAAGCAATGCAAATTTACTGCATTGAGCAAGTATTGCTATACTGGTAAAACATGGCCTGGAACTAATGCCTGGGGTTGAAGTCCTCTTCAGTTGGCAGCATAGGTACAAAGGTTTGGCTAACTTGACTTAAACCAATGTTGCGGTAATGATGTAGCCAAAGATGCCGAAAGTTACAATAAACACCAATGAATAAATAAATATAACTTTGTCCGATCAATGCAAAATTATCCAATAGACTGATCTTACGCTTCTTTCGTCTCAAGATTGTGTCAGGATCTTGATCCTAGTTGGTAGCTCCAAGGTCACGATCACAGTCCGTTCATGTGTTTGTGCATCAATTTTAAATTTGTCTGATCCAACTTATTTAATTGACCGATTTTGTTGATAGTTCACACATTGAATGCTTGTGACTCCATGACTGTCAAGATCATAAAACGTTTGTGTGCTCAAACTTGTCCATAACAATTGATAGACACATCTTAATCATTCTTTCACATAACTGTTCCTCACGACTAAAATGCAGTGGTGGCGCCCTGGGGGTGGTCAGGGGGGGGGGGGGGGCGTCGGAGAGCCCCCCCCCCCCCCCCCCCCCCCGTCGGAGATTTTTAGTCAGTCCGTCGGAGAGTCTCGTAAATCCGACTTCACGAGAAATTTCCGACAATCGAATGTAGATATCTCGTCTTGTCTGTCTCGAACCCGTGCAGCACTGGAACTTTGATAGAGAATAGTGAGTCTCACGAAATTCCTTAATGTCGTTCGTCAAACTGGCTTTATAGATGAAATATTTTCCGACCTTATTATAATATGTATGCTTTAACCCTTTACCTAAGGTAACGGCCAAAACCGGCCAGCGCTATTCTCAAAAATCGCCAATTAATTTTCATTATTTTTTTCATTTTTTGTCTCAAGAACATAGGTTATGACCCCTCGTTGGAACGAGCTCGTTCCAACGAGGGGTCATAACCTATGTTTTTGAGACAAAAAATGAAAAAAATTAGTTATTCAAGAATTATTTTTGCAAGTGTCGTCTGCTTTTCAGGTTACATGTAGGTAAAGGGTTAAATAATCAACAAACATACTCAATTTGCTTCTATTTTGGTTCTCCAATTTACCAATTTTCACCCATTTTCCTTCGTTTGGGAGGTCAATGTTATAGCCCCCCTGTCGGAGAGGTCAGCCCCCCCCCCCCCCTGTCGATAAATCCCTGGCGCCACCCCTGCTAAAATGATTCGGTGGGCATATATTGTTCCCACTTAACACAATGGTTGCCGATGACTCGGGATGTGACACGGCCTAGGCCCAAGCTCAAGGGGACAGACCATACGCCTGTTCTAATTTTGTCCAACGATTTAATGTTTTAATGGACTAATCTTGTTCATATTAAACATAGTACATGCTCATGGCTCAAGTATGTGTCATATTAACCTTCATCCAGGACAATAACTTCGGTGCCACAGGCCGTTCGCGTGTAATGGCATACACCAAAATAAAACATTTTTGCTGACTTGTACATTTTACTGTTTTCACTGCAATAACGACACCAACACAAAGTATACCTTTAACTGAGTTTCTTTTCATTGTATTACAAACTATCACTGCACCTTTTGACCGATATTCGAGGAACATCCATCAGATCAGATCTTCCGATATTTACTTATTACTCAAGTTCGGACGAAGTCAAACTCGACTGATAGTTTGATGAAGGCAGGTTTTCGGGTAATAATTAAGATACATAATGATATACTCCGAAACATGGATACAAAAAGATAACAGTTATGGTCCTTATAGATTTGTCGGCTGCATTTGATACTGTAGATCATGGAACATTGCTTAGTGTTTTACAAGACAATTTTTGAACGTCGGATACAGTTCTTGATTGGTTTGAGTCTTATCTACGTCCACGGAAGCAAGTTGTTGTCATGGGTAATCATCAGTCGACACCGAAATTTCTGAATTATTCAGTACCCCAGGGGTCTTGTGCGGGTCCAGTCCTCTACACCGTTTATGCTAGCACTCCCTAGGTTTATTCAGCATAAATATAATGTTAATATTCTCGGGATATGCAGATGACCACTCAATTTATGACAATTTCGTAGCTGGTAATATCAGAAATGAACAGAAAGTTTGCAATAGGATAGAAGAATGTTTAGATGATGTGCGCAACTGGTTGTCTGAAAATAAGTTAAAAATGAATGACTCAAAAACTGAAATAATTTTCTTTGGATCTCATGATCAATTGTCGAAAAGTTGCACAAAAAGTATTCGTGTTGGTACCAATAGCATAATTAATAACAGTCCTTGTGGATACCGCTATCAAAATCCATAGAATTCATCTTCTTTTTCCGTGTACGATTACTTTTTAAAAGTTTGGCTGAACTGTGACAAATAGAACTATTTCATCAGCCGGAAACCGAAGAGTTACTTTTAGTAAAACTGACCTCGACTTTGAGGACGATTCGATTCGAAATATTTCCCATGATTCGATTCCATTTCAATCGCACCGATTCGAAAATTTTCTAATCGTCGAGATGTTCTCAAAATCCTACAAAGTGTCTCCTCTTGAACGCTTCTGTCATCAGATCTCCTGTACAGGAGGGAGGGGAGGGGGGGGGGAGTAGGGGCATCCTGTACAGGAGACCTGGCGATAGTAGCGTTCAAGTTATAATCGACCTATGTTTTTGAGACAAAAAATAATGAAAATTAATTGGCGAATTTTGAGAATAGCGCTGGCCGGTTTTGGCCGTTACGTTGGTTAAAGGGTTAACTGGTAGAGTGCTAAGTTATTTTTGGTCATCAATATTTGTTCATGTGTCTTTGCCTTATTACAATTTATGGGAGAGTGCCAAGAGGCACTCTCTCATAAATTGTAACAAGGCAAACCCATATAGACTAAGTAATTTCGCTTCTAAGATAATGTGAAGCACATCCACAGAATATGACACCTTCAGGCTGGGGTACCTGCTCTTCATATTAAAGCCCTGATAGTGGCTTCTAGCACTCTACCAGTTAAAGCTAGATTATCATCATGAAAAATTGGTTTCTGTCAAATAACTATAAATGTATGCCGCTCGTACACCAAATTTACAGATATTAGGTATCCATGTGAGAGGGGGCAGAATTCTATCGATTTTGTAGCCTTCAATCATAATGTGGAAGGACTGTTCCTGTAAATAGAACTTGGTCAAAGTTTGTATCCGAGCAATAACCTGTGTTCAAGAATACCGCACACCGACCAAAAACTTGTAAAACGATTGACCGATGGAAGGTTCCATTCGTTAGCCATATTTATTACATATCCAATATGACCAACATGTCAGCCATTTGGATTCTTTTCTGATTTTGTGCTCCCACGCGCAATAACCTGAGAAACGAATGACCAATGTATGCGTTTTTTTCTATGGTGCATCACTGTTGTCAAGAGGCATTTTGCATTTGGTCACCGCGGCGGCCAACTTAGAGATTTTTTTGTGATCTTTGTATGTCCAAGAAATAACCTGAAAATCGAAAGACCGATGGATCCCTTTTTGCCCTTGTGGAAAATTGAAATGTATTTTATATGCAAAAAGTGTTTTTTCTGCCCTTTTTGGGAAAGTGTCAGCCGCCCAGGCAGTTGGGAAATTCACACAATGAAGGCGCCCACTGGGAATTTGTTTAGAAAATTAAAATTAATTTCACCTGCATATTTAACTCAGGACATTTTGACAGTCTAAAATTGTGGGGCTTTGCAGTTGTATCTAGGCAAGTCTTGGCTGCCTTATGGCAGCCGAGACTTTCATAGAAACGACTGACCAAGTTCTCAGATTATAACTTTCATGTGTATCTAAAACAGCCTGAAGGGGCAACTGTTTTGCTGCAGTAAAACGTGATCAAAATCGAAATTAGACATTTAAGGCTTGAAGAAGAACCTGTTGTTTACCCTTGAATTTATTCATTTTATTTTATTGGTGTTTACGGTCACATACTTATGCACGATGGCTAATCGTGACTGTGACAGTTTTACGGGTGGAGGAAGCCGGAGAGAACCACCGAGCATCGACGAGCAACTGTCAGCTCCTCAACATTCTAACTCAATTTAGGCTCCGCTCAATTAAGCAGGGTTACAGCGGTTGAAAACATGCGCACCACCGACGTGCTGTACGCTTTAGTACACGGCGTCATCGTGCCCCCGTATAGGCAACCGGGATAAAGTGCCTTGCCCAAGGACACAGCGCAGGTCGTCCCGGCCGGGATCGAACTCGGGACCTCTAGCATAGAAGTCCAACAGTCAACCACTGAGCTAATTCCCTACCCTTGAATTCGATTCAGATTCGTTCTGTACTTTATTAGACTGTTAATTATTCGTTCTTTTTAGGGCTTATGACTGCCCAGTTCAAGTCACCAATTGTGAATTAAATTTTTTGTTCGAATGAAAACAGAGATAAAAAAAATTTAGGTTTTAATTGGGAAAAATTATGTCCAAATGCCATTGGGAAAGGGTCCCATATTCACCCCCCTGTAGACCCCCAAAAGAATCCCTTCGAAAAGTATTTCTGCCATGAAAAATTGTTGATTCTGAACTGGATGGTGTAACTGCAACCAATTTGATGCTTTCTTTTCGATTTCCTGCTAGACTTTTTTCGAACCACTAGCCCTGTAATTTGGCAGTGTCGGTATAAAAACAATACCAACATTGCTGAAGTCTGGTAATTACTGTTAATTTTAAACTTTCAGAAGGGATCGCGGTGGTTCAGTGGTTATGGCATTGGAAAACAAACAAAGGTCCCCGGTTCGATCCCCACCAGGGGCAACAGCGTTGTGTCCTTAGACAAGGCACTTAATTCCGATTGCCCACGCGGGCACGGTGACGCTCTGTACAAAGGCGCACTGCACGTCTATGGTGCACTTGTCTTCAGCCAATTCGAACCCTGCATGCGTGGAGTTAGCACGTTGGGGAGTCTGACAGTTGCTCAGTGGTTCTCTCCGGGTACTCCGGCTTCCTCCACCCCGCGTAAAAATGTCCGACACGAGGTGACCCTGGCTATAGGGCTGCACGGTATATCGATAAACCGATATATACCGGTATTCAAACCAATATCGATTGAATACCGGTGTAATTACAAAAATATCGGTTTATCGTCATTATTTATTTACCCACAATTTTGATTTTCAGGATGTCTTGAGTTTTTTTAATTGTAGCCCCGAATGAATAATATTATCCTTATCCAAGGACTCGTCTGCTTGTGCCCTCCTAAAAAACAAATTCAGCAGTTGAAAAAATAAGTTTCAACAATTTCAACAAAACTATATCATGTGACCCCTCATTGGAACGAGTTCGCCGAGATCGTTCCAATGAGGGGTCACATGATATAGTTTTGTTGAAATCGGGGGAAAATCTGAAAAACTAATTTTGAAAATAATAAATTTTGATATCGTCTGCGTTGGGTAAAGATTTTTCGAACCGCATCATCAAGGCATGCTAATTGGTTCCGACTGTGATGCCTTGAGTCCCGATTGTGGTACTTGTGTTCATATACCTGAACAGTTTTCGATATACCGGTATACCGCGGTATTTTTTTTTAAATACCGATACCGGTATTCAGTTTTGAATATCGTGCAGCCCAACCTGGCTGTCGAAGCGTCGTTAAACCCCAATAAATAAATAAATGAATAAACTTTCAGTGAAGTCCGATAAACAAAGGGTTACAACTGTTAATTTTCAAAGAACTACGACTGTTTTCACACTTATCAAAGATATCGTTAATATTAGGCAAATTACCACAAACCATCAGTATCTGATAATCACCATTCACGTCACTGCAGGAACAAAATTGTTCTGGTTTAACCATTTACCTAACGAATCGGCCGCATCCGCCCGCGCAATTTACAAAATGGACCGTTGGTAAACAATTATTTTTCAAAACATTTCAACAAAACCATATCATGTGACCCCTCATTGGAACGAGCTCGCCGAGCTCGTTCCAATGAGGGGTCACATGATATGGTTTTGTTGATTTTTTGAAAAATATGAACAAATATTTAAAATAATAAACTTTGATATCGTCTGCGTTGGGTAAAAGTTTAATAGCTGGAGCAAGACGCATCAATCAGTAGAAGAATATTTTATTTTATTTTATTTTATTTTTTAGTAGGGTTTAACGACACATTAATAGCCAGGGTCATATCATGTCGGTGACAGTTTTACGGGTGGAGGAAGCCGGAGTACCCGGAGAGAACCACCGAACAACGACGAGCAGCTGTCAGCTCTCCAACACTGTAACTCTTAACTCTGCACCGCGGCACAGGCAGGGTTAGATTGGCTGAAGACATGCGCACCATCGACGTGCAGTACGCCTTAGTACACGGCGTCATCGTGCCCCCTTGTAGGCAATCGGGGTTAAGTGCCTTGCCCAAGGACACAACGCGGGAGCACGAATAAGTCGCTGAAATGGTCACCCATCCAACTACTAACCGCGCTCGACGTTGCTTAACTTAGGTGATCTGACGTAGAAGAATAATATTCACATGAAATTCATGAAGAAAAAAACGTTCAAAAACCATTTTGATCTGTTGAAAATGGAGAGGGTTATTGTCCTTTGTGCCATTTCATTTGAACTTTCAATGTTTTTACGAACACCTGAACAGTAAATATCGGTTTTGATCAGTTTGAGAGCTATTTAACGTTAACGGTATCATGAACAATTTTATAAGAGAACTCTGACGTGCTGATAATTGAGAGTTATCCCCCTTTCCATATTGGGCTTTGTTGAGGAGTATTCGCGAGAGTGTAATAAATTTCAGTATGGTTGAAGAGTTTCTTGTAATGACTTCACCCCACATGAAGAGATATAGAGAAGGACTCCGTTTATCTTTGGAACGAGCTAGACGAGCTCGTTCCAAAGAGGGGTCATAACCTATGTTTTTGAGACAAAAAATGAAAAAAATTTAGTTATTCAAGAATTTTGTTTGCAAGTGTCGTCTGCTTTTCATGTTAGGTAAAGGGTTAATGTAGACATTTAATATCTTCAACCTGCAGCCATATGGTTGTAGATGACAGATCTTAACTTCCTACCTTGAAGAGTCATTGAACAGTCTTTCGGTGTAGTGGGGCTGAATATGGGAAGGGTGGTACTGTGTTCTAAGACGTACTCCAAGTGGCTGGTGCACCTTCTTCAACCAATGCTAACTCTGCTTGTGGTGAGTTAGTACGGTGGGGGGTCTTATAGTTGCTCGCCGCTTCCCGATGGTTCTCTCCTGGTACTCCCGCTTCCTTCACCTGTAAGACTTCCCGACACGATGCGACGCAGACTGTCGAAAGTGGATCTAAACGCCCATAAAAATGAAGCTGAACAAAATATCAGATTGATGGTTCTGCTTTTAAATTGATTAATAATTTTTTCATTGCCAAAACTACGGAGATTACCGTAATATTTAGGGTATTACTGATGACACCCCATGTGCACTCATATCTCAACATGTTAACGGTAATTGTTAACAGTGTAAGTAGGTTATTGTACATTTATTTATTTATTTATTTATTTATTGGGGTTTAACAACAATTTAGACAGTCATGTCGGACAGTTTTACGAGTGGAGGAAGCAGGAGTACCCGGAGAGAACCACCAAGCAACGGCGAGCAACAATCAGACTCCCCAACGTACTAACTCCACACAAGCAGGGTTAGCATTGGTTGAAGACAAGTGCACCATCGATGTGCAGTACGTCTTAGAATACAGCACCACCGTACCCCTACGTGGGTAATCGGGATTAAGTGCCGGGTAATCCGGCTGGCTCCGCCCGTAAAATTTCCGGCAGGAGGCGACCCAGATTGTCGAAGGTGTCGTTAAAGCCCAATAAAAATGAGTTGGGCATACATTGTGAGAAGATCTCGCTCCAGCTCGTTGTTCATCCAATTTCATAGATTTTTGTAGGAGTTATGTCCCTTTTGTTGAAAAGGTTACATTCGCATTGTCGAAACAAATTTTCCAGGGACGTTACGTTGCTTTTTATCATTCTGGTAGATTTTGGCGCCCGCCACCCCTAATTTCTTTCATTTCAAAATATGTTTCCTCAAGATTTTCCTTTCCAAGCAATGTTCAAGAATGTTCAGGTGATGAATGTCGTGAAATGTTGTGATGTAGTGTGGGAGATATTTTTGGAATCGACATGCCGAGTAAATACTATAATGTTTGGATTTTCCTTTAACAATTAAGCCGGAAGCAACACTATTCATTTCTTTCACAACAGATAAGATTCACAGAAATAGTCCAAAACAAAACAACTTTCCCTAGCAAATCCAAGTTATCACCCTTATCATGTTTGTTGTTGCAAAAGTGAAAGACAAAATGAACGTTCAAAATTCTTGGGGGGAGAAAGAGCTAAATAATTTATCAAACTAAGCCAGTATTGAACCATACAAACAGAATCAAAGTTAGAGCTAGGGTGTTTGGATTTTTCCGATACAGTTTCGACTTGGTTTCAGGGAAAAAAACGACTTCGGTTCGGTTTTTCTATGTGTTAAAAATAGAAAAAACTGAACCGGATACTAAAAACTTCGGACTCCTTAACTTAGAAAAACCGCAATACTCTCGACGACATCACTCACAACAAAAAGCCCTGTCTGTAAGTATGTCCATTGGGTCCAGACTAACTCCATTCGGTCATTCTTAAGAGGTTTCGAGGATCAGTTGCTAAACTCACAGAGTCAGAAAAAACATAATTCAGGGTAACAAATGCAGATGCGCCGAAGCCACCCCGACCAATGTCGGGGCAAAAAATTTGCCGATCACGATATTTTTGTGATCGACCTTCAGCCGAACGTCATTCATATCAAATAACTAGGCTATGATTTTTTAATTTTGTTCTGGCGGATATCCGAAAATAGTGCGCGCATAGATCGTCTTGTTACTTTAATATTTCCCACGCAATAGCAGCTGTTAATGACCAGTTAACGTAAGATGAGGTGTCTTTGGGAAGCGGTTGGAATACTAAAGAAGTAGCCCCAAAATGGATCTGAGAGATGTTATTTTTCAAACATTTTCTGGGGGCAGGGCCGGATTCACGAATTGGCAGACTGAGCGGACGCCCAGGGCCCCCACATTAAAGTAACGAACTGCATGCACTGTCATTTTTTTCTCACCCACATAATCGATGGCAACAATTCGTAAAAAAAAAAAAACAGGGATCTGGGTGTTATGGTCGGGCCGTTCCGGCGCCCCTGAAATGAATAAAGTTCATCTGATTTTTATTGTGTTCTATTTGTCACATGTTCTCCCTTACTGGCTCGTGGTGGATGAGTCAATACTGGAGAACATGGTGGCAAAGAGGACACGATTTATTCGCCCCTTTGCCGGATAATTTAAGTGACGAGAATTCACTAGTCACTTGTCTGCCCTCTCCTCCGCCCCCAGCAAGTTAGTTTCAAGTTCAATCACAAACACAGTAAAACCGTTCGTTTTTGCTGGGTCTTACGGTTCGGGTTGCCGCAAAAATCGGAACCTAACCAGAAAACCAAACCAACGCCCCCCCCCCCCCCCCCCAAAAAAAACGCCTCCCTCTAATCAAAGTCTG
This sequence comes from Pictodentalium vernedei, assembly GCA_031216915.1. Taxonomy (NCBI): domain Eukaryota; kingdom Metazoa; phylum Mollusca; class Scaphopoda; order Dentaliida; family Dentaliidae; genus Pictodentalium; species Pictodentalium vernedei. Next base: position 243,550,986 of record CM062288.1, read on the forward strand.
TGATGTCGTGACAATAAATACATATTGGTTTAACGACACTTTCGACGGTCAGGGTCACCTCGTGTCTGACAGTTTTACGGGTGGAGGAAGCCGGGGTACTAGGAGAAAACCACCGTGCAACGGCGAGCAACTGTCAGGCTCCCCAACATACTAACCCCATACAAGCAGGGTTAGCATTGGTTGAAGACAAACGCACCATCGACGTGCAGTACGCCTCAGTACGCAACGCCACCGTGCCCCCACGTGGGCATTTGGGGTGTGGTGACTTGTCCAAGGACACAGCGCGGATTCGAACAGAGGACTGCTTTCCATGTTAGGTAAAGTTAGGTAAAGGGTTAATACTTTTTTACAGATTAGTAATCCGTTTTATAGTAAATAATCTGTTTTTACTAAGTAACGTCGAGCCCGGTTAGACCTTGGATGCGACTCCCGCGTTGTGTCATTGGTCAAGGCACTTTATCCAGATTGTCCACATGGGGGCACGATGACGCCGTGTACTAAGGCGTACTGCACGTCGATGGTGCGCATGTCTTCAACCAATGTAACCCTACCTGTGCTGCAGTGTGGAGTTACAATGTTGGGGAGCTGGCAACTGCTCGTCGTTGCTCTCCGGGTACTCAGACTTCCTCCACCCGTAAAACTATCACCGACACGATATGACCCTGACTGTTAAACCTTAATTAATAAATAATTAAATAATCTGTTTCGACAGATTAGTAATATGTATTTACAGATTATTAGACGACTGTTTTTACAAATTATTAAGGGAGCTCGGTGGCTCAGTGGTAGACTGTTGGACTTCTATGTTAGAGGTCCAAAGTTCGATACCCGTCCGGGACGGCCCGCATTTTGTCCTTGGGCTAGGCACTTTATCCCGGTTGCCTACATGGGAGCACGATGACGCCGTGTACTAAGGCGTACTGCACGTCGATGGTGCAAATGTCTTCAGCCGCTGTAACCCTGCTTGAGCGGAGCTTGAACAGAGAGTGTTAAGGAGCTGACAGTTGCTCGTCGATGGTTCTCTCCGGGTACTCCGACTTCCTCCACCCGTAAAACTGTCACCGTCGCGATTAGCCATTGTGTATAAGTATGTGACCTTAAACACCAATAAATAATAATAATAAATAATTACAAATTATTAGATGACTGTTGTTACATATCAGTAATCTAAAAAAACGGATTACTATTCTGAAATTTGCAGATTGCTGGACGACTGTTTTTACAAATTATTGGATGATAGGTTTTACGGATTATTAGATGTTATAAGACCGTTTGTACAGATTAGTAATCTGAAGAATGGAACGCTAACCTGTATTTGCAGTTTATAAGATGGCTGTTTTTACAAATTATTGGATGACTGTTTTTACAGATTATTGGAGGACCGTTTTCACAAATAATTAGAGGGCCGGTTTTTTTTTATAAAAAAAAAGATTACTAACGTGTATTGACAGATTATTAGATAATTATTAGGTAACTATTCTTACAGATTAATATCCAATTTGAAGAACCATATCGTGATGTACTCCAATATTATGTTCAGCTGGACCACGGAAGTGAAGTTCGAGTGACAGAGTACAGAGCATAATCCTCTCACGTGGACTGTCTTGATGGCGTACGAGTTTTTTCATCCTGTATAGTGTGGTAGTCGCAGTGATATGCAGTGTAAGAGTGCATGTGTTGTACATGAAATAGTGTCCCAAATGTATTTTGATGGACCTGTTCCAGCAATTACTGTTTGTAGGCTACAACGTACCACCCAGACCCCGGTGAGCATATCGCGTATGTACGCCAATATCGTGATCAGCTGGACAACGGAAGTGAAGTGAGAGTATAAATTGGTATGGTAGTATAGTATGGACAGTTTGTGTACCCCTTTTGGTCTACTGTTATCCCAGAGGAATGCTAACCTACCTAATGCTGTGTATCATCGCGTTGTGTCTATGGGTAGTATGCGTAATACTACGCCATGCGGTATTGCATTACAACCATAGAATAGTAAAAAGTGTGCGCCCAGTAACTAGTACCAAGGAGTAACAGCATATCAACATGGGTACATACCGACAATACCATACTACAATACTGAACAACTAAGCATAGCTCCACAACACAGCATGACCTAGCATTACATACTATATCAATACCGCCCATGGGATAGTAAAAAACATAAGATTGGTAAGTACTGCTAAGGACATATGGTACACCAACTGAGTACATACTGACCACACTCTACTACCATACAAAACAATCAAGGATTGCCAGGCATATCTCTAAAGAAACCATATGAGCTAACATCCCCCACTACCCATAGCGAGCGTAGGATAGCACAAAGGACCCGGTGGATAAGTAAACTAACTGAAGACCTGATGAGAATAGCTAATCCACACTATACCACCATATTAGACAATCCAACATACCAAACAACGCCACGTGACTCCTAGCATTAGGTAATAGCCATGTCAACCACGCGATGGTATAAAGCATTGGATGGGTTAGTTGTACTAAGGGTTAAGTGTAGACCAACATGGGTACCAGTCGTTATACTATGCTACCATACTAGACAACCAGACATACCCAAAACACCACATGACATAGTATAATCTGTCAATGTTCCCCACGCGTGGTGTCAACCACGAGCCTTAGGCGCGCGGTTAACACCACTTCACCACGAGTGGTGAACATTTGGTACACCAAGCTACTTTGGGTATATTTTATTTATACCATGATCGTCAGATTATTAAGAGTCGCTATTATTTTTTCTCGATTTTACTGAGCACCAGACGTATATATTATACGTGCGAATCTGTTTTTGTTTACACGAGCATCGGTAGGCGGTACTTCCGCTATCAATTTTATCACCGAAACGAAATGGAAAATGAAACGGGGCCTTTTTCATTTTAATAGCATAACATACCATTTCGAGTTATGGATGCGTTATTAACATGAGACAATGGATGTTTGTTAAGTTTTGGTGTCTTATGGGGTAAACTCATTTAAAAACGTAATAAATAATTGGCGCTTTCATTTCACTCTTCGCGAGGCGACGTGAGATAAATTTAGACAAGTTTGCATTCAGGTCGACGTCACCAAAAGTCAACTTGGATATAGTTCTACTATAGGTGTAAATTTTAACTACTGAAATCCCATTGCTGGCGTGTTCACCACGGTTGATGTGTAAAGCTAAAATGTATGTCATAGGCTTTTCATATAGGCCTATTGTAGAATAGGTAATCATGGTATAAACATTATTTGGACCAGTAGATTTGATGTCAAAGTAAACAGGAAAGGGTGCAGACACCCCATATTGTACTACCAGTATCCCGTACTACTCACAACAATCGTAAGATAGTACAAATCGCCAGGTGAATTGTTAACAAGAATGGTTAACAGTACACCAACAGGGGTAGATACCATATTTACCATCCATAATATTAACGTCTCTATGCGATCACGAGCGCAGCGTAGTATGACTTAAGGACGTATTTAGCAACGTTAACGTTTCGTGAAGAAAACTTTTTTTCGAGAAAACTCGACTTCTCCGTCAATCTTCTATTATATGCCCGCGTCATATGCCCTAATCCAGGTACAAGCTTAACTATACATAACTAGATTATACCTTATAATACAACAGTATACATAACGCACGCATGCCACATGAAAGACCCAGTTGCATGAAGCGAAAAAAACATTTCATGTCGGCTGCGGATAATAAACACGCAAAATTCCGGTAATGGGACAATGGGTGCATACTATACTACTACCTATGAATGGCGAACAAGTTAAAGCAAACAAATATCACATGTAACACCTCACTGTTACTTTTTTCCCTAGTACCACTGAGTACCAAACCCAAAACATGATATATTAATGCGAAGGGGTTTGCTTGGTGTTTCAGGGACAGCGGAACGATTTTCAAAGTGTGTGTGTGTGGGAAGGTGGGGGGGGGGGGGGGGGGAGGTGGATCGGGCGATGGATAGTCGCCTGTGTGAAAATTTTTTAATTCCAGGATCACAAAACCCCCATTTCCATTCATCTGAGCGGATATTTTGAGATTTTTCAGGAGATGTATTTGAAAGATTTCACACTTTGAGAGCCGTTAAAAACGACGGTAAAGCATACAGGTGAGGTCTATTTATCAGCTGTGGTCGTTACGACCAAAGCTGATAAATAGACCTCACCTGTATGCTTTACCAGACGTTAACAGCAATTCTACTGTCTGTGGTTTATCTTGTCTGGGGGGGGGGGGGGGGGGGGATTTCAGTTAGCCGATTTTTTAACAGACTGCATACATTTTAGCGTTTGCTGCCACTTACTGCAAAAAATGATCCGATATCCATTGGAACTGAACCAGTACGAGAGAAACATAGCTAGCGAAAATATGGGGGAGGCTCTGGATCCGCCCCTTGTTTCACCAGTCATTGGCTGTGTTAAAATATACACATACAAAAAAACATGGCCCGGCAAAAAAGTGGGGGGGGGGGGGGGGGCGGCTGTAGCCCCTGCGTTTCGTAAAATAAACAGCATTTGCAGAAAATAAGCAGACAGTCATCTGCAAAATGAGGTCCCCAGAGGGTGAATTTAGTGAAGCTATCCTGCATAGCAGGTAGCATCACTAAATTTACCCTCTGTGAACCTCAGTCTGAATGATGGTCTCAAAACTAAACGGCAAGAGGTACCCAGAGGATAAATTGGCCCACTGTATGGCATAGCGTCATCAAATTCACCCTCTGAGGACCTCATTCTGCAAATGTCAGACTGCTTATTTTCAGGCCTGTTTGCTGGATTCTTTCACTCAAAGTATACTACTGGTCACTTTCACATGTGCAGCGCTCTTACACCGCATATCACGATACTGTTCAATGCGAAAACTTTAAGAGGAGAAACATTTCATAATGGAGTGTCCTGCATATGTCGAATTAACTATATTATTTGACACCATGCAGAGATACCATTCGATCTTTGGTGAATTAAATATAGATGAACAAATGTATCTAATTATAACAAATAATTGTCCAGACATTATGTCGAAAGTTAGCAGCGTAATCCTATAGTTCTTTGATACCCGGCAGTTGCTGCTAAGTATTTTATAATCGTTTGTACATTGAAATTTACCTATCACGTATTTGAATTATAATTCATATATGGTAGTAGTAGTAGTAGTAGTAGTAGTAGTAGTAGTAGTAGTAGTAGTAGTAGTAGTAGAAGTAGTAGTTAGTAGTAGTAGTAGTAGTAGTAGTAGTAGTAGTAGTAGTAGTTAGTAGTAGTAGTAGTTAGTAGTAATATTAGTGGTTTACCGTGAGCAAGGTAGATCACGCGCCCTACTTTCATACATACACTAGGGCTGCACGATATTCAAAAACTGAATACCGGTATCGGTATTCAAAAAAATATCGCGGTTTTCCGGTATATCGAAAACTGTTCAGATATATGAACACAAGTACCACAATCGGCACTCCATGCATCATAGTCGGAACGAATTAGCATGCCTTGATGGTGCGGTTCGAAAAACGTTTACCCAACGCAGACGATATCAAAATTTATTATTTTCGAAACTAGTTTATGAGATTTTCCCCAAAGATTTCAACAAAATTATATCATGTGACCCCTCATTGGAACGAGCACAACGAGCTCGTTCCAATGAGGGGTCACATGATATAGCTTTGTTGAAATTTTTTAAAATTATTTTTTCATCTGCTGAATTTGTATATGACGAGGGCACAAGCAGGCGATTCCTTGGATAAAGGGATAATATTATTCATTCGGGGCTACAGTTAAAAAACTAAAGACATCTGGGTAAATAAATAATGACTATAAACCGATATTTTTGTAATTACACCGGTATTCAATCGATATTGGTTTGAATACCGGTATATATCGGTTTATCGATATACCGTGCAGCCCTAACAAACACACACGCACAGACCTCCACGATCTCTCTATCTCCATCTCTCTCACCACCCCTCTCTCTCTCTCTCTCTCTCTCTCTCTCTCTCTCTCTCTCTCTCTCTCTCTCTCTCTCATACACATACAGTTATACATACACGCATCATTTTCACTCACACCATCGTCCCCCCCCCCCCCACACACACACCTAACACGCACGTCCTTCTTGCACGCACTGTCATATTCACCCTCACACGTTAAACATGTGCATGTATGTATACACATACACAAATATATCAAACATGATATTCCGTGTATGTGCATACAAATACATATTTTCAGTGGTATATTGCGTGTTGTCTTTTCATATATGCATTTACAAGAAACCTGGCTGTTTATCTTGAACACTCGTTGATGAGAAATGAGATCGGGGGTGGGGGGTTGTTTTGAGAATATTCATGGTTTTTGTCCGGAATTGCATGAAAAAGTGTAATTCGTAAATCATCATAGAATTCACATTCTAATAGAAAATGGGTCTCGTTCTCTATTGCCGATTTCTTACAGAATAAGCAGATCCTATCCTCAATTTTTTCGTTTTTATATCGGCCCGTTTCTATTCTGATGGGAAGAATTCCAAATCTGAACTGGGAAAGTATGGAGCGGTTTTGGCGATTTAACCCTTTACCCAACGCAGACGATATCAAAATTTATAATTTTAAATATAATTTTCAAAAAATTTCAACAAAACCATATCATGTGAACCCTCGAGGGGTCACATGATATGGTTTTGTTGAAATTTTTTGAAAACTAATATTTTTTCAACTGCTGAATTTGCATATTACGCGGGCGGATGCGGGCGATTCGTTGGGTAAAGGGTTAAATTCAGTTTGATATAATTTTCAGTCTTATATTCTGTTTTAAATAACTTATATATCCGTAATTTCGGGGCACTGCTTACACACTCCAACCATTTTGCGACATTGATGTTTTCCAAACGAGTTTGAAAATCAGCAGTATCACAAATGGTTAGATTGGTGTAAACATCGGGTAGATCAACGTCATTTAGTATTCTACAGACATCAGTATTCCACTCACCAGACACAGTATTATGATCCCACAAAAATATTTTCTTTACCAGTCTCAGATCATCCATATTGATCATAAAATTCCACAGGCGTATAATACTGACCCATCTCCTTGTTCTTTGGGGAATTCATCCCCACATCTTTTATATGTATGTTCTTTTCCATGTGCATATGTTCATCGTTGTTATGCAATCTGACCGTATGGATGTTTCATTGCTATTAAATTATATCTTCTTATCACTGTGATTATAATATTCCAATATGATAACGCACGCGACGTCTAACAACAGCGTAATAGAGTCACACACCGTCACTCTTGCTTCACTTTCGAGGACCACTAGCACCGTGGTGTTGGGTAACAGGGGCAACTGTCCCGTTAGGGGCCGGGAGTTTGTGTGTTTTAAAAAAGTGTAGGTTGACCTGTCATTACGTGTTAGCTGGAAGTCCTGGGAAGGCTTTTGGTACGGGCCGCCGATGCTGGCGGACGCGGGAAGAGTTCGTAGTTGCATTACTGATCAGGTTCCATTCGTGTATAAAAAACACTTGTTCCAGTTTGGTGGTTTTCCACCAGTCTTCCCTGCATCGGGGTGAAAAAGCAGTACACCGGTACAACCCGGTGCTTCATTAAATAAAATTTTGCTGGTGGTGATTTTTATTACCCGGTAAATGCATGATGAACATCACTGCCCACGTGTGGATTACGACCAATCCACGGCGACCGCACTGTAATCTGTTTAACCTGGGGAGCGTGGTGGCTCAGTAGGTAGAGGTGCAAGCCGAGAGGTCCTCGGTTCGAATCCCACCTGCGGCAACCGCGTTGTGTCCTTATAGGCAAGACACTTCATCTCCATTGCCCGCGTGGGGGCGCGATGACGCCGTGTACTAAGGCGTACTGCACGTCGATGGTACGCATGTCTTCAACCAATCTAACCCTGCCTGTGTTGCAGTGCGGAGTTACGATGTAGGGGAGCTGGCAGCTGCTCGTCGTTGCTCGGTAGTTCTCTCCGGGTACTCCGGCTTCCTCCACCCGTAAAACTGTCACGGTCATGATTAGCCATTGTGCATAAATATGTGACCTTAAACATCAATAAAATAAAATAAATAAATCTGTTTAACTCTTTGAACACTGGTGGTATCTTCCATGTCAGTTCAATGGCAGCAATTGGAAGAGTCCATATTCATTATATGGGGAAGAACAATTAATATTTTCAACGTGCAGCCTTAGGGCTGCACGTTGAAAATATTAATTGGTCTCTCCACACATTCCCTTGGAAGCCATCCTACTTAATGAAATTATGACGTATCATGCCCCTAGGCCGTAAAATGGGTCTCTGGGGTTCAATGGGTTAATAATGTGTAAAATCTGTCTTTTAATAATCTGATAAAACAGTCATCAAATAATCTGTAAAACCAGTCTTCTAATAATCTGTAAGTGAAAGTTACTAATCTGTAAAAACCCATTCAATTTTTGTTTGGGGCAGAAGGAATTTGATGAAGTTATTTAAAGGGTACTTCAATGCAGACGAGATGAGATTTTCATGACCAAACTATGAAAAATATTTTGAAAGCTCAGGCATTAATAACCTCTCTGACATTGCTTACGGGCGTAGATAAGTCACTTTGTGACATCAAAATTATCGAATAAGTAAACAAACTATTATCATTTTTGAATTATTATCGAAGTGAAATATTTCCATATCGAATTTGTTTTATGAACGTTCGATAATAAATTCCGGCTTTTTTTTACATATGTTTACATTCTTCGAAGATTGGCTTCGATAAGTGTCGATGTACTAACAACCGCATTCTTGTTCCCGCACGAAATAACCCTTGTTTTGCACCTTCTTCATAACACAGAAGAATTATTTTTATTGAGTAGCTGTTTTGCAGTGTACGATTTTTTTTTATTGAGCGAGGCCTAAAACGTCTGATAGAAGTTAACTATGCAAAACATCGGCGCGTGCTTTACATTTTTATTTTATGGCTGATGATTTGCAGTCCCACCCCCCCCCACCCCACCCACCAGCAATGAATGACAAGAGGGATGTTCCCTCTCTCTAAACTTCTAAAAAAAATTTTAAAAATAGATGTCTAGAGTAGGGCTGCACGTTATATCGATAAACCGATACATACCGGTATTCCAACCAGTGTCGATTTTATACCGATGGAATTACAAAAATATCGGTTTATCGTCATTATTTATTTACCTACAATTTAATTTTCAAGATGTCTTGAGTTTTAACTGTAGTCCCGAATGAATAATATCCTTTTACCCAACGAATCAGCCACATCTGCCCGCGAAATATACAAATCCAGCAGTTGAAAAAGTATTAAAAAAACAAAATTCAACAAAACCATATCACGTGACCCCTCATTGGAACGCGCTCGTCGAGCTCGTTCCAATGAAGGCTCACAAGATATTGTTTTGTTGAATTTTGTGGAAATATTCGATAAACTAATATTAACCCTTTATCCAACACAGACGATATCAAAATTTATGATTTTAAATATCATTTTTTAAAAATTTTCAAAAAATTTCAACAAAACCATATCATGTGACCCCTCGTTGGAACGAGCTCGACGAGCTCGTTCCAACGAGGGGTCACATGATATGGTTTTGTTGAAATTTTTTGAAAAATAATATTTTTTCAACTGCTGAATTTTGCATATTACGTGGGCGGATGTGGACGATTCGTTGGGTAAAGGGTTAAAAATAGAAGAAAAAAATTGATATCATCTGAATTGGGTAAAAGGTTATTCGAACTGCATCATCAAGGCATGCTAATTCGTTTCACTCTGATGGCTCAAGTCCCGATTGTGGTACGTATGTTCAGATATCTGAACAGTCTTTCGATATAGGCCTACCGATACACCGCGCAACCTGGATATAATTTTCTGGGGGTGCCGGACAAAATGTCAGGTACAAACTGACTCCTGTCGGACATTTTTTTTAGCACCAGTTGCAAACAGTAACGTTCAGTGTATTCAAAGCAGTTTAATGAGAAATGCAGTATATCTAACAGCTGTATGTATATTGTATTTAAGATATACATGTAACAGTAGATAAACATTGTTTTTTTCATTTTTCAATGAGGTATCTACTATCTAAGCTGTGACAACAGTACTTCAATTGAAACCACTGCATTTGGGTTGCTTTTGACAATGGTGAATACGGAAATTCAAATCAAGGGGAAGCACTGCATATTCGATACGTTGCGGGAGTAATCCACTGGGAAAGTGTCCATCTTCAAATTCCTTGTTTTATGTTTTTGTTTTGCATTGAATTTTTGTAACGTGGTATACGGAATTCGTAAAGGATTGTCGTGTATTATGATGACGGAAAATAAACTGTTATGGATTTGTACTTTCAATGAACAAAAACAGAGGTGAGCGATAATTCACCCACCATTCCCACGCGTCACTGCCCACTTAACTATGAAAATTGGCATCGGGCAGAGAGACGGGCGCAAGCAATTGGCCGCCTGACAAACATATAACTGAGTCGGACTTTGTCCGTGTCCGACCTCTTATATCCAGACTTGATACCGTGATATTTTTTGAATACCGACATCGATATTCAGTTTTATTACTTTCCAAAGTGTGATTTACTGTGATTTCCGGGTTTGATTATAGGCTAAACGATAACTTCACAAGTGAATTATGCTATCAACAATTGTCTCATGTACCCGTGCGCGCAAACGAAGACGCTTTGCCATGGGTGTAATTGGGACTTCATTGTTTTTTTTGTTTTTTTTTAACCCTTTACCTAACATGCAAAGCAGACGACACTTGCAAAACAATTCTTGAATAACTAATTTTTTCATTTTTTGTCTCAAAAGCATAGGTTATGACCGCTCATTGGAACGAGCTCGATGAGACAAAAAATGGCAATTTTTGAGAATAGCACTGGCCGGTTTTGGCTGTTACGTTAGGTAAAGGGTTAAATAATATAATTATCGTTAATAATGAAAAGTAATAAACAGAGTAATCGCTTGACTGGACTGGTTACGTGAAATACTTCATTCGAGGCGAGGGACTATATTGTAAAACACTCGTGCGCATTCGCGCTCTCGTGTTTGTACAACGTCCCTCGCCTCTCATGAATTATTTCACGTAACAAGTCCAGTCAAGCGATTACTCTCTATAGAAGATCGTGCAGCCCCAGTCCAGAGGACGTAATCTCCTGAAATTGAACTGATTGCCAAAGGCAATATCATCAAACATACTGACCTTTGTTATGGTCGTGACAACCGTTACTTATTCCCAGGCAGTCCTAAAGACCAAGGACTTTGCTAACTAACATTTGCATCAGTGTTCTATCGGATATTTACATGACTGGATAAATATGTCATATTTTTATTTATAGTCGAAAACTGTCCTTTTGAACTGATCTCTCTATATATGTATCTTAATCATAAGTTTATCAAAAGTTGCATGAAAATAACATGGAAAAGTCTTAACCCTTTACCCAACGTAACGGCAAAAACCGGCCAGCGCTATTCACAAAAATCGCCAATTAATTTTCATTATTTTCTTCATTGTTTGTCTCATAAACATAGGTTATGACCCTTTTCTTTGGAACGAGCTCGTCGAGCTCGTTCCAAAGAGGGGTCATAACCTATGTTTTTGAGACAAAAAAAGTAGTTATTCAAGAATTTTATTTGCAAGTGTCGTCTGCTTTTCATGTTAGGTAAAGGATTAAAAAATGTCTAAAAGGAACTTGAAAATGGCTTGAATGGGTCCTTGAAATTCCTTCAAAGAACCTCACCCTTGACAAAATGGTTTGATGATGCGAAAAAGCAACGCCCGTGGCGATGCATCAACTCACGATATCAAGGAGTGGGGTGGGGGTGGGGGTGGAGTAGAACCCTGCGCAGCTTCGAGATTCAATTCGATTTCGAATCCTGAGTTGGCATTCGTTTAGATTCGAAATCGGCTGTCCGATTCGTTTTCCTTCGAATCTTTCCACTGTAATTTCGGTATCAATCATTTTAGTCGCATCACAAGATATAGATAGAAGGGGTGCGGTGGCTCAGTAGGTAGAGGTGCAGGCTGCAAGCCGAGAGGTCCTCGGTTCGAATCCCACCTGCGGCAACCGCGTTGTGTCCATGGGCAAGACACTTCACCCCCATTTCCCATGTGGGGGCACGGTGACGTCGTGTGCTAAGGCGTACTGCACGTCGATGGTGCACTTGTCTTCAACCAATGCTAACCCTGCTTGCGTGGAGTTAGTATGTTGGGGAGCTGACAGTTGCTCGCTGTTGCTCGGTGGTTCTCTCCGGGTACCCCGGCTTCCCCCACCCGTAAAACTGTCATGGTCATGATTAGCCATCGTGCAAAAATATGTGACCTTTAGCCCTAATAAATAAATAAATAAATAAATAAATAGAAAGATAGCTAAGATACAAATTGCACATAAATAATGTTAAAAATAAAGACTGAGTGTAATTACCACTATAATAACATAAAAAAGCATCTATACCCATGTTACCATCCATGATAATTTCAATTTCACTAGTCACAACCACTGCTGAAAGCAAATTCAAAGTTCCCAAGTATTATCGATGATGAGCTCATGGTTACTAGCGGCTAGCTCTGTGCAGAATTCTCGCACCCGTTTCTGTTTTTGAACAAAAACCCTTGCTACACTGTAAAAAATTACGGTAATTTTTACGGCAGCTAGTTTCCAGGCATATGACCGTAAGCGCTACAGCAAACCGTAAAAAAAAAAATCACTGTCATTTGCCGTATATTCCCGTATTTTTAGCTCAACTTTGACGAAGTCAAATTTGAGCTATTGTCATGGCCCGTCGTCCGTCGTCCGTCTGTCCGTCTGGCCGTCTGTCCGTCTGTCCGTCTGTCCGTCTGTCCGTACGTCAACAATTGGCTATGGCTCGGGCTAGAGGTCGTATTTATGAACCGATCTTTACGAAACTTTTTGTGTACCTTTGTTATGACCCTGGGACGGGAACGAGTGTTTTTAGGTGTGGTCCGAAATTCAAGATGGCTGCCAGTGGCCATTTTGTACCGATGATGCAAAAATCAGTTTTTTGTACAGAACTTCTGTATGAAAGTTCTGATTTGAATAAAGTTTTGTATAAATGTTTAGTACCATGGGATACATCACATATAATACGGGTTTTTTTCTCGTGCGTAAATTATGCAAATTAGACTGACTTTGATTTATTTAGTGTTACTTTCAGAGCTGTAAGTGCCAAGCTGCTATGGCTCGGGCTAGAGGCCGTATTTATGAACCGATCTTTACGAAACTTCTTGGGTACCTTTGTTATGACCGTGGGACGAGAACGAGTGTTTTTGAGTGCGGTCCGAAATTCGAGATGGCTGCCAGCCGCCATTTTGTACCGACGATGCAGAAATCTGTTTTTTGTACAGAACTTCCATATGAAAGCTCTGATTTGAATAATTTTTTGTATGAATGTTTAGTACCATGGGATACATCACATATAATACGGGTTTTTTTCTCGTACGTAAATTGTGCAAATTAGACTAATTTTGATGTTTTTTGGGGTTACTTTCAGCACTGTAAGTGCAAATGCCAATACGGCTCGGGCTAGAGGCCGTATTTATGAACCGATCTTTACGAAACTTCTTGGGTACCTTTGGTATCACCGTGGGACGAGAACGAGTGTTTTTGGGTCCGGTCCGAAATTCAAGATGGCCGATGGCAGCCATTTTGTACAAAATTAGGTGCAATCAGATTTTTGCACAGAACTTCCATATGAAAGCCCTGATTTGAATAATTATTTTGTGTGAATGTTTAGTACCATGGAATGCATCACATATAATACGGGTTTTTTTTCTCGTGCAGAAATTATGCAAATTAGATGAACTTTGATTTTTTCTGTGCGACTTACACACAGTAAGTACACATGTCAATACGGCTCAGACTAGAGTCTGTATTTATGAACTGATCTTCACGAAATGTCTTGGGTACCTTTGTTATCACCTTGGGACGAGAACGAGTGTTTCTGGGTGCGGTCTAAAATTCAAGATGGCTGCCAGTGGCCATTTTGTACCGAAATTAGGTCTAATCAGTTTTTTGTACACATCTTCTACACAGCTCAGACTAGAGGCCATATTTATGAACCAATCTTTACGAAACTTCTTGGGTACCTTTGTTATCACCGTGGGATGAGAGCGAGTGTTTTTGGGTGTGGTCCGAAATTCAAGATGGCCACCAGCAGCCATTTTGTACCAAAATTAGTGCAATCAGTCTTTTGTATAGAACTTCTGTATGAAAGTTCTGATTTGAATAAATTTTTGTATGAATGTTTAGTAACATGGAATACATCACATATTGTAAGAGGTTTTTTTTCGTGCCGAAATTATGCAAATTAGATGAACTTTGATTTATTCAGTGCTACTTACACAATGTAAGCACACATGTCAATACGGCTCAGGGTAGAGGCTGTATTTATGAACCGATCTTCACAAAACTTCTTGGGTACCTTTGTTATCTCCTTGGGATGAGAATGAGTGTTTCTGGGTACGGTCCAAAATTCAAGATGGCTGCCAGTGGCCATTTTGTACCGAAATTAGGTCCAATCAGTTTTTTGTCACAAGTTCTATACAGCTCATATTTATGAACTGATCTTCACAAAACTTCTTGAGTACTTTTGTTTTCACCTTGGGACAGGAACAAGTGTGTTTTGGGGTGCCTTTGTTATCACTGTGCTATGAGAACAAATATTTTGGGGTTCAGTCAGACCCACTCTGGGACTCAAAGATTTTTTCTAGTTCAGCATCTGACTGTCACCCACCTTTACAATACTTTACCTATACATTTGTTACAGGCAACGGTCAGTATTTATGTACAGACCGTTACAATACTTTATATGTACCTTTGTTATCAGGTCATTACCTAGATATTTGTCATTGCTGTGTCACATACTATACATGTACATGTCTTTGTCTTGACAAGTTGAGCTACAGTGTCATTGACACTTTCATTTTTCACGGGTTGCCGTTATTTGTACGGTCATATGCCTGAAAACTAGCTGCCGGTCATATGACCGTAAAAAAATGTCAACCATCATTTGCCTTATTTTCCCGTAAAAATTACCATCAAAATAATTACGGTCAAAATGACCGGCGGCAATGTTCCAGCCATATGGCTGGAACACTGCCACCGGTCATTTTAACCGTAATTCAATTCCAGCCATCATTAACCGCATTTTACCTTGAACCAATAAAAGCATATAGGTTTGCCGGCCTTAGTGGAGATCCGTGGCCACAAGCCGTAAGATCCATCGAATATCGGTGATGCAGTACAAACAGTCTGCTATTCTGCATGATTACCGAAACAATTATACGATAAAAAATTGACGTTATTTGATTTTCACGTCCAAGACTACAATGAATATGATTCACTTGGCCACAAACTTACAAACTGATAGTAATACGTTGTTGTTTGTCTTCAAAAGCATCGGGCATCCTTCTTGGAAATGGCGACTTCCAGAGTGGCATATGGCAAGACCGATCCCATAATTCACCATTTTTACCGCCGTGCGGCGTAATTGGATAGCGTGACGGGAGAAATACGTTTATTGGATCAAATTCGCGGGTTTTTCTACGGCAACACAGTTAAAATTAATTAACGGCCTCGAGAGCGTTGTATTTGACAGTCATCTGACAGTAGTTAACCGTAGAATTACGGTAATGTTTTACAGTGTGGGGAATATTCCAACTACATCATTAAGACATGTCTTCGACGGCATGCCTTCATGATCATTGTAATTGGAATATTTTATCGGTCGGGACTTCAAGACGCCTATATTCGATTCGAGGTTAGATTCGATTCGAACCGAAAATATGTGATTCGCAGGGTCCTAGGGTGGAGTCAAAGAGAGTGATTACGGATGTAATAAATGATACATGAAGTACAAGTCATTTTATAATTAATCGTGTAAATGAATAATCAAGAAGAAAAAATATCGCCAAATTTTCGAAAAATCCTTAGTGGGGGAGCAGTCTCCCGATTACATCTGTATCAACACCTTGTTGTTTTGTCATTCATAAATATTCAAATAACAGAGATGTGAGAAGCGCGGGAGTCGAGCAGGTGCAGCGCAGCACAGGGCTCCCTCCCAAGGGCCTTGTGCTTCTCGACGAAAAGATGTGTGCGTGTAATGGTGGGGCTGGTGGTCCTGACAAGCATACAATAAAGGAGGCGATTTTGATTGGGGGAAACTGGGAATGAGGATTTTATCGCCTAAATCACTAGACCATTGCACACCATCAAAATACGATGGATGGAATTGAACTTTTTAGATGAAGTTCTCTTGATTACTTGGTCCACTTTCCTTTCGGCAAATGCATGAAAAATGTGAAACGCGCTGGCTACAGTAGAATAAAAGTGCTGTGGTTGGCCTCAAACGAAGACTGCCACGGCTTGTGTTTGTATTTTGAAGGACACAGTCATGTTTTGGAGGAATTTGGAATGATGGTTTCTGCTCACCCACCCGGAATCGAACTTATGGCAACCCCGCCCGACAATTTAGGAGTTTAACGCCTAAACCACTAGGCCATTGCACACCGTCAAGAACGATGGCTGGAATATGTTTTTTTAGATGAAGTTCTCGTGATTACTTGGTTCAATTTCCTTTCGGCAGTTGCATGGAAGTGTGCAACGCGCTGGCTACAATATATCGAAAGTGCTGTGGTTGGCCTCAGACGAAGACAGGCGGGACCTGCGTGTGTTTTTGAAGGACACAATTATGTTTTGGAGAAATTTGAAATGTTGATTACTGATCCCCGACGGGAATCGAACTCACAGCAACCCCGTATGGGAATCGGGAGTTCAACATCTAAACTACGAGATCATTGCACACTGTCAAAAATTGATATCTGGTATCTAGCTTTTTAGATGAAGTTCTCGTGATTACTTGGTTCCTTGTCTTTCGTAGCTGCATGGAAGTGTGAAACGCTCCTTATAAAGTACAACGAAAGTGTTATGGTTGGCCTCCGATGAAGACTGGCATCGTCCTGTGTTTGTATTTTGAAGGATACAATCATGTTTTTGAGGAATTTGGAATGTTGTTTTCCGATCCTCCGCCGGAAATCGAACTCACAGCAACCTCGCCTGGCAATCAGGAGTTCAACACCTAAGCCATTGCAAGTCGTCAAAAACGATGGCTGGGATCTGACTTTTTAGATGACGTTCACATGATTACTTAGTTCACTTTCCTTTCGGCAGTTGCATGAAAGTGTGAAACTCGCTGACTACAGTATAACGGAAGTGTTGGGGTTGGCCCCAGACGAAGCCTGGAAGGGCCTGCGTGTGTATTTTGAAGGACATAATCATGTTTTGGAGGAATTTGGAATATTAGTTCCCACCTGGAATATAACTCACGGCAATCCCACCTTTCAAACGGGAGTGCAACACCTGATTCACCCATGCACGAGCCTCGTGCATGGGTGAATCAGGTGTTGCACTCCCGTTTGAAAGGTGGGATTGCCGTGAGTTAGATTCCAGGTGGGAACTAATATTCCAAATTCGTCCAAAACATGGAGAGCACATTAGTATAAAGTTTTAAAAAATACACATTTAAAGGCCATCGTCATGTTGTACGGGTCGAGTACGCAGAGAGAACCACCTAACCGTGGCGAGTAAGTGTCGGATCTCAAACCTACTGTCTCTGTACAAACAGGTTTATCATTGGTTAACCCTTTAACCAACGAATCGGTCGCATCCGCCCGTGCAATATGCAAATTCAGCAGTTGAAAAATTATTATTTTTCAAAAAATTTCAACCAAACCATATCATGTGACCCCTCGTTGGAACGAGCTCGTTCCAACGAGGGGTCACATTATATGGTTTTGTTGAAATTTTTTGAAAAATTTTAAAAAATGTTATTTAAAATAATAAATTTTGATATCGTCTGAGTTGGGTAAAGGGTTAAAGGCAAGTGTACCGTCGACGTGCTGTACACCTTTGTACATAACGCCACCATGCTGCCACTTAGGCGATTAGGAATAAAGGGCTTCCCCAAAAACACATTGCAAATGACGCGGGTCAATATAGAACCGTCGACCTTTCGATCTGAAGCCCAATGGGCCAGCGGACTCCCGGTATAATAAATTACATAAAAAACAAACCTCAATATACTGACGTGACAGACGTTACATATTCCCAGTTCCTTATTCTATACTTTCGTTGTCAACCGATTCTATCGGTTGATAACGAATGCCGAATAAGGAACTGGGAATAGGTAACGGTTGTCACACCCCCTCAATATGATGTTTCTTGTACGTGTATGTGCATTCTATGTGTAATGCGACGGAAACACTCGCGGGGTGGAGTTACCACCCATGCGAAAACTCATGCTGTGTGAAAAAGTGTGTACCTCAGTTTCAGTCTGTAGACCTCGAAGGTTGAACCAGGGTGTCTGTTAGTTGCAACATTGCGTGCGTTTCTGATGACTTCTCATAGAATACTTCAAACGAAACAAAAGAAAAAAATTTTCAGTCATGCAAAAAAAATATTTCGACGGGAATATTTGATCTTTCTCTCTCTCTCTCTCTCTCTCCTCTCTCTCTCTCTCTCTCTCTCTCTCTCTGTCTGCCTGTGTCTGTAATTAGTTTCCCTTTCCTACCGCTAATCAATGGATCGAGCTGACACTAGTAGGGTGATTATTTTAGTGTTGTTTACCCGACGTTCCAAGCATTCCGTGCATTCTGAACGTGCGTTTGAATACACATTCTTCATCATTTGAGAGAATGCATATTTCTTGAGGACAAATATATATAACAACAGATCCCAATACTTCTGAAATAACACAGCGTGGTTGTAGTACCAAAATAATAACTGGAAAGATATAGGCGTACGAGGTGAAGTGCGTTTGGATCGGTAGTCACAATGGTTTTCAAAAACAATGAGCCATCAAGGCAAAACACTGATCACCGAAATAGGGCCCAGTAAATCACTCATTTTCGACTCTAATCGAATCGAGTCTATTATTGGAAATAGAATCGAACCTTGAATCGAATCAGGGGCGTCCTGGAGATGATCGATTTTGGTGAGGTGAGGTGGGGTGGGAGGCTGTAAACATTACTTCTTCCGACTGTGATGGCGCAAGTCCTCACTGCAGAAATAAAACAAATATTCCAACTACATCATCAAGGCATGCCTTGCTGATGTAGTTGGAATATTACCCAGTGAGGATTACCGTTCAAAACAGGAGCGGTTGAGAGAATTACGCTATAACATAATGTAACAGGAGGAGAGATAAGTGAGGGAGCCGGGATTCGAACCGTCGACCTCCAGCACACAAAGCGACCGATTTACCACGAGACTAAGAGATCCGGACCAACTAGGCTGGTTGGTAAATGGCCTTTGTACCTCGACCGCTACAATAACATGACATTTATTAGCATAAAACGTCCTATACAGGACAGTATGCGATAATCTACAAGTAACATGAACAAAAGTCGTACTCCGAACATTACAATTAAATCCACCAATTTTCCATGATCAAAGTACTATATATGTTTTTTATTAATTTGACACTCAAAAGATCGTGTAGATGTGAACTAGAATTTCCAATACACATCACTAAACATATCATAATCGTCTGGCGAAAAAAATCCCGGATCACGCTGCAGATTTTATGGCATAAACTGGGGGTTCTATTTTCAAATATTAATTTAAATTTCTCAAATTTAATAAGATCACTAAAACCGTCGATCTCACTGTTGATCAGAACAAATAGTTCTAATCGAAGCTCTGAATAATGTGAACATTCCATAAGAAAATGGTATTCGTTTTCTATTTTCCCAGAGTTAGCTTCACAGTGAGTACACATCCTGTCGATAACAGGCTTCGGCAGTTGATAATGTCGCCCTTTCTCAATAGCTAACTTATGATTGCTGATACGAAGCTTAGTGAAAATTTCCCGGTCTTCCGCCGAGTTCGTTTCCACTAAGTATGTTTCCATTGAATAGTCATTTTTAAACAACCTGTAAGTTCTCAGTTTATTATACCCATTCTTTTTGCAGTCCTCAAACATTGACTTATTGAACGTGTTTACATGCTGCAAGCGCAAATTATACTTGAGCTTACCTATAGCATTAGTGTTAGTGATAAATGGATGTTGAGGGACAACGAGACCGTACCTTTCCAGTAATTTGAAAGGGGATTCCGGTGTAACAGGAATGGAAGTCCTTTTACATTCCTTTTACACCGGTTTGCTCTTACGATTTCTTGGTTCAGCTACCACATTCCACATCAGGTCATTATGATTCTCAGATATTTTGATTGCGAAAGAATCCATACTACTTACCGCCTCGATATATTGCGGATATCCACCAAGCACAGCACGGGGCTAGCCGCTAGCAACAGCTCATCGTCGACATTGTTTGGAAAATTTAACCCTTTACCTAACATGAAAAGCAGACGACACTTGCAAAAATAATTCTTGAATAACTAATTTTTTCATTTTTTGTCTCAAAAACATAGGTTATGACCCCTCGTTGCAACGAGGTCGACGAGCTCGTTCCAACGAGGGGTCATAACCTATGGTTTTGAGACAAAAAATGAAAAAAATAATGAAAATTAATAGGCGATTTTTGAGAACAGCGCTGGCCGGTTTTGGCCGTTACGTTAGGTAAAGGGTTAAAATTTACTTTTAACAGTAGTAGTAGTAGAATAATTTTTTTAAGTGTCACGTTTCGATACACATGGAATATATTACACATAGAATGTTAACAGAATATTTGTATGAAACCCAACCTCTGAAGGCTGATGAGACACATTTTGATCATTGATTGGTCGTTATACATTAAGCATCACCCCATCCCCGCCCACCCCTAGAAAAGAATTGTATATACACCCGTGCAGACATTTCCACGTACTTCTGCATATACCCACGTACATATACAACCAAATATTTGAATCAATTTTACAAGTGCGAAAAGCTGAAAAGTATTTACAGATATACAAAGAGCAAAAAAATATACATAAAGCCTTTGAGAGGTCGATAAAGCAACATGTGCATACCGAAGTCAAATCCTCTCATTTTGGGGATTCAAGATTTCCTTCGACATGCAAATGTTCCTTCGTCGGCCTTTCAAAAAAAAAAAATTAAATTAAAATCGATCGCCAAGCCTGGTATTTATGTTTAAAGTTCAATTAGGTAATCGGCATATATTTAAAGTTTGCGTTGTTTACGTTATTCGCCTCAATTGTAATCACGATAGGATCCGGTCCGATACCTCCCTCACATATGTTCATCGTATTATTTCTATAAGTTACTGGTTTCCAGAGAGGTAAATGCGGGAGGGGGAGTAATAATAATAATATGTTGACCATTCCCCCATCCACCCCACCCCACCACCATTTAATATAGGACGTTCTCAAATTTACAAAAGGTGGTTATGACGAGTTAGACTGGAATTAAAATGGGTGGTGTAGATGCAGAACCTATTTATGTTAAAAAAATGAAATTACACTCAGTCGTTATTTGCAGCATTTTCTGTGTACAATTTCCATCTCAACTTTATGTTTTGTGAGATGACGTAGATGACTGATACCAGGCTATATTCCTGTGAAAAGATTTGAAAGACGACGAATCAGGTAGCCGATTTCGCATGTAACCGAATAGCGGTATATGATTCGACATCGAAACTCGAAGCTTCGCAGGGCCTTCTGCGATAACCTGTCAAAAACACAAAACAACATTGACTCTACTATTTTCAGGCAACTGTCCGTGCAGGTCATTCTACGTTATCTAATATCTAAAGCTGAAATGCTAAAGATTTTGGCCTGTAGATTTTTGTCTTCAGACTTTTGTCTATAGATTTTTGTCTAAACGTCTAAAATATGAAGGCTGTTAACACTATGGATAAACATCTACAGATTTAATCATTCTATTTTTGAAAACTGCAGACTGATCACATGATCATCACACGAGTCCCAGCCACGCGAGTCAGCAGCCGTTATCACCATCGACAATCGTAAAAAGCGTAGTCAAAAGAAGTACAAATGAAACACGTTTCATTTTATCGAAAAAAATTGTATCAGACAAAAGTCAATAGACATCCACCCGTCTTGGATGTTCTCGATATGGGTTTTTGACTAACGACCCCAACTTTATCGATTACCTGAAAAAAACCGTACGACAAAAATCTATAGTGTGAACGTAGCTTGAGCTACGTTCACACTATAGATTTCTGTCGTACGTTTGCTTTATCCAACGTTGGGTGCGAACATTTGAAATTCAAATCGAAATTCGATCCGAAAGTCGATATTCGATTCGATTCGAAATCGAATATTTTCGAATTCTCCGGCCATAACTGAGAAGATATCTAACTGATTGTTTTAGGCACAGCTGTGCCCTTCCGGAGTTTCCTTCTCAGGTGAAATGTATTTGGCAAACACAACGAAAGCCCCATTAGCTAAAATTGTGGAATGTTGATCGCCGTTGGTTTAAATAATTGGTCAGTGTAATGAGTGTTTGGAGGTTCTGCTTTGGCGATAACGCATCAACTGTAACTCCGTTCGAGAGTGGTAGACATTTTGTGTTTTGGGTTTGTTTTTTTTTAATTTGAATTTGAGCGGATGGGGTCCGTTCTGCATTGTTGGCGCTGTACCTGGCGCAGCGGCCGAAGCCGTCAGGCGGTTAACCAAAATGGGCATGCTGCAGCACAGAATATATTGGAAATTTCTCCATAAAATCAAACAAATATAGATTTCATTAGAACCGGCTAAATGAGCCGGTGTAACAGGAATGGAAGTCCGTAGGAAAATTAGTCCCTCTGGACTATTATTCCGCGGAATTATTGTTCTAGGTCTAACATTTCTAGGAATAGTAGTCCGCCGGACTACTATTCCTAGAAATGTTAGACCTAGGACTATAATTCCGCGGAATAATAGTCCAGAGGGACTAACGTTCATGCGGACTTCCATTCCTTTTACACCGGTTCTGATGATATCCATAATTGTATGGTTTGTTGTATAATGGGAGGTACTATTTCTAAAGAAAATTTATTTTTGAAGACATATCCATTAACGTTATTCAATTCGAAATTCGATTCGGGTTCGGTTCGATGTTCGATTCGGTTTCAGGTGTTAAGTTCGATGTTCGATTCGATCAAAAATAACTATTTGCAGGACCCTAATCCAACGTTCACACTATAGATTTTGTACGTTTTTAAAGTAATCGATAAAGTTAAGATTGTTAGGCAAAAATCCACAGTGAGAACATCCAAGACGGTTGGTTTTCTATCGAGTTTTGTCTGATGCATCTCTACGATTGTCAAAGGAATAAAGGCTGCTAATTGGTTCTCGTGTGATGATCATGTGATCAGTCTACAATTTTCAAAAACTTACTGACTAGTCTGTAGATTTCTATCTATAGTGTGAACAGCCTTCATATTTTAGATGTTTAGACACAAATCTATAGACAAAAGTCCAAAGATAAAAATCTATAGTGTGAACTTTGCTTTAGTCCAAACGTGAAACATATGGCCGGAATTTTTTTTTCAGTGCGGTACGTCTATTGAACAAATCACGCCTAAAATATATTTTACAGTCTTAGGGTTCACATTGTAATTAATATTTTGTTTGCAATCAGATCAGAGCTTATAAACACAGCCGTGTCCTTCATGCACATGTATACATACATGCGACGTTCACGTGTACTCGGTGATATTTTTACACCCTCACTGATTCCACTGAGCGGTTAAAAACGAAACCCACGCTCAATTTACAATTAACCAATAGTCGGTTGCAGTTTGGTGAATACTGTTATGATGAAAAGCGGGAGAACTCCCAAGCCCCCCCCCCCCCTCCCCTACACACACAACGAGAATGAACACCCATCTCGAACTTCTCCTGTCTCTTTCGTTCCGTTCTTTCCAACAGCCTTGGGATAATGTATTGCACCAAAGCCTTCAGTAAAAAATATGGCCACTTGTCCCGATACAATAAGGCAGGATGCAGCAAAGGTGGAGAACGGTAAACTGGAAACAACGACCGAAGTTGAAGTTTTTCCAGTTGATGACTAGATTTTCAAAGAAAAATATCACCTTCGGCGTTGATTACTTTCTTGCTTGACATTATTTTGTGTCAAATCATTTCATTCACGCCATAACGTCAGTCAAATGTGTAACGACCATTCAGATGCGGTCTTACATGACGTTTTAACACGTAGACCGGATTCCACGCGTGGTGTATCCAACACATTTCTCATTGCCTATATTGTATCGAGTAGCGTTGAATACACACAACAATCGTACTATAATGCTTGAACAGTACCTGGCCTCTTTCTGTTTGGGACCCGGGAAGAGGTCAGCCCTGTTACGGAAAATAATACTCCCTAAATTGAGTAATATGCAGATACCCCTGAAATATTCTCGTATGTTTCATTGGGTCGATTTTCGAGAGTCAGAACGACGCTGACTGAACGGTCTGATACGATTGTCAAACATTCCATATTGACACGTGTGTACGATGTACTAGAGAAGTAAACACAGAGTACAAAGCAATAAATCTAGACGTGTGTCACCTAGAGTTATAAAGAAGACATCGCGCCGTTGTATTTATCGACACAACTTGTATCAATTAAAACTCCATTACTATGTCAGCTATTTATCATAAAAATAAACTATTTATCGAGCTGTCCAATTAGCATATCTATTTAAAATGTTGAAAGCAAAAAACGATAAAATATAATGATTGTTTGGCTCATTTAATCAACATTATTAATATGCATACAGAGAAACTATGTTGGAAGAGTGGGCGCAAGACGTATTTTATTTTTTACCATTTGTGAATTTAAATTATTTGAACACTTAGTACAGTGAGTGACCCGTTAACTCGTTCAACAATGACGATGGCGATGATGATGATATGTCGATGATGATAATAACAGAGGCGTTGTTCTGTGTGCGAGTGTGGTGGGGGGGGGGGGGGGTGGGGAGGTACCCACGTCATAACAGCGTGTTTTGTTCGTGACCACGAGCGTAAATTCTTGGGGTTAGGGGACACAAAAATCTCCCGATCATGTGTTTTGTTGGATACAGAGAAAATATATTGGAAGGGTGGGCACAAGACGTATTTTATTTTTTACCGTTTGTGGTTTTAAATTGTCCGAACACTTAGTACAGTGAGTGACCCGTTAGCAATACATACCTAACTTAATATATCTGTAGAAATGCTCAACCAGGGAGTGAGTAACTAACAACAAATGATACCTAACAGGGGTGAAATTTTTTTATGTTTAAAATACAGTATTTATCAATGGAAAGTATATTTGTAGCGTATAAGTCCTTGATAAAAGCAGTTAGGTATATTCCAAATAGTTGGGTGATATGACCGAGCCGCTGGGCACCAACGTTCTACCCCTACCCCAAGAAAAATGTTGGTTACGGCCCTGGTCGTGTCTAATGAACTGTTAGGCCTACACCGTCGTGATCATAAAATCGGGCACAAAATGTCAACCGGATCGCGTATGGTATTCGGTCGAAGTTTATTGTTCGATTTTGTGACAACAACGCTGCAATGTACGTGTGCATTGTACTTGGACAAAAAGGAGAATTCGTCCATTTGGGCTTAAAAAAGTTAAAAAATCTGTTCCTCAGCCCACCCCCACCCCCACCCCCTCTTCTCGCATGGTCCATTTGGCTGCCATATGCTCTCTTTTTATAACCAATGCAAATTTTAAAAAATACTTAAATGGTTTATGTCTGACATTTTACCCAAGTTAATAAAATAGATGAATTTGTCCCTTGAGTGCAACAAGGCTAAAAAATACTTAAATGGTTTATGTCTGACATTTTACCCAAGTTAATAAAATAGATGAATTTGTCCCTTGAGTGCAACAAGGCTTTGCAATGCTTTAGCATTGCAAAGCCTTCTTACACTAAAGGGACGAAATACACCGCAACCCAAGTCCCATGCTATTCTGTAGATTATGAGGCCTAAAACAGAAAACAAACCAAGAACATGAACTTTTGATGGCAAAGAAATAATAACAAAAATAAAATAAAAAAAACTGCCCGCCCAAATGCAATTTTACAAATAAATGGACCGAGAAACAGATCTGTTTTGTGGGGTCTTAATGATGTTTATTATAAATATATACAGAGCAGCTGTACGGGGGGATATTTCAGTGACAGAGACCTGCAATATATTTCATTCCTAAGCATACGCTCCGACATTCATACAGTAGCTTTAAGTTGTATAAATCATGTGCTGATGCAAATGCCCATTGCTCGAGAAAGCCTGTGTTATACTGGTCCACGAAAATGTATTTTCAAAGGTGTGGGATGATTAACAACATAGGCCTACCCAAATAACCTGTTCGAAGCGCCGTGAAGTGCTATCGTGCGCCTCAGATTCAACGACCTGAGTGAAGGCCAAGAAGCACCCTCAACTTACTGCACGAGTTGGGAAGTTACATCAATGCTTCTTGTCTCATTCAGCACAAAATGGATATAATTAAAGGATGGAAAATCCACCTCACAGTGTTTTAGACTTCTTAAAAAATCATAACACATTCCAGTTGTTGATGGTCGAACCGTGTACGAAAAACATTTTCTGAATTTGTAAACTCTCCTGCGAATTCTCTGAAAAAGGCATTTAACCTTACAATACCGAGAAGCCCTTTTTCCGGCCCCGCAACATGATACGTCACAAGTTCATTAAAAAGGGTGGTTGCTAAGTGAACATAACATTTATTAGCATAAAACATCCTCTACAGGACTGTATGCGAGAATCTACATGTAACATGAACAGAAGTAGTACTCAAAACATTACTATTTCATCCACCAATTTTGCATGATCAAAGTACAATATTTTTATTAAGTTGATACGCGAAAGAACGTGGAGATGTGAACCAGAATTTCCCATACACATCACTAAACATATCATAATCGTCTGGCGAAAAAATCCCGGATCACGCTACAGAATTTTTGGCATAAACTGGGGGTTCTATTTTCAAATATTAATTTGACTTTCTCAAATTTTCTCAGATCGCTAAAACCGTCCGATCTCACTGTTGATCAGAACAAAATAATGAATAATGTGTACATTCCATAAGAAAATGGTATTCATTTTCTATTTTCCCAGAGTTAGCTTCACAGTGAGTACATATCCTGTCGATAACAGGCTTCGGCGGTTGATAATGTCGCCCTTTCTCAATAGCTCACTTCTGATTGCTGATACGAAACTTAGTGAAAATTTCCCGGTCTTCCGCCGAGTTCGTTTCCACTAAGTACATTTCCATTGAATAGTTATTTTTAAACAATCTGTAAGTTCTCAGTTTATTATCTCCATTCTTTTTGCAGTTCTCAAACACTGACAACGAGCCTTTAGGCGAGTTGTGAATCGAATTCATCAAACGAGTTTAAAAAAATCTTATATCCAAACATCACGAGTTAAAGATTCTGTATATCACATGAATTTTCGAAAGTTTTTTACACTTTTTATTTAATTCATTGTCGCTAAATTCTCCCAAAACAACCGACAATCAGTTCGTTGGCTCAGACGCTTCACACCATGACGTCATGAATGCGCTTTACTTGCGCCTGTTGTCGTAATTGACGTCATGTGAACGTCATGTCAAGAATACAATGCTGCTGCTATGGGACCACGCGCCGATTAGACACCAGTTGATAATCAGGAAATAAGACATGGGTTGTTACGTCGAAATTAACGACGTTTCGTGTGATATATGGAGTCTTTCAAATGCCGTCATTCAACTGACCGGGATTCAAAGGGTTAAAATAAAATCAGTATTAATATAAATACGTTTTCAGATAGTTATGTGTGGGCATGTGCCCCTACTGAACTCCTGTCGCGTGTCTGGGCGCTACTGATATTATAATTATTCACCAAATAAGAATAACAAGACATAATCGCGTCATTGAGTTTAAGTGAGATTAACAACTAACGGAGACACACGGATCTTCACACGTGGACGAATTAACTGTACAAAACATATTTTTGTCGCTTCAAAGACACCCATCACAATATGTCTGCACTCAGCCGGCGGCGAGACATTTAATGAAAATATTTTTTCATATTGTCCAAATCTTAACTTTATTATCATCAAAATCATAAGACGGAATGTTATTATCGTTGGAGTGTGTTTTTTTTTGTCTGTAATATATAATATGATTTCATCAATAACAAGCAACAGGTCTCCGTCGTCTTCAGACCATATATTCTGTCATCTCAAAATTATTTCACGATTAGTATATGCCCGTAAGCGATCCAGTACCACAATCAGGAAACTTTTTTAAATAAACACGAACGCGCTTTGTTGATATCTGATATAAAAACGTAGGTATTGCGAACTAATGAAATGGGCCGCATGAACCCAATTAACCCTTTACTCAACGTAACGGACAAAACCGCCAATTAATTTTCATTATTTTTTCATTTTTTGTCTCAAAAACATAGGTTGTGACCCCTCTTTGGAGCGAGCTCGTCGAGCTCGTTCCAATGAGGGGTCATAACCTTTGTTTTTGAGACAAAAAATGAAAAAAAATTGTTATTCAAGAATTTTGTTTACAATTTTCGTCTGCTTTTCATGTTAGGTAACGGATTAACACATGGAATCCTCGAGTGCGTCTACAACTTAGCAAACTTTGTAGGCAGAGTCCACGCGAGCCAGAAATTATCTGGTGCCAAATTTCGACTAGCCAGGATATTTTTATGCCACAAACAAAGACAATGGGCGTGAATTAACCGTTTACCTTTACAAAATAGCAGACGACACTATATATAAATATACTACACAAAAAGGTTTTGAACCACCCCGTAAATTTCGATGTAAGTGGCCAAAAAAAAAATAATAATAATAAAACAATAATGAAAAGCAATATACCACATGAAAGCCTATTCATTTATTGTCAAACGAATGGTCGTCTCAGAGAATTAAACGAAGGTTGTCCGTGGTATCACCCGTATCCAAAAACCCACACCTCTGACTTACTTGTAAAAACACTAGACACCTCTGCAGCGTATTTTGAATGAAAGAACGAACTCGATCCTGGCCAGTTTGAACCCAGTTTCCAAGATCCCATTCCTGGACAAGAATGTTACATTGGAATTCTAGCCACCCTTCTTGCGCACATACCAGCGCACATACCAGTTTGATATTGCCCGAGGACACGGCGTTTTTCGTGAACATATGTTATTTTCCCCAGACTGTGTACAGACGTGTTTAAAGAGTCTAAAAATAGCAAAACAAAAAAGCAAATGTTTTTGGACCAAAGCAGATTTTTTTGTGCCATTGGTTAAAATGGGCCATTTCCGTTCGCCCTGCATCTATTGTTTCCAGTTCAGGTGTGAGAAGTGTGATAATCCTCAACATCAAAGACTGGCCGACTACAGTTTTGTTCTAATTAGTAAGCAGTTTAAACGAGAGTGGATTCAGTTCATTTTTCACCCATTGGCGCTTTTTCCAGTTCCCAACTATACAATTGACCCTTTCCCTCATGTCATTTCTCATCCACTTATCCTTCATATTTTCATCCCATCTTTCCATTAGTTTTCCAAGGATTCTTGTTATATTGAGCAAATATTTGGGGCATTCTGGAATGAAATGTTCCAGGGTCTTCGGTACCACTAAGTGGAAGTAGGCAAATGTAATGTGGGTGTGTGTGAAAAGAGAATGGGATGAAGGTGGAAAAGAAGAGAATGGGATGAAGGAGGAAAAGTGAAACTAATTTGCCTCCTCTTCTCGGGTGTAGAATGATGCCTTCATGATTGCGATTGTTTCTTTTTTCAGGAAGTCAGTTAGTTTGAAGATGTTTGGGTGTGAACCTGGGAGAACTTGTTGCGGTTTCCTGTGCCACCCTTCAACTTGGTGGTTCCCATCAAGACAAACCCCAACAAAACGAATGTCGAAAATTGTCATCCCAACAAGACGAATCCCAACAAAAAGAATATAACCCATTTTTTACGTTTTCCTTCGCAAATTGCAAACACGGCTTACTTTTGGATGAAGAGATTTCAATTAACTGGTTGAGTGCTGGAAGCTCATTTTGGGGCTTTATCCTGAAGTGTGGGCAAGCCAGAAAATAAGCAGACTGTCAACTGTATAATGAGGTTCCCAGAGGGTGAATTTAGTGATGCTACCCTGCACAGCAGGGTAGCATCACTAAATTTACCCTCTGTGAACCTCAATCTGAATCAGGGTCTCAAAACTAAACAAAAAGAGATACCCAGAGAATAAACTGACCAACTGTATGGGATAGCTTCATCAAATTCACCCTCTGGGGACCTCATTCTGCAAATGTCAGACTGCTTATTTTCAGGCCTGAGTGTGGGTACCAGAGCTAAAAAGCTTCATATTCTGTGGATGTACTTCAATTAATTTTTGATGTGCTTTTATTAAGTGGATTTGCCCTTTTACGATTAATGGGAGAGTGCCAAGAGGCTCTCTTCCATTAATGGTAACACGGCAATAATATATGAACAAAATTTTTACAACCAAAAAAATCTTAGCACGCTACCAGTTAACAGAGGCGCTACGTTCTGTTACAAGACGCTATTTACTACAGTTTTTTCATCTTTTTTATCAACAAAACTCCCAAACACATGCATAAAATAAAACCCTAAAATCCTTCAAATAGCATACATTGTAATGTACACGTTCTTTTTAAGGTGTCTTCCCACTAGACCAATTCCCTTTAGACCAATTCCCTTTTGGCCAATTCCCCTTAGACCAACTACATACTGTTATTGATTAAGGGCTGATTAAGGATAATTAAGAAAACATTTATTTACTGATAAGCACTTTATTTGATAAAAAAAATATTTAAACGCATAACATACAAAAAATATAGGTTTATAATATTTCAGTTTATAAAATATCAACAAGTGAGAAAATAAGCAAACTATCATCTGAAAAATGAGGTCCCCAGAGGGTGAATTTGGTGATGCTACCCTGCACAGCAGGGTAGCATCACTACATTTACCCTCTGTGAACCTCAAACTGAGTTAAGGTTTCAAACATAAACAGAAGGAGGTACCCAGAGAATAAACTGACCCACTGTATGGGATAGCAACAGCAAATTCCCCCTCTGGGGACCCCATTCTGCAAATGACAGACTGCTTATTTTCAGACGTGAATATCAATAACATTAAATACATTTATAAATATTTATAAATATATCAAATTATTGATATATAATTATTTTAAAAGCAGAAGGCATGAGTTGGTCTAAAGGGAATTGGTCTAGTTGGAATGAACCCTTTTTAAAGTAAATTTCCCCCATATTTGATGAGAACATTTTTTTTGTCTTGCTGGGATTCGTCTTATTGGGATCGTCTTGTTGGGATATTTTGCCAATTCGTCTTGTTGGGATTCCTCTTGTTCGGATGACACCTTCAACTTGATTTGTTGTCCTCGGCCCAATTGTTTGGTGGTGATCCCATAGGCTAAATTATTAATTTACAGATTGCCTTCCATATTCTTGCAGTTATGCACAATTCCTAGTCATCTTCCAGTACGAGATTCTCGGGGGTGGGGGTCACCTGACCCCAGTACCGTAATGCCAGTGCGCACACTCAAACAAAATAAGATTATTGGCCTTCGCTCCGGACTCTCGTGGATTCAGAAGCAAATAAAGTTATTCAGGTTGCAAGGGATTTCAGATCCCACATCGTCTCTGTGCGCCTTTGGCGCGCTGAAACTTTGCATTCATTCATTGTTTGCTGCCAGCCCTCGACCTGAAGTTACATAACATTTTCGCAATTAAAGTTCAAGTGATCATTTATCTTTTTGCACAACACTGAAAGCAAAGATAAAAGACAAAGATAAAAGACAAAAAACTTATCAACCCTCTCTCGTGATTTACGTCATGCTCAAAATCGCCGTGTCCCTTTCTATCGAACCAAAAATTATCAACTATCATTTATTCCATCAACAACCAAACTATGGAATGATATCCCTGTCAACATCAGAGAAAATAGCCTCATTACAGATTTAAAAAACTACCTAAACCAGAACGTCCGCCGAGCACCACCATTCTTTGATAATTCGAGAATCCCGTATATCACTGCAGACTACGATTACGGTGCAGTTATCTTAATGAGCACCTCTTTGTGAACCGCCTGACCACCTCGCCAAACTGCATATACGATGAACGTGAGACAACTGAACATTCTCTTCTAAAATGTCCAAACTATAATCGAATAAAAAGTGATACACTGTGCTTACATCCTTTCATGTTTGACTGTAATGCCTTGCTGTACGGATGTGAGTTTTGAAGCAGTGCATCAGTTTATTCTTAAATCTGAGCGCTTCATGTAATGTTTGAATAACCATAAAAGGTCGGAGGATGGACAGCTTCCGTAAATATGGACACTTAACATCGTTACTCCTCGAGATCGAGTTACCGAAAAATCAGTATCGATCGAAATGATGGTGCCTCACTGTGTTTTTTGACCCAGATTCTTCTTCCCCCATTGTCACTCCTACCATGGTGTTAACACGGGTTGCATCGATCCCAAAAAGTCACGAGAGCAGAGGACGCCACGTTACAGTATTTTCAAGTAACTGTCTTCACTATACTTATATTACACGACTCGGTGCGTGGAGGGTGTGTTGTGGATGGATCGCCCGTGGAGTGGAAATTCCGCCGAAGCAATAGTTGCAAATCTGTTGTAAAGCACGGTAAGAGCAGGCAAGGATGCGACCGATGGACTTCTGGGTTGAACCAGGAGTCCCGTTGGCCGGAGTATTGCTTATGCTGCATGTCGTAATGTACAGAACTTGAAGTGATACATTGGATGATAGTTCCGCTCTGTGGGTGGTTTGGTTGCAATTCGCTCTCCACGTGCTGTAGTTATCAGGTAAAATACTAGACGGTTTGCTGAACCACTCCATTCCTGATACTTTACATACAAATGGCTGTTAGTTTTGGTCTATCACAGAATACCTAACACTACCTGACCGGGTGGGAGTTATACTATGTGACCTTTGGACCTATATTGGCTGGGTTGTAGTTCTTTACTGCACTGCAAATGGTAGAAAAAGTACATTTAGTTTTTTGAAATTCGTGGCACTTCTCGCCTACGTAAATATACTTGCCTATTTGAATACTATTGTCTCATTCCGACATTCTTATTCTTATGTTTCTGTCCTGAGTCAGCAGTCAATACTTCTTGATAAACATTATTGGAAGTTACTTACCTAAGAAAAACTATCGTAAAAACCAACAATTGTCCAGATACCTCAACTGAATAAAGTACGGAACGGAGGTGGTTCAGCAGCATGCGGTTATTAATACCCCTTTCTACCATTTCTTCCCATTTTCTTCTTATCTTCATTATTTAGTTAACAACATATACAATTATTTCTTATTTCCCCCTTTACCAAACCTACTATCAAATCATAACTATAACTTGAAAGTTCAATGAATAATTCACCATTGTAGGGTTTGGACGGTAATCTTGATTGCATGTGTACCTGTCTTCTCGAGTGTATTATGTTCAAGTGTTCTACTGGTGGAAACAACCTTGTATAAGCTTACAGCTTACTGTTGGACCCACACTTACTATAAGTGATATAATTGTATATATTTGAGAACTGGAAATAAATATTGTTTACACTCTAAAATCAGTTGGGTTAAAAATTAACCCAAATCGACTGGGTTGAGTGAATATGAACCCAATTGGGTTCATATTCACTCAACCCAGTCGATTTGGGTTGATTTTTAACCCAACTGATTTTAGAGTGTAAACTAAACCCTCTCTCTGAAATAAATTAAACACATCACCGTTGAAATTTGTTCTCTAAACATTTCAGGTGACAAACACAATACTCCAAGATCAATCCTTCTCACGAGCATTGTTTTGATACACTTGCGGCGATAGATTGATTAACATCGGTTTGCAGGATGAACGGGAATAAGCCGTTAAAATAGCACCCAACGGCGTGAAGGGTGCCATGTAAAAAATTACATTCAAAATTACAGTAGAGTTACTAGAAACCAATTGTCGTTACATCTACCATAAATTTGACTGTAAATGACTGTCACTGATTAAAGTTTCATCATTTTTACCATGTTCGCCTATGTTACTACCTGTGAAAAGCCTGTATGTTAAAGTTTAGCTTTTAACCTCATTACCGGTGTAAAGCTTCTACTGCGGTTAAAACATTTTCAGAGGGAATTCCAATACAAAACTTTACACTTTTAGTAGGAACTACATCCAACTGACCTTCGACATGACCCAATTTGCCGACTTCGATACATTCACACTTCCCGATGTTTCATTCAAACATACGGCGTGTTCCGGTACTGTCTACCACGAGCAATGAGTTATTAAGTTTAAAATACCTACAATTAAATATTTAAAATAAAATTTAAGAATTGTTAATAATAACTTGACTGAAAAAGCAAGGTAAATTCAATCAACTTTGAAGATGTGTGTAGCTGTCAATCAAGCATTCGCGTGCAGCCGGAAGTATTGCCCGCCACCGCAGATGTAAATAAAACAAACCCATGTGTTCGCTCGTCTGCTAATCAAAAATTACGAAAAAATAGACATCGCTTCATCAAACGAAATTTATTTCAAATATGGACGAAACATAAGAGTAAAGTATAAATTAAAAAAGTAGGTACTGGGGCTGGTAATCAGATTTAAACCACTCGTAGAATAAGGGCTTTAACCACTCGGCAGATCATCGTGGTTAACCCTTGACCCAACGCAGACGATATGAAAATTTATCATTTTAAATATTTTTTCGAAATTTTCAAAAAATTTCAACAAAACCATATCATGTGACCCCTCGTTGGAACGAGCTCGTTCCAACGAGGGGTCACATGATATGTTTTTTTTTAAATATTTTGAAAAATAATATTTTTTCAACTTCTGAATTTGCATATTACGCGGGCGGACGCGGTCGATTCGTTGGGTAAAGGGTTAAAACCCTTATCACACTCGTGATTTAAATCTGATTATTGGCCCTGGTACCTATTTATTCCTTATATTAAAACCAATAGAGAAGTGCCCATACAGTTGAGCAAAGTTATTTTTTTCAGAACGAACGCATTCAACTCTTTAATACCTTCTTTGGAAAAAAAGCGTCGTTCATGACGAAAGATGCCTTGTTGTAGAAGATCCAGTTTTTAAGGTAGACTATCTAATATGGTTAACCTACAACCGTACGGCTTTAAATTAATGATATTAATTGATCTACTCAGTATGACAAACCAACAACCTTCCCTTGTAGAGGAGTGAAACGAAATATCTGTTCATTTTTGCTCAAATTCGAACAAAAAGGTCGGTCTTGCAAACGTATTTAAATACGATGTTTGTGCCGTAATATTTTACGTTAAAAGTACCGGCAACTGGATTGCCTGTACTTTTACCGTATTTTTGTTACGGTAAAATCTTACAGTTTGGTTGTGAGCACAGAATGTCACTTCATTGTGCAATCATTTGAAAGACTTACGAACATTGTTAAAGTACCCTGGCAGTGTAGTGATTTCTACACAGGCAGTCAATCCTTGCGAACAATTATTGTTTATAAGTTGTGGGTTTGCAGAAAGTTTAATTTTACTGAACAGACTCCAAAGGTATTAATCTTGCTTTACTTTAGTCAAGGGCGTCGCTAAGGGTGGTTTAGGAGAGTGTCTAGTTTTTCTATACGGGACATTTTCATCTGCATTGGAGTCTTTGATATCGATTCGCTTTTGCTTGTTATCGTGGACTTCGTTACTAGATTTTATACCTTGGCGTTTGTCACACACACAGCCGGTCATAAAAATGGAGGTTTGTAGTACCCGATTCGGCATGTGGGGGTGGGAGGGGGGGAGGCATGAAAGCCAATTTGGCGTACCGATAAGGTACAATTTAGTTAACCCTTCACCCAACGTAACTGTCAAAAACCGGCCTGCGCTATTCTCAAAAATCGCCACTAAATCTTCATTATTTTTTCATTTTTTGTCTCAAAAACATAGGTTAAGACCCCTCGTTTGAACGAGCTCGTCGAGCTCGTTCCAACGAGGGATCATAACCTATGTTTTTGAGACAAAAAATGAAAAATATTAGTTATTCAAGAATTGTTTTTGCAAGTGTCGTCTGCTTTTCATGTTAGGTAAAGGGTTAAATAAGTTGTTACGTCACGACTACTACATGTATATTTTATTTATCCACGAGTAAATTTTAAAGTTTTTGAACTATAATTCCGACTGATTAAAATTCCAACTACATCATCATGGCATGCTTTTAGTCGGAACATCTGGTTTACATCCCTATAAGGTATCTTCGCCATGCCCCTGATTTTGTTCTTAGGCTTTAAAAAACTAATGATACATGATATTAACTAGTGATAAAAACTTAGCCCTTGTTATGCTGTTTATCAACCGTTTAAATCGTGGTATTACTGGATCACACTCGGCTAAATCGAATCACTCTTTTGAAAGTTTAATCTCGTCAACGAAAGACATGCAGAACGACCGCCGTGGATTGGTCACTTTCCACGATTGGTCAATATTTCCTCGGACGCAATAATATTAGATTGCAAACAACAATTATAGGAATAAACATAAAAAATTCAATTAATGAAGCACCGGGTACAACCCGGTGCTTCATTAATTAAAATTTTGCTTCTGATTATTTCTTTTTTTTTCATATTTTTATTTATTCAGATATCCATTGTTTGTAAACAAAAAAGAAACAGAATTGTATACAGGATTTCTCATAAATATGGCATAATTGCAAAGAATATTGATATTGGTACACCATTATCACACAGAGAAGCTCAAGTGGTGTATACGTGTCAAAGCAATATGTACATTTCTTACAGCTGTGTGAGACGAGCTGCACTCAGAACAGGAATGTGTCAACCAAAACGTCTACGGCACCTACGAGAGAAACCCGACCTCCAGCTCATAATATTAAGGCCTATTCTGTGACCCCAATCGTCCACTTTCGTGCAGGCACATAGAGCGCGAACAGCTAGTAGGTTGGTAGATTAATTATAATCCCGTCCCGAAGAATAATAACAAAAATGCATGCTAGGTGTGGCTATCAAATGACTGGGGTGTAATGTACCTAAATATTGGAGAAGGGGATTTATGCCAAGGCATTCATCGAAGTTGGGAATGCCCTGAGCTTAAGTTAAGCTGTCGCTCAGAAGGTTTCCAACATCAAAGAATTCTAACAAAATCTACTACGTGAGGTGACCCTGGCTATCGAAAGTGTTGTTTAACCCCAATAGAGTAACTAAGAAAAAGAAATCTAACAAAACCTTAAAGTAGAAGCTTCCACGGCCCTCCAGACCATGGACCAATGGCTAGACCTGTGGACCAAAAGCTGAAAGGCTGCGATGGCTTGTTGAAATCCTTTCTTTCTTTAAAATGGTATTTAATAGGAAGCTTAAGTCATCCCGCCATCCACGAACCGCCGGACTGCACTTGGTTATCCATGTCATGGAAAGAGCATAGGCGCCTCATATGTCTCATGCCTGGAATTTCATGAGTGCTGCTGATGATTCTTATTACCTGGTAAACGCATGCATAAACATCATTGCCCACACGCGGATTACGACAAATCCACGACCACTGTACTGTATTACACAGTTTCAACCACATTGTATTCTCAGTCTCACATGCACGCGTGAATTTCTTTCCCAGTTTACATTAAATAAAGGTCGATTGAAGCTACTTTTTTCCACAGAAAATCCTCCAATAAGTTGCGTCTAAAACAAGCTTGTCTGGGGGATAGCTGTCGGTTTTATGCACAGTATAGAATGGTAACATGACCAAGTAATAGAGGCATAATATTATTATCCACGTTTTTACCTAGTCTGCAGGGCTTTAATAATCCTAGTTTGTTTGCCATTCGCCTGTCATCCGTCCGCCAACATTTTTTTTTCAACTTTACAAACAAACGTGTCTACACGTATAGGGTTCGAACAAATGCACATAGTTTTTTTGGGCTATCCGACTTAGTTCACTTGATTCATAGAGTGATTCCGTCTCCTTGCCCGCTTGTACCTGCATCTGAAACTGGGGATGCGAGAGAGACCCGAGATAACCTAATCAACAAACGCCAAACGAATACAAATGAAAATCTGGACTCTTCTGGAGAGAGAAAAACGCACTCTTTAAGACAGTTATCGCGCATGATGATCGGCCATAACCCAAAGGAGAAGATCACATCGAGTGACGGAAGGTCAAATCGTTGATCTTGCTTGTTCAGGCCACGTCTCTTAACCAGTGAAGCTTTGTTAATTCTTATCTACAGAGAATGATACCGTTAGAGAATGGGATATGACAATTATATGGACCAACATGACATCTGTTATAGATTTTACTGTAGACTGGGGTGTATCTGAAGCACGAGAATGGCATTCAGTTGTTTGTATCGTTCTAACTAGGTTAACACAGTGTGTCGTCTACCTGTGATGTTGAATACTTGCTTGTCATAATTTGTATTTCACAAATGGACTGGTATCTTATTGGTTTGTCTGTCCACCAGGGTGTTCCCGAAGACCAACGGAGTTAATCCACTCCTTTAATTGTCCCAATTAGATTAATGAAGATCTGACATACTCTTGTATTTCGCAGTCAGATGCCTGATGGTTTTATGTAGATAGATATGAATGGTAGTCTAGGCCAGTGATGTATAACCTGCCCACATTAATAGCTTCCATTGCAGCCTATCGTAACTCATTCACTTCATCCAGTGTCATATATGTTTGATACTGGTTTACAATATTTACATGTAAATATGTTCTTTTTTGTATTGCAGCATCCTGTTACAAATTATTACTACTTCTTTCAGTCTTATTCAGAACTTACTACTTTTGCCAACCAGTATGTAAACTTGAAACGGTACCACAAAATTGTAAACAACAAAATCATCCGAGTACTTTCCCGACTGGTTGATGCTGGTATTACATAAATGTGTAACATAAATGTCTACAGAGCTCGGATTGGTTTTTTTAATAGTGTTGTTTATTGTCACGGCATTAAAAATAAGCTCCAAAAACATCAAATATGCTGTATATTATGCTACATGCATATGCGTTGGAAGGGAAGCAGCCTACTTAACGCCCTCACTGTTATGCTTGCATTATTCTTCAGCTTGTTCGATTGTCCAGTTACGCTTGGGGACACAAATGCATGGTCATTGGAACCACATTTTAATTATAAATTGGGTACAGGTGTTTCGGTGATTGACAGAGTTTTTTATTTACCACTTTCGGCTCCCATTCTCGCACTAACAGTGCTCTTGCTAGTATTAATTATATTATCGGGTGATATTGAATTGAACCCAGGCCCAAATCCTACGGACTCAAATAAGAGAGTAAATATATTAAAAATGTGCCATTTGAATGTACAAAGCTTAGATGTACAAACCAAATTAGACATTATAAAATGTGAATCGCTGGTCTTTGATAATCTGGCTCTCACCGAGACGTGGCTAACTGATAACACTCCGATATCTAATGTACTTCTGCCTAGCTTTCAGGAGCCACTACCTAAGGACCGGCCGACGAGGGGTGGGGTGGTGGGGGTGGTGTGGCGGTATATTTCAAGGAGGGCATTGCCTTCCGACATAGACCTGATCTTGAGTTAGTAAATATTGAGTGTCTTTGGACTGAAGTTGTCACAAAACATGGTAAGCCACTTTTTCTGGGTGTGTTTTACCGCCCACCTAATAGTCCACCCGAAACGTGGAATATTATTTCCGCCTCCATTGAAAAAGCCAAAGATACCCAAATTGAAGATCTTATTGTTACTGGTGATTTTAATGATAATCAACTTATGCCTCTAGGAAGCAATTTTTTTAGAAATTGCCAGATGTTTCAACTTGGCCCAGTTTGTCAATGATCCGACATGCAGTACCGAAACTTCAGCGACGCTGCTCGACCTCTTTGCTGTGTCTCAGTCAGTGAACGTGGTATCGTGTGAAGTTTTAGATCCCTTCTTCCCAGACATGATCCGCTATCACAAACCAATTGTTATCGAAATTGACTTCGCAAAATCAGCTCATGTTGCTTTCAAGAGACGTGTCTGGGCTTATGCATTAGGAAACTACATCGATCTAAATAATGCAATCGTTAACGAACAATGGGACGAAATATTTGATAACCCCGACCTGGACACTATTGTATCTGATTTTACCAATAAAATACTCCATTTGGCATCAAAGCATATCCCAAATAAATACATAACCTCGAGAACTAACCAACCTGAATGGTTTCATAATAACATAAGACTACTTATCAGACAAAGAAAACGATTGTATCGTGCAGCCAAACGGAGTGGTCTTCCTCAAGCATGGTATAAATACAGACGTAAGAGGAATGAGGTCGTTTCAGCGATACGAAAGGCTAAAATGATCCATTTATCTAAAGTTCAAAACGTGCTGAAAAGCTCAGAGACTTCATCAGCACAATGGTGGAAGACCCTTAAATCTTTCATAGGAAATAATACTTCATTAGGGATCCCAACTATAACTCACCAAAACAGAACGTATTTGTCGAACACTGAGAAAGCTGAGGTGCTCAACCGTTATTTCTGTACTATTTCTTGCGTAGATGATTCTAAAGCCTCGTTGCCAGCATCTGTTCTACCATGCGATGAAATACGCTCCACTGCCGCGATGTTTATGAAGCACTGACAGCAATAAATGCGTCCAAAGCTTCTGGTCCGGATTTGGTCAGCCCTCGTCTACTAAAAGTGTGTAAAACGTCCTTGTGTGAACCACTATCGATCCTGTTTAATATCCTATTGAATAACTGTTATTTTCCAACTGTATGGAAAAAAGCTAATGTATCTCCAATTCTGAAAAAACCTCCCTCTAACTTAGTCACGAATTATCGTCCTATATCTTTGATTAGCTGTGTAGGCAAGGTATTTGAGAAATGCATCTTTAATCGTCTATAGAAATTCCTGAGTGATAATAATACCCTTAGTCCATTTCAATCTGCTTTTACGCCTCGGGACTCTACAGTTCTCCAACTATCAGATATATACGACGAATTCTGTCGTGCTCTGGATGATGGCAAGGAGGTCAGAGTGGTCTTCTGTGATGTTAGTAAAGCGTTTGATAAAGTTTGGCACGCCGGATTGCTTTACAAATTGGAGAAAGTCGGAATTA
Source organism: Pictodentalium vernedei (assembly GCA_031216915.1). Taxonomy (NCBI): domain Eukaryota; kingdom Metazoa; phylum Mollusca; class Scaphopoda; order Dentaliida; family Dentaliidae; genus Pictodentalium; species Pictodentalium vernedei. Next base: position 243,592,047 of record CM062288.1, read on the forward strand.
GGGGGGAATTACTGGATTTTCTCAGATCATATCTCTCTGATAGATCCCAGCGGGTTGTCATAGCAAACGAGTGCTCCTCTTGGAGAGCTGTCTGTTCTGGAGTTCCACAAGGTTCGATTCTTGGTCCTCTTTTATTCCTCATCTATATTAATGATATTACGGAAAATTTGATCAGCAGTCTGCGTCTCTTTGCAGACGACACATCTCTTTATCTTATTGTTGAAAATCCTGCCCAAACAGCTAATGTAATCAATCGCGATCTGGCGACAATAGAAAATTGGGCAAGATTATGGCTGGTCGAATTCAATCCACAAAAAACTGAAAGTCTTCTCATATCTCGGAAAACTAATTCCCGTTCTCATCCACCATTGTTGTTTTCTAATACGCAAATTGTCGACGTTGATTGTCACAAGCATTTAGGTGTTATATTGAATACTACTTGTACCTGGACTAATCACATTGATTATATCTGTGCTAAAGCCTGGACACGTATAGACTTAATGCGAAAGTACAAATTCATACTTGATAGATGTGTTCTGGAAAAAATTTACTTTGCATTCGTAAGATCCCTACTGGAATATGCCGATACGGTTTGGGATAACTGCAATGAAAGAGACATTGTTAATATAGAGAAAATTCAAGTTGCCGCAGCTAGGGTTGTTACCGGGGGAACTGTCAGTGCCAGCAAAGCCCTATTATACTCCGAAACCTGCTGGGATACCCTCCAGGACAGGCGTGGAAAACACAAACTAATGCAGTTTTTCAAGATGTACCATTGCATAACGCCCCGATACATTGCTAGTAAGGTCCCACCCCCAGTATCGGCGAGCAATACGGCTCATAATCTTCGTTCAAGTGGTAACCTCATGATTCCTTTTTGTCGAACCAACTTATACCAATCTTCTTTCATCCCGGCAGTAACTAAATTATGGAATAGAATACCACTACCTGTTGGAGAGAATAGTTCTTAGAGTCATTTTAAGAGTTATTTAAATCATAATAATCGACTGCCGCCATCGTTTTTCAGTAATGCAAAATGTCGTTCAGCACAGATATATCATTGCCGGTTGCGCTTGGGATGTAGTAATCTCAATTCACACCTATATGCCAATCATATATCACTCTCACCCTATTGCCAGTGTGGAGAGATCGAGTCGACTGAGCACTTTCTGTTAATGTGCCCTCTTTACTTTAATATTCGTAACCGTACCATTGGTCAACTATCTTTTACTCCAAATGTTTCAGTCTTACTCTATGGCTCCGAATTTTTGAGTAACGAAGAAAATCGTTCAGTCGTTGACCTTGTCCAGGATTATATTATAGCTTCAAAGCGCTTCTAGTAAGTGTATATAGATACGTGCATGCACGCGCGCGTGAGACTACATGAATGTATGCATATGTATGTAAATATATATGTTTGTGTGTGCGTTTGTGTGCGTGCGTATGTATGTTAAGTATGTATGTATGTGTGTGTGCGTGCGTGCGTGCGTGCGTGCGTGCGTGCTTGTATGTGTGTCTGTATGTATGTATATATATGCGTGTGTATATATATCGTCGACTGAGTGCTGGAATGTTCTATTCCCACAGACGACAACATTCTAGCACTCGGGCGACGATGTGTATCTGTGTATATATGTATGTGTATGTGTAAGAACGTAGACGTCTTCCCTATGCACAGTTCATATCCAACTTGTGCGTGTGCTGTGACTACAGTCTACTTGTATTCTCTGTAATACTAGATGAGTTACCGGATCAGTTTGCACCCAGGTTGGCTTCTTGCTTTCGTTCTTCATTCCAATATTCTCTTTTTTCCTACAGTACCTTTCATGTTAATTTCCATGGTTTAAACAATATAAATGAAACTGTACGAGTGTCATTAATCCGATTATATCGTTATATTGTAAATGTCAAACGTGGAAACGACCTTTTATAAGCTCTTTAGCTTTCTGTCTGATCCATCATCAACAATGTTGTACTTTGTATCTCTTGAAATGTTGAACAAATAAATATTGTTTAAACTAGAATGGGATATCACAAATGTTTTGCCTGTATCCGACGGGTGCAGGATAGAGCAAGGGATCATAGGTTAAATCATTGATCCGTCTTGTTTGAGCCACTCTTGGTGGTTAACCAAAGGTTTTAAAATGCATTATTACACGGTTGTGTATTATGAGGGGAGAGAGTTCCCTACGCGACATTTTTATGGACCTAAGTCTACGTCTCAGTAGGGCGGGAGGTTAAAGGACAAATAACTGAATCTACATGTCCTGGCGGCCAAGCTATGAGGGTCTTCGCAGCGACGGATTGAGGGGTGGGGTGTGTAGAAGGGTACATATTCGGGGTACATCAAAGCTCAAGTTGAATACATTTCTCAAGTTGCAAATCAAGCGGGCGCCAATTTTTTTTTGTCAAGTCTTTTTGTCAAATTCCTGGGGAAAAAGTTTTATACAATGGAGAGAATTCCCAGTGCACATGGATTTTGTCAGTGTTCACCATTGACATCGATGGAACATTATGTTTTTCTCCCAGAGTCATGTTAATTAATACCAATGATCTCCGGCTTAACTTTTTGAAATATTCAGGGTGGCAAAAAATTGCTCTCCTGGGAGCTACTAAGTCGAGCAAAATGCCCTTTTGAACTATTTTCATTGAGGGGATGTCACGGTAGCCCGCTTGAGCGGCCAAGTTGTAACGACATTACCATTGTAATACATGGTGTCAATGCGCATGCGCACCTCGTGTTGTTAGAGGTAGAGTTGTATGTTGGAGGTAAGGGATTCAGCAGAAAAATGAAGATTCTGAGAGAATCCGAACTAAAAAAATCCGTTTCGGTGTTTTTCGGTAGTTGTCGGGCTGTTTTGGTAATTAGATAGATTACTCCAGTCCAGTCGAACATATGCTCCGAAGACACCTCAATGTGTTAGAACCTTTTCAGGCTCATTGCAACCATGTGCCGCCAAAGATGGCGTCTTTGTCGGTTTTTTTTTAGGTGATTATGGGTAGTTTTGGGTGATTTTTGATGGTAGGCTGGTGTATTTTGGTAAATAGATATACTCTCATTCCATTGAAATATCTAAAAATTCGTACGTTCCATGTTCATGCTTTCTGGTTTAAATCCGTCTGAAACCACTCTGTGTTCGTGTCGAAAGAATGGTCTGAAGTGTGTAACCAGCAGTGGAGATTATAGGGGAGAGGGAGGGGTAGTGGTGCCGCAACGCGGATAATTTTTTTTCTGGGTCCAGCAACGATAACCGGGCTATGTATTCAATCTTAATTAACGATCATTCTGTATCAAGATCCATTGATATTTCGAAATTGGCTGACAACATGGAGTATTAGTGACATATATCGATCTCGGCGACCATACTGTCGGCCTTCTTTGGTTTTGTACACATAGCCTGCCCACCGAGCACTGACATCTTCTATAAAAATATATGTCCGTCGATCTAAACTCAGATTCGGCCTTCTTATGAGACAATTGTTAGAAAAGGGTTTCATTTCGTGATATTTACCTACTTTATCGGTCATCTTGGAAAAAAAAATCCCCACATGTGATTCTTGGGGTTTTTGGATATGTTATTAAGGGGTCTTTCTTACGCTGAATGGAGGCAGCACCGTTTCGTTACCAATTTCTTCCTGGTCAGAACCTCTGACGACCACACTATAGAGTATTGAAAAAAATGTAGAGTCAAATGTTAGTTATCCACATTTGGTTCATTACAGTGTGGATCTCATTTGACGCCATAGTCACAGGGATTCTGTCAATGGCATAACTGTGATTACACGTGCTGACACTATAAGCGTGCACATCGTGTATTATCAAGGTGACACACATTATCCCTGTCCTTTCTGATTGATGGAGCCACCATCTTCACCTTCAGTTCTGTAAACTATTTTTTTTTAAAAAGCCAATTGGATCCGAAAAATTGGAGCCGCATTTTGTATGCAGACAAATCTCAAACGGATAGCGTCCGCAAAACACAAGTAGGTTTATCTCCGTCATCAGCTTTCAGGACCAGTCGTGCTTGTGGACCAATTCGATCGTTACGTATGAGCAACATCATAACGAGAGCTATGTTAACTGCATCATTAATCTATTTATATCTTTGTTGTACAACCAGTAGGCTTACAGATCCTAAGAACCCTCTAACTATTGTGGCTACTACAGCTGAAAACTGGAAATGTGAAGAGTCACAGCAACACTCCCATGGTTACAAGTAATAAACAATAACAATACCTTCCTCCTTGGGTCATTTTATTGACTACCGAACTCCGACAAAAATGCCTGGAACCTGATCAGATATTAAAAAGTGAATTTCAGGAGAATCCGGTCCAAACAAAGTCAGTCTGGGTAGTTGTCGGGTTGTATCCGGTAATTAGATATGCTCACATACAATCAAACATACCCTCCGAACACACTCTGTTTATTGTTGTAGCCTTTCAGGGTCATACCAACCGCGTTCTACCATAGAAACTAAGGTGGTGCCCTCCAGTAAACAAATTCAACAACCGAAACACGTGTCACCCTTACAACTCACACCTCACGTGTGCACTAACGTCACCTATCACCCTGACAATGCCATGAGAAGATGGCCGCCCGCGCGGGCTACCGTAATAGCACACGTGACATCCACAATGCACCGCAGTATGACGTTATGTCCGGGATCAATAGCGAGATCAAGCAAGAGATCAAGAAAGAGTATGGTTGAAAACCGCATTCTCTACTGCTAGCTTCGCATGTCCAGTTAATCTTCCAAAGCTGCCCTCGCAAAAGCAACCTAATTCACCGCGGTATAACGTCACTTCCTAGATCATCCAAACCAGTCAAGAGTCAACATCTCCCACTACCCACCCACACCTCTCTTCTCTCGTATTGAGCTTCCGGTGTCTCTGTCAGTGAAGAAAGGACGAGAGAGGGATAAAATTTATTTTGTCGGACACCGTATTTGTTGGATGGAGTGTGTTATGAGTTTTACATCACTCAAGCAGTCATATTTCTGATTAGTCAGACACCCATTCGGTCATCATCTGCAATTTTATTTGTTGAAAATCTCCTGACGTGTTTTTATCCCAATGTATGAAGTGCAGGCTCCGCGAATCATCTACCCATTCAATAGAAAAGCCCCACAGTCACGTTCAATTCTTGTATGCTTACATATTTACAACTCTTATTGTACACATTAGTAAGCGTGCCATCACATAACAAGTAGGTGTTAAAATACGTAAACGAGAAAATAAATCAAACTTGACACGGATGTACTGTTGGTTTAGAATCAAAGTACCGATTAAGTTTAATCCGGCTTGATATCATTATTAAAATATAATGAAATGCATAGAAGTTATTTATTTATTTATTGATTGATTGGGGTTTAACGACACTTTCGACCCAGGTTCACCTCGTGTCGGAAATTCATAGAATTAATGCGGAAAGATTGTTGGGACCGAGGAAACTGATTTAGGCCAATGAATTTAAACCTTAGATATCGTACCGTCAAATCCGTCCAACACATTTCACAAAATCGGATTTCTATATATTTTCTATTTTTGCTCCTAAATCATAACTTATGACCGCTCGTTAGACCGAGGTCGTCGAGCTCGTTCCAACGAGTGGTCATAAGCTATATTTTTTAGTAAAAGAATTAAAATACTTATAGTTATTTAAGATACTTTTTTGTGCAAGTGTCGTCTGCTTGTCAGGTTAGGCAAAAGTTTAACCATTTGAATGTTCAATCTGGTATGTAAAACGTTTTCACGTACAGAAAGATCGCGAGGTCGATGGGAGGCATCTTATTTACCGTAATGGTCAGGGCGGAGCCACACTAATTTAATCCAGACGTCTCCCCACAAGTAGCAAACAGATATGTCTGTGATTGTTATAGCCCTTTACCTAACGTATGGGGAAACCAGACCAACGTTATACATAAAATCGTCATTCAAATTTTGTTATTAATTAGATTTTCACTTCCAAAACATTTCTGATGAACCCTCGTGGGAATGAGCTGGTCAAATACTTTAAGTTTTCCAAGAAAACATTTTACGCGTGTCGATTGATTTTCGTGTTGGGTAAGGTATTTGGCAATACTGGATGAGATTGTCGCGGGTCTATGGGGGTTCGTTCCTCGTTGAAGAAGATGTACAATCAGCTGTAGACACAACTAGCACTCACTGCCACTCAGAGACTGTCGCCGTCTGAACCCAGGTGCGACTGTACACCTCACAACCCTACTCGCTCATCCGCCTTTGATTTTGGGCTCGTTGTCTTCCGAAGGTGTCGTTGACTTGAAGTATAAAAGTCACCAAAACAGTTTATTTACATGTATATAGACAATACATATTATCTCTACAGTGAAGTGATCTGGGTCGTAGTATTACGTCGCGTTGAAGAGGCGAGATCGCCGAAACAAACGAGCTGCCACAAGCAGCTCGTTTGATCCGGCGATCTTACCTCCTCAACGAGACGTGATGCGACGACCCAGATCACTTCACTGTAGAGATAAAAGGTTTTTTATATGAATTATAGGTCAATATTGCATGCCAACCCTAGCATTAACAATATCCCCAACCTTTTTTGGTAAATTGGATTGAAGTAAAAAAGAATTATTTTTGTTTACACTTATTTTTTTGGTAACATATGCACATTTCCGGGGAATCCCCCGATGCGTATGTATACGTAACAAAGTGAACAGTAAACTTTCAGTCAACCCAGACCGCCGTTCGAGCGCACCCATTCCAGATCGGAGTAAAGTACTCTCAGCGACCGGAACAGCTCATTATGCTAATTCGAACGCACCCGTAAATAGAGTGATACGGAATGGGATTCCACACTGTGGATTTTCCGGGGATCAGGAAAAGATCGTCAAACAGTAGTGATATTTAGCTGTTAAATTTCATAGTCATACAATAAAACTATAGATCACTACTCACAATTTCACCCCGAATTACAGAACACACTCTTTGAATCTTTTATTCAATAGTTCACTATTCTTCGAGTACCCAGAGAGAACCACCGAGCAACAGCAATCAACTGTCAGATTCCACAATGTACTAACTCCATACAAGCAGGGCTAGCACTGGTTGAAGACAAGTGCACCATCAACGTGCAGTACGCCTTAGTACACAGCGTCACCGCGCCCCACGTAGGCAGTATAGATGAAGTACCTTGCCCAAGGACACAACGCAGTATACCCCTGGCGGGGATCAAACCGTGGACCTTTCGATTTAAAGTCCAATATGACGGTGTTGACATATGGGACTTGATGAGAGATATAGTACATTGATTACAAAAGCGGACATTTCTCTGTCCGCTTTCTGTCCCACATGATGCAGAATCTCATATGTCAAAAAAAATCGAGAATATTCGATCTCAATTTTTTCCATTTATTTGTCTTGATTTAGCCTTGATTTCACAATATTGTTTATGAAATCTCGTCTCATTGACGAACGAGTACAGGGATCGGCTCGCGACCTGGGGCCAATACTATAAACTTTTACAATTGTACTTCTAGAAATGTATTTTCCAGTTGAGACTCTAAATGGGATGAAATGAACCATTGGCATTTCCAAAGATGTGGCAAATTGCCAGCTGGCAGATTGCCATATCATTTAAAATGATAATGATTCATTTTAGTCAGTTGTATTAATAGATTGAAAATACAGTTCCAAAAAATACAATTGTAAAAGTTTTATAGTATTGGCACCTAGTCGAGAAACAGACCACGTCCGTGATAACAGTACTGTATAATCTTCAAGGTGATTTCTCAGTATTCAGAAAATGTCGCCTGAACCCTGGCCTGAACCCATGTCTCACACAGGCATGCCAACCGGTACCGCCTGTTCCCTCATGCTCAAACCGGTACCGGTACTGAAGCTTTTGTCCCGTTGGTACCGGGACAAAATTATTTTATGGGGAAATTCCTAATTGAACGAGGGTAAACAGGTTGATAATCGTGTATGAACACTTGCACGACATACCTTTAACTTATTTGTGAATGAACATATCAAAACACTCTACGGGTGCATGTTCTGTCTGCACCACGACCTCGATAAGGCCGACCATTTTGACTTTTCAAACGTCGTATCAAAGACAACGAAAGAGCCGTCATCAACTAATTCAAAGAAATTATTCAGTGGCGACATCAAAGTAATCATAAAGCACGATCTTCGTGATTACTTTGATGTTGCCGCAGAATAACTGGCACGATGCCATGTTTGTCTTGCGATCTTGTGGACTGGGGCGGTTTGAATGAGATTTTCTCCCATCTGATTGCGATATGCTGATTTGTCCCGGTACCGGTGCTGGTTTCGGCGGGACAGACTCTGTCCCGTCCCGGTACCGGTTATGTTGGTACCGGAGGTACTTTGACATGCCTGGTCTCACAGTACGTCCGCCGTTGACTGGTCACTTTGCATGGATAGGCAATATTTCAATTTCAACGGGCGCATTAGTATTAGATTCCAGACACAAATTATAGGAATGATCTAGAAAATTTAATTAATGAAGCACTGGGTACAACCCAGTGCTTCATTAATTAAAATTTTGCTGCTGATGATTTTTATTATCTGGTAAACACAGATGTGGACATCGCTGTCCACGGGTGGATTGCAACCAGTCCACGACTTCTGTACTGTACCCCCAAACGGGTTGGGGTAAATTCGTTTTTGAAAATGTCAGTAACTTCATTGATTGAAAGACAATGGATTGTGGTTCATACAATACATATGTGTCGCGATCTTAATACTGATATCTACTTATATTAACACTTTGAAACTGAGAGACCCTTTTCCGGGCCAAAAACATGATACGTCATAACTTCCTTAAGTGGGATGGCTGCTAAGTGAATTTGTGGAGTAGATCAGTCAATATTTCCAACGTGCTGCCCCAAAGCTGCACGTTGAAAATATTAATTGGCCTACTTCCAAATAATGAATATAGACAGTGGCGGCGCCAGAGTTACAGAAGTGAAGGGGTACAGTTGGAATATTGCCCGCCGCGCGTAAGTTTTAAAAATGTTTAATTATATCATGTCTGTTAAGATAGCAGAGTTTCATTAATTCTATCCTGTCTGTTAAGATAGCAGAGTTTCATTGTTTCTATCCTGTCCGTTAAGATAGCAGAGGTTCATTGTTTCTATCCTGTCCGTTAAGATAGCAGAGTTTCATTGTTTCTATCCTGTTCGTTAAGATAGCAGAGTTTCATTGTTTCTATCCTGTCCGTTAAGATAGCAGAGGTTCATTGTTTCTATCCTGTCCGTTAAGATAGCAGAGTTTCATTGTTTCTATCCTGTTCGTTAAGATAGCAGAGTTTCATTGTTTCTATCCTGTCTGTTAAGATAGCAGAGTTTCATTGTTTCTATCCTGTCTGTTAAGATAGCGGAGTTTCATTGTTTCTATCCTGTCTGTTAAGATAGCAGAGTTTCATTGTTTCTATCCTGTCTGTTAAGATAGCAGAGTCTCATTGTTTCTATCCTGTCTGTTAAGATAGCAGAGTTTCATTGTTTCTATCCTGTCCGTTAAGATAGCAGAGGTTCATTGTTTCTATCCTGTCCGTTAAGATAGCAGAGTTTCGTTGTTTCTATCATGTTCGTTAAGATAGCAGAGTTTCATTGTTTCTATCCTGTCTGTTAAGATAGCAGAGTTTCATTGTTTCTATCCTGTCTGCTAAGATAGCAGAGTTTCATTGTTTCTATCCTGTCCGTTAAGATAGCAGAGTTTCATTGTTTCTATCCTGTTCGGTAAGATAGCAGAGTTTCATTGTTTCTATCCTGTCTGTTAAAATAGCAGAGTTTCATTGTTTCTATCATGTCTGTCACCTCGCGAAGTTGAGGACATTTTTAAAACTTACGTTGTGAATGGTGTTCTCTGGAACAGTCTCAGACAGTTAAATTAAAACAGTTTTATCCTTTTGAAACTTATTGGTCAGGTCTTTCAGTTATAGAAAATCGTACATGGTGACATTTTAACGGAAGAACGCTGTTGTAAAGTGCGAGCACAAAACACCCAACGACACTAAAATCGAAAATGAAAGTAGGCTGCATTCCAAACGGATGCATTGCACGCTCTTGATTCTGGCATTCCTCGAATACTCTTAAGCGGTATGTTTCAGACCACCGTTTGAACTCGGCACGCCTTGTTGCAATTTGAGCCCTCGACTTTTGTTTGTTGTTTGCTGCTACTGTGTGTGTGTTTGTGGGTTGGGGGGGGGGGTGGGGGGTGGGTGGGGGCACACACAAACATAATTTAAAAACTTCTCTGATTTAGTGCACTTGGGAATATGGAATTAAGCATACCCACCATTACACCGCAACGTTCAATACAAAAATTAAAATGATAGTAGTTTTTTACTACGCTTGGCGAAAAACGTGGAGGGGTAAGTACCTCCTCCCCCATACCCCCCCCCCCCCCCCCCCCCCCCCCCCATGGCGCCGCCACTGAATGTAGACTCTTTCAATTGATGCCATTGAACTGACATGTAAGATACCACCAGTGTTCAAAGGGCTAAGGACTAAACAGCAATGTACTACTATAGTTAGCCTTACCATTGGACTTCCACATGTGTTCAACTATCTATCCTATGATTAGTTACACTGTATTCACCCAATACTATAGTCTTCTACCACCATTGGAGCTTAGCACGATTACCACTGACTTGTAGCTTTACTGCAGGATTACTAGCTGTCCTGTCTCTGATCCTCTATCGACCCCTTCGTCAACCAATCCATTTATCTAAGCCTGTATCAGTCTTAGCTGTATTGCTAGGATAGCTTGCATATAAGAAACTGTCTGTTGATCGTATCGAGACTTGTTTATGTGCTTCTGTTATTCTCCAGACATGCGAACTAAATAAAGAAATTTGGGTGATTTGAGAACTGATGGGGACTGGTGGAGGATTCCAGTGGTGTGGTAGTATACAACTGGAGGCTAATTGTCGCAAAAACCCGTGGTTTCTACAATCGGGGATCCACATCTCCTACTACTTCCCTCCCTTGTTTCCCTGCGGAGCCCGGCCCATCTGGTCCGATCGCCACATCTACTACTTCCCTTCCTGGGTCCCCTGCACGGTCCGGCCAATCTGGGCCTATCTCTACGGGAAACATGGAATGAGAAAATGAAGAATAACATGCATTGAATAATCCAAACTTCAAAAGACATTTGAAATTAAGCAAAAAAAAATAAAAAACAAAACATTCCGCCTGATACGTCACAGGATCGAGAAGTTTGTAAACAGCAGAAAAATTGGTTCTGCCATACGAATGTTTTAGAGTCAAGCGGTGTTGGCATTCACTATATTTTTTATAGGAATTAAAGGAATTATGGTTATCAAATAAGTTGTAGTTGGATACCCAGATGGGAACTAGCGCGCTTAGAACTACTTGGTCAAAAAAACTGTTAAAGAGGAACTGCTAATCACTAAAGTTGGATTCACGAGGGCTTTTAGTACTCTCCTCTGCCCCTACACTCATCCTCCCTGTCATTACCACACATTCTCTTATAGTAGTAATAATGGAGTAATGACAGGGGAGTGCAGGGGTGTGTGGGGGGTGGGGGTTCTGGGTTGTTGGATTCTTGAATGCCGATGACATTCGCGCTGTCTTGGGTGTATCATTGCAAATAATTCTGCTTTTTGAGAACTCTGCATATGATGATGGATTGCTCTGACGCAGAGATGTACCTAATGATTTCAAAGACAGGAGCGATCATCAAAAACTCGTTCTGTGATCATTGCGAGCCTACGGTATGAAACTATCGAAAACACACAGTGGCTATTGTGCCCGTCAATTTGGTGATAAATTTAGGTCTACCTGGCTAAGGGACTAACGTACACAAATTCTGAACATTTTGTTCTGACTGCAACGATGTGGAGTTGAAGTCAAAAAGAAAGAAATAACCGTTGCAAACTTGAAAAATGCAAAGTTATTAAAGTAAATTGTTTGGGGACAAACAATGAAAAGGTCCAGAAGTCACATAGCTTCCAATTTGAGTGTAACCTAATGGCAACAGACAGGGCCGCCGAGAACGGGGACATGCCCGGGTGCAATGTGTAGAACGGACGTTAAGGGTCATGAGAGCGCCGATGTCGCGAAGCGAAAGCGTGGTCTGGGTGTCCGCCCCCAGAAATGTTTTTTTTTTTTTTAAATTAGTGCTAGCAGAAGCATTCTTCTGCATTTTCTTGACAATATCTTCTCAATTTTATCCATACAATTAGGGTAATTTATTACCTGTATTTCTGTGTGTATGGTGCAATTTTCCTCCAAAGATAATCGTGACCATCACGATGCACGAAAGACCGGTGGAAAACCAACAAACTGGAACAATTGAGTTTTTTTTTACATGAATGGAACCTGGTCAGTAATGCAGCTGAGAACTCTTGCCACCCCAACCAGTGTCGGAGGCCCGTACCAAAGCCTTCCCATGATTTTTAGCTCGGATGTACCGATAGATCAACCTACACTTTTTAAAAACACCAAAAATCACGGGCCTTGCCACACGCGCCCTCCCTTCCCCCTCTCGGCGCTAGAGGCAACAAACACCTTCGAAAACTCCCTAAAACTCCCCAACTTTTGAAAGTTCTGTTTGGACCGAGGTGTCTGTCTGTACAGAACAGTTCAACCCCAAAATGTTTCCGGAGAAACAAACTCAGTTTTAATTCAAACGAGTTTGGAGTCAATCATAAATGTCTGGAATGAAGTAAATAGAGGATATCTACGCTGCTTTAGTGAATATCAGAAATTATCTCATTCGTGTGGACCTGAAAGTTTTATTTTTCACGAATACGAAATATTCAGCCCAATTCGACTGCAAAACAGTTTCAAGACAATAACAAAAAGCTGCGGATCGTTCCTTCAAGGCGACGTTCAAGGTGACGTCATGCGCCGAAGCGTAACTTCATTTAGGAAGCTACTGGAAAAAAGCATCGTGTGGACCTGAAAATATTATTTTTCACTCGCGCAAGCGCTCGTAAAAAATAAAACTTTCAGGTCCATACACATGAGATAATTCCTGATACTGACTAAAATAGAGTAGATTTTCTTTTTATTATATGCTACGAGACATTTTATTGCACAATATTAGCCCAATTCTACCCCTTATGCGTACATTTCAAAACAATAACAAAGATCAGCTGATCGTTCCTTCAAGTCGACCTGATGCGACGAAGCGTGACGTCATTTAGGACGCTACTGAGGGATATTCCTCGATATTCATCGAGTCGATGGATATCGAGAAATATCTTTTAGATAATTTGCGATAATTCATAGGCTAGCTCATAATAAATATGTGATATGTGGATATGAAGTGTCGTGTGATTGCACAGATTCTTCCTTCTTGAATGACCTGTTGTTGTGTACACATTTATAAAAAGGAGAAAATCACGGACCTTCCGAATCCCATAAACTCCACAGTGGAGAAGATAAACCAGATTGGAAGTTTCCAGTTTGCTTTGGAGTTTTTCTCCAGTACTGGTGCTGTGGAAGGAATTGGCTCTGGGCATCATGACACATGTTTTGTAAACAGCCTTTCCACAGTCTTGGCTGACACCAATTCCGGAACTGACGGGATTTGGGCTTGCACGAACAAGAATGTCCTGAATGTTGTTTATCGTTTGAAAGTAACAGCAGTCGCCGCACCAGGTGTTTGAGAATATATAAAGCTGGATTATTCTCTGCGAGCCCCCAGTGTTTCCGAAGGATGCTGGAGAGTTTCAAAAGATCTGGTTGAGATGTAAAAACAAATGGTATGCACATGCTCTGAACTGGAACGATAACGCGCCAGTTCATAACGCGACTGGGTATCAGATTTGGTGATGACACTGTCAACCCACACCGTCCTGTAATTCACAATCTGAGACCTAAGAGCATTAGAGCTGAAACGGTTAAAGGGTTTTCTTGATCAATTAATCGCATGGATTAACCTTGGTTAACCGATTAATCACTTGTCCAAATGGATATCTGAATTATTGCCATACCGTTGATGATTTACAGCATGAACCCTTTACCCAACGTAACAAACAAAACCGACTAGGCCTATATACAAAAAATCTCCATTCAAATTTATTATGTTTTCAATTTTTGTCTCAAAAACATAGCTTATGACTCCTCATAGGAACGAGCCCGCTCGTTCCAATGAGGGTCATAAGCTAATGTTTTTGAGACAAAAATTGAAAATTTTTAGTAATTCATGAATTTATTTTGCAAGTATCGTCTGATTCCCGCAGTGGGTAAAGGGTTAAGAATGACCATTTCCAGCTACTGGTACAGCATGATGATCATGCTAGTAAACAAGTATGTCAGCAAGTAACTTGCATGCATTACTCTGTCTCATATAATATTGAGTTTACGAATTGACAATTGTTCCCTTTAAGAACAAGCGTGATGCAATCAACAATCTGTTCTGTAGGGGTGGGATGGTTCTAGTCAAGACCATTATTCCCCGCCTCCTTACACGCTTCGATCCAATCGTCATGTGGGATGATAGTGTAGAGAGAAACTACATCCATTGTGCAGAGTCGAGTGTCATCCGGAAGTTTACCAAGTTTGTCTTCCTCTAAGGTAGTGAGTGGTATTTATTTATCTATTGGGTTTTCACGACACTTTCGACAGCCAGGGTCACCTCGTGTCGGAAAGATAGAGGTATCAGTCAGATAGGAAGGCAATTTTGATCAAAGATGAAACTACCTTTAATGATCTGAGGTCTGGCTTTAATGATCTGAGGTCTACAAGAAGATGACCTCGTTCTAATGAGGGATCATACGCTATGTATATAACAGATGCGGACTGGCAGTATGTCCACCATGAAATTTCCTGATGGGCCCCCCCCCCCTATTGGGAGCCACCCAGGCCCCACAAAGGTTACGCAGCCCAACACCTGTTGGTGCATGAAATTTCGTGAAAAGGACCAAAAGGCGGAATGGATCTGTTTGCACTGACTTTTGTTCTGTCGAAACGCCCTTCATGTGACCTTCCATTGGCAGTCCACATAGAGAGTATTTTGATATACCAGCAGTCTAGTCTGTCATTGATTGCTCAGATGCAAATAAACAACGTTCTCTTGGTTCGAAAAATCAAAATTTTCTCTCATTGTACCTAACTATGGTCCACTGGAAGAGTCTTGGGCCCATTTGGGGCAACCATTTTTGTCAAATGAGCGACAAAGTTGATACAAAAATGCCATTGAAAATGCCCTCTATCTGGACTGTCATTGGTCGCTCAGTTACAAAGAAGCAGCGTTCTTTCGCATCGAAAAATCAAACTTTTGTCCGCGTCCCTCTTGGTACGCTTCCCGGCAACGTTTTTTTTTTGGCCCAATCCACCCCTGGTTTATGAGACAAATAATTTTAATTTTTTTTTAATTATTCAAGAAATGTTTTTGCAAGTGTCGTCGGCTATTCGTGTTACCAAAGGGATTAAACGTGTTGTTAGAACGTGATCCTTCGCTTTGTAATAACAGTCACTGCATTTGTCTGCAGGAGACGAATAGTATAAATGCGAAGCCCTGTTTGTGTCTTAATGACATGCGCCTAATTATTCAGTCACAATAAGCTACAAAGGCTGGCGTATTAGTTTACGTCAACTGCACAGAAATAATAGACAGATAATATAAACACTACATGGGTATGATTTTTTCATTTATTGTACTTTTAATATTACAATATTCATTCACTATTGCATTTTTAAATTAAACCTTGAACTCCAACTTCTAGAACATTATCATGCCCTGAGAGATGGATGAGCCCTATCCAAGAAGGTACTCTATACGAAGTACAAAGAGTGAAAGGAAACATGAGATGGAAGACTTAGATAGAGGATATGGCGGGATACCAACTGAATAAAATATAAATAAACACTGATAATAAAATTTATCATATGACTCGTCCGTTTTGTTCACTTTAAAATATTTGATATTTTGTTTTCATATTGATCAGTGATAAATAAAGCCTTCCGTCAGTTTCATTGGTCAGTTCCAAAACTTGACAATTTGATTGGCTGAACAAAATAAAACTGGGCCACATTTTCATAATTTGCATAATTAGAGTTGGGAGTTTTCATTGGTCAATTTCAAAACTGGACAATTTGATTGGCTAAACAAAATACAACTGGGTGACATTTGCATAATTTCAGTGGGGAGAATTTACGTTATCTGTCCTATTTAGGGTGGGTTATATTGTATTAATCTTTTACCTACAAGAAAAGCGCCATTCATTTTTTTTTATATTTTCACTTTTTGCTTCCAAAACATAGGTTATGACCCCTCATTGGAACGAGCTCGACGAGCTCGTTCCAATGAGGGGTCATAACCTATGTTTTGGAAGCAAAATATGAAAATTTTTAGTTATACGAGGATGTTTTTTCCAAGTGCCGTCTGCAACTCAAGTTAGGTGATGGGTTACAAAGTCATACTAAGTGGCTAATTTGTGCGTGTGTGTGTCATATGATAAATAGAATATGAAATGAGTGTTTTTCTCATATAATATTTATGAAACTCGTCCGAAGTTTCCGTTTGGGCTCGCCAAAACTGAAAATTCTTAGACTCGTTTCATAAATATTATATGAGAAAAACACTCATTCCATATCCTCTATTTTTCAAATACAAAAAAGAACGTTTGGGCTCTTGAACTTACCTATCTTGTTAACGATAAAAGTTTGGACGGCATAAGGTTTTTTTTACAATTTATTGTCTATTTTACCATTCTTATAAATTCACTTATTTGTTGCGAACAGTAAAACAGAAACACTTTATCTCTATTGGCCACACGTCATTGTAACTGTTTACTTCTAATACTAATGCGATTCTAGATAAGGATATGGAATGTCACCAACATTTTTCTGAAGAGTTTTAACAATTATGAGATTTTATAATCTCACTTCAAAGTTATAGTCAGTTTAATTGACGTAACAATCTACTATCATATTTGAATGTATAAAAGCATATGAAAGGTTTTAGTGACCGTAAAAGTGGTCTAGCAGTGCAAATACACAATATTATCTTGTATATTTTTAAACATATCTGTTACGTAAATTGTGGGAAGTAGATCACGATAGACAAACAAATAAAACCAAAAAAAATTCAAAGTCAACAAATATTGAAGTGTTGCGTTGAACATGCTATATTTGTTAAGTATTTCCATGTTTATACGCCAAATGTGATGAAATGTTCGTGTAGGCGAGATTTGCAGAACGTAACTTATTGTCTATGCGTTTTTAATGTTTCTATTTAACAACATCTTGGAAAGACGTTCGTTTCGGTTGAAATAGACCACGTACCGGAACTATAGAAAATAATTCGTTTTTGTTTACAACTGTAACAAAATGCTAAGAACATAATTCTCTTGTTTTAAATGCTTATGTCTTTCTTTCACCCGGAGTAAAAATTTGCAACGGGTAGCACAAATTATTATTCTAAAACCCAATTTTTTTTCTACTTCTATACCACAGATTATGAATCCTCACTGGAACGAGAACAACGAGCTCGGCCCACTGAGCACTCCTCAGTTAAGTTTTCGAAGAAAAAAAGAGAAGAAAAAAATGAAAGGCGATTTTTATGTATATCCGTAACATTTGAATTTGGGAGTTTCGTTAAGTGACTGATAAACCCAAATACAAAATTAAAAGCCATACTCGACCTGCAATATTTCTTTTGACAGAGGCGATGGAACTCTGCATAAAAGGTTTAGGTTTGCATGAATTGCCATTTGAACATGACCCAGATTGATTGGTGCTATTGAAATCTAAAACGAGTGTGGCCGAAGGTCGAATACACCATACCTTTGAGTCTGCTGACCGCGCCCGTTCGTGCGGCTATACACTTAATATGAACAGCAATGAGATATTCTAGGACGTCGTAAGACAGAACGAACATAACGAAACCTCTTTTCAGAGATTTTCTGGAATTAAGTCCACGAATGAAATGACTGTGTTTGGGCAAGGTTCTTGACAATAGGTAGTGAACTTAGAATTGGAATCTTGATGGGGGGGGGGGGGGGGGGGGGTCTTCTTCAGTTTGTTCGATGTAATATAATAATTATTGTACGACTTGTTGTTGATTATTTTAACCCTTTACCTAACATGGAAAAGCAGACGACACTTGCAAACAAAATTCTTGAATAACTAAGTCTTTTCATTTTTTGTCTTAAAAATCTAGGTTATGACCCCTCTTTAGAACGAGCTCGTTCCAAAGAGGGGTCATAACCTGGGTTTTTGAGACAGAAAATGAAAAAAATAATTAAAATTAATTGTCGATTTTTGTGAATAGTGCTGTCCGGTCTTGGCCGTTACGTTAGGTAAAGGGTTAAAATAGTGGTCGTCAAGAAAGCATAGTACACTCGCCTCCGACTCGTGGACTATTCTTCCTCAAGAACGACTATCTTGGTATAGTCATCTTCATGCTGTATAATATTTATAATATATTACTCAAAGTTTGCTAAGCACCAAGCATACCCAACTACCTGTTTTACGTTTTAGTTGAAATATTGTAATGAAAAGTGTATATATTTTTTATTTAATTATATCTTTCATGATTTAAGTACAGAAATTAGGATTTTATTTGTGTTTGACATTATTTTTTAACTTTTGAATACGATAACCATGGAAAATGGATATTATTGGTAAAAGAGGAATTTTTTCAAATCTGCCAAAAAGTTGACGGAGCGAATTGGTATGGGTCCAATATCGAGTATGAGACCCATTACTGTTAATTACAGCTTGACAACGCCTTCTCATGCTCCCAATCAGGTTCCTGGTGGTCCTTTGTGGGATGTTGTTCCATTCTTGGACCAGCATGGCACCAAGCTCCTGGACACTTCTTGGCTGGATTGGACATGCTGAAATTGCAAGCTTCAACTCATTCCAGACATGTTCGATTGGATTGAGGTCAGGGGATCTTGCTGACCAGTCCATACCCTCAATCCCCTCCTTCTTTCGGTACTCCCCGACAGCATGGGCAACATGAGGACGGGCATTATCGTCCATCAGAATGAATCTATCACCCACTGCGCCTGCATACAATCTGACGTGGATAATCCAGGATCTCATCAATATACCGCTGTGCAGTCAATGTTCAAGGACACAGAGCTATGTACGTCCATCCCTGCTGATGCCGCCCAGACCATGACTGACCCTCCACCATAGCGGTCATGCTCAGCAATGTTGACTGCGTCGAATCGCTCTCCTGGTCTTCTCCATACCCTCGAACGCCTATCTGTGTGGTCTAGGCAGTACCTTGACTCATCTGTACAAAGGACAGGTCGCCAATCTTCTCTGGTCCATCCAACGTGGTCCATGACCCATTCATATCGTGCCCGGCGGTGGTTCTGGGACAGCGGAATGCGAATACATAGTCTTCTCGATCGGAGACCACCTTCGTGCAACCTTGTCCGGATAGTCTACATCGAAACATTTACCCCGGATGCATTCTGAAGGTCACTGCGAAGCTGGATTGTTGTGGCAAAGCGGTTCCTACGGACCTGAATGATCAAAAACCGGTCTTCAGCTGCAGATGTCGCCCTGTCTCTGCCACCACCATGTCGTCTTACTGGTGTGCCATACTGCTGAAATCTTGCCCAGACTCTGATGATCACCGTATGGTGTACACCAAGGGCTTCACCAACCTGACGATGGGCAGCCCCTTACTCCAACATCCCTACAGCCCACCACATTTCTACTTCAGACAAATGTCTTCTTACATTTGCATTTTCCATATTCAATCATTAAATCACAAGGGTTTGTGTTGAAATGAAGATTGAATACCCTACACATGTCTTGTTCATGTAGACAGTACACGAAAACATCATGAAAATCAAGGGGTACATGCTTTCCATGACTGTCACGAGAAGTCTGCCTGTCAAGAGAGCTAATGTAAACACTGGGGACCATCTAAATACATTCCTCAATCACATCTTTCAAAAATATCGCAAATATGTCACAGGCAAATTTCACAATGAGGTGTCAAATATTTGGTGCTTAGTAAACTTTGAGTAGTATATATCACCACATGAACAAATAAACGTTACTCTCTCTCTCTCTCTCTCTCTCTCTCTCTCTCTCTCTCTCTCTCTCTCTCTCTCTTCTGGTGTGAATGGCATCATTTGGTCATATGCCGTATTTTCCTTTTAACTGAAAGATGGTTAATGTTGAACAACTGGTCTGACCCACCCGTAGGTGAAACTCATTAGCCAAATGCTGATATATCTGTTCACATTTGCCGAAAATGAAATACAGTGAATGTCCTTGCCGATCGTGCCTTGAGTGGAACAAGACGCCATCTTCAATGCTTTAGCATTGCAGATGACGCCTTGTTCCACCCAAGAGACGATATATGTCTTCTAAACACGTTGTACGGTCATGTAGCATATCGATGGAAAACGCGTGGTTGTGGGTGGTAACACGTGCCCCTTCTGTGTCTTTCTCTAATATATCATCTTCCTTAGTCTGTCCATCAGATGTCTATTTGCAGCGATGTAGAGTCAAACTAGACCCATTCCCAGATAACATCTGAACCACTGTCAAATGTTATCATCCCGCAGATGATGTTCGGAACACAGGCCTATTTTTTTCCGCAGTGACAGGCGCAAATACACTTTCAGTCAAAACAACATATTTTACATTCTCCTTGATGGTCATCAAGGTAAATAAAATGTTTCATGGAAGAAGTCGATCTTCAAGCTCGAAGTCTCACTGCAAAGGACCTGCCTCGTACAGTCATCGTCGACAGACGATGTTGAATTTTTCGATTTTTATGTCAATACGGTATATTTAGCTAATGAATGGCAATCACATTCACAAGGCTTATTCCATTTAAGTTTCGTCACTCTTGTCCTCCCAAGTCATTCGCTACCAGTATCTTCTCCAGAAAACAGTTCTCGAAGTGTGTGTGTGTGTGGGGGGGGGGGGGGGGGGGGGTGCTTCTTCTTTTTCAAGGACATACAAAGAGAAAATTACAACAACAAACAAAAATGAGAAAAAGGGTTGATTTTTTTCATCCAACTACTTACAGCAATGTGTAGATGTGTAGGGTCCTGTGAAACGTCGCAATTCGATTCTTTTCGGATAATCCCGACACTTCGAAGTTCGATTCAGTTCTAGTCGCACTGATTCGGAAATTTCGAATGGTAGAAATATTCTCAAATCCTACCAAGTGTCTCCTCTTGAACATCATATCTCCTGATGATAGAAGAAGAGTTTAAGTTAAGTTCATTCTCTTTCAGAAATTACATTGATTTCGTTCTGGAATATTCCGCTTTTTTGATTGACATGTCCATGCAGACGAGTCGCCGTTAAAACGATATTTTAGAGGAGTCCAAGCCACTCTCCAATAATTTGTAAAAAAACAAGCAAATTTATATGAACAAAAATATTATTTGTGTTTAACTGAATATGAAACATGAGCAAGGAAAATGTTGGCCTTTGCTCTTATACTCTAATTGTTAGCTTAACTTGACAAAGTCAAGATAAGCTATTGCCATCACGCGTGCGGAAGTCTGTGAGTCTGTGGGTCTGTGAGTCAGTTCACATTTTCCTTTAAAACATGCTACTCCCCGCAGTTCTCGTCGCGTCGTCACGAAATTTCATATGCAGGTTTGAGGTCATGTCTAGATGAGAACTCCCCCATTTGGTCGCGATCTGTCTATCGTGACGGATGCCCGAGCCCTCAACCCGAAAACGTTTAGCACAGTCTGCAGGTTGTATTTATGGAAGGATTTTATTGTAACTTGGTAGAATGACTCCGCTTAATGTCTAGATGAGAACGTCCCTTTTAGGTCGCAATCTGTCAACCGTGATGGCTGCTCGAGCCCGAAACCCGAAAACCTTTAGTACAGTCTACAGGTGGTATTTATGAAAAGATTTTACTGTAACTTGGTAGGACGACTCAGTATAATGTCCAGATAAGAACGTCCTATTTTGGCCACGATCGGTCAATCCTGATGACCGCACAGGCCCGTGACCTAGATTTGTTTAGCACAGTCCACAGTTCATATTTATGAAGTGATTTCATTGTAACTTGGAAGGATAATTCGATATGAGGACCAGATGAGTGAGACTTTCTTGTTTTGGGTACGATCAGTCAGCCGTTACCGCCACCTGGTCATGCGACCTGGATTCATTTAGTATTGCCTACAGGTTCTTTTTTTAAAGGATTTAATTGTAACTTGGAAGGATAACTTGGTATGATATCTGGATGAGACTGTCCTACTTTGGTCATGATCGGTCAACCGTGACTGCCGAGCCGTCATGTGACCAAGATTCCTTTAGCGAGGTCTACGAGTTATATTTATGAAGGGATTTCATTGTAACTTGATAGGATGACTCGTTTTGGAATAATTTCGCTGTAACTTGGTAACTTTGGTTGACATATATTAACTGTGAGGGCCACATCAACCCACCTCTCATTTCGTTAGTACAGTCTACACCTCAAATTATTTTTACTGAAAACATAGCATACAGGGAACAGAAATTAACACATTCTCAATTATCACAATTCTTGTATTTCATAATTCTTTCATAAACATTGAACATTATCCTTTTCATCAAACACAACACACTGTCAAGTTAAGCTACAGTGTCATTAACACTTTCATTTTAAAGCCCTGATGGTGGATTCTAGCACTCAACCAGTTAACCATTTACCCAACGTAACGGCCAAAACCGGCCAGCACTATTCCCCAAAATCGCCAGTTAATTTTCATTTTTGTCTCAAAAACAGAGGTTATGACCCCTTATTGGAACGAGCTCGTTGAGCTCGTTCCAATGAGGGGTCATAACCTATGTTTTTGAGACAAAAAATGAAAAAAATTAGTTATTCAAGAATTTGTTTTGCAAGTGTCGTCTGCTTTTCATGTAAGGTAAAGGGTTAAAAGGTGCAATATTTACAGTTTGAAGAATCGTGAATTTCAATTCGATTTGAATACTTTGCCCGATTCTCTTCGGCATTCGATTCGATCCGATCCGAGTTTTGCGCTTTGTAGAGTCCCAGTAATGCGATCGAGACGCATTTGCAAGAGGGGATAGAGATTTTATGTATAAAATCGTCGCCTGAGAAGTACAGTGTTCTAAGTCCATTTTTGTCAAAATTAAGATAAGAGTTGCACTTGATACATATACTCTCCCTGCACATTCAGAGTCGCAAGAAGTCACGCCACTAGGGTAGGTGCATTGAAACGTTTTAAAACTCGTTATATCTAATTTTCCTTTCACTGTTGTGTGTTATTTTGTTGCAGCAACAAAGAGTTTAATTTGAAAGAATGGATAGTTTCAAATGCATAATATTAATACACTTCATCTTCTTCCGACAAAAAAGGAGATAGAACATTTCATTTTTAAAACTATATTATAAACATAGTGACCGTTGTTCAGTGTGTTATGGCAGATTAGCACCCGAAGAAAAAAAATTAAAGCCCGAGACGAAGTCGAGGGCGTTAATTTTTTTCTGAGGGGGCTAATCTGCCATAACACACTGGACAACGGTCACTATGTTTTTATTATACTGAATGGCCTTTGAAAGGAATGTTTCTTTCAGAGTTATAAATAAATCAATAACAAATAGGCAGACTAAGACACTGATTCAGTTCACATACGTCGAATGTTTCAAATTCAGTTGAATTCCCCTTTGTGCCCAAAAACTCCCTGAACAACTTTACACTTCTGTGAACACTTCGCTTAGTCGATGAACTGTCCTTTGACCTTAAAAGTGCCTCGATATTTTCATCAGTAATATTTGCGAAAACCATGTTTGTTGTTGTCGTCTGATTTGAGGCGAGAGAAAAACTTCGGAAATCTTCGGAAACAGCGTGAGTTATTTTCTCCCTTTCGGCAATTTTCGGATTTAGCGTGTGATATTACAAAATCACCGCGTCGTAGCGTGTGTGACAAACAATAACAACCGTCGCGATGGACTATCACACGTTGTCAAGAATGGGCGGATTCAACAGGCATGATCACGCAAATTAGCAAATTGTATCTGTCCAATCAGACATCGTCTTTTGTCTAGTTTTATTCATGAAGTATAACAAAAGGATTTAGCAACTTTTGAATGGTGAATGGCAATCGAAATAATGCTTTCTGAGAACCCCTCTGGGATGTTTAAGACAATTACACTGCCTTAAACGTACGAATAGCAGTTACATTGCTGTCTTGTAGCAAACTGTAAATGTCTGTCGCTAAAATTTGATTTAATTCAGCCTAAATTCACCCTTCCTTGTACCTTTGTATTTTGTTGTTTCATTGTAAAGTAAAACCATTTAAAAGTTATATTTTTACCACTGTAGATGCAAGTATTCTGTTTATAGACACATTGATGTCTATATCAGTAGAAACTTTGGCTGATTTTTTATTCAGTTGCTGTTATAGATTTTATAGATTGTTTAATGAACTCAAGTGAAAAGAGCTGTTACAACCTAAAATGCAGTACGACGCAAAATGTAATAAACTACTTATTGAAACGTCGGTTGTGTTCGCCGATCAAGAAAGTTTGCAACCTGAAATGAAATGCGATCCAAAATGTAATAAACTTATTGCAAAGTCGGCTGTGTTGAACAGTCATTGTAACCTGAAATGTAATAAAGTTATTGCCAAGTCGGTTATGTCTGCATGTCATAACCGCGTGGATCGGGAGGTGAGGCCGTTTTCCGCGGTTCTGAATCACTGTATAATATAACCAGTAATCAACGCTTGGGTTGGGTGCCCTTTAAAAAGACAATGTAATTATGAATGAGAGGGAGAGGGGTCGAAGGAGAGAGAGAGAGAGAGAGAGAGAGAGAGAGAGAGAGAGAGAGAGAGAGAGAGTCAGCGTGATATTACGATGTTCGGGTAGCATTGCGAACTCAACGGACTTTGCAATAAGTTTATTACATTTCAGGTTGCAATGATTGGCGGACATAACCGATTTTGCAACAACTTTACTACATTTCAGGTCACAATAACTGACGAACACAACCACAATGAAATACGTTTGTTACATTTTGCGCCGTATTTCATTTTAGGTTGCAAACTTTGTTGATCGGCGAAGACAACTGACTTTGTAATGGGTTTATTACATTTTGCGATGTATTGCATTTTAGGGTGCAACAGCAATTTATTAAGTCAGGGAACACATGTACTCAAAAGACTAGTTGGATTAAAAACAATATAACTCAACTAAGTTTCGCTAAACTTTGTGGATTTTGGTTTATTTTTAAATTAACCGGATTTCAAGAGTGTGCCAAATTTTTAACCCTTTATCTAACATAGCGGCCAAAAACGGCCAGAAAATTAACCAGAATAAGCCTACCACAGCATAAAATATCTCTGAAGTTTCTCTATACAACCATACAAATATGGATATCATTAGAAACAGCTCCTCGAGCTGGTTCTAATGATATCCATATTTGTATGGTTATATTGAAAAATTGTGAAATTTGTTTTCGAAAGATGTGAAATTTAATTTATTTTTAAAAAATACTGTGTTAGGTAAAGGGCTAAAGGTTCTTTTCCAAAAATAAAGTCACAGTTTATGTCAATGTTCACGAGAGCTTCCACAGCTAAAGAAGTTAAAGCAGTAAAATTAGTTAATCTAAATTTCGTACACCTCACACAATAATGTGTTGTCTTTAACACTTTACCTAACATGAAAAGCAGACGACCCTTGCCAAAAAAATTCTTGAATAACTAATTTTTTTCATTTTTTGTCTCAAAAACATAGGTTATGACCCCTCATTGGAACGAGCTCGTTCCAACGAGGGGTCATAACCTATGTTTTTGAGACAAAAAATGAAAAAAATAATGAAAATTAATTGGAGATTTTTGAGAATAGCGCTGGCCGGTTTTGGCCGTTACGTTGGGTAAAGGGTTATAACATAAAATAGGGAAGAGATGTCCTTGGGCAAGGCACTTAACCCCGATTGTCTACATGGGGGCACGATGACTTCGTGTACTAAGGCGTACTGCACGTCGATGGTGCACATGTCTTCAACCAATCTAACCCTGCCTGTACTGCTGTGCGGAGTTTCGATGTTGGAAGCTGACAGCTGCTCGTCGTTGCTCGGTGGTTCTCTCCGGGTACTTCGGCATCCTCCACCCGTAAAACTGTGACGGTCATGATTAGCCATTGCGCATAAGTATGTGACCTTAAACATCAATAAATAAATAAATAAATAAATAAATAAATAAATAAATAAATAAATAAATAAATAAATAAATAAATAAATAAATAAATAAATAGGGAAGAGAGAAACTTTAATTTTAATGGCATTTAAAAAATTAAAAATTAATAAAATTAATAAATAGAACAATATTAAGTATTAAATAGTAAACCAACGTATTACCTTTTTCACACTGTGAGAATTATAACATTTGGGTTACTAATTTTCAATCAGTTTATTATTTTTAACATATTATTTGCTTAAAACCAAAACGCTGTGTTTGTAGCACTTCATGGAGAGAGCATTGTATTGGAGGTAATAATATTTCTGTTTAACTGTTGAATACCACAGCAAATCAAATCAAGTTTGTGCACACCGAAGGCGCGCAGGGACGTTGTCACGCAAGCCCCTTTCGATTCTCAGTGGCTGTATATTTTTCATCCAGTATCACGTCTTGTCGAGGCAAAGAAGGCAGAAGCCAAGTTAGCTGCGTCTGTATTTTTCTCTTGTTCTTTTTAGGTGGAGGAGGTTTTGATGGTGTCTTTGCGGACTTCTTGCTCATGTGGAGGTGAAAGTTTTTGTCACGGATCCTCTTTGCCTCCAGATATTTTAGATCGTAGGTTAGTATTATATCTTGATTCTTCTTCTTGTAATTGCTTTTGACAAATTTGATGTAGTCGTTGATGGTACCAGTAAAATCTAGTTTGAGAGTCCCGAAGAGGATGATGGTGTCCTGATCCAGTACTCTTATAAAATTTACTCTCTCCAGTCTCGTCCGCCTCATCGCCTTCGGAATCCGAGACTGTGGATTAGTTAGAACAGGCGCTGTGACTTGAGTGGTTAGAGCTGATGGAAGATCCAGGATCAGATTGGTTGATTTGTCTCTCCTCCAAGCCAGAAAATAAGCAGACTGGCATCTGCAAAATGAGGTTCCCAGAGGGTGAATTTGTTGATGCTACCCTGCACAGCAGGGTAGCATCACTAAATTTACCCTCTGTGAACCTCAACCTGAATCAGGATCTCAAACCTGAACAGAAAGAGGTACCTAGAGGATAAATTGTCCCACTGTATAGGATTGCAGCAGCAAATTCACCCTCTGGGGACCTCATTCTGAAAATGTCAGACTGCTTATTTTCAGGCCTGCTCTCCTTCCTCCTTCTTCAGTTCCCCCATGCCTTCTGGCCTCCTTGGTGAGGAGGAGCAGATTGGCGTGTGTGGATTAGGTAGTGGAGATGGATCGATGGATTTCTCCCTCTCATTATCCAGTTTGTCTTTCTCAGCTTGTCTCCTCCCCAGCCAAGCTTCCACCCGCCTGGCATCCCGGCGTCTGGATGATGGTAGTTTACTCTTCTCCCTTTTCCGTTACTGTTGTTGTTGGCCCTTTTCAGGTTTTCCAGACGTGGTGTCTTGGCCCTTCCTTGAGTGTGGACCAGTGCGAGGCAGGGCTCCGCGAAAGATGCTACCACTATCCTTGGAAGGTTCACCATTATACTTAATGGTGAGCTGAACGCAGCCCCCATCAACGTGGACAGTTTACTTGAATAGAGAACTGGCGTTTCTCTGATCTGTGGTGATAGGTAATCCATAATTATATGCAAATTTGGAGGTCTCGTAGATGTGTGTGATCGCTTGGACAACCAAGCGATCGATGGCGTGAACGATGGATGGGGACAACACCACGTCACAAATACTTCTATTATAATAGGTTATATTACATGCTCGGTGGCAGCGTCATGGTTTCCATTATTTTTGTTTACTGATAGGATAAGCAAAAAGGGATTCCATGGGTTTCACAAAAAAGGGATTCCATGGGACGTGGCCATTGGATATAGAGGTGATGAGAGTCGGATAGGACTTCGTTGTAAAAAGGTGAGATAACTCTGCATAGAGATTACGGGGGATGAAGGAATCTGCTTGGTTAGTTAGCGCCAGTAATGTGAACTGAGTGGGTGATCTAGATAAATGAAACAACAAGAGTACTCGGAATAGGGTCAGAACTAACAAGAACAGACAACGAAAGCTAAATATAGCAATAATAAGCAAAGCTGTTCCAGCTGATAGGCTCTTCTACACTACTGGAGTATACTCCAGGACAAAGGAACATGCCCATGTTGACGGAAACTATTGCATAGATAGATAGAAGAAGAGGATTCTGAAAGAATTCGAAATAGTAAAACTTGTCGGGTTTATTTGGGTAATTCGTGATGCTCCGATTCAATCGAACATACCCTCCGAACGTACCCCTGTCCTGTTATAAGCCTTTGGGTAACATAGCAACCACGTGCTACCATAGAAACAAAGATGGCGGCCTCCAGTATACAAAATGGACGACGGAAACATGTATCAACTGACAACAAGCGCTGTACATGCGCACTAGGGCTACGTATCACTATGGGGATGACGTCACAAGATGGCCGCTTACGCGGGTTACCATGACAACACAACATGGCGCCACTGGGTTACGTGACATGACGTCACTTCCGGGATCCTGCCCGGGGTCCTGCCAATAAGGGTCGTTTCATCGCTCTCCCATACTCCTAACATTATTAGGACAATCAGTACACGGAGGATCTCCAATGAGTAGCTAGTATCAAGTGAAATTTAAGAAACGAGTTTAAGTTAGAGGTGGTTTAGTGGTTAGAGCATTGAACTTCAAACCGAAAGGTCCAAGGTTCGATTCTGAGCAGCGGTAAGTGCATTATGTCCTTGGGCAAGGCACTTAATCCCGATTGTCCACGTAGTGTATACTAAGGCGTACTGCACATCGAATGTGCACTTGCCTTCAACCAATATTAACCCCGGTTGTATGGTGTTATTAGGTCGGGGGTATGGAAGTTGCTGGTCGGTGGTTCTTTCGGGGTCCTCAGGCTTCCTCCATCCGTAAAAAAACGTCGGTACTCTTGGCTGTCGAAAGTGTCGTTAAACTCGATATTAATAAATAAATAAATACAAAACGAGTTCAATAAATTAGATAAGGACCGAGCCTGTGGCTCGGTCCAGACCTAATTTACTGGACGCGTTCCGCAAATTTCAATGCCAGCTGGGAAAGGGTTCAAGATTCTGTTTTTTTTACTTCATCCCAAACCCTAAATGGGTAGAGAAACAAGCACCGCTTCGGTTAAGGTCTAGATTCACGTTGTGAAATCATAATAATCCACAAGTTTCAATGCAAGCTGGGAAAGGGTTTAAGATTCTGTTTTTTTACTTCATCTCAAACCATAAATAGGGAGAAAAACAAGCACCGCTTCGGTTAAGGTCTGGACTCACGTTGTGAGAACATAATAATGTGTTGTTTGGCAAAAAATAGTCTCCAGTGACGTCGACGTTTATCAGTACAAAGAAAAAGAATTTTGTTAAAACAACTGCGCAAACCCCTTAACCCTTTACCCAACGTAACGGCCAAAAACCGGCCAGCGCTATTCTCAAAAATCGTCAAATAATTTTCATTGTTTTTTCATTTTTTGTCTCAAAAACATAGTTTATGACCCCTCGTTGGAACGAGCTCGTCGAGCTCGTTCCAACGAGGGGTCATAACCTATGTTTTTGAGACAAAAAATGAAAAAAAATTAGTTATTCAAGAATTTGTTTTGCAAGTGTCGTCTGCTTTTCATGTTAGGTAAATGGTTAAATGGTCTCATTGGCAGAGTTTTATTTCTCGTCTCTCGAATCAGAGTCAACGATTGATATTTCGCGTAAATGCACTTCGTATACCAAATTCTACTTTCGGTGTATTTATGGCTGTGCTTTGCTGTTTTTAAAGTATGAGTTTAAAAGTTGAAATAGTTTCAGATCATGTGATAAAAGTATTTTCTTTTTACCTTTTCTGTTCAATTTGAAGGTTGTTACGAAACATCGAATGCTCAATCTGTCATTATCAACGGATGCGACAAAGGAAATCTGACGAGATGGATAGATAATTTTCTAATAACGTCTTATACCTGTAATAACGATTACAGTGGTGTGACAATACACATATCAACTATATTGATTGTTGTCTAATAATAAATAGACGATCTTTGGTTCAAAATGGATGATTCAAATCTCCTAACCCAGTTGAAAATAATAATTTCGCGACTACAATAAGAGACACCATGTGAAGCAGCTTCTGAAAAGAATTAAATTCACAAACAGGAGTATCTATGTCTAAAAGAAATGTGATTTATGACTTTCAATGGTTGAACTCTCAAACGATAAATGAGGCATGGTTATCCTTCCACTATTGTTAGGAGTTTTAACCCCCCGACTACACAATATCCAAAACCACATAACCATGTACATGAAAATAACCGTTCCAATTTTACTGTGTCCCTTCCAAATCAGGGCTTATGATCCCATCAACGGAATGAGCTCACCAAGCTCGTTCCGTTGATAGAGTTCATAAGCTAGAGACAGAAAATATCTGTGTTTTTCTTCGAAAAATATATTTTATTGTCATTAACAAATGGTTAACCCTTTACCCAACGTAACGGTCAAAACCGGCCAGCGCTATTCACAAAAATCGCCAATTAATATTATTATTTTTTTCATTTTTTGTCTCAAAAACATAGGTTATGACCCCTCTTTGGAACGAGCTCATCGAGCTCGTTCCAAAGAGGGGTCATAACCTATGTTTTTGAGACAAAAAATGAAAAAAATTAGTTATTAAAGAATTATTTTTGCAAGTGTCTTCTGCTTTTCATGTTAGGTAAAGGGTTAAACCTTTTATGTTATTTTTTCACACAAATCTTTTTACATTATAACTTTTTGGTTTATTGCCGCTTGTGCAAACACAAAATGATACTCTGCTGTACATAATATTACGTACTCTTTTACCTCGGCGTGCCTACAATATCACATTAGTTTAGTTTTTTCCAAAGGAAATGTCATTAAGGGAGTCGAGTCATATGATATATTTGAAAATAAAATGAACATCTATAACGAAAATAATTTAAACTGAGAATGGTGAGTAGAACATTGACTCATCTGACAAGTTTATGATATAAAAAAAATGAATCATTTTATTTTGGAAGATTAATTTTTAATTCATTTCTCCGGTAAATGTTGATTTGAAGCAAGAAATAAACGAATTTTTCTGGTGTTTTTCGGAGGGAAATGTAGTAATGTAATTTTACAGAGCTGTAGGATAAACTATTATAATTATTTATTTATTGGTGTTTAACCCTTTACCTAACCTGAAAAGCAGACGACACTTGCAACAATAATTCTTGAATAACTAATTTTTTTCATTTTTTGTCACAAAAACATAGGTTATGACCCCTCGTTGGAACGAGCTCTACGAGATAGCAGAGTTTCATTGTTTCTATCCTGTCCGTTAAGATAGCAGAGTTTCATTTTTTCGATCCTGTCTGTTAACCCTTTACCTAACCTGAAAAGCAGACGACACTTGCAAACATAATTCCTGAATAACTAATTTTTTTTCATTTTTTGTCTCAAAAACATAGGTTATGACCCCTCGTTGGAACGAGCTCGTTCCAACGAGGTGCCATAACCTATGTTTTTGAGACAAAAAATGAAAAAAATAATGAAAATTAATTGGCGATTTTTGAGAATAGCGCTGGCCGGTTTTGGCCGTTACGTTAGGTAAAGGGTTAAGGTCACATACTTATGCACAATGGCTAATCGTGATCGTGGCAGTTTTATGAGTGGAGGAAGCCGGAGTACCTGGAGAGAACCACCGAGCAACGACGAGCAGCTGTCAGCTCCCCAACATCGTAACTCCGCACTGCAGCACACGCTGGGTTAGATTGGTTGAAGACATGCTCACCATCGACGTGCAGTACACCTTAGTACACGGCGTCATCGTGCCCCCATGTGCACAATCGAGGTGAAGTGCGTTGCCCAAGGACACAAAGCGGGAGAACGGAACTGATCGCTCAGACGGTCACCCATCCGAGGACTAACCGGGCCCGACGTTGCTCAACTTCGGTGATCTGACGAGAACCGGTTACCGCAAACTATTATAATATATGGCCGGTATTGAGGTGACATTCGCGGCAGCCATATTATATGGCTATCGCGAATATCCCCTCAATACCGCAGTAGTTTGTCCAGGGACGTGGTTTGAGGTTTCCGATTGTTTGGGGAAGGAGGGGTGTAAGGTAGTGAATTTCCAAATAGGGGCAGGCTTTCTCCCCGTAGTTGGAAATTCACTACCGAGAAAGATTTTGAAAAGGAAACCATGAAAGGGGGCATAAAGTTGATTCTAGTAACTGAAATGCCAACACATTTATGATAGAATTATCAGGTTAATATTATTTGGTATTATTCTGGGAATTGAATATGTGTTAAACAAATGCTCAAGCCTAGAACTTTGAACAATTCACACTATCCTAACATTAAATCAGATCTTATGCAGGAATGATCAATTTTCGATGTTTCATCATTTTGTAACTGTGAATGATGGAATTAACTCAGGATAACAATTTTACGTGATGTGATTTTCTTGAAGTGCATTTCGTGGATTTTTTTTATTACAATAAGTAAACGTACTAAAGAAATCTCGTACCGATTGACGTCATGTATACTTATGAAGCTTGATATTGGGTACACTGTAGTTGTAAATAGTAACAGTTGGAATTTTTGCCGATTTGAAACCGAGTTGGAATTTTGGGAAGTGAAGAAGACATCAGCATCGCCAAAGCAGCTCTAAAATCCAGATAGATGGAATTTCCAACTACTCATGACTTGCCCTCCGAATTTCCAACTACAGGAAATTTTCACCAGGATTGGGGGTGACACACCACACCATATACTCCACCTGCCGCCACGTCCCTGAGTTTGTCCATCAATTCTGGTTCGCCAGAAGACGGGAGTCTAAACTCTTCCAAACCCGTATCATGTCTGTCTTAAGCGAGTTTCTCGTGACGTCACTGACGCCGCTAAGATTTTTCGGAGTGACATTTTCACACAAACACAAAATAAAAATAAAATCTCGAGTGCCTTGGTGTTGAACACTCCGTACAAATCCATGAGCTCTTTTTTGTTTGCATTTCACGTGCTGTATACAATTAAAAATCTGCTGCCACGTAATAAATAAATCATTACAATTGTCAGTAAATCTGGGCTAACAGGATAGAAATAATGAATCTCTGCTATCTTAACAGACATGATAGAATTAATGAAACTCTGCTATCTTAACATATACAGGATAGAAACAATGAAACTCTGCTATCTTAACAGACAGGATAGAATTAATGAAACTCTGCTATCTTAACAGACAGGATAGAATTAATGAAACTCTGCTATCTTAACAGACAGGATAGAATTAATGAAACTCTGCTATCTTAACAGACAGGATAGAATTAATGAAACTCTGCTATCTTAACAGGCATGATAGAATTAATGAAACTCTGCTATCTTAACAGACAGGATAGAAACAATGAAACTCTGCTATCTTAACAGACAGGATAGAATTAATGAAACTCTGCTATATTAACAGACAGGATAGAATTAATGAAACTCTGCTATCTTAACAGACATGATAGAATTAATGAAACTCTGCTATCTTAACAGACATGATAGAATTAATGAAACTCTGCTATCTTAACAGACAGGATAGAATTAATGAAACTCTTCTATCTTAACAGACAGGATAGAAACAATGAAACTCTGCTATCTTAACAGACAGGATAGAATTAATGAAACTCTGCTATCTTAACACACAGGATAGAAACAATGAAACTCTGCTATCTTAACAGACAGGAGAGAATTAATGAAACCCTTCTATCTTAACAGACAGGATAGAAACAATGAAACTCTGCTATCTTAACAGACAGGATAGAATTAATGAAACTCTGCTATCTTAACAGACATGATAGAATTAATGAAACTCTGCTATCTTAACAGACAGGATAGAATTAATGAAACTCTGCTACCTTACCAGACAGGATAGAAACAATGAAACTCTGCTATCTTAACAGACAGGATGGAAATAATGAAACTCTGCTATCTTAACAGACAGGATAGAATTAATGAAACTCTGCTATCTTAACAGACAGGATAGAATTAATGAAACTCTGCTATCTTACCAGACAGGATAGAAACAATGAAACTCTGCTATCTTAACAGACAGGATAGAATTAATGAAACTCTGCTATCTTAACAGACAGGATAGAATTAATGAAACTCTTCTATCTTAACTATTTTGGTAAATCTCCTCGACAGCTGATGGTGTAAATTAATGTTCCAGAATATTTGGAATTCAAACATAAAGGCAGGTTGGATAGACCAAGTGAGGGAGTTAATGGCAAACTATTCAATGGGGATCTCGGACATAGAGGTGGGCACAAATCAGGGTAACAAATCGTCAGAGAAAGAGTCACTGTGTATTGTAACCTGAATTGGCGAGAGGGGGTTAAAGCAAAGAGGTCTTTGGGTGGACTGCGTGATAAAGTGAATCCAGGTTTTGAAGAGTACCTTGAGGGCACCTTTGGGAAATCAGTATTGTTTAAACTGAGATCGCCGTCCATGGAGCTAAGGGGGGAATTGGGAATGACAGTGACAAGGAGTGCGAAATGTGTAATTTATACAAAATAGGGACCCTGGAACACTTTCTATTAGAATGTCCAAACTACCAGTCCAACAGAATAAGATTCACCGGCATTATGGTGGGGAAGTGAGATGGAGGAATGAAGGACACGTGGTTAGTGGATGACACAAAGGCGAGGGTTAGTATGCTTATCGGAGACATTGGGAAGAATGGGGCACGGAATGTCATCAAGCAGTTCGTTTCCGAGTGTTTGAAGGAGAGAAGAGACGTGGGGGATAAGTAGGCATTTGTGAGAACAGAGCTAATCAAGGCCTCCTCACCCGAGAACCGCGACAAATCAGCGGCCGGCCAAAGTGTTATTATTATTATTTTATTCCGTCTCTTTGATGAGACCAGATCAGCCAGATTAAACACGACGCTTACGGTGTCGAGTTTGATCGGCTGGTCTGAACTCCTCAACTCAGCAGAATCCGACGATCCATATCAACTGAATGTTATAATCTGTATTTATTCGTCTTTCTTAACCATAACCATTTGCTGACCATTATGTGCTCTATCTTTCCTGTACCATTTTCTGACATCATACCCAGTCACAATTGTCTCACACCATCCGGAAATCTCCATCTATACTGGCCCACCTATCCAACCTGTAACATTTTGGAGTTCGGCTTTTTGAGTGTCATTTCTACGCCAACTCTGATAACTGGTGTCATTTAACCCTTTACCTAACATGAAAAGCAGACGACACTTGCAAAAACAAAATTCTCGAATAACTGATTTTTTTCATTTTTGTCTCAAAAACATAGGTTATGACCCCTCGTTGGAACGAGCTCGACGAGCTCGTTCCAACGAGGGGTCATAACCTATGTTTTTGAGATAAAAAATGAAAAAATAATGAATGTTAATTGGCGATTTTTGAGAACAGCGCTGGCCGTTTTTGGCCGTTAGGTTGGGTAAAGGGTTAATACACTCCTTGGCCGTTACGTTGGGTAAAGGGTTAATACACTCCCCATGCGTGCCCACACCTCGCCCAAATTTAAGCACTCGCACATCTACTCTGATAAGGTTGTTGCGTCGATGTTGGGAACACGACGTGCAGAGTTGGAGGTTTAAGACAAAATAAACGTTAGGCATTCTAAACAATGATTGAAGGACATCTAACAGTAAAAGCAGAATTATTATACTTACTTTTTCATCTAGTAAGTTAGAGTTCTCTTTGATGATAACTGATAGCTTTAATCAATGTTGATAATCTTTCAGATCACAGATTCAGTTTCATACTCAAAAAGCAGTCAAGAATATCAGTGGAAAAATAAAGACCTTTCTACTTTGTCCAATAAAGTGACGTAATATGATTCATAGTTCCCATAAAGAACTTCAAAAAGATCATTTTGGTAAAAAGGAACGATAAGGGATATGGCACAATAAACTTTGGTTTCAAAATTGCAGTTTAAAATTAATTCATTTTGAAAGACACCAATCTTTATCTGCCCATACCGAACACCCACTCCATGTTCATATTTTATCGTTGTCGGATTTAACCCTTCACCTGTCTCAAAAACATAGGTTATGGTCTCTCGTTGGAACGAGCTCGACAAGCTCGTTCAACGAGGGGTCATAACCTATGTTTTTGAGACAAAAAATGAAAAAATAATGAAAATTAATTGACGATTTTTTGAGAATAGCGCTGGCCGGTTTTGGACGTTACTTTGGGTAAAGGGTTGAAGCACTGACCCTACAAAAACTGATTCATACTTAGACCGAACGACCGGCCGACCGACCGAATAAAACGCTTTTGATGGGCCCGGCCATTTTTCAGTCCATACAGAGCACCATAGAAAAGCTGATTTTTCATCGATTGGCTTAAAATGACAGAACTAAGAAATTATTTTGAATTATGGCGATTGATAGTCGCACCTTTGTCACATAGTCCCACAACCTAAGTTCAGTTACCCGGCGTTTTTGACTTGTCTCACAAGAACGTATTTCATCCAATATAAGTGAAGCGTCTAGACAAATTTGTGTTGAAGGTAACAACCGCGCGTGCCACTATTCGATTAAAAAATGTTTTACCTGCAGGCTGCGCTCAATTGGTATCAATTGGTATCAAGTACATGCGCCGAGGCCGTTGTTTCTGATGACAGTTAATTAAATAATAAATAAATCACCCGCTCAACGAAATAAATTAGACTAGATATTTTTTTGTCTTGATGAAACTTTTAAACATTGAAAAATAAAACACAGAAACACACATCCGAAACACTAGGCCTATTATAAACTTCAACATTTCGCGTCATTTTAACGCGCACACCTCTAGTCATCTGTAATAATTCCATGCCTTACACGACTAGAAGACGGCACTTGTGACAGAAATTCTTTTAGAACTGAAAGTTTCAGCTTTTGCCTAAAAACACAACATATGAGCCCACATTAGAATGATCTCGATGAGCTCATTCCACTGAGGAGACTTACGCTATGTTTTGGAAGCTTCAATTGAAAAATATAATTTGAATGACAATTTTTATGAATAGCCTGTAATGGATGTTACGTTGAGTAAAAACGTAACTTAAGTCCAGGTAATAATATAGGTCCCGCATATCTCATACATTTTAAAATCACCTCTCTCTCATATATATATATAAACTTGTGCTAACACGGAGAAACGCTGACCTTTACCCCAAATCGTACAGAGACGTGGTTAGAGGGCGTTGTTTCGGGGGCGTTCCCCTTCCAAATTTCCATCTGTACCCCCTCGGAGCCGTCGGCATCCAGCTTTTGAGAAAACCAGCTACTCCCTCCACCGCACCCCCATTCCTGAGCGAGAAGTTCCAACTGTTATTTGTGAATTTCCAACTTTTGAAGAAATCCGAATGTGTTCGAAACATATGATCTTTAGGCTCTAGAGCAGGTGATGTTTACTCCAGTTAGAAAATCCTATGACATACGGTTTACAAAGCACTAAAATTCTGTTCGAAACTGTTAGAGAAACAGATAAAATATGAAATTTCCAGCTGTTTGGGGTTTGAGACTTGAAATTTCTTACTATTTCTTACTATCGAAAATCCCGTCCGGGACTGGTGAGTCACTCTCAACCCAACTTCCTCCAGTAGCCACGTCCGTGGAATCGAGCGATGATGTAAGACCAGGGTTGGTCATTTTTGCTACCTCGATAACAAATGATGCACATCAGTCGTCTCCTTCATCTGCACCGAGTGACCATATGTATGTGTTCCGCGAACACACGGTCGCGCTCATTTTTCCCTTTTACCTCCAAAATATTGCTAATGGCTAAACATTGGAACGAGCTCACCGAGCTCGTTCCAATGTTTGGTCATAAGTTATGTTATGGAGAAAAAAAAATTGAATTTAAAATTTAAATTGCGTTTGTTGTGAATAGCTCTCGACAGTTATGACAGCTGTGTTAAGTGAAAAGGTAACTTAAGTTAAAGTAATACAGGTCCAGTACCTCTCTTGTAATTGTGAAATCACACGTACCATGAATAGGTTAAAGTTGTGACCGCATTGAGAAACGCTGAAATGTGCTCAAAATTGTGTCATGATGTACTTTTTACCTGCCTACATCCAAATGATGCATATTAGGGATGGTCTATCACCTTATGGCAAAACATAAAATCGCATTTTGTAAAAGCTGAAACATTTCCATCTTTTTTTCTGAACAATATGGCTTATGTCCAAAAATAGGAATGAGCTTGCCAAACTCATTCCAGTGTTGATCACGAGTTATGTTTTGATGCCAAAATTGATCAGTATTAAATTTTAATGGCGATTTTTTGTGAATAGCGCTCGCCGGGTATGGCCGTTGTGTAAAATAAAAAGATAACTTCGAAGTTTTATAGGTTCCGTGTCTCTTACAAAATTGTAAAATTACCTGTGTCGTGTATTGATAAAGGTAGCACACGAAACGTTGTATTTTGTCCAGAATCGTGTTGTGATGTAAGTCCAGGGTTGGTAATTTTTTACCTGCCTACATCCAAATGATGCACATTAAGGATGGACTCTCCTTCGCCTGCACCGTGTGACCATCTGCATGTGTTCCGCAAACACAAGGCCGCGATCAGTGGTGAGTGACAAAAGTTTCATACAGATACATTAATAATTCATAAGCATACGAGGATACTCAGTACAGTGTACGCCACACACACTTCAAAACACTTTCATAAAATATTTGAGTACGTTGATTAGTACACGCGCACCAAGGAGATAAGTTCAGATCTGCAAATTTGAAATCGGGTGCATATCCGCAGTCTATCCTTACTTGAATAATACAAAAAGCATATCTTGTGTGTAGAACATGAATAGTATTGAATTGAGATTTTTTAAGGCCTTCAATTGTTTTATTA
This sequence comes from Pictodentalium vernedei, assembly GCA_031216915.1. NCBI lineage: Eukaryota > Metazoa > Mollusca > Scaphopoda > Dentaliida > Dentaliidae > Pictodentalium > Pictodentalium vernedei. The sequence continues at coordinate 243,630,997 of CM062288.1, forward strand.
CTTACTTAATTATTTCATTCAAACATTCAAAGATTAATTACCAATCTGCTTTAAAAATAAGTAAATAGATTAATTATTTGTCAAACCTTTATTTGATGACGGACGTTTTAGGCAACAAATACTCACGAATTGTCGCTAAAAGTCAAAGTTGGAGAAAGAGGCGAGATGGTCGTTTTTTGTCCCATGGCGAAGTACTTTTTCAAAGGTTCAAAAAAGATCTCAGGAGGCGCAGATGTCGCAAAAAGAATAAAATTCAAGATAAACTGGAAACAAGAAAGTAACTTTATTCAAGCTTACACTGATGATTTAACACCTCAGAAATGCAGATCCATAATTTAACCCTTTGAACCCTGGTGGTATCTTCCATATCAGTTCCATGGTAGCAATAGGAAGTGTCCATATTTATTATTAGGGCTGCACGTTGAAAATATTGATTGGTCTTCACCACACATTTACCTTGCAGTCATCCCCCTTAATGACATTATGACATAGCTTGTGACCCTGCCGGAAAAAAACGCCCTCTGGAGTTCAAAGAGTTAATTACCGCTAATATTTTCAGATATTCAAATGTTTCAAACACTTAAAAAAATTCAAATATTTCAGACATTTAAACGTGTACACCCGGTATTGACAAGGCTTTTTTGTAAAAGGTGAAAGTGGTTGATAATATAGTGATGTGAAGGGTGAGGAATAATTTAATTTTATTTACTCCCCTATGGGTCCGTGCGATCCAAGGATTTATCTGCTACTTGCGCTTCCAAAAATACAAATTGACTCGGCCATGACATGCAAACTTTCAAGCCACCAGACAAATTCTGTAATGAATTCAACGCTTTAAACAGTTCATCGCCTATGTTTAGATTCACTCGTCTGGAATATTTCAGTTGATCGGAAAAGCGAACTTATGGTTCGCTTTTCCGACCAACTGAAATATTCCACCTGATTGAAACTGAAAATATCACAAACATTTATTATCCCCGCAGATCGTCCGTCCGGGCACATTGGAACTCAGGGGACGATTTGTGAATGTTGCATTGATTCGCAATAATTCATGATCCATTCTGTGTCGCATTTCGATAGATTTTGAGTGTAGAAGACAGTCACATAAGAATTGAATGCAACATTTTGAATAAAGAGAATATGTGTGTGCCAATGTTTCCACTAATAAGTATATAGCTGCATGTAGTGCAATTTTTCAGTCACAGTATTAACACCTTGAAGTGAATGTAACCAAAATAGCATACAAGTTTTTGCATTGAAAATTTCAGGTGCAATTGCACTCCAAGCAATCTGAGGAGGGCAACTGTTTTGCACTCCTTGATTTTCTAGATTTCCAGGCCTGTTTCATCCCGATTTATCACGCGGGAGCACAGTGCCGCTGTGTACTAAAGCGTACTGCACGTCGATGGTGCACTTGTCTTCAACCAGTGATAACCCTGCTTTTATGGAGTTAGTACCTTGGGAAGTCTTACTGTTGCTCGTCGTTGCTTGGTGGCTCTCTCCATGTTTTTCGGCTTCCTCCACCCGTAAAACTGTCCGACACGAGGTGACCTTGGCTGTCGAAAGTGACTTTAAACCCCAATAAATGAACAAGTCGATTATGAGTCAAGGGAATTACGCTTTTGAACCACAGTTTTTTTAAAATTCCCCAGAAGGAAGGGGAGTTCTCCGCCTATCAACACAGGTGGGTGTGGACTAAAATGTTGAATCTATCGGTACAAACCATCATCAGGTGACACAAGCTGCTCTGCTAATGTCGGAAACTTATGGTTCCGGTTCCAAGCAGATACATTACGCGATCCCCACTGCGAACCACAGGAGGTAAACAATAAAATTTACTTTTTTATGTAACAGTTATTTGCTTTGGACTATCCTACCATTTTGTGTGACAGCACCTGCTTACAAATGCTGATTAATGCTATATGTGACTTAAGCCTTTTCTTAATCCATTTGCTAACCTTTATTTGAGATGAGATTTTCGATTTTTATTCACACTTCCGTTCGAAAAGTTTCAGATACGAAATGAATGTTGGATGTCATTTTGAGCTATTACTCTCACCTTTATAGATGAGATATGCGTATTGTATAAACGTTTATTGATAAATGTGGAGTTTCTCGTGTTACTTACTGAAGAAAAGACAGGGACTTTCTGTCCAGGCCCAAAACCGTCTTCAAATGTTGGGAAGGGAGGTCCATGTTTGCCGGGCTTTGCCCGAATATTACATTATTTTTCCAACGATTCTAAAATGTGCGTGTACCTAAGCTTCTCATCAGCAAGATTTTGCAAGTCTACAATTATCGCCAGATAAACCCATGACAATCGGCAATGTCATGGCAAAATCCGTGGCAAACTACAACGTATTTAACCACGACAAAACCAATGTCCAGGGCCAACTTTACAGATTGGTCCGACTCACATATCGCCAGATTAGCAAACGTCTATGTCTTATGATAGTTTTAACCCTTTACCCAACGTAAAGGCCAAAACCACCCAGCGCAATTCTTAAAAATAGTCAGTTAATTTTCATTATTTTTTCATTTTTTGTCTCAAAAACATAGGTTATGACCCCTCATTGGAACGAGCTCGTCGAGCTCGTTCCAATGAGGGGTCATAACCTATGTTTTTGAGACAAAAAATGAAAAAAATTAGTTGTTCAAGAATTTTTTTTGCAGGTGTCGTCTGCTTTTCATGTTTGGTAAAGGGTTATCCCGTTGCAAACGTCTTCAGACATGTCAATTACTGGATAATCGTACTCTACATTACGACCAAGCCTGGAAGTAAGCAATCTGCCATTTGCAGATGGAGGTCCCCAGAGGGTGAATATGTTGATGCTATCCCATACAGTGGGCTAGAATCACCCAATATATCCTCTGGTTTCCTATTTCTGTTTAGGCCTGAGACATTGATTCCGACTGAAGTTCATAGAGGGTAAATTTAGTGATGCTACCGTGATGATGATCTGGGGATCTCATTCTGCAGATGACAGCCTGCTTATTTCCAGGCCTGACCACTATATCTTCACTCTTCGGGATTCACAATTATACGTCTTTCGTCTTCAAGATGTTTATCGATGCATACTGCAGATTCACAGAAAATTCGCTATCATTAATATACCAGCCAGTGATAAGAAAACAATTGTTTGTTCGTTTATTTTGGGTTAACTACACTTTTAACAGCCAGAGTCACATCGAGTAGGACAGTTTTTGGGGTGGAGGTAGCTTGGGAAACCGGTGGGAACCACCGAGCAGCGGCGAGCAACTGTCAGACTTCACCATTTACTAACTCTGCACAAGCAAAGTTAGCAGAGGCGAAGAGCAGGACGCATTACAGTACAGTGCCATCGTGCCCGCACGTGGAAAAGGGGGTGAAGTGTCTTTCCCGAGAACATAACGCAGTTGCTGTTGGTCAGGATTGAATCGTCGACGTTTCAGCTTAAAGTACAATGCTTTAACCACAGAGCTTGCGCGCGCCCAAGAAAACACTTATTTCAAAGGGCTTGATCCGGATATGAGGCATTTTCGGGTTTCGTTACACCTAAATGTGGGTTCTATTAAAACAACTTTCATGGGGTTGAAAAAGCCATAAGACCGCGATGTGGGGTACACAAAGTATATGCATACCTCTTGCTACTTTTTAAGCAAAGTACAATAACTCCTCTCCGAAGTCTGAAACGACCAAATAACGCAAAAAAGGTTTTGGGTGCACAAGTGAGGTCTCTCGTTATTTTTGTGCCCCTCAACTAGGTATTAAAAATAAAACTGCCCCATATCCGGATCAATTCAGGGTGATACCAGCCTCGTGATGGTAGAGTCAGTTGTCATATTGGCAGAAAGAAAACAGAATTGAAAATGGGAAAGACAGCAAATTATACAACAGCTGAAGAAATCAAGTGAGGCGACAAAAGACAAATGGTTTGCTTCCGGTTACACAGAGTACAAAAATAGGGTCAGACGATTGGGATTTATTCATATTTTATTTTCTCATACAGTCGCTTACACCCTTTATCCAACGTAACGACCAAAACCGCCCAGTGCCGTTTACAAAATCGCTATTCAAAATTTATTACTTTTCAGTTTTTCTCTCAAAAACATGGGTTATGACTCAAATTGTAACACACTTAATGAGCTCGTTCCAATGCGGGGTCATAAGCTATGTTTTTGTCGTAAAAAATGAACATTTTTAATTATTCAGTTTTTTAAAGTGTCGTCTGTTATTTGGATTGAGTGAAGAGTTGAAATGTATGGTCTGTTTTGTCTCGGTGCATATGTATTTGAAGTCCGGTCCATATGTATCTTCCGATATCATTTTAAATGGAGACAACATTTTTGTTAAGTGCTTATAAACAGATTAGAATCTGGTTTGAAAATAGGATCGGTTAGGAAACCGGAACTATTTCATTTTTTCTTCAGCCTGAACAGGCCTGAATACAAAAAGGTGGCGGTTATGGAATACAGCGCTCGTGGGGGGAAGCAAGCCAGAAAATAAGCAGACTGTCATCTGCAAAATGAGGTTCCCAGAGGGTGAATTTAGTGATGCTACCCTGCACAGCAGAGTAGCATTACTAAATTTACCCTCTGTTAACCTCTATCCGAATCAGGGCCTCAAAACTAATCAGAAAGAGGTACCCACAGGATAAATTGGAACACTATATGGGATAGCATCATCAAGTTCACCCTCTGGTGACCCCATTCTGCAAATGTCAGACTGCTTATTTTCAGGCTTGGGGGAAGTGATAGAGGACAGTAATGGTAACAGAGGTGGTAGTAGATAATGGTAGCTACAGGTCCCGTTATAGTGATAGCTAATAGAAGTGACGATAGTAGAAGCACGGAGCGGTGTTACCTCTTTTTTCTGACATGACGTAAAAATGGTCAATGCTATTCAAAAATATCGCCATTCAAATTTTATTATTTTTTTCATTTTTTTCCTCAAAACGTAACTTATTACCCTCAATAGAACGTGCTCGTTCCAATGAGGAGTCATAATCTATGCATTTGCGACAAAAAATGAAAAAGAAATTGAAGTTCCACAAGAAATTTTTTGTCAGTTTTCTGTTATTCGTGTTAGGTAAAACACACTACAAAAGAATTCCAATGAAACTTGTTGGAACTGTGATGGTTCATTTCCTCATATTTATGGTCCCTGTCCTGCTAAACGCAAGACAAACAGTAAGCTGTTTACTGTGGAAAAATACTCCAGTTCAGAAGATGAATTGTTATGCAATGTAAAGAATAAAAAACAGCCACCAAAAGTTTTACTTCGTTTCGAAGAAAACGCCGATTGAAATGACAGTAGACACGAAACCGACTGTGAACATAATTGATGAAAAGTCTGTCACAAAGCTGAAAATAAACCGAAGTTTGAATGCACTCTCACAGAAAGCTGTATCCGTGTGTTTCTTGGGGCAAAACTAAAACAAAGTTAAAATTATCTCATATATCAGTAAGAGTCTATCTGAAACAGATAAAAACTACTCAAACAGAGAGAGGCTCTTGCCATTGTTTGGGCGTGTCAGCACCACCATCTTTACATACATGGATCATCATTTACTCTAAGCACAGACCACAAGCCTTTAGAGCTGTTGTCAGCAATCCAAAGAGTCGACCACCTGCTAGAATTGAACGTTGATGATTGAGACTCCAATCATGTGATTCGTTGTTCAGTACCGCACCGAAAAAGGCAGTCCAACCGACTACATGTCAAGTCATCCACCAAACAATTTAAATACTATTTATTCTAAAGTTGCGGAAGAATACTTAAATTTCATTGTAACCAATGTAGTTCTACAGTAATCACATTAGAAGAGATAACAATTGAAACAAACGAAGATCAAATTCTACAGGGCGAGTTTTTAACCCTTTGGACTCTAGTGGTATCTTCCGTGCCAGTTCAATGGCAGCAATTAGAAGAGTACATAATCATTATTTGGGGTAGACTAATCAATATTTTGAACGTGCAGCCTGGAGGCTGCACAGAATATTGATTGGTCTGCCCCACACACTTACTGAACAGCCATCCTATTTAATGACGTTATGACGTATCGTGTTCTTGGCTGGGAAAGCAGCCGCTAGGATTCAAAGGGTTAATGATCTAGTAAAGGCAATTGGAAAGACATGGCAAACAGAACTGTTCAAAGTCATTTGACGCCCGTGATGATCTAACAATGGTACGGACAGAACACGACAGTGTACCATTACATACTATGAGACGAGTAATTCCCACCACATTACAAAATAGAGTAATCAGCATTGGCCATGACGGCTATCAGGCCATTGTAGAGGCTAAACTATAAAGAGAAAAGGGCTGGTATGTGAAGTTAGCTTGACGTTGGACATTCGACTCAAGTTAATTTAACGTCCAGAGCTTGACATTCGTTTGACATTCGCATTTAGTCAATACTTCGTTGGGCGTTGAACATTAGTAGTCTGTAGTCAGTTTCGCGTTCGGCGTTTGACATTCGCCTCTAATCAGTTTCGTATTCGGCGTTTAACGTTCGTTTGGCATTCGCCTGAGGTCAAACGCACGTCAAACGAATGTCAAAAGGTCGAATAGCCCGGTAACTTCAGACGATTGTCAAATGAATGCTCAACGACCAACGATAAACTGACAAAATATGAATGTCATGTGAATGCCCAACGCCCATCATAAAGCTAACTTCCCGTGCTTGAAAAGGTCTGTTTTTCCTCAAAACTGTTTTTTTGTCAAAACTCATGCAAAGAATATGTTCCGTGATTAGCAAGAACTCCAAATATTAAAAAGGCACCACTGAATATGGCAGCTTCACCATCTAAACCTTAAATAGGATACACTTATCTGCTAATGTTTATGATTATCTGCCTACAGGTGTATATTCATTAGTTGTCGTGGATGACCACACTCAAATTTCTGTCACTGAAATTATTCACTCACAACCAGCCCAAACTGTTATGCCCATATTGGACAAAATATCTTCACTATTTAACAAACCCGAAATTCTCAAAACCGATAATGGCCCTCAATCCAGGGAATTGAATTAAAGACGTTACATTATACGTAGACTCTACACACAGGCGGATGACTCCATTATGGCAGCCAAGAAAGAAGACGAATATTTATGCGAACATTCGGCAAAACAATTAAAGCCGCTACAGCTGAACAATTAAACTGGATACAAGAACTGTTCAAATTTTTGAAAAACTATTAGGCAACACCTCATAGTTCTGCAACCCTATCACCTGCAAAAGTGATGTTGGAAAGATATATTCGAACTATATTACCTGAATATTATTGAAGAGAACATATCTGCAAAGGCATCGTGAAAAATGATCTAAAACCAAAAATAATTGTGCAAGAAAATATATATTATTTAACTGGTAGAGTGCTGGAATAATAATATTTGGGTTTACTCTGACGTGCAGGGACCGTAATGTAAAGGCCTCATATTCAGTGGATATATCTCACATTATCTTTCAAGTGAAATAATTTAGTCTATATATATTTGCTTTGTTACAATTTATGGGAGAGTGCCTGAAGGCACTCTCCCATAAGTTGTAACAAGGCAAAGACATGTGAACAAATTTTGATGGTCGAAAATAATTTAGCGCTCTACCAGTTAACCTTCTCCGCATTATGAGCTGGAAACAGCCTTGTACAACAAGCGTCCTGTCGATTGCTGCATTGTGTTTAGCCTGTATGGAATTATTCTGTATAATACTCATTGTACTTGTGTGTTGTATTTGTACGCATACCTGTCAGCAAATAAAATACTGCCGAAAGGGAAAGAAATGGGGATAGAAGTAACGATGCAAAATCAACAATACTAAATGAAGGTTACTTTGTTCTTGTTAAATCACCAAAGAAAAACAAACTTTCCACGTCGTTCGATCCAAACCTCTGTAAAATAACAAGGAAAAATGGAACAACAGTTCCTGCACAAACAGGAAGTAGAATAATTGCCAGAAATTCATCCCACTTCAAACAAATAAATACGTTTTGGAACGACGAGAAACGCCTTTTATTCGAGGTCGAACAGAATTTCATCCCATTGCGTATGCGATTCCGTTGAACTGCAACACTCGCCGGGATGAAATGGTTTCGCATGTCGAAGGCGCGCAGGGATGCTATAGGGTAAGCCCCTTTCGACCCTCTGTGACTGATGAGATCAGGAAGCTACGTGTCTAAGCGTGTGGAAGGACGAAAAGGATCGAGTACTCAGCAGATGTCTTATGCTAGATTATCAGGAAGAGTGTTGGGTTGTCTTTGTGTAGGTCGTTGACTGAACCCTCGGGTGAGGACCAGAACGAGAGGGGATTCACTCACAAAGGTGCTCCCTCTCCCCGAGGGTGCTGTGGTGTTTTTTCGGGCAAGTATAGTCTGCCACTTTGGAGATAGATAATGGAGCGATGGTGGGCCATCATTGGCAAGTATAATCTGCCTCCGGCTGTCTTAATCAGTTTTTCTGGCTTTACAGTTGGATGTGTTTTTGGACAGACGACAACAACGGCCCCTTTCGGGGAGAAAACCCATAGAAACACCCGAACTTCCCTGTTTCGGGGCCAGACCTGCTTTGGAACCTATTTGGCTGGGTCAAAAATGCGCGCTTCAGACGCAGACTGCAACACTATCGTCACCTACCTAAATTTATACCATGATTACCAATTCTACTATATATAAAAAGCCTATGACATAAATTTTAGCTTTACGCACCAACCATAGTGAACACCCCAACAATGGGCTTTCAATAGTTAAAATTCATACCTACAGTGGAGCTACATCCAGACTGACCTTTAGTGACCTCGACTTGAATGCAAACTTGTCTAAATTTATCACCCGTCGCCTCGTGAAGAGTGACATGAAACCGGCAATTATTTATTACGTTTTTAAATAGGTTTACCTTGTAACGGGCAGCAGCCAGTGGCACTCCAATCCCCACCCAAGTGCAACCAAATACCACCTCAGCCCTCAATAATTAAACCCCGGATTCGTGGTTCTTGAACTGTGTTTGCAAAATACAAAAATGGAAGTTTGAAATATTCTGAATTTATTTCATGAATAACAAATTTTTAAAAAAGAATGATGATGACAAGTGTAAATAGGAAGCACACATGATCACTGAAGTAGGAGTGTGGCGAAATTAAGAGGGTAAATCAGAGTTCACCTGCAAGCTTATAATGGTGTCATAGTATACTACCGAACCAGGTTATAAATGTTAGACTATTATCTAAAAAGGCTTCATAAACGCTAAAGAAATAGCATATAGGAATAACTTATAGGTTTCCTAAAGGCTACATTCTCTTCAGTTGAACCATCTAACAAATATTGATATTATTATCCAAGAGGATACATACACGGCCGAACGTACGTACGCAAGGTCGACAGACTAAACTAACGGATGAACGGACGGAGGTACCAACAAACGAACGATGATACGTACCGTTGGATTATGGAGCCGAATTTTACATTTTTAATTTCGAGTTTAACCAGCAAGAATTTATAGTATAAAACTGGTTTGAAACCAGTCATCTCAAAACCCAAAGGCAGAAATATCGACAAATGTTGTGACAAAATTAAATGGACAGGTTTATATTTCTCAACATTTGGGGAAAACACACCAACCAACTGAAACGGGAGACTTTGGTAATTCTCCAGAGAGAGAGCGAGAGAGAGAGAGAGAGAGAGAGAGAGAGAGAGAGAGAGAGAGAGAGAGCAGTCAAGTGAACTTGTGGGTTCTTAGACCACAACCTGAGTGATTTGAAAGGGCCGCGACACGGTTTATAATAATAATTTCAGCCAATACACAGCTAACACAGATTACAATACCGTGTCACCGATCACTACCCGCAAACCAGGCTCCCATTGGTCCTATCATAACGAACAGACCAATCAGAGCCTGGATGGTTGAAAATGTTCTGCTCAAATGGCAAAATGACGAGCAGCAACAAACTAACGCTGAATTTTCAAAACGCTATTCATAAACAGAATTAAATTAACAGTAGGTTTCCGAAAATCGCCATAATGACTTCAAAAGTTAATTATAAAATACAAGTGGCTGAAAGAAATAAGAAAAACTAGACGCTAGGTGTCACTAAACGCCGAAACAATGATTTACCCAAATCAACTCCGCCACACTCTCATAAGATACCAAAAATTAACAAACATACTTTGTCTCATGTTAATAAAGCACCCATAGCTCGAAATAGTATGTTCTTATGTTATTAAAATGAATAAGGCCCCCGTAATTTGTGTGTTTCGTTTTCTATTTCGTTTCGGCGATAAAATTGCCAGCGGAAGTACCGCCCACCGGTGCTCATGTAAAGAAAATCAGATTCGTACATGTGAATATTGATTTATTTAACATTTAAACTCTTATTAATCTGACGATCATGATAAAAATAAAATACACCCAAAGTAGCTTGGTGTACCAAATGTTCACCACTCGTGGTGAAATGTTGTTAACCGCGCGCCAAAGGCTCGTGGTTAACACCACTTCACCACGAGTGGTGAACATTTATTAGACCGTTTATTATTGGTTGCACGTTGAAAATATAGATGTGTCTACTGTATGAATTCACTGGGAAACGGGAAAATCATCTAAGGTCGTATCACGATCTTGGTCGGAAAATCGGTCTCTCGGTTTAAAATGGTTAAACTAAATATCGAGAAAGACATTGATATCTCAACAAGTGAACAGTAAGATCAAAGTCATGATTGAGCTCGAAAATGAAAACAAAAATTCCGGCTCCGTTCTCGCGGAATCTGATCTTCAAACATCAAGCCGACCTTTTTGAGATTGAAAACGACGTTCGTATCTTAAAGATTATGTTTGTTAGAGTAATACTGAATAGATCGTACGTCAGTCATAATAACACTCTGGTGTATCAGTCAGTGTTTAAATACAGCCGCCTTGGACTGGTCGTAATCCACGCGTGGACAATGTTGCCCACGCATGCGTTTACCAAGTAAAGAAATCATCATCACCACAATTTTAATTAATGAAGCACCGGATTGTACCCTGTGCTTCCTTAATTAAATTTTGGATAATTATTCCTATAATTAGTGTTTAGAATCTAATATTATTACGTCCGTGGAAATATTGAACTCCCGTGGAAAGCGACCAGTCCAAGTACAATTATTGTTTTGTTTTTGTGCTAGAGTCATAACAAAACTCTTTCCTGTATGTATGAACAGTGAGGTAAACAAAAAAATCATTTCCCAAAAATTATATAAGTGTTATCTAAGAATATACACATATGTAAGCAGTAGTTAATTAAGGTAACTAACAGGTAAATGATCAAGTGATAAAACGTGACAGTTTACAAGACTGGTTGTTCTAGTCAATGACATAAACAAGAGTTTAGCACGTTTAAACAAATACATAATCACTTAAGTAAGAAAATTGAATTTGATAACCTAGGCTTTTCAAACAAACTATTTCATTTCTGTGATAAACAGTTGACAGTTTTAAAGTCGGTGTAACAGTTTGATTGATATTAGTCGATTTGTATCATTGCATACCACATACTAAACTAATATCATTTAAATTTTTCTTTGATTTAAAAAAAATGAATAGAGTAGAATGTAATGTCCCGGTTGCGAGGAACGCAACAGGATTGAATGTTGTTACATTATTGTTTTCAACACTCGGATGAAAACCCTGTGAATAAATTATGAAAAGCATTGGTGTTTTGTTTGACCACGAAACTGATTAAAACACAACTAACGGCCGACACACATCACGAGTAGAAGGGAGTAATAGTTATGGTAGAAGACAGTAATAGTTATATTTTTGTGGTAGAAGACACTAATAGTTATAACAATGGAAGAAGAATGTAATAGTTAAAGCAATGGTTGAAGACTGTGATAATTATAGTATGAAAATAGGTTCAACCTGCAAGCGAACGCAGTTTCGGAGTACACTGTACAGTACATGTACTCTCTCTCTCTCTCTCTCTCTCTCTCTCTCCCCCCCTCTCTCTCTCTCTCTCTCTCTCTCTCTCTCTCTCTCTCTCTCTCTCTCGCTCTGTCTGTCTGTCTCTCGCTCTGTCTGTCTGTCTGTCTGTCTGTCTGTCTGTCTGTCTCTCTCTCTCTCTCTCTCTCTCTCAAATATATACTAACAATCAGCAAAGCTTTTTCAGGATAATGCAACTACAACCGTGGCTATTTTTTGTATTATTATTTTAATGGCTATAGGACTGTGGGAACCGAACATCCTTCCATAAAAACACTTGTCTGTATCATTGTGGTTTGGTTATATGGATATGTCATCGTGACGTCAATATCAAATATCGCCGCTTATTTGGCACGCTCAACCGTTCGATTGTAGCTCCTCCCACTCGGGTCACTGGTTCGCAATGTGCATATCTCGTAAACTCTCTTTAAAGCAAACAAAAAGTTTGCGTTCAAAAAGAAAACAAAAAACAAATGGATAATTAACACATGTTTTATATTTACTTTTAAATGATTTTTATTTTGAAAGTTTAGTAGAATATACGAAAAGCTATTTTTTGAAACTTTCGCACCCGATATATAGTAATGCTAGAATACAATAATAGTAATAGTAATGGTAAAATACAGTGAAAGTTATAGCAATGGTAGAAAACTGCAATAATTATAGTGATGATAGCAGAGAGTGATTGTTATAGCAATGCTAGAAGACAGTAATAGTTATAGCAATGGTAGAAGACAGTAATAGTTATAGCAAAGGTAGAAGACAGTAATAGTTATAGCAATGGTAGAAGACAGTAATACTTATAGTAATGATAGAGGACAGTAATAGTTATAGTAATGGTAGAAGACAGTAATAGTTATAGAAATGGTAGAAGACAGTAATAGTTATAGCAATGGTAGAAGACAGTAATAGTTATAGTAATAGTAGAAGACAGTAATAGTTATAGTAATGATAGAAGACAGTAATTGTTATAGTAATGATACAAGAGAGTAATAGTTATAGTAATGGTAGAAGACAGTAATAATTATAGTAATGCCAGAAGACAGTAATAGCTATAGTAATGATAGAAGACAGTAATAGTTATTGTAATGATAGAAGACAGTAATAGCTATAGCAATGGTAGAAGACAGTAATAGTTATAGTAATGCCAGAAGACAGTAATAGCTATAGTAATAGTAGAAAACAGTAATAGTTATAGCAATGGTAGAAGACAGTAATAGTTATAGCAATGGTAGAAGACAGTAATACTTATAGTAATGATAGAAGACAGTAATAGTTATAGTAATGATAGAAGACAGTAATAGTTATAGCAATAGTAGAAGGCAGTAATAGTTATAGCAATGGTAGAAGACAGTAATAGTTATAGTAATGCCAGAAGACAGTAATAGCTGTAGTAATAGTAGAAAACAGTAATAGTTATAGCAATGGTAGAAGACAGTAATAGCTATAGCAATGGTAGAAGACAGTAATACTTATAGTAATGATAGAAGACAGTAATAGTTATAGCAATGGTAGAAGACAGTTATAGTAATGACAGAAGACAGTAATAGTTATAGTAATGGTAGAAGACAGTAACAGTTAGAGCAATGGTAGAAGACAGTAATAGTTATAGTAATGCCAGAAGACAGTAATAGTTATAGCAATGGTAGAAGACAGTAATACTTATAGTAATGATAGAAGACAGTAATAGTTATAGCAATGGTAGAAGATAGTTATAGTAATGATAGAAGAGAGTAATAGTTATAGTAATGGTAGAAGACAGTAATAGTTAGAGCAATGGTAGAAGACAGTAATAGTTATAGTAATGCCAGAAGACAGTAATAGTTATAGTAATAGTAGAAGACAGTAATAGTTATAGCAGTGGTAGAAGACAGTAATAGTTATAGCAATGGTAGAAGACAGTAATAGTTATAGTAATGATAGAAGACAGTAATAGTTATAGCAATGATACAAGAGAGTAATAGTTACAGTAATGGTAGAAGACAGTAATAGTTATAGTAATGATAGAAGACAGTAATAGTTATAGCAATGATACAAGAGAGTAATAGTTATAGTAATGGTAGAAGACAGTAATAGTTACAGCAATGATAGAAGACAGTAATAGTTATAGCAATTGTAGAAGACAGTAATAGTTATAGTAATGATTAGAAGGCAGTAATTGTTATAGTAATGATAGAAAACAGTAATAGTTATAGTAATGGTAGAAGACAGTAATAGTTATAGTAATAGTAGAAGACAGTAATAGTTATAGTAATAGTAGAAGACAGTAATAGTTATAGTAATGATAGAAGACAGTAATAGTTATAGCAATGATACAAGAGAGTAATAGTTATAGTAATGGTAGAAGACAGTAATAGTTACAGCAATGATAGAAGTCAGTAATAGTTATAGCAATTGTAGAAGACAGTAATAGTTATAGTAATGATTAGAAGACAGTAATTGTTATAGTAATGATAGAAAACAGTAATAGTTATAGTAATGGTAGAAGACAGTAATAGTTATAGTAATAGTAGAAGACAGTAATAGTTATAGTAATGATAGAAGACAGTAATAGTTATAGTAATGATAGAAGACAGTAATAGTTATAGCAATGCTAGAAGACAGTAATAGTTATAGTAATGATAGAAGACAGTAATAGTTATAGTAATGATAGAAGACAGTAATAGTTATAGTAATGATACAAGAGAGTAATAGTTATAGCAATGGTAGAAGACAGTAATAGTTATAGTAATAGTAGAAGACAGTAATAGTTATAGCAATGCTAGAAGACAGTAATAGTTATAGTAATGATAGAAGACAGTAATAGTTATAGTAATGATAGAAGACAGTAATAGTTATAGCAATGGTAGAAAACAGTAATAGTTATAGCAATGGTAGAAGACAGTAATAGTTTTAGTAATGATAGAAGACAGTAATAGTTATAGTAATGATAGAAGACAGTAATAGTTATAGTAATGATAGAAGACAGTAATAGGTATAGTAATGCTAGAAGACAGTAATAGTTATAGTAATGGTAGAACACAGTAATAGTTATAGTAATGGTAGAAGACAGTAATAGTTATAGCAATGGTAGAAGACAGTAATAGTTATAGCAATGGTAGAAGACAGTAATATTTATAGTAATGGTAGAACACAGTAATAGTTATAGTAATGGTAGAAGACAGTAATAGTTATAGCAATGGTAGAAGGCAGTAATAGTTATAGCAATGGTAGAAGACAGTAATAGTCATAGTAATGATAGAAGACAGTAATAGTTATAGTAATGCTAGAAGACAGTAATAGTTATAGTAATGGTAGAACACAGTAATAGTTATAGTAATGGTAGAAGACAGTAATAGTTATAGCAATGGTAGAAGACAGTAATAGTTATAGCAATGGTAGAAGACAGCAATATTTATAGTAATGGTAGAAGATAATAATAGTTATAGTAATAGTAGAAGACAGTAATAGTTATAGTAATGATAGAAGACAGTAATAGTTATAGTAATAGTAGAAGACAGTAATAGTTATAGTAATGATACAAGAGAGTAATAGTTATAGTAATGGTAGAAGACAGTAATAGTTACAGTAATGATAGAAGACAGTAATAGTTATAGCAATTGTAGAAGACAGTAATAGTTATAGTAATGATTAGAAGACAGCAATTCTTATAGTAATGATAGAAAGCAGTAATAGTTATAGTAATGGTAGAAGACAGTAATAGTTATAGGAATGGTAGAAGACAGTAATAGTTATAGTAATGATAGAAGACAGTAATAGTTATAGTAATGGTAGAAGAGAGTAATAGTTATAGTAATGGTTGAAGACAGTAATAGTTATAGTAATGCTAGAGGACAGTAATAGTTATAGTAATGAGAGAAGACAGTAATAGTTATAGCAATGGTAGAAGACAGTAATAGTTATAGTAATGGCAGAAGACAGTAATAGTTATAGTAATGGTTGAAGACAGTAATAGTTATAGTAATGGTAGAACACAGTAATAGTTATAGTAATGGTAGAAGACAGTAATAGTTATAGTAATGGTAGAAGACAGTAATAGTTATAGCAATGGTAGAAGACAGTAATAGTTATAGTAATAGTAGAAGACAGTAATAGTTATAGTAATGATATAAGACAGTAATTGTTATAGTAATGATACAAGAAAGTAATAGTTATAGTAATGGTAGAAGACAGTAATAATTATAGTAATGCCAGAAGACAGTAATAGCTTTAGTAATGATAGAAGACAGTAATAGTTATTGTAATGATAGAAGACAGTAATAGCTATAGCAATGGTAGAAGACAGTAATAGTTATAGTAATGCCAGAAGACAGTAATAGCTATAGTAATAGTAGAAAACAGTAATAGTTATAGCAATGGTAGAAGACAGTAATAGTTATAGCAATGGTAGAAGACAGTAATACTTATAGTAATGATAGAAGACAGTAATAGTTATAGTAATGGTAGAAGACAGTAATAGTTATAGTAATGATAGAAGACAGTAATAGTTATAGTAATGATAGAAGACAGTAATAGTTATAGCAATAGTAGAAGACAGTAATAGTTATAGCAATGGTAGAAGACAGTAATAGTTATAGTAATGCCAGAAGACAGTAATAGCTGTAGTAATAGTAGAAAACAGTAATAGTTATAGCAATGGTAGAAGACAGTAATAGCTATAGCAATGGTAGAAGACAGTAATACTTATAGTAATGATAGAAGACAGTAATAGTTATAGCAATGGTAGAAGACAGTTATAGTAATGACAGAAGACAGTAATAGTTATAGTAATGGTAGAAGACAGTAACAGTTAGAGCAATGGTAGAAGGCAGTAATAGTTATAGTAATGCCAGAAGACAGTAATAGTTATAGCAATGGTAGAAGACAGTAATACTTATAGTAATGATAGAAGACAGTAATAGTTATAGCAATGGTAGAATATAGTTATAGTAATGATAGAAGACAGTAATAGTTATAGTAATGGTAGAAGACAGTAATAGTTAGAGCAATGGTAGAAGACAGTAATAGTTATAGTAATGCCGGAAGACAGTAATAGTTATAGTAATAGTAGAAGACAGTAATAGTTATAGCAATGGTAGAAGACAGTAATAGTTATAGCAATGGTAGAAGACAGTAATAGTTATAGTAATGGTAGAAGACAGTAATAGTTATAGTAATGCTAGAAGACAGTAATAGTTACAGTAATGGTAGAAGACAGTAATAGTTATAGTAATGGTTGAAGACAGTAATAGTTATAGTAATGATAGAAGAGAGTAATAATTATAGTAATGATAGAGGACAGTAATAGTTATAGTAATGGTAGAAGACAGTAATAGTTATAGCAATGGTAGAAGACAGTAATAGTTATAGTAATGGTAGAAGACAGTAATAGTTATAGTAATGATAGAGGACAGTAATAATTATAGTAATGATAGAGGACAGTAATAGTTATAGTAATGAGAGAAGACAGTAATAGTTATAGCAATGGTAGAAGACAGTAATAGTTATAGTAATGGTAGAAGACAGTAATAGTTATAGTAATGGTTGAAGACAGTAATAGTTATAGTAATGCTAGAAGACAGTAATAGTTATAGTAATGGTAGAATACAGTAATAGTTATAGCAATGGTAGAAGACAGTAATAGTTATAGTTATGGTAGAATACAGTAATAATGGTAGAAGGCAGTAATAGTTATAGCAATGGTAGAAGACAGTAATAGTTATAGCAATGGTAGTAGACAGTAATAGTTATAGTAATGGTAGAAGACAGTAATAGTTATAGTAATGCTAGAAGACAGTAATAGTTACAGTAATGGTAGAAGACAGTAATAGTTATAGTAATGGTTGAAGACAGTAATAGTTATAGTAATGGTAGAAGAGAGTAATAGTTATAGCAATGGTAGAAGACAGTAATAGTTATAGTAATGGTAGAATACAGTAATAATGGTAGAAGACAGTAATAGTTATAGCAATGGTAGAAGACAGTAATAGTTGTATTAATGGTAGAAGACAGTAATAGTTATAGTATTGGTAGAAGACAAAGTTTATAGTAAATGATAGAAGACAGAAATAGTTATAGTAGCGGTAGAAGACAGTAATTGTTATGGTGATGATAGAATACAGTAAAAATTATATTAATGGTAGCTTCGTATTGTGTATCCTCCAGTTGAATGGAATGATTTGCCGCACAACTGTTACATATTGAAGACGCTGTGGTTCCACCATGGTCTTATGTTGCAGCTAAGTGCTTAACCCTTTACCCAACGAATCGCCCGCATCCGCCCGCATCCGCCCGCATCAGCCCACATCCGCCCGCGTAATTTGCAAATTGAGCAGTTGAAAAAATTAAATTTTTCAAAATATTTCAACAAAACCATATAGTGTGACCCCTCATTGGAACGACCTCATTGAGCTCGTTCCAATGAGGGGTCACATGATATGGTTTTGTTGAATTTTTTTGAAAAATTTAAAAAGCTTATATTTAAAATAATAAATTTTGATATCGTCTGCGTTGGATAAAGGGTTTTAACAACCACTTACGGTCTTAAGGTTTTGTATTAATATGCATACTGAATTCTTTGTTAGTGATATACCAGCCATCTTTCTTTGCACCTGCACCATTTAAATAATGATTTGTTTATTGATGTAGGGTGAGGCTATTTATAGGCATAAACTGTTTGCCAAACCCTTTTCTGTTTACAGAAATAAAATATTTATTAAAAAAAAAAAAAATGGAGCATGATGGCTCAGTGGTTCAAGAATTGGACTTCAAACTCACGTCATCTCCGTTGTGTCATTGGTCAAGATACTTTATTCCGATAGCCCACGTGGGTGCACGTTGGCGCTGTGTACTAAGGCGTACCGCACGTCCATGGTTCACTTGTTTCAGCCAATGCTAACCCTGCTTTTGGAAGTTAGTACGTTGGGGTGTCTGACAGTCGCCATTCAGCTTCCCGTCCGACACAAAGTGTTGAGAGATGAGAGTGTCGTTAAACCCCAATAAAAAAACAAATAAATACAGCGAATACGAGTTATTGTTCGGGTGGCAATCCACGAATGTTTGAGTGACAATTCTCCAATTACGTATTGCAAATTAAACAATGCCGTTCGCACACGGAGCGTATATCTGAGGTGGGGGGAAGGGGGTGGGATGCTAGAGGGTGCGATTGCCCCGATTCTTTGTCTTGTCAAGCAGTAGTTAGGCGCCGCACTATTTCCCACTCATTGGCATGTTCAAAGTCCTCCATATTGACATAAAACTGTCACAGATGGTTGATAGTTTGCTAATACGTGAGTCGAATCAGCCTTAGAAATAAGCCACGACAATTGGCCAACCCTTTGTAAAACCGAGCCCACATAAACGTGTTCGTAATAAATTGTAGAAGTACAAGAAGTAAATCATCTCAATCCCCCCCCCCCACCCCCCAAATTTTCCAAGCCTTGATATAATTGAGCTCAGATCTTCCCAAGAAAAGAAATTATGGCTAGGCATTACCAACAATATAAAATTCTTGTTATCACAAACATATTTCGATGTTTTTTTTGAAATGCATTGTAAAATTAACTGGTTGAGGGCTAGATTATTTTTGATGGTCTGATTCGTTCATCAAAATTCGCTTTCTTAGAAATTATTGGAGAGTACAAAGGCGTACCCCACGTCGATAGTGTACTTGCCTTCAGTCACTGCCAACTCGGCTTTTACCAAGATTAGAAAGTTGAAAAGTTTGACAGTTAATAGTTAATTGCCGCAGCTGGTGGTTCTCTCCAGGGAATACCCGACTTCCGCCACCCATAAAACTGTCGTCCGACATGATACGACCTGACTGTTGAAATAGTCGTTGAACTCCGTTAAACAAACAAACACAAACTGATGCCCAATATGGTTCCAGATAGCACTTTTTATGACCGGGTTTTACACAGGGGAGACCTCAGGACGTTCACGATGGATGACGCCCCCCCCCCCCCCCCTCGCACACACACTCACTGTCCAATGTCCTATTTTCGTGGTATTTCTGACATGACATGTTAGTAGCATATGATGTGGTTTTCGAGCAATATTTGGGGGATCCCCCGATGCATATACTACTCATGTTATTACCCTTGTTGGAAACTTTCACCTTCCCACTCCTCGTGTCGTGCATCCTAGCCTCGAACCTGCTGCTAAGCACAAGGAATATCAGAAATAACCACAAGGTCACAGGTCACTAATCTAAATCTTAAGGAATTCGACTTTGTTATAGGCTATTTTTTTCGTGGAATTTGCGCGCAGGCTACCATTGATGTAATGTGATGTTCCTTCACCCACAGAGATATACAGGTATTCTTTCGTGCTCCATTATAGATATTCCAATCAATGAGTATTTAATTCGCCTTCAAACCATCAAGATATTAACACAATTAGTGGAACTACGCTGCGTAAGCATAAAACTACTGGCGAGTCTTCTTTTTTTATTAGGGTTTAACGACACATTAACAGCCAGGGTCATATCATGTCGGTGACAGTTTTACGGGTGGAGGAAGCCGGAGTACCCGCAGAGAACTACCGAGCAACGACGAGCAGCTGTCAGCTCTCCAACATCGTAACTCTGAACTCTGCACCGCGGCACAGGCAGGGTTAGATTGGTTGAAGGCATGCGCACCATCGACGTGCAGTACGCCTTAGTACACAGCGTCATCGTGCCCCCCATGTAGGCAATCGGGGTTAAGTGCCTTGCCCAAGGACACAACGCGGGATTGGCGAGTCTTCATTAGAAATGGTAATGTCATCAAAAAGTTCATTCAAATGAAATCTAAATTGGGCAACAGCCCTAGGTTTTAATTCAAAGAAAATGAATGTTTATGGTATTTTTGAATTCAATCGTCTGAAATATATCAGTCGGTTGGAAATGTGAGGTTAGCATTTCCCACCAACTGAAATATTGCAGACGAGTGAATCTAAACACAGACTATGGACTATTTTAGGACTAGACTGGTTCCTGGTCATAGCAGCGTTGAATTCCTTACAGAATTAGACTGGTGGTCTGGGTACTTGAAATAGCCCCTCCACTGACCTCAAATTGTAAACTGAAAATACAATATATACGATTGAGACCAGTACGCGATAAAATATGTTTAATTGATTCCAAGCTGTGGACATTTTCTTCCTTAACCCTTTCCCCAAAGTAACGGCCAAAACCTGCCAGCGCTATTCTCAAAAATCGCCAATTAATTTTCATTATTTTTTTCATTTTCTGTCTAAAAAACATAGATTATGACCCCTCATTGAAACGAGCTCGTGGAGCTCGTTCAAATGAGGGGGTCATAACCTATGTTTTTGAGACAAAAAAAATGAAAAAAAATTTAGTTATTCAAGATTTTTTTTGCAGGTGTCGTCTGCTTTTCATGTTAGGTAAACGGTTAATGATTTTTAAGATTTGAACTGGGTTGAATCGTCAGGCAATAGACATTTTGGTAGTTTACATCCAGACGGGTTTATCTTCAACGTTGTACCGATTGGTTCGGTTTTAGGTGCCGCTGGACTTACTAAGGTGGATCGGTCAATATACCAATTTCCAGGGTCGCGCATAGGCCGCCTCCTCTGATATCCGCACCTGAAATGGCCAGTGGCTTCGTCTCTCGTGTCACTGAAGAGGCGAGTGCCCCAGACTACGGAAAATCTGACAGAGTGCAAGTTATGCAGATAATAATGTTGATGAACATGCCATACCCTATTAATAATTATGACTGTTCAACTCGTATGACATATAAGCTTACTTGTTTGTTTGACGAGTGCACATATATCCTAGTTTGTATTTATCTCCTCACCAAACTGGATCAGATGTCATTTCAAACCAATAAATTGTAAACGCTATCCTTATGGAAATACACGTAAAAGTACAGAACGGGACACTATATTTAATATTGAACACGATAAGGCATTGAAAAACTACCCACCTATGTATTTCAGAGGTAACACATTCAGCAGTGACAATTTTATGAGTTTTGACACCCTTTCTCGTGTCCTGTCCCATTGTTTGGCTTCAGAATACTAAGCGAATGATAATGCTGGAAATGTCGTCAGAACGACGGTTCGGGAGAAAGGTGCGGGGAACGAGGCCGATGATTTCTTTCTAAAAAGCGAAGAGTTGAGCGAGCAAGTACTCAGTTTGCTTTAGAGATTTTTTGGTTCATTTGGGAAAGATGGGTTAATAATGCTGATGGCGCCTTGATGTGTTTAAGGGACGATATACTGCGACGACCTGCTGGCCCCAGTAGAAAAAAACGGCGCCAGTGTTCAGTCGGTGCTGGCGAAGGAGTGCTAAACATGAGTGACAAGAAACGTGGGCGACGATATTTTTTCGGAAAATCTGACGAGTTTGTAGAAGACATTCCCTTTCGAACATTTCCTCTTACGATCTCTAAGCTCATAACACTCTTCGGCCGTAATAACCACGCTGACCTGATAATACACCATTATTGTCATCCTCCAATTTCTCCTTTGTAACTGTGCAAGTCGAAGTAGGGATAACTGTTCTGATGTGAGATGGAGCAACTCAAGTGACAGTCTTTGCACAAAAGGGACCCTAGGCTAGTAGTAATAGTAGCAAGTATTGCAATGAAAGGAGGGTATTGGTGCAAGTTCGCAAGATAAAAAAAAACATTCAGCAGCCTTTAAAAAATGGTATGGTAAATTGAGGCCATTTCTGGTGGGGACACCATTTTTACACTTTTTCAATAATGACAGGCTAACTAAAGATAACAAAAAGCCCTCTTGCAGAAACAGCCATGTTCAGTGAATGGATTTATTTATTGCGGTATAACGACACTTTTGACATCCAGGATCACCCCCCCCCCCCCCCCCCCCGTGTCGGACAGTTTTAAGGGTTGAAGAAGCTGGAGTACCCGGAGAGAACCACCGAGCAGCGGCGAACAACTGTCAGACTCCCCAACGTACTAACTCCACACAAGCAGGTTTAGCATTGGTTGAAGACAAGTGCGTTTGAATATATACTACTCAAAGTTTGCTAAGCACCAAGTATATCCAACTACCTGTTTTACGTTTTAGTTGAAAAATTGTTATGAAAAGTGTATATATTTTTTTATTTAATTATATCTTAAATGATTTAAGTACAGAAATTAAGATTTTATTTGTGTTTGACACTATTTTTTAGCTTTTGAATACGATAACCATGGAAAATGGATATTATTGGTAAAAGAGGAAATTTTTCAATTTGCCAAAACGTTGATGGAGCTAACTGGTATGGGTTCCATATCGAGTATGAGACCCATTACTGTTAATTACAGCTTGACAACGCCTTCTCATGCTCCCAATCAGGTTCCTGGTAGTCCTTTGTGGGATGTTGGTTCTATTCTTGGACCAGCATGGCCCCAAGCTCCTGGGCACTTCTTGGCTGGACTGGACGGGCTGAAATTGCAAGCTTCAACTCATTCCAGACATGTTCGATTGGACTGAAGTTCCTACGGGTTTGAATGATCAAAAACCGGTCTTCAGCTGCAGATGTTGCCCTGTCTCTGCCACCACCATGCCGTCTTACTGGTGTGCCATACTGCTGAAATCTTGCCCAGGCCCTGGTGATGACCGTATGGTGCACACCAAGGGCTTCACCAACCTGACGATGGGTAGCCCCTTGCTCCACCTCCTACAGCCCGTAACATTTCTGCTTCAGAAAAAATCTTCTTACATTTGCATTTTCCATATTCAATCATTAAATCACAAGGGTTTGTGTTGAAATGAAGATTGAATACCCTACACATGTCATGTACATATAGACAGTACACGAAAACATCATGAAAATCAAGGGGTACATGCTTTCCATGACTGTCACGAAACGTCTGCCTGTCAAGAGAGCTAATGTAAACACTGGGGGCCATCTCAATACATTCCTCAATCATATCCACCCAAAATATCGCAAATATGTCACAAGCAAATTTCACAATGATGTGTCAAATATTTGGTGCTTAGCAAACTTTGAGTAGTATATTATGGACTGGAGTAAACTGAATTCATAACAATATAGATCGATTGTGACATTATATAGTAACGTGACTGCAAAAAAGGATAGAGAATTTCGACCGGATCGCGACAGAGTTGCCTACCCACAGCACTGTAAAAGCCCATTTGTCGAAACGAAATGCGACGACAGTGATTCTCAAGTGCTATTTTGGTTAGTTTTTCTTGACTGAGTCTTCACTTGTGCAAGATTAAGTCTTGGCTTAAGAAGAGTACGTAAGTAGTAGGAGAGGGATGAACCTGCCCCGATTGGGGGGATCTCACATGTGACGTCATAGTCACGTGACCTAGTGGCGTCATGTTTGGTTGTCATGGTAGCCCGCGTGAGCGGCCATCTTGGGACGTCATCAGCATAGTGATACGTGGTCCGCGTGTTGTTAGGGTGATACGTGTTTTCGTCGGCCATTTGTATACTGGAGGCCGCCATCTTGGTTTCTGTGGTAGCGCGTGGTTGCTATGTTACCCAAAGGCTTACAACAAGACAGGGGTATGTTCGAAGGGTGTGTTCCTTTGTACAAGAGTAATTTCCCGATTCGTAGAATTACCACAAACAACCCGATAATCCCTCCAAATCACCCAAAAAAACTTTTATTTGATATGAAACCCCATATTGGGCATATAAAAATAGCACGTAGTGCTATAGGATGCGTTCGATTGAATCGGAGTATACTCCACAAGAGTAGAAGAGTCTATTGATTGGAGCTGTTTTGTTACTATATTTAGATTTTCGGGTCTGTTCGGGCTGGTTCTAAAACCGTTCCAAGTACTTTTGTTCTTGTTTTCCAGATAATCCAATCAGTTCACTTTACTGCAGGTAACTAACCAATCAGATTGCTTAATTTCCCATAATCAGTATGCAGAGTTATGTCCCTTGTGTATAACAAAATCATATATCATTCCCAAAGCCAATAAGCTATCGGGTAGTTGCTGAAAAGTCATTGCTCGAACGACTCGAAGCCCATCGAGCAAATGAGCTTTAGAGCAATTTGCTCGATCGAATGACTCACACATACTGCTCGAACGACTCGAATCCCATCGAGAAAATGAGCTATAGAGCGATTGCTCGTTCGAGTGACTAACATTCTGTTCTTCGACTCATTTCGGTATTTGAGGATGCCTATGGTCTGGTATTGTATTATTTGGGGATACTTTTTGTAGGATACTTATCTAAGGATGCTATTACTTGTTTGGCCCAGCCTTCTGGGCCACCCCAGGACATATCTATCCCAAATTCCCCTTATAAGCCATCGATCGAGTGACTCGCACATACTGCTCGAACGACTCGAATCCCATCGAGCAAATGAGCTATAGAGCAATCGCTCGATCGAGTAACTCACACCTACTGCTCGAACGACTTGAATCCCATCTAGAAAATGAGCTATAGAGCAATTGCTCGCTCGAGTGACTCGCACATACTGTTCTTCGACACATTTTGGGAGAAAAGGCACAATGCGACACATTGTGCACTAGCACATAGGCACATGCTGGATGTGCCGATATGTGCTTATGTGAAAATGCACAATGTGACACATTGTGCGCTAGCACATAGGCACATACGGGTATTTGAGGATACCTATGACCTGGTATTGTATTATTTAAGGATACTTTTCGGGAATACCTTTGTAGGATAGTGTAATGTGTAAACATTACAGGTCGCACATAGGCACATGCTGGATGTGCCGATGTGTGCTTATGTGAAAATGCACAAGCTTTCGAGCAGTTACTGGAAAGACATTGCT
Source organism: Pictodentalium vernedei (assembly GCA_031216915.1). Classification (NCBI taxonomy): domain Eukaryota; kingdom Metazoa; phylum Mollusca; class Scaphopoda; order Dentaliida; family Dentaliidae; genus Pictodentalium; species Pictodentalium vernedei. Next base: position 243,656,651 of record CM062288.1, read on the forward strand.
CGAACGACTCGAAGCCCATCGAGCAAAATGAGCTTTGGAGCACTTGCTCGATCGAGTGACCCCACATACTGCTCGAACGACTCTAATCCCATCGTGAAAATGAGCTATAGAGCAATTGCTCGTTCCAGTGATTCGCACATACGACTCTTAGCCTCATTTCAGGAAGAAAATGGATTCCATAGCAAGAGACATATCCTAAAAGGGGATTCCGTAAGTGAGATTCTTATCCGATTCCATGACACGGGATATATCGGCGCAATATCCAGCATGTGCCTGTGTGCGACCTGTAATGTCTAGACATTACAAGTATCCTATAAAGGAATCCCCGAAAGGTATCCCCAAATAATACAATACCAGGTCATAGGTATCCTCAAATACTCGCATGTGCATATGTATATGTGCTAGTGCACAATGTGTCACATTGTGCATTTTCACATAAGCACATATAGACACATCCATCATGTGCCTATGTGATCGACACAATATGTCACGTTGTGCCTTTCAACCGAAATGAATCGAAGAGCAGTATGTGCGAGTCACTCCCGGAGGGGTAGGGATGGTCTCGGGGGGGGGGGGGAGTGGCACCCTCCAATATTTTTCCTGTCGAAATGCTTGTCTTTGATAAATCATTGAGCGTCAACATATCCTGGTGAGTCTAAACTTAATATTGACTAGTTTCTCCGTTGAAAACATGAGAATATGTAAAATTATAGATGATAGATTATACCCCATTGAAGGATTTCCTTATGGCCTCATACGATGAAAAGGGGATGCCGAAGGCCAGTCATTTGTTAGTTAGGGGTGGTGGAAGTGGAGGGCCACCAGACGTGTTAGTTCAATAACTTGATCAGGTTATGAGGTATAATCTATCAATACTCATATCTTCGTCCGAGTATTTGAGGCGGAAGGCAATGGTGCTTTGGAAACAAGTCGGGACTTCTGAGGACTATTGGTGAATACCTGGGGATACTGGCAAATTTCATCTTCCTCTGCTTCTAATTTCTCTATCCCATTACATGACTTCTGCCTTTCACATTTGCCTCTACTTTCTATCCCACCACTAACCCACTATTTGCTAATCTACTGAGCACCATCTGTAATCCATACTGCCATAAGGACCGATCAACACTATGATTGACTACAACTAGTACCACAATGAACTGACTGAGGGCTAGATTTTTTTGGTGGGCTGAATTTGTTATTGAAAATTTGTTTTATTACATATTATTGGAAAGTGCCCACATGCACTCTCCAATAACGTATAATAGAACATATTTATAAAAAACATAATATTATTTGCGTTTGACTGAATATGAAAGATGAGCAAGAAAAGGATAGGCTTTTGCTCTGGTACCCTCATTTTTATGAAAGCCCCATTAGTGGCTTCTAGCACTTAACCAGTTAATATCACTAGTTTCGTCTACTGATGTTTCTACGAACACCACTACTGGGTTCACGGAATCGGCTAGGAATCCCACTCATGGAATCCCCCTCTTGGAATTTCTTTCTAGGATACGTCTGTGGTTTTTGAATCCCCTTTTGTCGTATGAGACCATGGGGGCTATGGAGAAATCCCCAGTGAGGTGTAATCTAACATCTCTAATATCCCCCATCTTGGCATTGGAGGATACTTATGGCATGGTGATACACCATTGGGGGATACCTTTGGAGGATGGCTATGGCCCCCAAGCACCTGCTTGGCTTCTAGCCATTATTCCATCCCATGACCCTCATAGCTCCAAAGCCACTACCGCTGACTTGTTCAGTGTTCCCATTCTGTTCAACGATGAACTTCCACTTTCGTCGCCCAATACTCTAGACTTTGACCACTGCTGACTACCACCACCAGACCTACACTAGAAACTTCTCCAATCACTACTGACGTGTAGCACCACAACATGATTGCTAGCTTTCTCAGATTTCGGACTTCTACCATCGGCCAAGTCTTAAAATGTCCATAAGTCATCTTATGCGATACTAGAAACCAAGCGTACCCCATACAACCAGCTGACCTAGCATTACGCACTACCATATCAGCCGACGGGGTACGCTAAAGCTTTATTTGGATTAGTGGAACTAATAGCTAACAGGAGACCAACAGAGGTTCAGACCGTCCGCCTTATAACACCGTACCAGACAAGCATTCTTACCCCAAAACAATGCATGGCCTACACAACACATTACCTATACCAATCGTAGTGTAATACAAAGCAATTGGTAGATTAGTAATACTGGAGGCTAACAGAATACCAACAGGGTTACATACCATCCATACTATATTATAAATACCTGTTTAGTACGGGAAACCCGACACTCTCTGGCTCAACCAACGTATTGTTGGATGGTGCAGTGGACATCAAGAGAGGTCAACGTCTCGATGACGTCACATGCGCACAATTGCGTCACTGTGTCATTGGAAACCTCAACTGTTTCGCGGAGAAAGGTTTCAAGAAAACTCACTTTCCCCATCAATCTTCCAACACAATACCAGACAACAGTTAAAACTAGAAGTCCTGTCATGAAATGCGCACGTCGATCTGCGTGTTAATCTACGCGTTATGACCGTAGTAAGGCTGTCAAATTCTGTACATATGGCCTGTGCACAAGCAATGTTTCACCCAATGACCTCCGGGTAACCCGGAGGTCCATTGGCAGAAACATTGCCTGTGTTTGCTATGAGTAACCAGGACAACCTTTACCAGGCGGTCCATTTGCAGAAACATTGCCTGTGTTTGCTATGAGTGCAGGAGAACCTGCCGTTCTTTGGATACCATTCGATATGGCAATTGCGCGCAATTCCAACACGCAATTCAGCCTAAATAAACGCACAGTTCGTGACAGGACTTCTAGTTTAACTGTATATACCCAAAGCAATGTATATAAGCACTACACAGACCATAGCATACATAACTATAGTATACATTACTATACTGCAGCATATATGCAGTACGTATACCTTGGCCAGACCCAGGTGGGTGGACCGTAAAACACATCGCATGCCAGCTCCACCAAAGGTCAGGTTTCTGTGGGAATTTGAAACTGGCAGCTTCACCCAAGCTCCAAGTAATGAGGATTCGCGCCTGTTGTAGACTCGGGTTTCATTTTCTAGGCGTACGTTGTGTCACCGATCATTTTCATCTTGCACTTATTGGTCGATAATTAATACAAGAAGGCATATTATTTTCTCTCTTAAAAAATAGTGTAGGCGTCGTGGTAAACGTGACACAGCTCACACTTGATAAATTCAATCAAAATACGTGGGAAAACCTCTGAATGGAGAAAAAACAAAAGTGGTAAACACAGACGCACCTGCCCATGATATATCCAAATTCAAATCAACATATGACAAACAAGATAGCGGTCATTCAGATGTGTGTACCCGCAAAAAACTACTGATTGTTAAGGCCTACTCACGATGAGGTCTTCTGTTCCGGGATAGTGATTTTGTGAGACTGAACAGTTCTGTCAGGTCACACTGTATTTATTTATAGTCTGTTTCAAGTTATGCATTGTTGAGCAAATATAGATAGGTTAAGATCATTTTATTTTATAAAAGCTCCTTTATATTTGCTTCTATTTTGGTACTTCCGTTCCTGCCTGCATTCCACATTACTTCTAACAGGAATCCCTTTTCAATCGCTCAGCAATAAAAGACTCAAATCGAGTTGAATATGTAATTATGTGGTAATGTCTCCCCAGAAGGTCTGTCTGGAATTCTTCTAGTTCAAAGATACTTAAGCATTTGAACCCTGATGGTATCTTCCATGTAAGTTCAATGGCAGCAATTGGAAGAGTCCATATTCATTAAGTAGGGGCAGACCAATTAATATTTTTAACGTGCAGCCTCGGGGGCTGCACGTTAAAAATATTGATTGGTCTGTCCCATACATTCTCTTAGCAGACATCCATGTATTCCTATGGGGGCGCGGTGGCCCAGTTGGTAGAGGTGCAGGCTGCGGCCACCTGCGGCAACCGCGTTGTGTCCTTGGGCAAGATACTTCACCCCCATTGGCCACGGGGGGGGGGGGGGGAGGCACGGTGGCGTTGTGTACTGAGGCGTACTGCACGTCGACGGTGCACCTGTCTTCAACCAATGCTAACCCTGCTTGTGTGGAGTAAGTATGTTGGGGGGCCGACAGTTGCTCGCCGTTGCTCGATGGTTCTCTCCGCGTACTCAGGCTTCCTCCACCCATAAAACTGTCAAGGTCATGATTAGCCATTGTGCAGAAATATGTGACCTTAAACACAATAAATAAATAAATAAATAAATAAATAAATAAATAAATAAATAAATAAATAAATAAATATGTATTCCTATTTAATGAAATTAAGACGTATCATGTTCCTTGGACGGAAAAAGCCGTCTCTCAGCCCCAAAACTGCCCTTTTATATAGCTTGAAAAAGTTAGCATAAGTGTATGCTTCCTTGAGAACACCGCCGGTAGGCTGCATATCTTAACAATGTTTTTACATCATTGCTGGCTGCCTGTACAGAACTAAGAGAAAGAATACGACTTTATTACATCAAGCGACGGACTTAGTAATAATGTTTGAATTCTTGATTGAATATTAGTCACGTGGCACCATACCAATATGTGTTTACTGATTATTGAACTATTGCATACTTACTTCCAAACCATAGCTTATGACCTCTCATTTGAACGAGGTCTCGTAAACTATGATTTAAAAAAAATGAAAAATTACAATATTTTGAACTTCGCTATAGTCCACCACACTTCACACGATGAATGATGACAGTCTGCACATTTATTGTGATATATCAGTCTCTAAAGTATTAACCCTTTACTTAACGTAACGGCCAAAAACGGCCAGCGCTATTCTCAAAAATCGCCAATTAATTTTCATCATTTTTTCATTTTTTGTCTCAAAAACATAGGTTATGACCCCTCGTTGGAACGAGCTCGTTGAGCTCGTTCCAACGAGGGGTCATAACCTATGTTTTTGAGACAAAAAATGAAAAAAAAATAGTTTTTAAAGAATTTTTTTGCAAGTGTCGTCTGCTTTCCATGTTAGGTAAAGGGCTAATGTTGAAAGTCAGCTCTGCACATTTATTGTGATATATCTGTCTGTAAAGGATTCTTGTTCGATTGATAGACAATCCTGCACACAGACAGCCCTGCACATATAATGTGATATATCAGGCTTTAAAGGATTCATGTAGAAAATCAGCCCTGCACATTTATTGTGATATATCAGTCTGTAAACGCTTCTTGTCGATTGATAGACAGCCCTGCACATAGACAGCCCTGCACATATATTGTGATATATCAGTCTAAAAAAGATTCATGTTGAAAATCGGCCCTGCACATTTATTGTGATATATCAGTCTGTAAAGGATTCTTGTTCGATTGATAGACAGCCCTGCACATAGACAGCCCTGCACATATATTGTGATGTATCAGTCTCTAAAGGATTCATGTTGAAAGTCAGCCCTGCACATTTAATGTGATATATCGGTCTGTAAAGGATTCTTGTTCCGTTGATAGACAACCCTGTACATTTAGTTTGATATATCAGCCTGTAGATGATTCTTATTGATAGTCAGCCTTGCCCATTTATTATGATACATCTATCTGTAAAGGATTGTTGTTCGATTGATAGACAACCCTGCACATAGACAGCCCTCCACATATATTGTATACTAGCAAGGTTACCCGGCATTGCTCGGGCTGAGGAGAGTATTAAAATTACCCCTAGTAGACCCCTTTGGGGCGCGGTGGCTCAGTTGGTAGAGGTGCAGGCTGCAAGCCGAGAGGTCCTCTGTTCGAATCCCAACTGCGGCAACCGCGTTGTGTCCTTGGGCAAGACACTTCACCTCCATTGCCCACGTGGGGGCACGGTGACGCTGTGTACCAAGGTGTACTGCACGTCGATGGTGCACCTGTCTTCAACCAATGCTAACCCTGTTTGTGTGGAGTTGGTATGTTGGGGAGCTGACAGTTGCTCGCCGTTGCTCGGTGGTTCTCTCCGGGTACTCCGGCTTCCTCCACCCGTAACACTGTCACGGTCATGGTTAGCCATTGTGCAGAAATATGTGACTTTAAACACCAATAACTAAATAAATAGTAGACCCCTTTGAAGACCTATATCGGTGAGGAGAATTTTGGTCATAACTATTGGTGCCCCTCTACACCCCCACCCCACCCGGCACTTTTTTAAACCTCACCATTAGATTCCTGGTAAAAAATTACCCCTAGTAGACCCCTTTGAAGACCTATATCGGTGAGAAAAAATTTGGTCATAACTTTTGGTGCCCCTCTACACCCCCACCCCCACCCGATACTTTTTTAAACCTCGCCATTAGGTTCCTGATAAAAACGTATCCCTAGTAGACCCCTTTGAAGACATATATCGGTAAAACAAATTTTGGTCATAACTTTTGGTGCCCCCTACACCCCCACCCCACACACTTTTTTAAACCTGACGATGACCTCCGCCATAAAAAAGTACTCCTAGTAGACCCATTTTGGACACTCGGGTGGCCCCATATTCATTTCTATAGCGGACAGACAGACATACATCATGCAGACATTCTAAAATATAGTATCGGTAAAAAACATTTGGGTCATAACTTTTGGTGCCCCCTACACCCCCACCCCACCCCACCCCACACACTTTTTTAAACCTGACGAAGACCTCCGCCATAAAAAAGTACTCCTAGTAAACCCATTTTGGACACTCGGGGTGGCCCCATATTCATTTCTATAGTGGACAGACAGACATACATACATACAGACGTTCTAAAATATAGTATAGATATATATCAGTCTATAAATGATTCACGTTGAAAGTCTGCCCTGCACTGTTATTGTAATGTATTAGTCTGTAAAGGATTCTTGTTCAATTGATAGACAACCCTGTACATTTAGTTTGATATATCAGCCTGTAAAAGATTCTTATTGATAGTCAACAATGCCCATTTATTTTGATACATTTGTCTGTAAAGGATTCTTGTTCGATTGAAAGTAAGACCTGCACAGTTATTGAAAAATGTTAGTCTGTAAACTAAAGGATTCTTATTGAAAATTGCCGTATCTTTTAAAATGCTAATGATTCATTTTATTCAGTTGTATTAATAGGTAGGAAATACAATTGTAAATGTTTTATAGTACTGGCTCCAGCACATGTTCCATGATAAAAATAAATATATTTATATATTTACTTTCGGCACCAATACATCATTAGATACCACTGATAAATCAAAGTGTCACCTCGTCATTGGGGAGCAGAAAATAAGTAGTATTCTTCCAGTCTTACAAAACACTATCAGAATCTATTCCAAGCAGGTTGATTTTCATTGTTTCCCTCAAGCGGGAAGCCCGTTTGTTTAAATTTCATGTCGTGATAAGTACCGAAGAGCAGAGAAAGAATAGAGGCTGCACTTGTGTGATTTGAATAGACAAAATTGTAACGCCGATGGCAAGGCTGACGGCATGTTTTAACCACGCAAATATGGCAGCTTACAATACAAATACAACGACTGCACTTGCGACAAAAAGGCGAAAAACATTAACCCTTTGAAACCGAGCGGCCGCTTTTCCGGTCAGGAACATGATACGTCATAACGTCATTAAATAGGATGGCTGTTCAGAAAATGTGTGGGGTAAACCAATGAATATTTTCAACGTGCAGCCCCGAGGCTGCACGTTGAAAATATTGATTAGTCTACCCAAATAATGAATATGGACTCTTCTAATTGCTGCCGTTGAACTGGCATGGAAGATACCATTAGAGTTCAAAGGGTTAAATACTATTGTGCATCGAGGTGTACAAACAGCGTTTGACATTTCGTGTCTGAGGTTTTAATGAAATTTCAGCAATTTCCCACCCAAGACCCGAAATTTGGCTGAAAGGTACATACATGCGGGGATATCTGATGACTGGATTCGCATATAGAAATGCTCAAATGCGAGCCATTTTCTATCATTTAAACTTCATATTCCCTATTTTTCATCACTTTTGGAAAGCTCACATGAAAATTGCTAATCCAGTGTTTTAAAACATCAAACACTGTATGTGAATTTTAGACTTTCCACCATATTTAGTCGGAAGTGCTACGTCGAATTGCCACACAAATCTATGTGGGCACTTTAATGCATAGAACAATACAGATGTCACGATGACCGATACAGAACTTTAAGGTTGTGGGATAAAACTCACAACAGATAAAGACCTCTCAGGTCAAAACCCTCTTATAGTCAAAACTAAACGTTGAAAGATGGACAAAACCCAAAGTCTATAATTATTTGTATTATATTATTATTTCATTCACTTTTTTCAATTAATTTCATTTATTTTTGTTTTTCCTGTATTTGTTAATTTGTCACTCATATATTTTTTTCTATTTTAATATATTTATTTAATTTCCTTTTTTCTATTTCTTTTCCTTTTTCCTTTATTTGTTTATTTATTACTCATAAGTTTTTAATTAAAAAAAATCAGTTTCATTTTGGGGGCTGGTGATTGCAGGGGTGGGGGGGGGGGGGAGGGGTCCATCGTAAATATAGAATATGCAGGGCGATTTCCTGGCATTCCTTTTTTTGACAGATGACATTCTAAAGTGTTCGGGGATGGGATGCTGACAAAAAATTTCAACCGCATTGCGGCCCAGTCGCGATCAGGTCAAATGTTTCTGTCTGCTTTTGTGATTGCAGTACTGTGACTTTGAATTTTAAAAAGTAATTATGTGCTTATTTTTCGGTATAGGCTACTTCTATGTATGTAAAGTCTTTGTTTCATGTGTACTTCTACATGGCTATTATTCGTTATAAAGTTTGTTGGTGGCCTAATATGGTATATACGGTGTCAGTTAATTTCATATTGGACGAGAGCGAAGCTATGGGAGAGTGCCTACAGGCACTCTCAGGCACTCTCCCATAAATTGTAACAAGGCAAATTCATACATGCCAAACAGTTTCATTTCGAAGGTAATATGGCACACATCCACAGAATACGAAGCCTTTTAAGTTGCCTAACCTGCACTTCAGACCAAATATGGGCTTCCAACACTCAATCTTTCAACTTGAAGGGTTTATCGGCTGCCGCCATTTTGAATAATCAATGAACAAAGGGGAGATTACCCATAGCTGTCAGTGTGTATTGATGTTGACAGGCAGAAAATGGTTTTATATGCATCTGAACCAATGAAATTCCCAGATACTTGTAGTAAGTAAGATATTGTTCTATGCATTTCTCTTTGGTAATTCAACAAACCTGTCGGAAAGTAATTGATAAACAAGGTAAATAAAAATATTGACATTTTGTACATGTTATGGAGTGAACAAAAGGATTGTACTGGAAAGTCTCAGATATGGCGATAATGTATGTGCAGACAACAGTCGGATAAAATAATGCGAAAGGCAATGACACCAAATGAATGTAAAAGGGGGAACCCCGAGCAAGGACGTAGACGGTAGAATGTTCTTTTTTTTCCCTGGGGGCGTGGTTTTTCAAGAGGTTGCCATAATTATTTTATTCCTGATAAGAAGCTGAAATATAGATTTTCAGCGAGCGATCTATCGCTCGCTAAAAATCTATATTTCATCTGCTCGTCACTCGTGACATTATTATTGTATCCACTCAAAAAACCATAGGTATGTCCTCTATTTATCCGTGAGAGGCAATAAAGTTATTTTCATAAAACTCGGGATCCAATAAAAAATGGGATATAGGAGTATTCCCCCCACTTTTTTCGCTGGCTCAAGAATTCTTCAGTATTCGTCTTTTTAAATTATAATAATAATTTTTTGTCCTTCCGCTGATTTGTCGCGGCCCTCTAACGAGGAGGCCTACATCTACCCAGTGCCCGACACTGTTCGCGTGATTGAGCATCGCCCTCACATCACCATCGATCTGAATTCAGGCGATGAAACAGCACTCAAAAGTGTCACCCAAATATAGTTAAAGATATGTGGGAAACGAAGGTGCTAAAAACTATTATATCTCAGTCTGTCACATTAGGTCATCCAAAGGGATGTTGGGTATTATAAACAATATCATCCTAGTAAGCAACCTTTTATATATTCGCAGCTTAGTAAAGGCCAGCTACGATCTACTTCAGTTAACCGATTTTATAAGAGACTGCATACATTTTAGCGTTTGCTGCCACTTGTTGCAAAAAATGATCCGAAATCCATCGAAACTGAACCAGTACGAGAGAAACATAGCTGGCGAAAATATGGGGAGGCTCTAGATCCGCCCCTTGTCTCACCAGTCATTGGTTGTGTTAAAATATATGCATACAAAAGAAATGGCCGGACCAAAAAAAGTGGAGGGGCTGAAGCCCCCCGCCCCACCTCCCCCTGCCCCCCCCCCCCCCGGTTCCATCGCCAATGTCTGGAATGACATAAGTTGTCGACCGAATACAGCCTGAGTTTGACCAGGGACAACATGCGCCACACACCCCTCTGGATCTTTCTATTAACAGAGATATATTAGAAACTAAAACAGTTGCCCCACGAGTTCTTTTCACATTTGTGGTCTTTACTTACGAATACTAGAATATTCGAACGGAACTTTAAAACAACATTAATATATTATGTAAATATTTTCATTTTATATTTATTCTCCTATCTTTTTTACACCATTCTGTTCGTGACTATCTGCCTACGCCAAACATTCTTATCCCTCATAAAGGAAGGAAAGACGTTTTATATTAAAAAGAAACTCAACAGAACTGTCACAAGAATTGATAACATTCTTTGATACTTATCTGCCCTTCATTACATAATATAAAAATCCTGTTTTTCGTTGTCGTCGATGCGATTTATGTATCTCATCCAATCGAGTTGAGTGTCGTAAACATATCATAATGTGTATTGTTATGCACATTCTGTGAATAGTATTGTTGTCCAGGCATACCAGTGGGTTCACCATTATCCGACGTTTTCTGCGCTAAACGCACGATGTGACTGTTTTCTAAGTGAAAATAAAATCAGGCCAATGTTTTCCTTATGAACCCATTCCATATTGGACCATAACGTTTATATTTTCCTCAAAGTTTTAGTTTTTTATTAACCCTTTACCCAACGAATCGCCCGCATCCGCCCGCGTAATATGCAAACTGAGCAGTTGAAAAAATTAAATTTTTCAAAATATTTCAACAAAACCATATCATGTGCCCCCCCCCCCCCCTCATTGGAACGAGCTCTTTGAGGTCGTTCCAATGAGGGGGTCACATGATATGGTTTTGTTGAACTTTTTTGAAAAATTAAAAAAAATGATATTTAAAATAAGAAATTTTGATATTTATTTATTTATTTATTTATTTATTTATTGGTGTTTTAAGGTCACATACTTATGCACAATGGCTAATCATGACCGTGACAGTTTTACGGGTGGAGGAAGCCGGAGTACCCGGAGAGAACCACCGAGCAACGACGAGCAGCTGCCAGCTCCCCAACATCGTAACTCCGTACTGCAGCATAGGCACGGTTAGATTGGTTGAAGACACGCGCACCATCGACGTGCAGTACGCCTTAGTACACGGCGTCATCGTGCCCCTATGTGGACAATCGGGGTTAAGTGCCTTGCCCAAGGACACAACGCAGTAGTCCGAATCGATCGCTCAGATGGTCACCCATCCGAGGACTAACCGGGCTCGACGTTGCTTAACTTCGGTGATCTGACGAGAACTGGTTACCGCAACGCCACCGCGCCCCAATAAATACATTTTGATATCGTCTGCGTTGGGTAAAGGGTTAAGCCAGGGCCGTACTCTTCCACTAAGGTCCCGAGAACATTAAATTCCTGGTCGAATCCAATCAGGTAGAGAATTTTGAATCGAATCTCGAATTGAATCTCGATGCTTTTCAAGCTGAAGATATTGCATCTTTTTTACAGTCGTTACCCCTGGTAGTGTGTAACAGAATTTTTTCTCCAGTGACCCAGTTTTCTCTTGTTGAATTATGAATTTAACCAATTATATCTTATTTGACAGAGCTCAATGTCACTGAGCTCTGTCATATGAGGTATATTTGGTTAACCCTTTACCTAACGAATCGCCCGAATCAGCCCGCGTAATATGCAAATTGAGCAGTTGAAAAAATTTAATTGTTCAAAATATTTCAACAAAACCATATCATGTGACCCCTCGTTGGAACGAGCTCGTCGAGCTCGTTCCAACGAGGGGTCATATGATATGGTTTTGTTGAAATTTTTTGAAAAATTAAAAAAAAAATGATATTTAAAATAATAAATTTTAATATCGTCTGCGTTGGGTAAAAGGTTAAATATCAAACTGCATTAAGGGAATTACTTGCTGCTGAAAACTTTGCCATTTTGACATCAGTGTCCAGGGTGTTAATATTGTTAATCTCGATCCAAGTATTGTTTGCAATCAGAGACATGGCTAGAGGTTTCCGATTAGGGAAGGAGGGGGTGTATGGTAGTGAATTTCCAACTAAGGGGAGGGACCAGAAGGGCCCCCCCCCCATAGTCGGAAATTCACTAGCGGTAAACATTTTGAAAATGAAGCCATGAAAGTCGGCATAAAAAATGATTCTAGTAACTGAAATGCCAACACATTTATGATAGAATTATCAGGTTATTATTGTTTTGAATATGTGCTAAACAAATGCTCAAGCTGAGAACTTTGATCAATTCACACTGTCCTAACATTAAATCAGATCTTATGCAAGAATGATCAATTTTCGATGTTTCATCATTTTGTAACTGTGAATGATGGAATTAACTCAGGATAACGATTTTACATGTGATTTTCTTGAAGCGCATTTCGAGGATTTTTTTCATTACGCTGAGTAAACGTACTATAGAAATCTCGTACCGACTGACATCATGCGTACACTGTAGTTATAAATAGTAACAGTTGGAATTTTTGCCGATTTGAAACCGAGTTGGGATTTTTGGAAGTAAAGGAGACATCAGCATCAACCAAAGAAGCTCTAAAATCCAGATCGATGGAATTCCCTTCTACTCATGACTTGCCCTCCTAATTTCCAACTATAGGACTTTTTGGCCATGATTGGGTGCCCCCCCCCCCCTCCCCTCCTGTCGCCTCGTCCCTGTATGCAATGGCGGCTTGTATGTTTTGGCAAATCAATCAAAGAGCGAAGTATTCCAAAGTGGAATCAAAGTAGTGCTCGACAGCGGACCACCCCCCCCCCCCCCCCCTGAACTCTTCTTCTATCAGCAGGTTTCCTGCATAGGCGATCCGTTCAAGAGGAGACACTTCAGTGGCGCAGCCATGCCCCCACTCCTAAAAGTTACAGTGGCCCCCTCAAAATGGAAAACTTAACCATTTACCCAACGTAACGGCCAAAACCGGCCAGTGCTATTCTAAAAAAATCGCCAATTAATTTTCATTATTTTTTTCATTTTTTGTTTCAAAAACATAGGTTATGACCCCTCGCATGAACGTGCTCGTTCCAACGAGGGGTCATAACCTATGTTTTTGAGACAAAAATGAAAAAATTAAATATTCAAGAATTCTTTTGCAAGAATTCTTTTGCATGTGTCGTCTGCTTTTCGTGTTAGATAAAGGGTTAAAGCATCAGAGGGTCTCAGATGCACTCTCAGGGCATTGAATTTCCAAAATTTTCTCCCCACAAATGGGAAGGAGTTACCGTAGGCCTGAGGTGGGAGTTGGTATGGAGCCCCCGGAATGCTGTAGATGATGTCAGTAACAGTGATGTTGGCCAAATCGTGTTGCAGTATTATAATCTTTGATTGGAATACCTGGGGCAAACAAAAAAAAGTAATTTAATGAGTCTTCCATCCCGTTACCATATGAGTAGTTTGGTGTGCCATGAATGCAATTTTGAAATGTTGTCGAAATTGCGTGCATTACGCCTGCCTGCAATACAGTATATTCATCTTCCTCAACTTCCTACCACTCTTGTTGTCTCCCAACACCTGCTGTTAACTATCACTGCACTATTGGCCTAGACCTCTGAGACGCTGTCACAATGCTACTTCTTGCCACATCTGATACTAACCATACTCATAATTATCCTCCGCTTCGCAGCCTTTTTCTGTTGCTACTACCCTTACTAGCTTCAGCCACCGCCATCACCGTCTTTCTCCATTTGCCCGTTTGGTACTGCATTGTCACCATTGCTTCAGGCTTCTGTTATTACTAAGAAACTTCTACTACCTCCAACACACTAAAAACTAAAGTGTTAAAACTGACACTTTCAAGGTGTTAAACCCATTCTAACTCTTAGGGTTTGATTTTAACACTCAAAGTGCAATGCTTTTAGCACTTAGACATTACAATAGTCAGACATCTGAAACTTGAATGGATGGCACTTCCCATGTGTCTAGCTTTGGTGGTTCTTCCAGAATTGTCCATAATTTGATTTGCGCTTGGTGGGTACATAATTAAAAGGACACAATGCAGATGACGCGGATCAGGCTCGAGAGTTCGAGCCTGATCCGCGTCATCTGCGTTGTTTCCTTTTAAGTGTCTCGACAGTACACTTGTCAAGTGGTATTATTGTAACACCTGTCAAGTTCTGGGATATCTACACTTGAACAAAGTGCTAGTTCAGCACTTAGTGTTAAATACAGCACCTCAAGTGTAGTTTTTAACACTTTAGTTTTTAGCGTACCCACCACCGCTAGGGCTGAGGGAAAAAATTGTTTTGGTTTCAGATTTCCCGAGCGATCCCAATTTTCATATCACCTTTTATGAGCTCTTAGCCAAAAAGTTATATATATTTAAAACGATATCTGAAGAACCTGGCGCCAGATACATGTATACCGCAATTCGAAGGGCAGACGGCACTTGATAAAAAAAATTCCGGAATAAATATAAATTTTCATTTTTATCCTCTAAACATAGGTTATGACCCTCATTGGAACTCATTGACCCTCATTGGAACGATCTCACCGAGATCGTTCCAAATAAAGGTCATAAACTATGTTTTTAGGTAAAAAATATATATATTGGGTTACGCGACTGTATGAGAAAATAAAATATTAAAATAATTTAAAAACAAATCCCGACCAATTGGTATGACTTTGGCTATTTTCATTTTGAGTGGCACGTGACCAGATGAAAATGAAGTATTAATGATGTGTGTTAATGGACTGGCGACTTCATAAGCGACTGCTTTTAAGAGTTTCGTGGACAGTTCGCCCTGATCCCTTGTTGCTTTTGAGAACAACTTAGAAATGTTATGAATAACTTCTTGGGTGTTCGTTGGAGTCAGACATAATGAGTTTCCGTTACTTTGCTTCAAGTAATGTGAAAAATGGATGTTCGTATCGGGCACTCGTTCACCGAGATCATTCCAATGAGGGCCGTAAACTATGTTTTTAGGCAAAAAATATAATATTGGGTTACGCGATTGTATGAGAAAATAAAATATTAAAATAATTTAAAAACAAATCCCGACCAATCAACCCTATTTTTTTTATTGCATGTAACCCAAACCAAACCATTTATTCTTTTTCGCCTGGCCCTTATCCATTACCACTATCACCATTTCTTCAGGCTTGTACCACTAATCATGACTGATGTACAGGTGCCACTACTCTGCCAATAACGTGAGTTTGGAGGGCGTTACGGTTTATTATCTTACAATCAACATGTATTTTGTCTGTATTAACTCCGCAACTGTCGTGTATCCGACCCTCTGATATAGATGTTTGTATCAAGGGGTCGGATACGAGCACGTTCCTTTCGCGTGAGTTCCATTTTTTTTCTTTTTGTTCATCCGTACGAATAAATAGTTCGTTATATATTCGTCTACATTCTTGACTTATCCCCAATATATTGTAAGATAAAATGATTATTACCATTATGTGGATGTACAAAATATGTATCCGAGTCTCGCTCCGGGTTCTAAGGGTAGATCACGACTCGTCTTCGACTCGTCGTGATCTGCCCTTAGAATCCGGAGCTCAACTCGGATACATATTTTGTACATCCACACAATGCTAATAATCTCTATTTATTATCAGTTCTCCGTGTGCTACCTTCATGTTAATACTAATTATTATCATATAGCAGGGCGTTCCCTAGTGCATTAACAACATTTCTGGGGTCAATCAAACTGCACAATGCACGTTGCACTGTGTACTTGGCGAATAATGAAAACGTCATTCCATTATCCGCCAAGTGCACAGTTGTCACGTGACTCCCTGACTTTTCGTTTTTCCCACTATTCTCTGTCCTTGTTGTACCAGCAATGCCCGGCTGCATCGTTCTTCTCGTGAACAACCAGTTTAAATGGAGTTCGCCCTAACAACGGAAATAAATGCCCTAAAAGTTAGTTGTTTTTACTTCTCTGACACACATTTTTTTAGCAGGTGCAACACTAAATGATTGTACCATAAATTACTATTCTGTGCCTAAGTGAACTTTCATCTGTTTTTGTTTTGATCGGAAATTGATCCTGTTTACAAAATCCACAGACTTCTGATTTTGTTGTTCTTTAAATTCTCATCTTATCAGTTCAATCAAATCATTATCAGTAATATAGGCTCCATTTCGATAGAGTTGTGTGTGAGAAGATGAGTGGTAATAATAGTAATAACATGATTTTACTGGGCATTGCGGTCTATATTACCCGCCAAGTAGAAATAGTTGACAGCCCTTGGGCCAATTAGCGGCCCTCGACTTCGTCTCGGGCCTCTCATAGGCTCTCGGGCTGTCAACTATTTCTACTTCGCTGGTAATAGACCGTAATGCCCAGTAAAATCATGTTATTGTATAATTTACACGGCCTGTAAGGGGGCATAATAAACTTGAAACAAAGATTGTAAAGCGTAGCCGGTCGCTATTGGCCATTTTTACTCTTTAGCGCCCGCGGGCCGGCTAGCACTCGGTGACGTTCTGTGCATGACGTCATTTCGTCTTCCTGGAAATCTGTTTACATTTCCCAAACGACAAAAATAAAGATGTCGCAATCATCGGAGATAAATATAAAGTGTTCTTCCTTAAATTGCTCAATAAATGGTGTTCCACATTGATTCTTTTCATGAAATAATATAAATCCAAAAGGTTCGAAAATCGTTCTTACAATTTCGAAGTATTGATAGTAATAATAATGACCAGATTTTCTCAGGCGTCGTTTGGCTCCATTACTGGACCTCCATCTGTGATTAGCGGCTATCGCATCGGGCCACTAATGACTGCTGGGCTACTAATCACAGATGGCTGTCCAGTAATGGAGCCCAACGCCCTCGAAAATCGTGTTATTGTATAATTAATGGCCCGAGAGCAATGTCAACAGCCCGAAGGATTATTACCGGCCCTTCGTCGAGGGCCGTTAATAAGCCAGAGAGCTGTTATTTAGTCCTTGGGGTCCGTTAATAAACCAAGACGCCCGACAAATCATGTTATTACTATTATTACCATGACCGGAAGTGGGTGGCGAGCCGTTAATGAATTTTGTTTTCATTAACGGCCCGCCGCCCGTTGCCGGTTGTATGATATCATGAATTACAGAGTTTTACCACTCCGTTAATATACTAGAGAACGTCAGTTAAAGTCGTATTAATAATTGTCTTTTAACTGGTTGGGTGCTGGAAGCCCATATTTGGGCTTTACTCTGAAGTGCAGGTACCACAACTTGAAGGCTTCATATTCTGTAGATGTGCTTCATATTATACTTAAGTGGAATTATTGAGTCTGTGTGGATTTGCCTTGTTACAATTCATGGGAGAGTGCCTCTAGGCACTCTCCCATGAATTGTAACAAGACAAAGGCATGTGAACAACTTTTGATGACCAAAAATAATCTAGCACTCTACCAGTTAATGATATACGCTATCTGACACTATCTCCACTCGTAACCTTTTCCTTCTACTTCTACCTCTGTTAGGCACGACTTGGAACAACTAAGACAGATCTAATTTATCCACCCACATAACCATCCCTCATGTGTATATTTAATGATATTTTCACCATATTCTGAATTTTGTAAACAAACATATAGTCGCGCCTCGCTCCTTAATTACAGGTACGCAGCCTCCCCATACCATTCCATGATAATTTTTTCCCCAACCACACGCCACAGAACGTCATCAAAATCCATAATTTCAAAAGTGACGTAACTGAAATGTCACTGTATCAACTCACTTCAATGCCCTAACCCCTTGCTGTTGTGATCTGATGCTCGTTTTTCCTAGTATATATTCGGAAGGCCAATATGCGGAACCTTTCAATGCGTTTTCCGAATATGCAATACATTTTATTACACGCCTGTTCTACGAAATTCACATATACAGCAACACCAAACCATGCGAAAAATATCAATCCGTTCCGCAGACATGTGCGGAACGGAAATCGTTGATGAACTATTTTTATAAAGAAGCGAAATTTCACTGACATTTTCTCCAAATCGTGCACCGCAATTACAATTTGAATCGCTAGCTTTAGCTAAGAATCGTCCCCTGAGACCACGTGTGTTCTATGAGCCAGTAGGTACATAGTACACATTGGAACTCAGGCGACGAAATAGTAACACGGGTTCCCCTCGCAAATTTGGTTGACGATAAAATGTGTCCTTTTTTGTTGATAGTTGCCAAATGAATAGCAGAGTGTCCTTCTAATAGCTGTTTTTTTTATAGAAGTGAGGGCATGCAATAAACATAGAACGACATGGTGTGTGAATGGGTTAATCGATATAGCATTTGTGCCATCGCGGAAGGATAAAACTCGAGGCCTATAGCCTCTCGTTTTATCCTTTAGCGCAGGCAGTCGTGCCATATCGATTAACCCATTAACACGCGTGTGCCCCTCTGTGTATTTTCTCTACACTCTGTCGGTATAGTAGTAAAGTTTCATCGCTCGTGCAGTAATTTGGTTTCCATGACATCACGTTATCCCCTGAGTTCTAATGTATTGCTATGTGCCTTTTGGCACACAGGACACATTGGAACTCAGGGGGCGATGTGGAGCGTGGTGGTATAAAAATCATCCTCGAGTGGTGTGGGGGTGGGATGGGTAAATCTCACCCTTGAGGAAAGATATTTGACTTCCTCGTGTCTGGGTCAAATACCCCCCCCCCCCCCTCCCCTCGGATAAGATTTCCACATTCGACTTCACGCCAAACGAGGCCTGAGGTGCAGTGTGAGTATGGCCCTCCCTTTGGCGGGGGTTCGGGGGATCCCCCGAACCCCCAGCAATGGGAGTGCCATGCTAACCCACATCAGGCCTACGGCATTCGGATATGCCTGTGGCATATACCGACCTGGCACCCCCAAATATGAAATCTTAGCTTTGCCCCTGGTTAGAAACGCCCAGAGCCACAGGTAAAATGCCTCAAAATCTACTGCCATAGAGCAGCAAATTTCCAACTGTTGATGGTTTGAGGCCCAAAGTTTCTAACTATTGAACATTTTGGTCGGGATTAGGGGAGGGGGTGAGGTACCCTGTAAGTGGTAGTAGGTGGTTTGGGAGTAAAAGAAATCGTGACACAATAGACAAAAGTGTCAGATATTTTTTTTGCACTAATGCTTTTTATTATTATTATTATTATTTATTGGTGTTTTGGGTCACATATTTATGCACAATGGCAAATCATGACCGTGACAGTTTTACGGGTGGAGGAAGCTGGAGTACCCGGAGAGAACCACCGAGCAACAGCGAGCAACTGTCAGCTCCCCAACATACTAACTCCACACAAGCAGGGTTAGCATTGGTTGAAGACAAGTGCACCATCGACGTGCAGTACGCCTTAATGCACAACGCCACCGTGACCCCACGCGAGCAATGGAGATGAAGTGTCTTGCCCAAGGACACAACGCGGTTGCCGCAGGTGGGATTCGAACCGAGGACCTCTCGGCTTGCAGCCTGAACCTCTACCTACTGAGCCACCACTAATGCTTTTAAGACCAAGCTGATCAATAGCCTTGAAGCTCTGCGGAAAAAATGATAATCAGAATGTAAAAAGGACTGAAATTGGAATTTTTTAATTGACAAGAGTTCAATAATGAAGCTCATGGGCTGCCACATATGAAATATCGAAATAACCAAATAGATAATGTTATCATTTTAAATAAGGTGATTGTGAGTAATTCAAGTTGTGAATTCTCAATGAAATTTATCAGGGGATATCGTGATTTTGCCGATAAACAATTACAGAATGTCGGTTATATCTGTTTAGGGTGGGCGTGACTGCACGTATCCTTTGCATTTTTTTGTTACTCAAGGTTATGTTCGCCTGAAGTTTAAAAATACGCGAAACGAAACAATAGTCACTCATTACGGTTGAAACTAGAAGTCCTGTCACTATATTGTGCGCTTTGTTGAAGTAATAGCGCGCAGAGTAAGTGCACTTTTTGTCCCAATCAAACTCAAACTGCCTCATCAACGTAACTCAGTTCCTGTTGACAAAACAGCGTGCCCAACAATTCTGTACTGGTAAATAGAAACCATTACCATCAGTTCTGACTTCTACTGGGATATATAGACAGAACGCGATGTGTGTTTGAATCGGTGGGTGTTTTACATAACGAGTTGGAATGGCGTAGTCATTTTTCGCGAGAGCCGTATATTACACAACCAATGCATTAAAATTCATTTAAATAAACCAATTTTAATTCCAATGTTTAAACCCAAAGGTGAAGAGTCTGTTTGTTTTGACTGTAGCCGTACTGATCAAATGGCTCAATAAAAAATCAAAACAATCTTTTCGGAACCACTGTTTGTTGAAATTCGTATCGCTGTTTCTCTTCGGCTGGTGCCCATTCACGCCTAACCATTTGGTGGCTATTACTGTTAGTAAAAATATAAGTACAAATTGGTGCAGATTTGCAAAGCACTGAGCTGGGAGAAACATTTTTAAAAGAAGTTCGAAGCTTGCATGTCAAGATGTACGAAGATTTACCGAAATGAAGTTGACCAATTTAGATATAACGGATCCACAAAACGAGACGGCCACGGGACTGGGTTAATGCTCTGGTTGAAAATGATTGTATTTTTGTTGTTTTTTCTTAAATATTATCTCATTTTTGGTTAACTAATTTTTTTGTGAACCGAATTTATTTTGCTGTTTGGATGTTTTCATTTTCACTCTGTGCGACAGACTGTTGATAATTGTATAACGAAATTTGGAAACTTTTCGAAGCTTAACTAATGACTCGATGAGAAAGGAACTTGTATGAAGGGTGCTGGGAAAAAAGTTCCAGCTTGTACATCACCAGTTGAATACAGACACATTTATGTCATAGCGGCTCTTCCATTAAATACAAGGGTTTAAAGATGAATGGATGTGTAATAAATATATATATGTAATGATGTAAATAAATATTAAAATTCGACTACATACAGAGAATGAAGAGAGTGGATTATTGGTATCACAGAACTAAATATTTTCCCCTAGGCGACCATTCTGACGTTCAGACGGGAAAAATTTGATCGCATCACTTTAATTTTGGCATTCAAATATCTCTGTCAAATACAGCCCTTCAGACAGCTTTTTTCTGACCCCAACACAAGGAGTTAGCAAACAAATAAGAGAGAAAACCTGACAGGAAGGGAAGTACCGGTTATGTGCACATATTTTTCAGGAAATTACTAACAAAAACACCGTAATAGTCAATTGTATTTTTTAGGTCCAAAATGTCATCAAATCACCCTCTTTTTATATCTGGAATATTTAACAGTAATGAGAGCTGTCAATAGAATGCTTCAAACGTTTATTGAGGCAATATATTTTCCCAAGGCGGCTAACTCTAATTCAAATATTTATTTCAGTGATACCTATAATCATCCTCAAACCTGCCAAAGATACATTTTACCTCTTTCACGTGGTAAAAGACTCGTTTCTGCATTAGAATTCAACTTTTGGCTTCTGCTGAGTCAAAAACATGGGAAATCTGTTCTTTTAAATAAAAGTGCCCAAACTCTGTCAAATGGGCTTAAAACGGTATTGCCTCCAATAGATTTTTTTCTACTCTGTTACCTAATGAGAAAGCTGGGAAGGACAAGAATTCACGTCGTCTTTGAAAACTACCCTAATCTCAGAATAACACTGAAATATCATCGCCCGAATGCTAGAATGTTCTATGTCCCATAGGGGACATAGAACATTCTAGCAGTCAGGCGACGATATGCATCAGCACACAATCCTTTTTGAAAAAATCTCTCATATTTAACCATGCGGCAAGATAAATAGTGCCCCTACGAAACAATATGAATATCAATTTTGTTTTAAAAAATGGGGGTTGCAGCTATATAATTCATCAATATCAATAGACGGTGCCATTTTATCCTAACAACTGATGTCAAATTTTCTTCTACCTACTGCTGTGGTAAAATATAGCCCTGAATGTGGCCCCCGTATGCCCCTTTTCATCCAAAATATGATATAATTCATAAATTAATTGATGTTTACACAAAACAAACCTCTTGTGATATTGAATTTCCCATTTGTGATAGTTTTTAAATCACATTCTGGTTTCTGAAACCATTTCACACTGTGTTTGATGAATATTTTTGCATTTTTTTTGTAAAAAAGCCTCAGTTTTCCCAGTTAAGGTACCTAGAGTTATTGGTATGCACAGACAAAATATAGAACACTGATTTTTTCCAACCATATGACGAGTACAGTTCCTGTGGTATCTCACAACACTGTTAAAATGCATAAAACCTTCAAATATTGATTCTGCAGTGATGTGCTTGTGCTGCAAGTATCCATAAGTGCACTTTCACAACTTTGGTTTTAATTCACACAGACACCCATTCTGGCAAAAAGAGAGAAATTGTAGAAAATATGTTTCCAAAGAGGATGAAACAGATATTTGTTTCAAGAATATAGTGCTCTTTGATGTTTAATATATTCGTGTATGTGTGTGGTGGGGGGTTGGAGGGTGAAAGAATCAACTGCCAGTTATTGAAAATGTAGCAAGGCAAATGAAAAGCAAAGAAATACTTTGTCTGATGGACAGACAATCCGATAGACAGACAGACATGCAGTCGCACATTTTGAAAGTCTATATAAGAGTACTAACTGAAATACAATGAAAAATATAGCGAGAAGAGCCAGGGCAAGGGTGTCAAACAGAAAAAAAACTCTGTGGACCACGAGTGCTGCAGGTCCAAAGAAACCCATAAGAAACCGAGAGTGCATACTATTAACTCTAGTCTCCAAAACATTATGTACAGTCTTTACAAATGTTTCACATGAGCTGAGTGGTTCAGTGTGGTTGGGAGGGGGACTTTGTTCAAGGAGAGAACAAATTTGTTACTGTAGATTCTGCTGTAACATGGGAACCCTACCAGCATTACAGTTAAAATTGGAAGTCCTGTCATGAAATGCTCACAAATAGCACGTCGATCTGCGCGTTAATCTACGCCTTATGACCACACTAAAGCTATGAAATTCTGTCCATATGGCCTGTGCACAAGCAATGTTTCAGCCAATGGACTTCCGGGTAACCCGGAGGTCCGTTGGCAGAAACATTGCCCGTGTTTGCTCCCTTCCTGCCAGGTTTTCTCTCTGGGTAAGCATTAGAACCTGCCATGCTTTGGATGCCATTCGACATGGCAATTGAGCGTAATTCCTACGCGCAATTAAGCCTAGACAAGCGCACAGTTCGTGACAAGACTTCTAGTTTTAACTGTAGTACTAAACTACCATATTGGTAGCTATGCACAAATGTCATTCATCTACATTTGTCACTTTATTATGCTATTGTTTCCACTGTAGACCCCCCTCCCACCACAAATGTATGTTCTTTCAATGAAGAAATTATTTTCTAACATTTTAACAGCATAATATGGAGAAACACTTCTAAATACCAGTAAATAAAAGGACAATACAGGTTTTCTGGCTGTGTGTTCGAATGGTGATTTAGGAGGGAGTTGGGGGACTGGAATCCCCCTCTGTCCCTAGTATTATGAGGGGGAATCAGGGTTAAATTAAATGTGCTAGTAGGGTACAATTAGCTATTATCTGGCTTTTGTCAGGGGTTATAGTGTGCTCATGGAGGCTACTCTTGCTCAAGATGTGAATTCAACAGCCTTATTTTTGGCAATATATTGCCATTATTGCTGACTGTGACAACAATATAATTTTTCAAAACAATAAAACAGAATTGTAAGGTATGTGGTCCCCAACGAACATTTAAATGTGAAATAATCTCCAAGAATAATAATTAAATCAGGTTTTGAAGCAAAAAAAATGTATTTCCTATAGGTGTCACCGAACAAGATATTGTCCAATAGGCGACCATTATAACGTTCAGGCGAAACAAATATGATCGCATCACTTTAATTTTGGCATTCAAATATCTTTGTCAAGTATAGCCCTTCAGACAATTTTCTCTGACTCGAAAACAGGGGAGCATGCAACAAATAAGAGAGAAAAGCTGACAGGAAGCCAACTACCGGTCACATGCACTTATTTTTCAGGGAATTACCAACAAAAACACACCAATAGTGAATTGTATTTCTTAGGTCATCAAATCACCATCTTTATTTATCTGGAATATTCAACAATAATGCAAGATGTCAATAGAATGATTCAAATGTTTACTGAAACAATATATTTTCCCAAGGCTGCTTGTTTGTGGAGATTGCATCACTTCCGAGTGTTACTTTTCAAGGCGGTTAACTCTAACTCAAAAATTTACTCCAGTGATACATTCTACTTAATCGCAGCGCCATATATTCTCCACTCGAAAAGTATTTATAATCGTTCATGTCAGCACAAGAAACTCTGGCAAACTTTCAGCAACCCGGTGGTCCATTTGATGAAAGTTTGCAAGTGCTTCTTGTGTTTTGCCCTCTGAAATTGTAAATAATCACTAAATGAAAAATCTATTCCACGGTGATTTACCAGTAATCCTCCCTCCACATACAGTAGTCTCGATATTTTCTTCCTGTTTGGTCGGTTCAGTTCGTGATTCCACTACCGACCTCACTAATAGAACATATTATTTTGCATTGCACGTCGCAAACGCAATTGTGTATTTCAGATTACTCCATTATTCTGCAGTAAGGAGCGCATTAATCAACGAGCATTTTCTGCACTAATTGTGACAGAACCTCTGGTTTCAACTGTATCTACTGAACACAACACTGAGTTTTATCTGGAACCGCGGAGGATCATAGTTTAATGCATTGGAATTCAGATACAAAAGTCGGCCCAACCAGCGCCAGCTCTGCGTGTCCTTTGCCAAGATACTTAATCCCAATTGCTTAAGAGGGAGGCCTATGTCGCAGTGTGCTAAGACATATTGCACGTGGATACTAAACATGCCTTCATCTGGTGATAACCCTGTTCACGCTGGTTTAGTAAGATCCCAACAGTTACTCGCCGCTGCTCGTTAGTTCAGTAGAGCTGAAACGGTTAAAGGGTTTTCTTGATCGATTAATCACATGGATAAACGTTGGTTAACCGATTAATCACTTGCCATTATAGGTAGTTGAATAATTGCTGTACCGTTGATGATTTATAGCATTAACCCTTTACCCAACGTAAAGGACACAATCGGCCAACTCTAGATACAAAAATCTCCATTCAGAATTTATTATGTTTTCAATTTTTGTCTCAAAAACATAGCTTATAATCTCTCACGATCTGGTTGAGCTCGTTCCAATGAGGGATCATAAGCTATGTTCTTGAGACAAAAATTGAAAATTTTTAGTAATTCAAGAATCTATTTTGCAAGTGTCGTTTTCTACCCGCATTGGGTAAAGGTTAACTTAAGAATGGCCAGTTGCAGCTACTGATACAGTATAATGATCATGCAAGTGAACAAGTATTTCATCACATAACTTGCATGCTTGTTCCTTTGTTAACCTAGAAAATACAGTAGTTCAAAAGTAACGTTTAATGGATCAATTACTTTTTTGATCGATCAAGACGTTGATCATTGGTAAATCGATTGATCGGTTAACCGTTTCAACTCTATGGTTCAGGTACACTGTAAAAAATGGTAGTTCATTTATACGCGTTGTGTGTTTTCTTAAAATCGGCGGCGTCAAATATTATGCGTTTGGTGTGATTATTGTTGAGAATGAGATGCAGTGAAAAACGCCGGGGTTTATTTCATAAATCACTCGACACGTTTATACTGTGTGGACATTGACAGAGTTTTGAAAACTCGTTCGTCGAAGCTGATAACATTATTCCAAGAATGTTTAAAATATTGGAAGTTGGATTTTTTTACGAAGACGAAGTTGACACATCTACGGCCAAATGACGCATAATTGTTATATATGATAATAAAAGTTTAAAATAATAATAGTAATAACTATTTTTTAAAATCCCGAAAGCTGTCTATAAGCAATTTGTGGAGTATAAAATACTGATTTAGTTCTGGTGAACCGTCAATATGGTCCTTAAAGATTAAATCTTAAAGATAATAAATGCCCTAAAGCCAAGTAAATTAAGATATTTACAAATCATAAACGCCTCCGATTTTCCAGCCGGCTTCGTAAAAACGCCAGGGCGTTTATGATTCATGGCCAATCAGTCGCTCATCGAACAGTTATTATCGCTTGAGGTAAGAAACCGGATATCTCTACCAGGCGGATGGACAGGATATGAAAGTTGATCGCCAAGCTGTTTTAAACGAATGAGGTCCTGATAAGTTTCAGAATGCAGTCTTTCTGACCACTTCGCTCTTACTGACAAGTCAACTTTGCGAAATTTGTAAAAATTGTGTTCAGATTCTGTCTGTTTTTCGAAAAGGATCCGGAAGGTTTGTGTAGTTTCAGCAGTGAGCATACATTTTTAACAGATTTTCTCCCAACAATTTAATCGAAAGCCGCGACCTTTTGTATCTTATTTATTTTCGAGATTTAACTATTAGTTTCCCAATTTCGTGGTAAATACAATCGCCGGAATGTTCGGACTGGTGAGTTAGTGTTAGATTTTGTTGGGTTATTTTTTTCAGTTCTGTTTATTGCATTGATTTGTTTTAGTGATTTCTGCCTTTGGGAATATTGGGTTTTGACTGTATATTTTATTTTATTTATATTCTTCAGTATACGGGTACTGCTTTCCTCAATAATTCAACATGTCTTATGAAACAGCCAAATTTGGGTTATGTGGCCCACATACAGATTAATTTTTTTTCGAAAGCCCCATTCAGTCTTTCCTTTAGCACAACTGCCGAAAAATAATTTACGTTTTTATAATTTGAAATGTTTTTTGAAATACTGAACGTAACCGATTGATGTAATTAAACTCATAAGTTGGAGACACCGGTCGGGCACTTTCAGTTTAATGTGCATGAAATTTATGAAAAATAAAATTTCCAGTCACAATCGGAAGTGTGATCACTTGTGCTCTGTATATTTCTTAAATACTTTCTATTTTTATTTGTACTGAAACTTCATACTGCAGCTGTCTTAGTTATAATCTACTCTCCAAATACAGTATATAGCGACTGACAAATCCTTTTTTTTATGGTGAATGATTTGAAGAAAAAAAACCCCTCGATGTACGAACCAGTAAATTTTTTCAATGTAAATGCCACCAAGATAAGGGTCTGTTATAATGTAATTATTGTCACTGTACATGTATGCTTACTGCTGAACTGTCAAAAAACCTCCCTGTTTTTTATTTTAATTTTGGTATTTTCCAACAGTAAGTTAGACTATACTGCATTTATCAGGAGTTTTGGAAAATGTTGATTAAAATATGCGATGCTTCTGGAAATAACAGAAAATTTATTAAAGCTGAGACGATAGAGGAACTCAAGTCTAAAGGTGAGTAATGTTAGTTTTTCTTGTACAGTTTTAATATTTAGATCCTTGTCATATTAACACTTTGAAGCCGGGAACCTCTCGGTTAGTTTTCTGAAAACCAAAATTATCAATACTTGCAGGCCTGCAGCTGTTTCTGGTGAAGTGTCGTCTACCTCTCCGGGCAGACGACACTTGACTAGAAATGGCTGCCCAGGTCAACCATATCTTCCTTGTCAGGCTAGAACTTCTCCACAGCATCGTGGTGAGTGTACTCGTCCGTCGGCTTCAAAGTGTTAATTAATATTTGTGTTATAAGCTTTTTTCGATAATATTATCATTGCCAACATGTGCGAATGTGAGGGTAATTACTTTTGTTGGGGCCCGGGCTGGGGGTGTTTCCCGTGGAATACACCCAGACTTTGAAAAAAAAGTGTGACATATAAAATATTTTGGGGGGTTGGGACTATATATAGAGTGTGGAATGCTGTGCTAAACTCAATATAACTGTGATCCTGAAATGTTTTTGAATGTAATATTATGCAAATGTTTATCCTAGTCTTGTGCTATGCCCATTGTGGTAATGCCATAAAATGTATCTTATCTTATGGTGAGAAGTAAGCTTCTTCGACTTGCAAATGTTTTGATTTTGTGTTAAGAAAGTATCCTCAAAACTATTTTCAGCGTCAGTAACACTATCCAAGGATATTAAAAAACTTGTCACTGAAAAGGATGGCATAGAGGTTGAGGATGATGAAGTTTTAACAGAGTTGAGAGGGGAGGTTTTGATGCTACTGGCAGAAGGAGATGTCTGGGGAGTTAAAACGCAGGCTGCTGAACAACCATATCTTGCCTCCGAGGGTGATCAGAATCCAAAGCAGCCATCTTTGACAGACACGGTACCAGTTGATGAACAGAATATATTCAAAATGACAAAAAGTATGACTATTGATTTGTTTGATGAAAAAATATAAATGAAACGGAAATGAAGTAAATAAAAAAAACCCATAACAAAACAGGTTTATGTTATATGCAGGCCTGCAACCACACGGTGGGGTGGGGAGGGGGGGGGGGCTATTGACTCAGATCAGTCAATTCACACCCGTAATTACATTATATTATAATAATAATAATAATAATAATAATAATAATAATAATAATTATAATTCTTTTCCGCTTAGTCGCTGGTT
The DNA here is from genome assembly GCA_031216915.1 of Pictodentalium vernedei. NCBI lineage: Eukaryota > Metazoa > Mollusca > Scaphopoda > Dentaliida > Dentaliidae > Pictodentalium > Pictodentalium vernedei. Next base: position 243,685,474 of record CM062288.1, read on the forward strand.
TGTCGCGCTTCCAGCATTCAGATATAAACTGTTTAAAATAACGGCCAAAACCGGCCATTGCTATATACGGAAATCGCCATTCAGTTTTTTTTTTAGATTTTAATTTTTTGCTTTCAAGCCATAGTTTAGGACCCCTCATTGGAACGAGCGAAACGAGCTCGTACCAATGAGGAGTCATCAGTTATGTTTTGGAAGCAAAAAATGAAAAAAAATGGATATAAAGGAAATTTTTTAAAGAGTGTTTTCTTCTACTAGCATTGGGTAAAGTGTTTATAGTGTCCCTCACTTTTTAACTAATTAACATAAGTGATTATTTTCAATAGAGAGGTATACTTCAAGTGATGAGTGACAATTGAACAGTTTACCGAAATAAGCTTTTATTCTTGAATAAACACATTAATCCTAATTGTTTACTTTGGCAATTCTGGACAGTTGAGAATACTATAGTTATAAATGTTGGACAGTTGAGAATTCATCGCCCAAATTCGCTTAATCTAGAGGCCTGGGGGTGTAATAAAGCTTGTTTGGGGGTATAATAAATAAGAAGTGATGCTATTCAGTTGCTAATGATATATTAGTTTTGTATTTGTTAAATAGATGAGTGGAGTATTTCCACCTCAGAAATTGAGATGAGGGGATTATGTTCATGTCAGAGAAGTGCCCCCACCCTACATGGCCCACTACCCCCGAAGAAAAATCCTGCTTTGCAAGCCAGGGAATATGGTATCAGTAGTAGTATAGCAATCGAAGGGTCGCGTGGAGCACATTCTTATTGAAGTACTATAGAAGGGCCCCGTCGGGCCCGGTTTACCAGATTGTTGTTTGAGCCGCATGTTACATTCGTACAGGTCGCTGCTCCGTAGAAAAAGATGACACATTGTGGTATCAAGCCGAAGTTGATTTTAGTTGTTGTTTTTCATTTCAGAACAGTTTTCAGTGCCATTACCAACATTTTCCAGTGGCCTGGAAGAAAACCTCAGAAAGGGACAAATTCTTCAGTGTTTCAATCATTTGTTGGCCGAGTGTGCTCACTTTTATATGAAGGTGCATCCAATAAAAGAATCTTCACAGTACAGAGAAGTAGGAGAACAACTGTACATCAAACATCCCTGCATAAGATTTCCAACTGGACTGGAACCGTGGGTGAGTCTAAATAATCTTTTAGTTTTGTTGAGGCTTTTTTAACAACATTGAATGAGTGTTCAACGTATTTGGCTTTGCTGCCGTTGATCTGTTCCCTGAATGATGAATTTACAGAGTTTAATCTTCTACTTAACGTAATGGCCAACACCGATCAGCACAAAATACAAAAATCACTATTCATATTTTGTTATTTTTTCGATTTTGCTTCAGAAACATCTAACAAAAACAAGCTCTGAAATGGGTCAAATTTGGTGAGTCGGGTTAAACTCCGATAATTTATCACACGGTTTTTAATAATCTACAAGTAAAGTTTTTCCCTATTTGTTTTTTCCAGAGCATAGAGATTCATGATATACATGCCGCATGCAAGACGAAAGAAAAGACACCACCTCATCCAATGGTCTTTCTGAGTGAAGAGAGTGAACTGCAGGATGCAGTTATTGTGGGAGATGGTATCTCCGTGTTTTGCAGAACTAAACTTTTACTCGAAGCACTGTTGTATCTTCTGTTTTTTTATTATGCAACAGAGTTAGAATATCCGAGAAGTTATTCTCAAATTATGGGGGTTTTGCAGCACTACGTCATTGGTGAACCATTTGATGCAAAGGTTTCCACCAAATTTTCAAAATTTTCAACTTACTTGAATCAAAACTGGAAACACTGACGTCATTATTTTCAGGTATACAGACAATGTAATGCAAAATATAAGCTAGTGTCTTCAATGTTTGCAATTAAGATATGTTCTGACTGCAGTGAAAGTATAACGACTCACACGATAAACGGAAATCCTACTGTTTTCGTTCATCAGAATTATTCATTATCCGATTAAGATAATCTGCATGGTTAGAGTGATGCACCTCCATTAGTACCCCCCCCCCCCCCCCACACACACACATACATTTATATTTTACTTCCGATTCTAACGACAGAGTATATAATTCTAGCCCCTTTTAACAAACATATCCATACAAATTGATATAGAATTATGGCCCCACAATGTTCTTTTTTTATATAAAATCAAGGCATGGCTGTGTTAAAGCAGCCATGCCTTGATTTTATATACAAAATAGAAACGCCGTGGCGCATGAAAGCTTTAAAGCAGTCAAAGCCTGGTGTTATGTTGTTGTTTATAGCACCATAAAACCAGCTTCAATTCCTTTAAAGCTCTTATATTAGTTAGCTCTTATATTTCAAACAGAGCTAACTTACAACAATACATTGTGGAAAGTTGGCTGTGTTTGATATGTAAGACGACCTGCTCATAAATATCACTAAAGTCGGTAACATAAATATAAAGGACTGGTTAACTGTGATTTCATATTTTTGATGGGGCCACAATATAACAATGGAAACTGGGAGTGTTCGTAACCCAATTTATCACATATAATCACACCATTCTATGGTGTATTAAAGACATGTAAAAAAATTCATATTACACCCGTGTAATAAAGGTAAAAATACCACAAGTGGAATGTCACCAAGTGAGTGAATTTACGGGGTGTAGTGAGTTCAATGGGTACTATTGTAGCGAGATTGTATTGAGTTTATTGGGGAGTATTTTCTGCAGCGCACAAAAATTGTGAACACAGCGTCACAGGCAGCCTCGTAATAAGAGACTGAACACAGTTATTTGTTTTTTTAACCCTTTACCTAGCGTAACGGCCAAAAACTGACCAGGGCTATGTACGAAAATCTCCTTAATTTTTTTATATTTTGATTTGCTTCCAAAAGATAGCTTATGAACCCTCGTTGGAACGAGTGCATTGCGCTCGTTCCAATGAGGGTTCATAAGCTATCTTTTGCAAGCATAAAAATCGAAATTTTTAGTTATACGAGAATTTGTTTTCCAGTGTCGTCTGCTCCTAGCGTCGTCAAAGGGTTAAAAGTTGGCAACGGCAAAAAATGACAATATCGGGTTATGTGATGAATAGAATCTCGAAATCGTTCCATTTAATATCGAAATTTAGGAAACTATATAGTCAAGCGGATTTCTTTTGCAACTCGCAAAAGCTCGTTGTAAATGAACCTGCTTGACTCGTTTCCTAAATGGCAATATTAAACGGGAACTCATTTTAGATCCTCTCTATAAATCATTGAAATTCCTTTGATGAGGGCATGGTAACCCAATTTCCTTTTTAGAAAGCATGCAATATATGAAAATTATTTGTACATACAGAAGTTGTTTGGATCAAACGGAATGCCACATGGTGCTTCGTTGATAATATCCGATAATTTGGAGAAACGAAAAAAGGAAACAAAATGGTACCAATGCATTCCCGTATTGTTAAGTAATGGCAGTGGCGGCTTACCCATGGGGAAAGGGTTGGGTAAGTCCAAGTGTCCGGGCTCCAAGACGCATCAAAGTTTCGAAATTAGAAAAACAAATATTCCAATCCTGTATTATTCAGAATCTGATCTAGTCCGAACGTGGACCCAAAGTGCGCAATGTAATTTTTGGTGCAGTACGTCCGACAAGATGCAGGGCGTACCACAAAAAAATTATATCACGTACTTTGGGTACAAGTTTGGACTAAATGGTAACCATGCAGTGCAGATGAGTTAGGTGTCTGTCGTTTGCCAAATTCAAGTGTAATATGGCTACTTCCACCATCCACCCACCCACCAACCATCAACCCCTAATCACTTTTGATGAATTTAAAATTTCGCATAGACATTTAAATTATTACTAAACTTTTGCCTCAAAATCATTGCTTATGTCCGAATGAGGTGTCATAAGCCATGTTTTTGAGGAAAGGGTGAAGAAATAGATAATAATATTCTTCTAAGATGATCTGCATGGCTCGAAAGTTGTACCCCCATCCGACCCCATCCACCCCCCTCCTACAGCACACACATTTATAATTTAGTTCCGCTTCAACTGATAGAGATATAACTCCAGCTCTTTTTTAACAAACATATCATTACAAATTGAGATAGAACTATCACTAATGGTTTTGTGATGCCACAATGGTTCTATTTTTTTTTCGTAAAATCAAAGCATGACTGCTTTACAGCAGCCATGGCTTGATTTTATAACAAAAAAAAACAAAACATAGAAACGTTGTGTCGTCAAAAAGATTTAAAACAACCAAAGCCTAGTTTTATTCTGTCATTTATAACAGCATATAACCAGGCTTCTATTGCTTTAAAGCTCTTGCATCAATTAGCTCTTATATTTCAAACATAGCTTACTTATCCCAACATATTGCGGTAACTTTATTGCGATTTTTACGGCAAATTATCAAAATTTTGTCCTATGTCGAGTCGAGCCACGGTCGTCCCGGTAGGTCAGCAGCCCCAAGCTACCAGAGGTCCTGGGTCCCAACGCCCCTCAGTCGCCACTGTGTAATGTGTTTATAAAGCAAAATGGATAATGTTCGAGCTATGTGTTACCAGAATGTTTTGTATAAAAAGATTAGCGTGCCTGAATATATTTTTTGTCAAAAAATCAAATGAACCGTTAAATTATTCAATAAAATAAATCAAATTCATAAACGTGTTTAGTGCTTTTTCTCTCCCGGATAAACACGTAATGTGTTTGAAAAGTGTGTCTGCTGATAAACGGACAATCCGATTTTAATTATGCACATTACACGTTTTTGAATAATCGTCCGCGATTTTACATAAACGTGTAATGTGAATATTCTATTAAACGGCGCCGTTTTTATAAAATCAAATTACATGTGTGAAAAGTGTGTCTCCCAGGCGTTTTTATTTACACGTGTTTTAAGGGTTTTATTTTTTACAGTGCATGTCTTGATGATGTCGTTGTGATATTTTGTCATTCGGCACTTGAACCATCACAGTCGGTACATTTCAGACCCCCCCCCCCCGCCCCCCACAGCGACCATCTTCGCGACGCCCTCGAGTGGATTAACTGAGATATTTCAGCCTGCAACCCTGAGACTAAAGGTGGAATGTTGAATTGATCTGTCCTTCGTCGGGTTCTTCTGTTCTTTGTCACTGAACTGATATGTAATATAAAAGTCGACAAATTCAATATTCTAGGAGTTATTAGACCATGTTACCGTCAATTCATAGAGATTAATCGTATGACTGGACTTGTTACGTGAAATAATTCATGAGAGGTGAGGGACGTTGTACAAACACGAGTGCGCGAATGTAGTCCCTCGCCTCGAATGAATTATTTCACGTAACCAGTCCAGTCAAGCGATTACTCTGTTTATTACTTTTCATTATTAACGATAATTATATTATTTAACCCTTTACCTGATGTAACGGCCAGCGCTGTTCTCAAAAATCGCCAATTAATTTTCATTTTTTGTCTCTAAAACATAGGTTATGACCCCCCCCCCCCCCCTTTTGAGACAAAAAATGAAAATAATAGCCATTACAGAATTTATTTTGCAAGTATCGTCTGCTTTTCATATTAGGTAAAGGGTTAAATAAGTTGTTATGTCACGACTAAAAAAACAATGAAGTCCCTATTACATCCACGACAAAGCGTCTTCGTTTGCGCGCACGGATACATGGCACAATTGTTGAATGCATAATTCACTTGTGAAGTTATCGTTTATAATCAAACCCGCAAATCACAGTAAATCACACTTTGGAAAGTAATAAGTTATAATAACGCATATGTTCCAATAAACCCTTACCCATGGCCCAAAACCCCTATTGTGAAATGAGCAAGGCAAATTTTAAAGATCACAAATTTAGTAAATAAACTTCACGTGTACCCCACGGCGTCACTGGACACATAATCAATAAATCAGATGCAAGTCGAGGGCACTCCACCTTTGTTCAAATAGCAATTTATTTATTTATTTACTGGTGTTTAAGGTCACATACTCCTGCACAATGGCTGATCGTGAAAGTAATTTCGCAAACCGATTTGTAATTTAAACACACTTCATTCGGAACACCGTCTACTACTCGTGTGACAAATCTACAAAAATGAAGCGGTTTGCAAGTCATTCCGCTAATAGAATAATGGCGAAATGGGCAACCCCATTCCAAATATTTCGCTTGGTGACGTCAGACGACAAGATATAGTATTGAAGCCGTAAACATAGAAAACACTACGCGAGAGCTTGTCCAATCAGAAGGGTGGGATTTTAGTCATATTGGAACATGTCATATTCATCTGAAGTTTACAAATATACAGAAATATAAAAGGAGTCACTTACTCTATTGAACCAACTCTGCTGTAAGTGAAATTCCAAACGACCTTTTTTAGGGCCACTATTAAGAGATTCCTGCTAAGCATATTACCGCCCACTTAAACATCACCATTCGGTGCTACTGTTAAAAGGGAAACGTCAGAGTACTTAATTTTTATTACAGCGAATCTTCTTTGTATTACTTCGAAACTTCGAGGGGCGCGGTGGCTCAGTTGGTAGAGGTGCAGGCTGCAAGTCGAGAGGTCCTCGGTTCGAATCCCACCTGCGGCAACCGCGTTGTGTCCTTGGGCAAGACACTTCACCCCCATTGCCCACGTGGGGGCACGGCGACGCTGTGTACTAAGGCGTACTGCACGTCGATGGTGCACCTGTCTTCAGCTAATGCTAACCCTGCTTGTGTGGAGTTAGTATGTTGGGGAGCTGACAGTTGCTCGCCGTTGCTCGGTGGTTCTCTCCGGGTACTCCGGCTTCCTCCACCCGTAAAACTGTCGTGGTCATGATTAGCCATTGTGCAGAAATATGTGACCTTAAACACCAATAAAAAAATAAATAAATAAATTCGAAACTTCGAGAATTATTTTTGCACGGAACTGAACCTCTCAGAGCTCCGTTTTGTGCAAACGATATGTTTGGAGATTCACATTCCAGTTAACAGATCTGATTCTTGGACGTCCCTCAGATAAAATACAAATGCGCGAACGCTCTTCTCAAAATGTTTAATCAGATGTTTCTGTGTCGAATTGTGTGAAATGATTTCCATACAACATGGTTGAGGAATATTTCCACACAACATGACAGAGAAATGTCTAACAGAAAATTCTGTTAAGTGTTTGTGAAGATAAATATTTCGCGAAAAGAACTTGACAACAAATATTAGTAGCTGCAAAGATATTAATTAAAAAGTTTACCCGATGTTTCTCTGTCAGTTGTGTGAAAGCACGGCTCCGCCAAAACACTGCACATTTATATTTTGCGCTTCTTGCACTAACATTTGGTAAGTGTCACAGCAGAATAATTCTGTTGGGGTGGTGGTAAAATTGTCGGGCAGGCAAAACAAGCAAAAATCGTTTTGGGGTTTGGAGCAAGAATATTAAAATGTTACCTTTCACTGAATTGTATTTTCTTTTTTTTTTCCTTTTTTTGTAGTTGCATGGAAATTATTTTTCGAGTGCACGAGAAAATAAATTTCAGGAAAGTGAAAAAATGTCCTGGGCAAGTGACATGAATGGACAGCTGATAACTGAACAACATTACTTTTTTACCTCTGCGTTTCGTTCTTTGAGTGTGTCGGAAATTTCTACAAGTGGAGGAAGCTGAAGTACCTGAACCATAGAGTTGAAACGGTTAACCGATCAATCGATTTACCAATGATCAACGTCTTGATCGATCAAAAAAGTAATTGATCCATTAAACGTTACTTTTGAACTACTGTATTTTCTAGGTTAACAAAGGAACAAGCATGCAAGTTATGTGATGAAATACTTGTTCACTTGCATGATCATTATACTGTATCAGTAGCTGCAACTGGCCATTCTTAAGTTAACCTTTACCCAATGCGGGTAGAAAACGACACTTGCAAAATAGATTCTTGAATTACTAAAAATTTTCAATTTTTGTCTCAAGAACATAGCTTATGATCCCTCATTGGAACGAGCTCAACCAGATCGTGAGAGATTATAAGCTATGTTTTTGAGACAAAAATTGAAAACATAATAAATTCTGAATGGAGATTTTTGTATCTAGAGTTGGCCGATTGTGTCCTTTACGTTGGGTAAAGGGTTAATGCTATAAATCATCAACGGTACAGCAATTATTCAACTACCTATAATGGCAAGTGATTAATCGGTTAACCAACGTTTATCCATGTGATTAATCGATCAAGAAAACCCTTTAACCGTTTCAGCTCTACTGAACTAACGAGCAGCGGCGAGTAACTGTTGGGATCTTACTAAACCAGCGTGAACAGGGTTATCACCAGATGAAGGCATGTTTAGTATCCACGTGCAATATGTCTTAGCACACTGCGACATAGGCCTCCCTCTTAAGCAATTGGGATTAAGTATCTTGGCAAAGGACACGCAGAGCTGGCGCTGGTTGGGCCGACTTTTGTATCTGAATTCCAATGCATTAAACTATGATCCTCCGCGGTTCCAGATAAAACTCAGTGTTGTGTTCAGTAGATACAGTTGAAACCAGAGGTTCTGTCACAATTAGTGCAGAAAATGCTCGTTGATTAATGCGCTCCTTACTGCAGAATAATGGAGTAATCTGAAATACACAATTGCGTTTGCGACGTGCAATGCAAAATAATATGTTCTATTAGTGAGGTCGGTAGTGGAATCACGAACTGAACCGACCAAACAGGAAGAAAATATCGAGACTACTGTATGTGGAGGGAGGATTACTGGTAAATCACCGTGGAATAGATTTTTCATTTAGTGATTATTTACAATTTCAGAGGGCAAAACACAAGAAGCACTTGCAAACTTTCATCAAATGGACCACCGGGTTGCTGAAAGTTTGCCAGAGTTTCTTGTGCTGACATGAACGATTATAAATACTTTTCGAGTGGAGAATATATGGCGCTGCGATTAAGTAGAATGTATCACTGGAGTAAATTTTTGAGTTAGAGTTAACCGCCTTGAAAAGTAACACTCGGAAGTGATGCAATCTCCACAAACAAGCAGCCTTGGGAAAATATATTGTTTCAGTAAACATTTGAATCATTCTATTGACATCTTGCATTATTGTTGAATATTCCAGATAAATAAAGATGGTGATTTGATGACCTAAGAAATACAATTCACTATTGGTGTGTTTTTGTTGGTAATTCCCTGAAAAATAAGTGCATGTGACCGGTAGTTGGCTTCCTGTCAGCTTTTCTCTCTTATTTGTTGCATGCTCCCCTGTTTTCGAGTCAGAGAAAATTGTCTGAAGGGCTATACTTGACAAAGATATTTGAATGCCAAAATTAAAGTGATGCGATCATATTTGTTTCGCCTGAACGTTATAATGGTCGCCTATTGGACAATATCTTGTTCGGTGACACCTATAGGAAATACATTTTTTTTGCTTCAAAACCTGATTTAATTATTATTCTTGGAGATTATTTCACATTTAAATGTTCGTTGGGGACCACATACCTTACAATTCTGTTTTATTGTTTTGAAAAATTATATTGTTGTCACAGTCAGCAATAATGGCAATATATTGCCAAAAATAAGGCTGTTGAATTCACATCTTGAGCAAGAGTAGCCTCCATGAGCACACTATAACCCCTGACAAAAGCCAGATAATAGCTAATTGTACCCTACTAGCACATTTAATTTAACCCTGATTCCCCCTCATAATACTAGGGACAGAGGGGGATTCCAGTCCCCCAACTCCCTCCTAAATCACCATTCGAACACACAGCCAGAAAACCTGTATTGTCCTTTTATTTACTGGTATTTAGAAGTGTTTCTCCATATTATGCTGTTAAAATGTTAGAAAATAATTTCTTCATTGAAAGAACATACATTTGTGGTGGGAGGGGGGTCTACAGTGGAAACAATAGCATAATAAAGTGACAAATGTAGATGAATGACATTTGTGCATAGCTACCAATATGGTAGTTTAGTACTACAGTTAAAACTAGAAGTCTTGTCACGAACTGTGCGCTTGTCTAGGCTTAATTGCGCGTAGGAATTACGCTCAATTGCCATGTCGAATGGCATCCAAAGCATGGCAGGTTCTAATGCTTACCCAGAGAGAAAACCTGGCAGGAAGGGAGCAAACACGGGCAATGTTTCTGCCAACGGACCTCCGGGTTACCCGGAAGTCCATTGGCTGAAACATTGCTTGTGCACAGGCCATATGGACAGAATTTCATAGCTTTAGTGTGGTCATGCTTTCGTCGAAGGTATGCCTTGATAATGTAGTTGGGGTGTTAGTCACTCGAGATTATAGAGACATCTTGGAAATGTATTTGTTGATAAATACATGCAGTAATTGTGAAGCATTGGCTTCCCAACCTTTTTTTAACCATTTACCTAACATGAAAAGCAGACGACACTTTCTTGAATAAATTTGTTTTTATCATTTTTTGTCTCAAAAACATAGGTTATGACCCCTCTTTGGAACGAGCTCGTTCCAAAGAGGGTCATAACCTATGTTTTTGAGACAAAAAATGATAAAAATAATGAAAAGTAATTGGCGATTTTTTGTGAATAGCGCTGGCCGGTTTTGACCGTTACGTTGGGTAAAGGGTTAATCGGCACATACCGTACTCCAAATTGGTCATGTCGAGCCCTCAACTGCTCGAGTCGGTTACCACAGCCGCCCATTTGCATTACTGTCTGTATGTGTGACATAAAGCCAAGTGGTGAATCTGATCACGGGAGAAGTAATGATTACTAGCAAGAGCAAATCCATATCTCAGGCTCCAGTCCACAACGCTCAACCCCCACTCTTGTCGCCACGCCCCTGGGTCCACTGTGCATATTCTTTAAGTACGATGAGTATTATGAAAAAGACTCATTCTGGTGTTGAACAAACAAAAGAAATCTCAGGGTTCACAATTCAAATAGTTTTGTTTGTGATTACTGTGATTTAACTCCTTGCTGCTGAAAGATATCCTGTCCAGGACAGGATTTCTCTTGCCACCGAAATAACTATAATTTGGGCATATTAAATCAAATCTTACCCCTGTTATTTGTACGTATAGAGTTTTCCACCAATGATTCTTGGAGTCAAATGTAGATAATTTGTTCATAACATTTTTCGAACGAGCTCGTCGAGCTCGTTCCAATGAGGGGTCATAACCTATGTTTTTGAGACAAAAAATGAAAATAATAGCCATTCAAGAATTTATTTTGCAAGTGTCGTCTGCTTTTCATTTTTCATCAAATCTAGTCAGGGCTGCAGCGAAGCTCAGAGAGTGGTGGCCGAGTGGATAAGTGCGCTGGTCTCTCATGCCAGAGGTCCCGGGATCGATTCCCGGTCGGGGAAAAGTTCTCGAGGTGTCCGAACACTCTCTGTCAGCATCAATTGTGGGATTGATGCTGTCACAGCGTACCGTCCTATCGGGTGGGGACGTAAAATGGCTGTCCTCTGTGCGGAGAGAGACACACTCCGTGCAGGCTAAAGATCCCTTCGTAGTATTCGAGAAGAGCTAGGCCACAAAGTTGCCGCCATGAAGGTCATCCCACAAACCTACGCCATTGGGCCAAGGAGAGGCGTTAATATAAGTTGCATAACTTGTTCGCCAATCCTTGTAAAACAAATAAGATTAAATAAACTAGATTTGATAAAAAATCAGGGGACAGCCAAGAAAAGTTATACAGGGCAATGCACCAAGGGGACGCCCAGACCCGGAGAACATTTGGATTTTGCGAACTGAATGAACGCGGCTTCTTTGCATCTGAGAGATCAATGGCATTCCGCACAGAGGACATTTCGATAGCATTTTTGAATCATCTTCATCGATCTTTCGACAATAATGGTTCTACCGGAGGCCGGGGGGGGGGGGGGGTCGGAAGCCCATAGTTCGGCCCAACCGGAAACAATGTTGATTTTTGAAATTGAAGGTACGCTGTTTCCTTTCATCTGAACGATCAATGGCAGACTAGGCTGCTGGTTTATCGAAATGACCTCTGTGTGGACTGCCAATGGCAGTCCACATTGAGGACATTTCGATATATCGGCAGTCTATGCAATCAAACCCATTTCGCCTTTGGCCATTTTCACGAAATTTCACGTACCAACAGGTGTTGGGGTGAAACACTTTTGGTGGCCCCCAGGGGGAACCCAATAGGGGGCCCACTGGGAATTTTCCTAGTGGACCATACGACCAGTCCGCCTCTGTCAAATATATTTTCAAAATACTCGGCATGGTAAGAGTTAAGGACACTTTCTGCATCTGTTGCCATATCGCACCCGCAACACAGGTAGAAACTCAAGTCAACTAACCGTTTATATTCTATGCCGTTTTCGTGGATTCTCATCCCAGGAGTTAGTTACATAGACTAATTGTATCCGTGCAGTAGTACCCCATACTACAGTGCCCGACTGCTGTCTCAGTTCCAAAGGCTACCATGGTCGTTTCAAATGGCAGACGCGAGTAAGAGAATTATTTTCGAAGCAAAAAAAGCAGATAAATACAGATTTCGTTGGATTTTTCTGGTTATTTACATGACAACTGCAAAACATAATCAGTCACGAAGTCGTTTGTGTCACCGAATGTAGATACAGACTTTAGATTTTAATTTAATTTTACAATGTAGGGCAGCATATATTTATATCCTAAGTACATTCGTCGTCATACCGATGAGCACTCGAAAAGTTTACACAATGAAGAGTGAATCATTTTTACCTACACTATTGCAAGGTCCGTGATGTTAACTTGACGTTCGGCGTTGGACATTTGTTTGATATTCAATCTTAGTGAGTGTTAGGTTGAGTGTTGGGCATTCGTTTGACATTCGGTTGAAGTAGGCCTGACGTTCGCGTTTAACATTCGCCTGTAGTAAGTTTCACAACGTGACAGGCGAATGTAAAACGATTGCCAAAGGCCTAACTTACCACTGGTGTTGGTCAAATGAATGTCAAACGCTGGACACATGACTATAGGCGAATGTCAAACGAATGTCCAACGTCCAACTAATGTCAGACGAATGTCAAGCGAATATCCAACGCCCAACGTCACAGACCTACTATTGTCGATTCAATATCTAATTTATCCAGACATGCTTTAATCCCAAAAATAAGACAAGAATCGAAGATTTTATAAACCTGCTTGTCGTTCTATTCTTGCTATCGGTTCTCCACACCTGCTAAAAGAAGGGAGGCACTTATTATCAACTGCAATTTCAAAGTCGACGATTAGAAGTTTTCATCACTTCTTTATAGATGAATTGTCAGTCATTACCCCCCCCCCCCCCCCCCCCCCCCCCATCGTCTTCGTAAGAAGTGCCAGTGCTGTAACCACAACATCAAAATGCATTGTATTTGATATGAGAAAGAAGTATAAAGACACAACACATGACACCAGGTTTGGAGTTCTAGAAATTATGGGAATACAAATAATTGCTCTTCTCAGTTTGCCAAGGGATTGCCTTCTTAAACCTCAAGGCAGCTATTATTAGACTATTGACCACCTCAGGTCCAAACCTGAGCCTATGCTCAGGTTTTGACCTGAGATGGTCAGGAGTATGAATTTCCATCGGAAAGCAATTGGCGTGCGACATACCTGCATCCCTAAAAAATTTCCGTCCAGAGGAAATAAGTACCCAAAATATTGTGTTCTTTACAGTTCTTTATAGAGGTCAAAGGGTACGATTAAAGTCCATGTTAATCGATTATTCTGCGATATGGGAAAGAAGTATAAAGACACAACACCAGGCCTGGAGTTCTAGAAAGTATGGGAGTGCAAATAATTGTCCTTCACAGTTTACCGAGGAGTGCAATTGCCTTCTTAAATCTCATTGCGGCTATAATTAGACTCGTGACCACTTAAGGTCCAGACCTGAGCCTATGCTCAGGTTTGGGCATGAGATGGTCAGGAGTCTGAATTTTCATAGGAGAGCAGTAGGCTTACAGCATGCCTGCATCCCTACAGAATTTCTGGCCAGAGGAACTAATGACCAAAATATTGTTTTCTTTCTAGATCTTTCTAGATGTCGCAGGATACGATTAAAGTCAACGTTAATCGATTATTCTTCTTCAAAAGTCGAGCATGAAATTTCATAATCGTGTCAACCCTACAGTGAGGGAGGGTGTATTCCGTCTGAATACTCAGACAAGCAGCTCAGATGAACGTTCCATACTGAATTGTTCTTGGCGTCATCCTTTCATTGTTTAGACTCTTAAACTGTACCTGTTTTCTTCAGTTTCTCATAAAAAAAAGCTTGTCATGTTATGAAACAATATATGGATTGGAGAAAGCCGGAGTACCCGAGGAGAACCAGCGAGTCACGACTAGCAACTGACAGACACCCCAACGAACGTGCAGTTCGCCTTAGTACACAGCCCCACACTGTCTCCACGAAAACCCCCAGAATACTGTCAGTTCAGTATTGGTGCTAATGGAAAGTTGTATTTAACTATTTTGGTGGTGAGAAATGGGTTAAAAATTACACTCATTACTTGGTCATCAACTAAATCATACGTTTTGTATACTATCGCTTTTTCTAACACGACTTGCAGACGCCCGATCCATACAAAAACAGTTTCTTGAAGAATTGAAAAAATAATTGTTTGCCTTCAATACATAGCTTATGATCCCTCAATGGAACGAGCTCGTCATGAGCTATGTTTTGGAGGCAAAAATGTAAAATATACATGTAATAAACTTCGAAAGGCGATTTTGAGAGAGAGACTCTTTCGACTGGGGTTTTGGTATTGAACTGCCATATCGATTACCCCATTCACACACGCGTGTCATTCTGCGTTTATTACACGCCTTCACGTCTATAAAAACAGTTATTAGAAGGACATTCAACTTTTTATTTGACAACTATCAACGAAAAGAACACATTTTATCGCCAACCAAATTTGCGAGGGAAACCCATGTTACTCTTTCGTCCCCTGAGTTCCAATGTGTTCTATGTGCCAGTAGGCACATAGAACACACTGGAACTCAGGGGACGATTTTCAGCTATCGATAGGGATTGAAATGGTAATTGCGCTGCACGATTTGCAGAAAATTCCAGTGAAATTTCGCTTCTATTTAAAAATAGTCCGTCAACAGATTTTCATTTTCAGCATGGGTTAGTGTTGCTGAAGATGGGGATTACATGGAACAAGCGTGGAATAAAATGTCTATCTGAGCTATATGTTTTGTGAGGCGACAAAGATGACTGATACCAAGCGAAATTCCAGTGAAAAGATTCGAAGGAAAACGAATCGGACAGCCGATTTCGAATCGAACCGAATACCAACTTAAGACTCGAAATCGAATCTCGAAGCTTCTCAGGGCCCTAGGTTTGTCTGTACCGAAAAAGTTTGTCGCCAAATAAACGATATTCATCACCAAAGGACAGATGTTAACAATCTTTGGAATGTCCCTTTTATGTATGATCGTAACTATATTGGTGACGTTCTGTTTCTGAAACGATAGTGTTTACTCTTTGCAGCATAACTCTATCAACTTCAGAGTTTAACCCTTTCAAGACTCTGGAAGGTATCATTTCAGTCAATATTGTCAAAGGCGAAATGGGCGAAACCATCCTGGTTTGTTGGGGGGGGGGGGGGGCGGTTCAGTAATAATTTAATCCAACAAATCTGTCGAGCTGTTGGATTAAATTATTACCGAGCCTCGCTTCAGATCTTTTGCTATTTATATCGTCTGCTCGTCCACTGCCATTTTGTTTTTACGAAACAATTTATGCGCACTGTGTTGAAAGGGTTAAAAGAATAATGTTAGACACCCACCCAATACCTATGGCCCCACCCAAGTCGATAAAACAAAAGAAAAAAAGTTGTAAGAGAAAAGAGGGTTGGTAAACAAGGTTCTGTAGGCGAATACTACAAAATAAATCTTTTAATGACAATTTTTGATAATAATGCTGGCCGGATAAGTTTGTTACGTCAGGCTAAAATGTAAAAATATCCAGCCTGACCAAGATGGTCATATGTTCCTCACAGAGACTCTTTCGACTGGGATTTTGGTATTGAACTAAGTCCATCGACAAATCATCCATACACTGTTCCATACGATGACCAATCTGAGATTTTTACCCTCAATCCGAGTTGGTAGTAAATTGGTTACAACCCTACAATTTATTTATTTATTGGAGTTTAACGATATTTTCGACAGCCAGGGTCACCCCGTGTCGGACAGTTTTACGGGTGGAGGAAGCCGGACTACCCGGAGAGAACCACCGAGCCACGGCGAGCAACTGACAGACACCCCAACGAACGTGCAGTTCGCCTTAGTACACAGCGCCACCCTGCCTCCACGTAAAACCCCAGAATACTGTCGGTTCAGTATTGGTGCTAGTGGAAAGTTTTATTCAACTATTTTGGTGGTGGGAAATGGGTTAAAAATTGCACCCATTACTTGGTCATCAACTAAATCACACGTTTTGTATACTATCGCTTTTTCTAACACGACTCGCTCAATGGAACGAGCTCGACGAGCTCGTTCCATTGAGGGTCATAAGCTATTTTTTGGAGGCAAAAATGTAAAATATACATCTAATAAACTTCGAAAGGCGATTTTGTGAAGAGGAATATGCTGTTGCGTCAGGGAAAGTGTTAAAGTTTACGAAACCGTCATTTTGTATGGCACCGGTTCTCGTCAGATCACCGATGTTAACCAACGTCGAGCCCGGTTAGTCCTTGGATGGGTGGCCGTCTGAGCGATCGATTCGGACTCCCGCGTTGTGTCCTTGGGCAGGACACTTAACCCCGATTGTCCACATGGGGGAACGATGGACGCCGTGCACTAAGGCGTACTGCACGTCGAAGGTACACATGTCTTCAACCAATCTAACACTGCCTGTGCTGCAGTTCGGAGTTACGATGTTGTGGGGCTGGCAGCTGCTCGTCGTTGCTCGGTGGTTCTCTTCGGGTACTCCGGCTTCCTCTACCCGTAAAACTGTTACCGACACGTTATGACCTTGGCTGTTAAAGTATCGTTAAACATTAATAAATTAATAAGTAAATTCAACGACATAAAACTTTTTGTGTTCAACTGTAAATCATGTGTAAATAAATCGTGCCTGTTGTGGGCTGAGTGTTAAAATTTACACCCATTACCAGGTCATCAAGTATATACTCACGCATGTTTAATATACTATCACTTCTCTAACAAAACAAGAGCACGGAATAATATTAAGAATATTCGTTTTGAACAGACAGCTGAGTTGCACGCCCCCACTCGTTCAGCTTTGTTGACAAACACCAATTGAGTCACCACGTGTCGTCCTCCTTGTTTTCCGGTTGGGGAACAAAACGTTATATGATAAACGATACTCGTTGTTACTTTTCAAAATGTAGATTTTGTTCATGGTGGTATTTCCCATGCGATTTGTGCCATGAATTCAGAAGGTGGATTTGTTTGAGCGTGTGAAGTATATATTCATTGTACGCTTCGTCTTTTATTCAATGAGTATCAAGATTTTGATGCGACATCGGATTAAAGCTGGCATTGTTTGGTAAGTTATTACTATTTTATTATTATTAATATATAATAATTAAATAGGAAAAATATAAACTTATTATTAAAAGTATAGTGATAGCGATAACAGAGTAAAGAGGATGTGGGTGGGCACTACACACCTAGGATTCCAAGTGCAGCTACCCCCACCCCGCCGCCCAAACTAAAAAAATAATAAAACAATTTCAAAAAAAAAAAAATTAAAATAAATACATGATGTTATTTTTTTATTAAATTTATGATTTTAGTAAACGACCCCACGTCAAAATCTTCGGGCCGTATGGAAGTAATTTCATTAATGAGTGGTGGTAGACTGAGATCAGGTTAGGTCCAACATCAATAATGTACCCATCTCTGTTTTCGCATGCTGTGATGGCTGCATGTCGACCTGGTGGGTGATAGAGGCGTGAAGCTCGTCGGAAAGAGAAATGTCCGACTTCTCGGAGAAGCAATTTCCTGCCGACTTGAAGCGCTCTGGCATCTATGAAAATAATCAATTTAAAAAAAAAATAAAAATAAATACGTGACGTTAGTTTTTTTAAAATTAAATTTATGATTTTAGTAAACGACCCTACGTCAAAATCCTCGGGACCGTATGGAAGTAATTCCATTAATGAGTGTTGGTAGACTGAGATCAGGTCAGGTCCAACATCAATAATGTAGCCATCTCTGTTATCGCTTGCTGTGATGGCTGCATGTCCTCATAGTGAGTGATAGAGGCGCGAAGACCGTCGGAAAGAGAATTGTCCGACTTCTTATTCCCGGAGAAGCAATTTGCTGCCGACTTGAAACGCTCGGGCATCTGTGAAAATAATCAATTTTGATTCAAAACTGATTTTTAGACACTGTACAATAGGTATATTTTGAGGCTATCCGAAATATTGGAAAGAGGCTGGCGTCGAGTTCTGAACACTGTCGAACACTTTGTGACGCCAATGCTAAAAATAGAAGACATTCTATCCTCGACTGACAATGGAACAATTTTCACAGACGCCTTTTGAAGTCATATTCTCCAAATTGTTTTTAACTCAGTTATTACTCGATATAGACACATTATCCAAGTGAATTAGTGAGCTATTTGTCAAGATGAACAGACCATTTAGTTGTTTAGAATACACGACTTAACACGCTGGTATCATCTTCCATATCAGTTCAATGGCAACAACTGGAAGAGTCCATATTCATTATTTAGGAGTAGACCAATTAATATTTTCAACGTGCAGCCTTGTGGCTGCACGTTGAAAATATTAATTGGTCTACCACACACGTGCACTTAGCATCCATCCTATTTAATGAAATTATGACGTATCATGTTCCTGGACGAAAAGGCGGCCGCTCATGTTCAAAGGATTAAAAGGAAGGTATGCACGGTCCTTTAAAAACTAAAAGAAGGCCCATTCATTTCACATAGACACATCTGGGAAGGCATAACATAGACAGAACGGTCAAGGAATGTAGAGAATGACTTTCATCTGTAGGTCTACACTGGTATTCGTATTATACAAGCGATGTAAATCTGTGTAAGATGATATATGCTGTGGGAAATGGGGTGATTAATACTACCCTATCTGTTCAGTACAAAAAGCCGGACATACCCTGACCTCAACAACGTCATATCCGAATGTACATTGGACATCAACAGTCGTCAACGTCTCCGCGTCGTCGCATGCGTACAATGATGTCATGATATCAAAGTCAACGATTTCGCTGGGAAAACTTTCAAGAAAAACTCTCCTTTCCCATCCATTTTATATCACATAACCATACTGTATACCCACAGTCATGTATACACATCATTATACATACCATAGCAAACTATATATGCTGTTGTATAATGCCACGTGTCTGATGCAGTTTTGAATGGTGCCGTCGTTTTGCACTGGTTTCTTTTGGAATTTAATACTAGTTGCACAGGCAATGTTCCGGATTCCGGGTCCAATCCGTCCCTCTCCTGCTACTTATGAATATGACCAAGAAAGGAAAATGAACTCCCATCCATTAGCCTTGCCCTCAGGATCTGACCAGTTTTGTGAAGTATATTTCTCCATAAGGTGCGAGTTACCTTCAATTGATGGGTAGTGTAATTTCCGTAAAAAACTTGTGTAAAGTTGCCGTGTAGCGGCGACGGCGCGATGGGGGGAAGAATTGGGGGGCCCCGCTCCCACATCACTTGTCTTGAAAAATATTACCCCTAGTCTTTACACCACTAATGCCGGAAATATCTGGCACTGTTATATGTACTCCCGCCATGATATTTCTTGTGTTATTTTGTTATAGTTATACTTTCATTTTCTTGGTACTTAACCCTTGACCCAACGCACACGATATCAAAATTTATTATTTTAGTTATTGGTTTCTTAAAATTTATCAAAAAATTTCAACAAAACCATATCACGTGACCCATCATTGGAACGAGCTCGCTCCAGTGTGGGGTCCCATGATATGGTTTTGTAGAAATGTTGGGAAAAATATATTTTTCAACTGTCTAATTTGTAAAATACGCTTCGATTCGTTAGTTAACCCTTTACCCAATGTAACGGCCAAAAGCGGCCAGCGCTATTCTCAAAAATCTCCAATCAATTTTTATTATTTTTCATTTTTTGTCTCAAAAACATAGGTTATGAACCCTCGTCGGAACGAGCTCGTCGAGCTCGTTCCAACGAGGGGTCATAACCTATGTTTTTGAGACAAAAAATGAAAAAAATTAGTTATTCAAGAATTTTTTTTGTAAGTGTCGTCTGCTTTTCATGTTAGGTAAAGGGTTTAGGGGGTTAAGCCTTAAAAATACCTCGGGTGCTCCAATTGGACCGAAAAGTTAAAACTTTTTTCGCGGGAAACACTCTGATCCTTTACCTATGGGAGTCATAGTCTTAACCCAGCACGAAGTAACATTGGCATTGACAGAAGAAAACTATTTTGACCCCCCCCCCCCCCCCTCCTCCTCACACACACATTTCATTTAATCTGGCTGTGCAGTACATATCACTAGCTGGTCTCTGTAGTGCTTTGTCTCGCCCATCCCTATCGGAAATTGCGGGATGTCGACCTTATTTCTCAAGCTTGTCCTCATCTCATCTTTATTTATTTATTTATTTATTTATTTATTTATTTATTTATTTATTTATTTATTTATTTATTTATTGGTGTTTAAGGTCACATATTTTTATACCATGATTACCTATTCTACTATATATGAAACGCCTATGACATAAATTTTAGCTTTACACACCAACCGTGATGAACACTCCAGCAATGGGATTTCAATAGTAAAAATTTACACCTACAGTGGAACTACAACCTCGTTGACCTTTGTTGACATCGACCTGAATGCAAACTTGTCTAAATTTATCACCCGTCGCCTCGCAAAGCGTGAAATGGAAGTGGCAATTATTCATTACGTTTTAAATGGGTTTACCTCATAAGATACCAAAAATTAACAAACATGCATTGTCTCATGTTAATAAAGCATGCATAACACGAAATAGTATGTTATTATGTTATTAAAACGAAAAAGGCTCAGTTTCTTTTTTCATTTCGTTTCGGCGATAAAATTGACAGCGGAAGTGCCGCCCACCGATGCTCGTGTAAACAAAAACAGATTCGCTCGTATGTACGTCTGGTGCTCAGTAAAATCGAGAAAAAATAATAGCGACTCTAAATAATCTGACGATCATGGTATAAATAAAATATACCCAAAGAAGCTTGGTGTACCAAATGTTCACCACTCGTGGTGAACATTTGGTACACCAAGCTACTATGGGTATATTCTATATATACACAATGGCTAATCGTGACCGTGGCAGTTTTACGTGTAGGGGAAGCCGGAGTACCCGGAAAGAACCACCAAGCATCGACGAGCAACTGTCAGCTCCTCGACATTCTAACTCTGTTCAAGTTCCGCTCAAGCAGGTTTACAGCGGCTGAAGACATGTGTATCATCGACGTGCAGAACGCCTTAGTACACGGCGTCATCGTACCCCATGTAGGCAACCGGGATAAAGTGCCTTGCCCAAGGACACAACGCCCCTTATAAAAAAGTACCATGGTAAACCATGGTAAATCCCAAAATACCCTGATAATACCATGGTATTACCAGGGTATTTGGGGATTTACCATGGTTTACCATGGTACTTTTTTATAAGGGGCGGGTCGTCCCGGACGGGGATCGAACTCGGGACAACTCATCTTTAAAAACCCTTGTAAAATGAATAACAAAAAGGCAAAATTCCCTCAACCGTAACTGTCAGTAGGCTGTCATTGTTAGTGTGGATTGACAATCGCGTAAGTAACAACAAAAAAAAGAGAAGAAAATAAAACAAACCCTACAGAACACTAAATTTTCCCCAAAAGATGTAGAGTGTCCAACCCTCCGACCGCCCTTGTATCTAAATACGAATATAATACAAGCAAGCATGTGCGATTTCCCCGGCTGAAATGGTATGTCAAGTTTATTTTAAGAATATAAGCAATAAAATTACGTTATAAATAAACAAAACGCATGTTCAGTGAGAAGCCGTCAAATACAATATTTTTTATGTCACAGTTTCGAAAATTTATGTATACAACATCAACAAAATTTCGAACCGCTGTATGCGATTCTGACCAACTGTCCTTTGGGCGAGTAATGAATGAGTCAAACGATTTTTCATCCAAACACATGTGGTTTATGTGATTTAGGCAAGTTGTGATTTTTCCCAGTTGTACTTAGATCAGATGTCGTTCACCGAAGATAAAACTACCATATTTCCATCTCTTTCTGAACATCGGAACTGATGCGCTATTGAGTAAATACCACACACACCCTTACACATTACCTATACACCCTCAGATCTTCATACATAAAGAAAGGTTTCTGATCTCTTCCTGAAAATGATGTAAGACGAGGATGCAGGAGTAAAGCATAGGCAGGCCTATGGTCCATGAGCTTGGAAATAACACGTGAACGATCGTTTAGGTTTCGTGGCGGTTACATCAGTTGTAAAATACGCGAACGAAGTGCAGGTTGAGAAAAATAATACAACATAAATTAACTCTTTGAACCCTAGTGGTATCTTCCATATCAGTTCAATGGCAGCAACGGGAAGAGTCCATATTCTTTATTTGTGGGTAGACCAATTAATATTTTCAACGTGCAGCCCCAAGGCTGAAGATATCGTTGGTCTACACCACACCTTCATTCAAAAGTCAACCTACTTAATGAAATTTATTTTTTTATTTATTGATGTTTAAGGTCACATATTTATGCACAATGGCTAATCATGACCGTGACAGTTTTACGGGTGGAGGAAGCCGGAGTACCCGGAGAGAACTACCGAGCAACGACGAGCAAGCTTCCCAACATCGTAACTCCGCACTGCAGCACAGGCAGGGTTAGATTGGCTGAAGACATGCGTACCATCGACGTGCAGTACGCCTTAGTACACGGCGTCATCGTGCCCCCACGCGGGCAATGGAGATGAAGTGTCTTGCCCAAGGACACAACGCCACAACGCGGTTGCCGCAGGTGGGATTCGAACCGAGGACCTCTCGGCTTGCAGCCTGCACCTCTACCTACTGAGCCACCGCGCTCCCCACTTAATGAAATTACGAAGTATCATGTTACTGGGCCGGAAAAGGGGCCTATGGGGTTCAAAGGGTTAAATTATTGATCGTGTTTGTCAGTCAAATATGACAGTCTTTCAGTACTAATTCGACTCAAAGATAGCTTATGGCATATATTTATGAATAGAGTGACATGCTGTGTATGTCTCTCTGTTTAAAGCGAGATCGCGTGTAAGTTGGCGATTTTTATTTTGGCGAAAATTCTGTAAAGACGTAAACAGCATGGTTGACAGGGTAAAAATAGAGTATACAGAAAAGCTTCACAGCACTTACCACCCTGTAATATTGCGAAACCTGCTAACGAGATAACGCTCTTCATTACCAGGTGGGAACCACTCGCTTTCACTGCCTTTCACCCCTACCTAACTTAAGATTCCCATATGTTCATGATCATTTTTAGCTCGACTTTACAACGTCAAGTATGAGCTATTATGATCGGTTGTGATCCATCGACCGCCGGTAGGTCTGTACGTACGTCCATACCTCTGTCCGTTCGCAATTCCTCTAGCAGACCCTTCAGGCCGCATCTCTCGCCCGATCAGTTTCAAATTCCATACGTGGCTTTGAGGTAATGTCTAGATGGGAGCTATCGATTGCTTCTTAATTTCGTTGAAAAACATGGCCGCCAGTGGCCATCTTGGATTTGGCATATAAATATTCAACAATTCCATTACTGGCCACATCTCTCACTCGATTTTTTTCTCAAAATTCATATATAGCTTTGGGGTAATGTCTAGACTGGAGCTATCAAAGTGTTCTGAATTGCGTTGAAAAACATGGCCGCCAGCGGCCATCTTGTATTTTGCATACAGATTGTCAACAACTCCGTTAGCACACCAGTAAATCCGGGCCGAGTATGGGCCGAGTTTATTTTTGCTTCTTGCTCAACTTGACAATGTAAGGTATGAGCTGTTGGGATGAGTTGTTTTCTGTAGAAATATGAGTGGATGCCTTGGCATTACTAGAAATGTCTATTTAATTTAGTCCCTTGGTGAAGTTGAGATTCAGTGTCATTGGTACTTCCATTTTACGAAATGCATAGCACACTGTGTCAGGTGAGTTTTGGTGATAGACCATTCGCTAGTTATGACATTACACCCACTGACCGTTCCTGTACAGACTTTCTGCACAGTACTGTAACGGAGGTAGGTTCGAAGATTTTACCAAAGCATTTTTTTTTCGAAGAGTTATAGATGTAAACTTCAAAATTATGTACCTGCGCAAAAGGAAATGTTCGAGTTTCTCTCTACGACGGAATTCTGAAATGTTTCGGTACTTATTATCACCATCTACCTGACACAAAATCTTGACGTCCCCTTTCCAACGAAAGCCTTTATAAAGAAACATTTAGACCTGTCACGATTAATCGTGAAGTCGACTAATCGTCGGAAACACCCATAATCGATTACAATTTCTAAGTCGACGATTCATCACTCCTTTTCTGATGAATTTTTAGTTATTACTCTCCTCCCCATCATGCTCGTCAGAAGTGTCGTCAGAGGCTGTAGAATATCAAAATACATTGTAATTGATATGGGAAAGAAATATAAACATACAACACATGATACCAAGTCTACCGTTCTAAAAAGTATGGGAGTACAAATAATAGCCCTTCTCAGTTTGCCAAGGAGTGTAATTAACTTCTTAAATCTCAATGCAGCTATTATTAGACTCTTGAGAACCACAGGATTAAACCTGAGCCTAGGCTCAGGTTTGGACTCGGGGTGGTCAGTAGTCTGATTTTTTTTTCGGACAGCGGTAAGCATGCAGCATGCCTGCATGACTAAATAATGTTCGGCCCAAGGAACAAATGGCCAAAATTATTGTTTTCTATATGGTTGTTTCTAGAGGACACAGAGGTCGATTAAAGTCGACTCTTTGTATGTGACACTAAGCGAGTTTGGCAGATTTCTTACGTAATGTACTAGGGTGAAATCCATGTTAGGGTCAACAGCGATGACGAAATCCAACCACCCACAATTTCATAAAACTATGCGTGGGTCATCTTTTCTAAAAATGTAGGTGATTAAGATGCAGTGTATAAATCATACCCGGATACCCAACAGACACTCACCCACCCACCCACCCACCCACCCACCCACCCACCCACCCACAGCAGCCTGTACTTTTGAAACATTCTGATCAAACAAGACACTTCGTAGTCATTACAGAACAGCCGTCGTGGACTGGTTGTAATCCACACGTGGGCAGTGATGTCCACGCATGCGTTTACAAGGTAATCAACATCGCGTTTACCAGGTAATCAAAATCATCATCCGAAAAATTTTAACCCTTTACCCAACGAATCGCCCACATCCGCCCGCGTAATATGCAGATTCAGCAGCTAAAAAAATATTATTTTTCGAAAAATTTCAACAAAACCATATCATGTGACCCCTCATTGGAACGAGCTCGTCGAGCTCGTTCCAATGAGGGGTCACATGATATGGTTTTGTTGAAATTTTTCGAAAAATAAAATAAAAAACGATATTTAAAACAATAAATTTTGATATCGTCTGCGTTGGGTAAAGGGTGCTTCATTAAATACATTTTTGATGATTATTCTCATAATTGTTGTTTAAATCTAATATTATTGTCTCCGTGGAAATATTACCCACCCATGGAAAGTGACCAGCGCATGGCAGCTGTACTGTATGGACCCACGATTAGTGTACACGTTGATCAAGTAATTAACCCTCTGAGACTTCAATTATCCTGACGTTCAAACGTCATTGGGAATTCAGTTTCTTCAACGTTTTTCAAAATGCGACGTCAAACGTCGGAAAGTACAAATAACAAGATATTTTTAACATCAGTGATTATCTGGTTGAGGGCTAGATTATTTTTGGTGGTCTGAATTTTTATTTAAAACTTGTTTTATTACAAATTATTGGAGAGTGCCAACAGGCACTCTCCAATAATTTTTAATAAAATAAATTTAAACAAACAAAATATTATTTGTGTTTGACTGAATATGAAATATAAATAACGGAAGTGTTGGCTTTTGCTCTGGTATTCTCATTTTTTGAATCTCTGATAGTGGCGTCTTGCACTCAATCCGTTAAGAAGTCTTGACAGCAGGATTATATTAGTATTTTAAGCTGCGATAACATTTGGCTCAACGGTTGTCACTGAGCACTATTCGGGAGCAAATAGGAATTGAGGTTAAAACTTTAAAAATCGAAAAATGACCACAAAGTATCAATGCGCTGTTTGATTTCGTACGTCATAAGATGTACAAAAGTATCAACGCGCTGTTTGATTTCGTACGTCATAAGACGTACAAAAGTATGAAAGGGTTAATTATCCTTGAGGCTGCACATTGAAAATATTGATTGGTCCACTCCGCACATTCACTTTGCAGCCATTCTCCTTAATGAAATTATAAAGTATCATCTTCCTGGAGCGGAAAAATAGGCTCATGCGTTCATAGGGTTATTTATTTATTAGGGTTTAACGACACATTAACAGCCATGGTCATATCGTGTCGGTGACATTTTTACGGGTGGAGGAAGCCGGAGTACCCGTAGAGAACCACCGAGCAACGACGAGCAACTGCAAGCTTCCCAACATCGTAACTCCGCACTGCAGCACAGGCAGGGTTAGATTGGTTGAAGACATGCGCACCATCGACGTGCAATATGCCTTAGTACACAGCGTCACCGTGCCACCATGTGGAGAATCGGGGTGAAGTGCCTTGCCCAAGGACACAACGCGGGAGTCCGAATCGATCGCTCAGACAGTCACCCATCCAAGGACTAACCGGGCTCGAGGTTGCTTAACTTCGGTGATCTGACGAGAACCGGTTACCGCAACGCCACCGCGCCCCCGTTCATAGGGTTAAAAACCAAGTAGAACAACAGCAATAGCTGGAACAACATCGACAGTTCTAATCTGTATAATAACTAACAAAACATCAGCAAGACGGCAAAACCACCACTGAACAACAGAAATCAACCCTGTCATCTGCAGCATGAGGTCCACAGAGGATCCACTCTGTGGATCTCAATCCGAAACAAAGTCTCAGGCCTGAACAGAAAAAGGTACCCAGAGGATAAATTGTTGGATTTTATCCTACTCTTTGGGATAGCATCAACAAATTCACCCTCTGGGGTCCTCATTCTGCAAATTACATGTTACGTTTTTCCAGGCTTGCCAGCAATACGTCACCAATAAAAACGGCAGCTCAGTAATTTTACATCAGATGCCTGGTTAATTATGCAGCAATTTTACAGCGGGTAGATCAAGGGGAACTATTCTGTTTTATCATAACTGACTGACGAAACTTCCAAATTACCACTATGCTTTTGCCATGTTTTTAGTAAAGAAAGTAAGATATGTGGACTGACCCGGTAACGCGGGTTAGATGAGGCAACTGTACGATAAACGTGTGAGATCGTGAGAATTGCATCAATACGGAATACATAATATTTTATCCATAAAAGAACGGTGTTGGTGCTGGTGAAGGGTGAGGGTGAGGTGTTATATATGCAACAGATCGAGTGAAATGCGGGACCGATGATTGAATCTACGACTCAACATCAGAAAGAGACCGATTTACCACGATTTACAAAGAGACTGAGAGATCCGGGCCAACCAGGCTGGTTGGTAAGTGTCTTTTATATCTCGTCAGCTGCACTACTCCCTTACTCTTTTTACGAATCTCGCCATTAGTGACTCGCACCCCAAGTTCCCTAAGTTAGTAAGTCCTTCTCAGTGCGGTCGAAACAACGCCCACCTTGTCACCAAATGCTGAGGGCCGGCCTGGGTACCAATGTAACAGATCTAGAGAGACGTGCGTAGCCGAGTCTGAAACCTACGACCCATAACACAGAAAGCGACCGATTTACCACGAGACTAAGAGATAGAGATCTGGCCCAACCAGGCTGCATGGTTGGTAAATGACCTTTATACCTCGACCACTGCATATATATCAGAGACGGTCGTGCTTGCATCTGGCAAAACATCATCAGATTTCTTACTGTTCTAAATAAAGGCTGCATTCGAGAAATATTTTGATGAAAAACCTGATGGTTTATTACATTTCCAAACTGAGATCACGGTTATGTCCTATAAAGCCGAGGGAGAGGTATGGATTACTGTGGTAATGAACCTCATTATCGGAATCCTGTCTTACCTCGTTATCAACTACAATTACAGCTTACGATAGCTGTAAATAACATTAACCATTCCAAACAAGTATCTAGGCGGAAGCTACAAGGGTGCCCTGTGGAGCGACCCAGTCCTCCATGTCAGAAATGTGTGTTATCTGTCGTCAACATTTTCTTTGGAAGCCGTTAATTTGAAAAAAATAACCATTGAAACTACGATTTTCATTATGCAAAAATACCCTCATGTTTCATATATCATTTGTATGAAAGCACTCGCTATCAGTATTTGACAACCGGGTAGTCATGTACACGTTGTTCATGTATTAATATTTTTTCAAAGAATTACTTTCTTAAATATTCCCATGTGGTTGGAAAAAAGCAAACGCAATTCCTTTGTTCAAAATTAGCAATTATCGACCTATAGCTCGCTTGCCATATATTGGGGAATGTAAGGGAAAGAGTTATTTTTAAGCATGTGCATATTCCTTGTCAAGATAATTCATTTTTTTACAAATTTCAGTCTGATTTTATTCCACAAAACAGTACAGTTTACCTACTTATAAAACTATGCTGTGCAACAGATAATATGTTATTTACCTGTGGTGTATTCTAAAAGCTTTCGACAGTCTGGCATCGGGGGCTTATCTATAAACATAAGGAATATGGAATAACCGGAATACTCCTACAATGGTTTGAAAATTGCTGTGGTGAACAATTACTATTCAGAATTTATTTATATATTGGTGCTTAAGGTCATATACTTATGCACAATGGCTAATCATGACCGTGACAGTTTTACGGGCGGAGGAAGCCGGAGTACCCGGAGAAAACCACCGAGCAACGACGAGCAGCTGCCAGCTCCCCAACATCGTAACTTCGCACTGCAGGACGTGCAGGGTTAGATTGGTTGAAGACATGCGTACCATCGACGTGCAGCACGCCTTAGTACACGGCGTCATCGTGCCCCCATGTGGAGAATCGGGGTGAAGTGTCTTGCCCAAGGACACAACGCGGGAGTCCGAATTGATCACCCAGACGGTCACCCATCCAATGAGTAACCGAGCTCGACGTTGCTTAACTTCGGTAATCTGACGAGAACCGGTTACCGCAACGCCACCGCGCCCCCACTATTCAGAATACAAAATTGTTTCTGCTGGTGTCGCCCAGGGTTCTGTTTTTGGTCAGTTTCTCTTCTTAGAATATATATATATGTAAATGATATTGCCGATAATTTAGTATCACGTACAAAACCGTTTGCGGATGACATCTGTCATAGCAACAGCACCCCACCACATACCGGACATGTTCATGGCTGTTAATAATGATCCTTGTGTAATAAATGATTGGGCACAAAAATGGCTCGTTAAATTTAATGCCGAGAAAACGAAGTCGGTATTATTTGCTTTAGCTAGTGATTTCGCTTATCCTGATGTAGTTTTCTCAGGAACGACACTCCAATTTGACGATAACAAGAAGCATTTATTCCTAAACATACAAATCACTTTATCCTGGGATAGAAGAAATTTGTTAATGAATTTTCACAGTGTAAATTCGGAAACGCGCTAAATTTCTGCCCCTTAAAGGTGCGGACTGACGTTTTGAGACGTTCTTTTATTCTCGGTTGTGTGTCGATATGGAATGCCCTACCAGCTTTAATAAGAAACAGTAATATATTAAATAAATTCAGGGCGAAAATTACTCAACCCCCCCCCCCCCCCCTTTAAACAACTGCAGTATTTTGACATAGGAGAAAATGTTGAATATTATCTGAGGAATGATTAGAAATTATTGCAATGACATGAATGCTCAAAACATATATAAGTACATATCAGATGCGCACTTTTCTAACTGTATTTATATGCAAATAACGTATGATTTTTCTAACTGTATTTATATGCAAATAACGTATGTTTAACCCTCTACCTAACATGAAAAGCAGACGGCACTTGCAAACAAAATTCTTGAATAACTAATTTTTTTCATTTTTTTTGGTCTCAAAAACATAGGTTATGACCGCTCTTCAGAACGTGTTCGGCGAGTTCGTTATGAAAAAAATAATGAAAATTAATTGGCGATTTTTGTGAATAGCGCCTTTTAATTCATCGCAGTTTGTTTTGATTGCATTTGGCCCATAAGCTATGCAATGTAATCATTTCCAACTCCCTTGGTATGCATTATGATTATTCTACTCTGTCTGTGTGTACCCATGTGGGAATCGACGCCACGTACAGCTGGGCTCCAGACTGGGTAAAAAAAAGTATGGAGAGAATTAGGCAATCAGAAATACCCAGATTAGGCCAAAAAATGTCTTGATTCCCCGGCAAGCCCTCATTGGAATTGAACCACCTCACTGGATGTTTCTATTGGGTTTTAGTATCGTTCAATATTACTACAAAA
Source organism: Pictodentalium vernedei (assembly GCA_031216915.1). Taxonomy (NCBI): domain Eukaryota; kingdom Metazoa; phylum Mollusca; class Scaphopoda; order Dentaliida; family Dentaliidae; genus Pictodentalium; species Pictodentalium vernedei. The sequence continues at coordinate 243,716,010 of CM062288.1, forward strand.
TCAGGAGATTCGAAGCTACTTACATTTTTTGATTGATGTATGTAACTTAAATCTAAAGATCATTACTGAACGCAGCCTACCTCCTTTTGCCTTGCAGTTGTTTTTGTAAATCCACAGAGTGTAGACTATCAGAGTGTAGCAAAAATGTATGAAAATCTCAAAGCCTTTAACCCTTTAACCAACGCAGACGATATCAAAATTTATTATTTTAAATATCATTTTTTGAAATTTTTCAAAAAATTTCAACAAAACCATATCATGTGACCCCTCATTGGAACGACCTCAATGAGCTCGTTCTAATGAGGGGTCACGTGATATGGTTTTGTTGAAATATTTTGAAAAATTAAATTTTTTCAACTGTTCAATTTGCATATTATGCGGGCAGATGCGGGCGGATGCGGGCGATTCATTAGGTAAAGGCTTTAAGGGTTAATTGCCCGAGAAGTGGAGCACTACTTGCTTACTGTGTTTTTTCCTGTATCGGTAAAATAGAACCCAGGACCAACGCACCGAGTGGAAGTCCTCAAAAATGGGTAGCATGGGTATTTAAATTTGATTTATTTCCATTGTTGCGGTGGTGAGATTGTCAGACTGTTAAAGGAACCTTAAACACCAATAAATAAATCAGTTAGGGGTTAATATTGTAATAGCATTAATAGATAGTATTGTCCACACAGCTGTCCCATGAAGGGAATGATACACGGGTAATGGTTAACCGAACCCGATTGAACTACCGGGGCTCTTGATGCATAATACCAATAAAAAAAACCTGAGTGAAGCCTGAATATTGGGCGGATGCTGATGATAATCTAGGAATTTATGGCCTAAAACATATTCTTGGAATGAGACTTATTCATGGTTATGTCAAATTGTATTTCGAAATGTATCTATTTGTTGAACAGCTCCAGTTCTGTGATCGCAATAGCGGTCTTTTTTGCGAATAGTCAAAGGGTCGACGGCGTCTAATGTTTCACGGAAGTTGGTGTCCGTCATAGAAAAGAAACATAGTTAACCATAGTATTGTTCCCAAAATCCTCGTATACCATGCAGGGTATCACTACAGAAGGAGAGACAAAAGAGTATTACGAGCAAACTCTATCATTAATACTGAAAAAAGACAAAGCGGATATTGTAATATTTTCTGGCATAAGGATTATAAAACCATATTACATAACATGACAAGAAAGAACGTCGCCAGGTGTTTCAGGGACCTGGCTAAAAGGTCTTGGTTTCTGAGAGGGGGGGGGGGGGTGCATCCCCTCTCAATTTCTGTCTGTATCTCCACTGGCTGCCGAACATCTAACTTTTGATAAAACCTCCCCTCTCCCCCTCAATGAGAATGAGAATGCTACCTGTGAATGTCCAGCTGCTGAAGAAATCTGAATGTACCCTCCCCATTGTGTTCGAAGTATATGACCTTTTGATTTTAGAGTTGGAAATCGATCGTCTTCTTGCTGAAACAAGGCGCCATCTGCAATGCTTTAGCATTCCAGATTGCGCATTGTTGCACTCACAGAACTAAATATTGAAACCCCGAAAATCCCATGAAATGCGATTAAAAATTACTAAATACCTGTTAAAAACGACCGTAGCTAAAGATAGAATGCCACGAAATCTACTAACATAGGACATGAAATTTCCAATTGTTGGTGATTTCAGGCTTAACATTTCTAACTATTGTAAATTTTGGCTGGGATTGGGGTGGACATTCTCCTATCCACCCTCCACCTCCACACCACCACCACGCCACTGAGCTGTTTTAAAGATATAGGGTACTTACCGGGACTCACTCAGAGGCGGACATGTCGTATTGTCCACCGGGAAAATTCCCAGTAGACCAGCCCTATTGGGTGCCCTTGCGGCCCCCAAAATTAATGCAGCCTAACACCTGTTGGTGCCCGAAATTTCGTATCGAAACGTTCTCTATGTGGACTTCCATTGGCAGTCCACTTAGAGGACAGTTCGATATACAGCAGTCATCTCCACGATATAGCCTTCGATGCTGATGTGGCGTTAAGCACAAATAAATAAATACCAACAGTCTAGGCTGCCATTGATCGCCCAGATGCAAGGAAACAGCTTTTATTTTTGTTGGTAAAATAAAAATCTTCTCCCATTGGGCCGGACTATGGTTCTACCGATGGGTCCTCCTCCGGTACAACCGTTTTTGCTGAATGAACGATGAAGATGAAACAAAAGTACCATTGAAATGTCCTCTCTGTGGACTGTCATTGATCGCTGAGGTGCAAGGAAGCAGCGTTTATTCAGTTCGAAAAATCTAAACTTTCTCCGGGCACGCCCCTCCCCCCCACACCCTTGATGCATTTCCCGGTAACTTTTCTTGGCCCAGTCAGCCTCTGTACTAACTCTCCCTTCACAAACGCACGTTTAGCACCTGTTGCACAGGTCAAAGGTAGGGCTGCACGATATTCAAAACTGAATACCGGTATCGGTATTCAAAAAAATACCGCGGTATACCGGTATATCGAAAACTGTTCAGATTTTTTAACAAAAGTGCCACAATCGGGACTCGAGGAATCACAGTCGGAACCAATTAGCATGCCTTGATGATGCGGTTCGAAAAACCTCTACCCAACGCAAGACGATATCAAAATTTATTAGTTTTTCAGATTTTCCCCAGATTTCAACAAAACTATATCTTGTGACCCCCCATTGGCACGAGTTCGACGAGCTCGTTCCAGTGAGGGGTCACATGATATTGTTTTGTTGAAATTTTTTAACATTATTTTTCCAACTGCTGAAATTGTATATTACGTAAGCACATGCAGACGATCAATTGGGTAAAGGCATAATATTATTCATTCGCGGCTACAGTTAAAAAACTCAAGACATCTTGAAAATTAAATTGTGGGTAAATGAATAATGACGATAAACCGATATTTTGTAATTACACCGGTATTCAATCGATATTGGTTTGAATACCGGTATATATCGGTTTATCGATATACCGTGCAGCCCTAGTCAAAGGCCTCAGAAGAAGAGGAAGCATTTCTGTTTGTTAACTGTACTCGTATGATGGAGTTCATATATTCAGTTGTAACCCCGTAACCCTATAGACAAAAAGTCAGTCAACACTTTTTCACGCGTAGTCTTAAGGGGACTATGTTTAGAAATTGAATGATGAATATTAGTATGACTAACAGCTCCCGTCCGATTGCGGTTGAAGAAGTTATGTGTCATTGAGTCACTATTACAAACTACTAACTACTCCGGGAAATTAAGGTATTCTTGTGGACTTAATGCATAAAATATTTCCATCTCAGAATACAGTAAATCTGCCCGAAATATGAGCTCATAGCTGAATGAAACAGACATTTAGAATTGTTGACTGAATAAGGATATAACAAGTTGTGGCTTATCTTACCACAACGAGATCAGCAATAAAATGACGACTCGATGATTGGTTACATCCTAGTCACCTGTCCATGTGGGCTAACAAATGGTTCCGATTGCGAAAGAAAACATGCCGGTTTGTGTCCTGTTGCTGTCAACACGATACGCGACATAAGTCTTTGAAGGTAACTGAAAGTAAAACTTATGATAAATCTGACAGAATTCTTGAGTACTATTCATAGCATATCACAAACGGGATTAGAAGAAATTTGGTTCTGCGGGGTGTTGTAACAGATCAGTCAGAGACTTGTTTTCGGTTTTCAGTATGTTCATTTGTATTAGCTAACTTGCAAACGACATTCAATAATGCATTCCTTCAGGTTTTCACTGCATCGAGATGTGTACACACATATTTGCATAAATAAAGTACAGTTAATTTCTCTGCTAAATACATTATTTAGAAAATTATATATTATCTTCTTAAACAACTTTCAAAACCCATCTTCTCTTCCTTCTTGAACAATAATTGCATATTAAGAAGTAAAGACGAAAATGAACATAAATGTCACAGAACTGCAGCCGTGAACTGGTCGTAATCCACGCGTGGGCAGTGATGTCCACGCATGCGTTTACCCGGCAATAACAATCATCATCAGTAAAATTTTAATTAATGAAGCACCGGGTTGTTCCCGGTGTTTCATGAATTACATTTTTGATGATTATTCCTTTAATTAATGTTTCGAATCTAATATTATGGAAACATCCGTGGAAATATCGCTCACCCGTGGAAAGTGATCAGTCCACATTGGCCGTACTGTACAATATTGCTATTACAAATGTGGACAGAGAATTCCGACTGGATTGCGACTGTGCGATATTCTCTACCCTCTTTCCTCTCAACAACACCGCGGAATAATAAATACGAGAACTCGAATCTGAGATGCTATTGTTGTTGGGTTTTTCATGATTCGGCCTTGATTTGGCAATATTTTATTTATGGAATCTAGAGATGGGCGGTATTGGAATTTTGAGCTCGGTGTCGGTATTTTTAGGGGGAAGGGTATCTTTTCGGTATTCGGTGTCTGACGAAACTGAGATTTGCTTATAATACCAAAAAGGAATTCACATCAGGAAAAACAGAATAGGTTGTTGTAATATCATTCTACCACAACACTATAAATGACACTGCCAATGAGCTCAACAGTGGCATTCTTTACGACCAGAAGTCATATCTTCAGTAATTTTGTGACTTGATCTAAACGCACCATAATGTTTAACTGGTAGAGTGCTAAGTTATTTTTGGTTATCAAAATTTATTCATGTGTCTTTGCCTTATAACAATTTATGGGAGAGTGCCAAGAGGCACTCTCCCATAAATTGTAACAAGGCAATCCCATATAGACTAAGTAATTTTGCTTCTATGATAATGTGAAGCACATCCACAGAATATGACACCTTCAGGCTGGGGTACCTGCTCTTCATATTAAAGCCCTGATAGTGGCTTCTAGCACTCTACCAGTTAAAGACCTATTTCAAGCTTTTGCCGTCTCAGAATATGTGCCCTGACCATGCCATCTTTATGAGGTCCTGAACCGTTTTGATTGACAAATTACTTTTCTCAGTGTAACGCAGTACATTTAATACCACACTTATATTTTCGACGTTGGAGCTATTCCTTGTGTTAATAGTGTATCAGTGATTGATAAATTTTGAATTCTTCGCAATTCTTACCTGTATAGAAGGATACTTATACAATTTTGTTTTTTCTGTAACAACGAATGTATATCTGAATGAAAAAACAGGAAAAACAAAAACAACCAGAAAATAGCAACTTAAATTTGGGAGAAAAAGACCCGGAAATTGGAAACAGTTCTAGACTGTTGATTTTTTTAAAGATGGAATTTGATGATGTGTTATTAAAAAGATAGTTTTCATCAGATTCTCAAGGTAGTTAAACTTTCGAAAAGATTCTAACGCAATAATACTATTTTTTAAAGAAATGAACGTCTTATCTTTTCTTAACATTACTATGACAAAGTAATCAAAGGTTTACAGAAACAAATCATCATAATCATTTACTGAATCACTCAACATAAAGTACAGAAATATCGTTAGAAGTTTCCATCCTCTCCTCTTTGCATAATATCAGATGCCACAACAGATTCGTTTTCCCACCATGTGCGAATATTTTTTCCTGAATAAACTATGGGGGTAAGCCCTTAACAGCACATGACTCGGGTAGTTTTTCAGGTGGAAGTGGGGGTGTGTTGGGTAGGTCGAGAAGATATAAATTTCGAAAGAAATTGGCGATGTAATACACTGTCGTATATACATTGCTGTAAAAAAATTACCGTTAAAATTAATTGGCAACAATTTGATTTTACCTCCATAGTAAATGTTACAGTGGTGACTGTTGATGCCCAAAGTCTCATCGTATGGAAACTTATAGAAGAGCGTTCATATACTGCTGGGGAGCGCGGTGGCTCAGTAGGTAGAGGTACAGGCTGCAAGCCGAGAGGTCCTCGGTTCGAATCCTACCTGCGGCAACCGCATTGTGTCCTTGGGCAAGACACTTCATCTCCATTGCCCGCGTGTGGGCACGATGACGCCGTGTACTAAGGCGTACTGCACGTCGATGGTACGCATGTCTTCAACCAATCTACCCCTGCCTGTGCTGCAGTGCGGAGTTACGATGTTGGGGAGCTGGCAGCTGCTCGTCGTTGCTCGGTGGTTCTCTCCGGGTACTCCGGCTTCCTCCACCCGTAAAACTGTCACGGTCATGATTAGCCATTGTGCATAAATATGTGACCTTAAACATCAATAAATAAATAAATCATATACTGCTGAGGAAAATCATTTTTTCAGAACGAATGCATTCAACTCTTTAATTTCTGCTTATACTAAACACCAAAAGATGCCTTGTTTCAGAAGACACTGTTTTTAAGGTAGACTAATTGATATCTTTAACCTGCAGCCACATGGATGCAGGTTAAGGATATCAATTAGTCTACTTTGTATGAAAACCCAACAACATTCTCGTGTAAAGTGAAACATCAGCTCCTCCGTTTTTGCTAAAGATCAAACTAAGTGGAGTTGGCATTTCTAAACGTTGTTAAATACGGTATTGTCACCGTAGTATTTTCGGTAGAAGTACCGGCAAGTGGATTTTTTTTATAAGGGTTTAACAACACATTAACAACCAGGGTCATATCATGTCGGTGATAGTTTTACGAGTGGACGAAGCCGGAGTACCCGGAGAGAACCACCGAGCAACGACGAGCAGCTGTCAGCTCTCCAACATCGTTACTCTGAACTCTGCACCGCGGCACAGGCAGGGTTAAATTGGTTGAAGACATGCGCACCTTCGACGTGCAGTACGCCTTAGTACACAGCGTCATCGTGCCCCCATATAGGCAATCGGGGTTAAGTGCCTTCACCCATCCAACTACTAACCGCGCTCGACGTTGCTTAACTTCGGTGATCTGATGAGAACCGGTTACCGCGACGCCACTCCCACCCCCCCCCCCCCCCCGGCAAGTGAATATTAATACTTTAGTGTATATTTAACGGTATTTTTACAGTATACCATTCCTTAATTTAGTAAAGGTTTGAAATACTAAACTCTTGGATCTTAAGAACTCAAACAGACAACTCTATTTTTTTTTTATATTTAATGTGAATTTTATCAGTTAAGTGAAAAAAAAACATGCCAAATAACCAACTTTTCAACAGAATGTTTCGTGGGCAGCTCTCTACCCTCTCGTATTAGGGGCACTGCAGTAGACTACATCAGCAATGGTTTCGTTGGAAGGATCAGTGGCAATTTAATTGTTCAACTCTAAAGGGCTGCACACATCTATATTCTCACTGATATTTCTTGCACATTCAACGATGCTTTCTTCCTTTGAAACTTGTCTGACTGAATGATAATGCTTCTATTGGCGGGTGTTCGTAGATTCGCTTTGGGTTAAATGTTCATTTACTGACATCCATATTGACATTTCCCAACTGTGGAATCATAATACATTATGCATTTAACCTCCAGTAGACTGAGCAGTTTTCTATAAGTTTTGCAACACATGGCAAACTCTGTATTCTATCTTTGCAGTAGTTTCTAGACAAGTGTCGTCTGCCTGTATAGGAATCGAATCCTTGATTAGAAACATACACTGCAAAAGATATAGATTCTCTTTAGAACCAAAACTGGTTCTAATCTTGTCCCTGAGATGGAACCAGTTCTGTTTAAACAGTATTTATTTCAAATCAAATAAATTTACCAAGATTAGCATTCAATTTTAACAGAATATCACATGAACTGAAGTAGATTCAGCAGTAAACCTGGAGCTTATTCAACGCAGTCGCCAAACATTTTGAAACAAAGGAGATATGAACAGTTGGCATATCGAGCCAGTTTTGGTTCTGTACAGAACCCAAACTGGTTCGATATGCCAACTGTTCATATCTCCTTTACTTACTAATGATTTGAGACAACCTCGTATAAGCTCTAAACTTACTACTGAAACCCCCTCAATTTATGTTTAATTCTGTTAATATTTACTGTTAATCTTTATAAATTTATTTGATTTGAAATAAATACTGTTTAAACAGAACTGGTTCCATCTCAGGGACAAGATTAGAACCAGTTTTGGTTCTAAAGAGAACCTATATTTTTGCAGTGTACAGCATACCATATACAGGTACGGATTTGTAACATTCCAATATTAGGCAAGGTATGGGTAAATAATATATACAGACACGCCGTGGCAAATTTGGAATAAAATGACAGCTTTTGTATACTATAATAAAAAGGTTCTTTCGGGAGAGAGCACTGAACTTTCCAAACTCCATGGCTTAGACAAGTAGTTGGGAAAAGTTGGCCAGACAACATTCCATGCATGTACAGGACTCACCACAGGGGGCATAACCTTCATTTTTTTATTAGATTGAATGTCGAAACAGGATAAAGGCCATTTCACTTGCCGAGTTAGAAATGGGGTATTCGCAAAGTTGTATGAATGATTTCTGTCCATGAGAGAAAGTTGACAATACCTTGACATTGTTGGAATGTTTTCTTCTGCACATACCAAAATGTGCCAGAAATGTCTATTGTGGTCGCTAACGTTCCTCTAGACAGGGTTCACAGATTATCTGAATTTCTTCTCTGTTTGATTTTAATCCATTAAAGTTAGGAGCGCATCAAAGGTGGGGATGGAATTGCAATCCCCCCTTTCCACTAGAAACAAAGAGATATTTTTAACTTTTTTGTGCACGAGGGAATACATTCCATATTCAACTTTTGAGTGCATCAAGGCCCATCTGTAATGCTGCAAGACCTGACTAGAAATCACTGCCCATATGTTTTGTTTATGGTCAGCAGGACCTCCTAGCGATGGCATGGTCAGGACACATCCTCTGAGATCGCAAAAGCCTGAAATAGGTCTTTAATCGTTAAGGTGCGTTTAGAACAAGTCACCAAATTACTGCAGATATGATTTGTGGTCGTAAAAGAATGCCAGTGTTGAACTCATTGGCAGTGTCATTTTTTGCGTTGTGGTAGAATGCTACTACAACAACTTATTCTGTTTTTTCTTGATGTGAATTCCTCTTTGGTACTATAAGCAAATCTCAGTAAAGTCAGATATTGAATACCGACCCGATACCGAGGTATACCTTCCCTTAAAAATACCCAAACCGATACGGAACTCAAAATTGCAATATCGCCCACCTCTACTCCTCGATAAGTTTTTATATGAGGAATCGTTGAGCAGTAACGGCCATTACTCTGATAGTAGCGGAAGAAGTGACGGCAACTGTAAACTGAACTCGGTCGAAAATTGGTTTCAGACAATAACTTTACATTAATTTGATCCATGTCTGCTAAAAGTAATAGGAAAGGCATCCACATGGAAGGGGAAGAACCACATCGATGCTGTTACCAAGTATTTAACATGATTAGTTAACCCTTTACCTAACATGAAAACCAGACGACACTCATGGGGGGGGGGGGGGGGGGTCTGCCAAAAAATTCCAGACACATGGTAGGGGTGGGTGGGTCCATTGGCCCGGAAAAAACGTGGAAATGACCCAAATTGCAATTTTTTTCCTGCACTTGAATTCATTCAAACAATGATGTTCTTATACCTTTAAGATGATTCAGGGTGGTGAATAGAGTATTTTAAACATGCTTTGGAGAGAATGTGGGGTATAGACAAGCTCAGAATAGTCAAAATGTCCTCAGTGAAGATTCGCAAATTCGACAACTGAAGTGGACATTAGAAACATTAACATACACTGATCAAATTTGAATAATCTGCAATTGAGTTTTATTGTGAACACTTTTTTTCAATTCAACCAAACTGACTCATGTAGAATTACCCTACTGAATTCAGATACTAATATACTTTAACAAAATATGTCTTTGCTATATAATCTTTAGAACCAACTCTTTTGAGTTTGCCTAATCCCACAACTCATCTCTCCACATGCAGTGATGTCAGGGTTGCCTCGAAAATAGGATACATTAACTTTGAGCATCAAATTATATTATGTAACAAAAGTATATGGTGCTAATAAAGAATTGCAGAATTGTAGAATGTGTCTCATAAAATATTTCACCTTAACATAATTTATATGACAAATCTCTCTTTTGATAACATTGTTAAATCATTTTACATGGATTTATAACATGAGGTTGAATTTCAATTTAGAATTACTTCCCTTGTATTAGTTTATGCAGAACAAACTAAAATTTGGGAATGCACAATAGCAAAGAAAACGGACCATTGATAATTGGCCAGGTTTCAGCAGTGTTTTGAGCTCCGGAATGAAATATGGGGTGGGTCCCCTCGGGAGGGGTGGAAAAAAAATACAGGTTTTTGGGGTGGTGAGTCCTCGGCAGGCGGAAAATAAATTTTTTAGACCCTGTGTCTGCAAATTTTTTCCAGACCCCCCCCCCCCCACCCCCCTGCGACACTTACAAAAAAAATTTTCAATGACTAATTTTTTTCATTTTTTTTCTCAGAAACATAGCTTATGACCACTCATTGGAACGAGCTCGACGAGCCCGTTCCAATGAGGGGTCATAACCTATGTTTTTGAGACAAAAAATGAAAAATAATGAAAATTAATTGGCGAATTTTGAGAATACCGCTGCCGGTTTTGGCCGTTACGTTGGGTAAAGGGTTAAATATCACAACTCGACGTGTGGGTCTGCGAGCATCATGTCTGGTATTTTGTCTTGGCTGACACGACATAATTCCAAAGAGGTGAATGGAAATCACATGAAAAGAGGAAATGTAAAGGTTTTCACCTCACAGTTTTGCTGGCTTCGAACTCCTACCATGTAAAATGCTTAAGTTGCGAAACAACACACACTGGACAGTCTGACGAGAGATCTCTATCAGGAAACAACAACATGTGCGTAATAATAACTCAGAGCTCGTTCCAATGAGGGGTCATAACCTATGTTTTTGAGACAAAAAAATGAAAAAATAATAAAAATTAATTGGCGATATTTGAGAATAGCGCTGGCCGGTTTTTTCCCGTTACGTTGGGTAAAGGGTTAAGTTCTTTGAAATTTGTTTGTGGATAAGTGCTTGTAGTTGTCCTGAAGCATGTGCCTCCTAACTTTGTATTTGCCGTGTTCCATGTTGACCATACTGGGCCTCTAACTGCCCGAATCGGGCACCACACACCCCAATTTGTGTGTGACATAAGTTCAAGATTGAGTATCAAACCAAATCCACGATGTAGGAACATGATTACTAGCAAGAGCGAAGACTTCAATGCAGACGAAAATATCCCGACTGGATGAATTAAGAGGGGGATCATATCCATAAGCGCCCTCCCTCTTGTTTTTACCCCTGTTTATCATAAACTCGTTTACCACTTGCAAACTTTTTGTTTTCTCGCCAGGGAAAACGGACGAGTGGAATTTTCCAGCCCTTACTTGCTTACGATTGGTTCATTCACCGGTGGCAAAATGTGTTCTGTGTGGGATTTAGCAATAAATCGTTTTGAGGATAACCTTGACGTTTGTCCAATACGTGCAAGCAATCAAAAGTCTTTACCATGGTGGAAGTCAAAAGAGAAAGCTATAAATAATATACTTCTCTTACTTATTTCATAACATATATGATTTATAGTATTTGTAGCAAATACAGTTTTCGTAACCATATTGGCTTCTTGAGTGATAAATCTCACAGGTGGCCGACCCCTGCACAGTTTATTTCTATAAAAGTCCCCTCTTATGTCAAGTATATGGAAACACAATTAGTCGTTTGATTCCGGAAGTGAAACATGTGGTGAGCAGGGTGAACATTTGGGACAGGGGCCGCAAGATAAATGACATTTTCACACTATTTGCCTAACACATAGGCCATATCCGATCAGTGCTGTTTATAAAAATCGAATTTTAAATGTTATTGCTTTTTCAGTTTCTATCTCCAAGACATAGTCTATGAGCACTGATTGGAACGAGCTCGTGGAGCACTTTCCAATGAGTGATCATACGGTATCTTTGTGAGGCCAAAAATGGTAATTTAGTTATTCTTGAATTTATTTTGTAAGGGTAAAGAGATAACTGCCGATCCGCCAATCATCACGACACACGGATAATACTGGGTGACAGGGGCGTCGGGAAGATGACAAATTGGGTTGGTGGGGGATGTAAACCCAATTTGTCCCGGCTGTCACGCTTAATGATGTAGTTGGAATATTTGTCAATGGGGTTTATAGTTTAAAAAAACTTTGGAAATTTGTTTTTGGATAAAAACATTCAGTAGTCGTGATGCATGGACTTTCCAACTTCTTATTTAAATATCACACATCGCACTCAAAACTGGTCATGCTGGGATCCCAGCAGCCATAACCAGCCATAGACCTCTCTACCCGCATGAGGGCCACTGCGTGTGTAAAATAAGTCCGCGAAGCAAATCTAGTCCAATAAGAAAGTACACGATTACCTGCAGGAGCGAATCGATTTATTTATTGGAGTTTAACCCTTTACCTAACATGAAAAGCAGACGACACTTGCAAACAAAATTCTTGAATAACTAATTTTTTCAGTTTTTACTCAAAACATAGGTTATGACCCCCTCATTGGGACGAGCTCGTTCCAAAAAGGGGTCATAACCTATGTTTTTGAGACAAAAAATGAAAATATAATGAAAAAAGTAATTGGTGATTTTTTAGAATAGCGCTGGCCGGTTGTGACCGTTACGTTGAGTAAAGGGTTAACGACACTTTTGACAGCCAGGATCACATCGTTTCGAGCAGTTTTACGTTTTACGAGTGGAGGAATCCGGAGTACCCGGAGAGAACCACCGAATAAGGGCGAGCAATAGTCAGACTCTCCAACGTACTAACACCACATCGGCAGGGTTAGTACTGTTGAAGACATGTGCACCATCGACGTACAGTACGTCTCAGTACATAACCCCACCGCGTACCCACGTGGACAGTCGGGATTAAGTGTCTTACCAAAGGACACAACGCAGCTACCCATGGCGTGGATAGAACCGCAGACCTTTCGGTCTGAAGTCCAATTACGTAATCACTGAACTACCGGGCTCCCCATAAAAAAGATATTTGAAACACAAGGTATTTTTGCATAATGAAAATTGTGATTTCGCCAAATGGTCTATTTTTATATTAACAGCTTTCAGTCAAAATATTGTCATTCGAGCAACCAAAAAATTTTCCGACGATTAACCCTTTACCTAACATGAAAAGCAGACGACACTTGCAAAAACAAATTCTTGAATAACTATGTTTTTTCATTTTTTGTCCCCAAAACATAGGTTATGACCCCTCATTGGAACGAGCTCGACGAGCTCGTTCCAATGAGGGGTCATAACCTATGTTTTGGAGACAAAAAAATGAAAAAATCATGAAAATTAATTGACGATTTTTGAGAATGGCGCTGGCCGGTTTTGGCCGTTACGTTGGGTAAAGGGTTAACAAAAAACAGACAAGGTCAAGGGGGGGGGGGGACAGCTCCCCCTCCCAAAGTCTAACTAGTTTCAGGCCTGAATAATAACCTGTATCACTCACCCCGTTACGTGACACGACTAACAGACGAGTGAGACGACACTTCCAAATTTTATTCTCGTGAATAAATATTTTCATTTTTTGTTTCAAAAACATAGTTTATGACTCCTCATTGCAACGAGCTAGTTCCAATGAGGGATCATAAGACATGTTTTTGGAGGCAAAAACTGAAAAAATAATGAATGTCGATTTTTTTGTGAGTATATCACTGATTGCCGTTATGTTGGGGCAAGAGTTAATTTTATTGGATTGACCAATCTTCATTAAATGACTCTTATTCGTCCCAGCGGGGGTCAACAAAGTTGCAACACGTGGCTTAAAATTACCTACCGCATACTACCTCATGTGGTGTGAAGATATTTACCATGTTGAATAAGTATTTTTTGCGGAAGCCCGCACTTATATGAACCCCATTTATAGACCACTGGTACCCAGCAGATACATCGAACAAATCATATTTAATTTGCAGACTTTCAAGTTACTGTCAAAACTAAAGGGACACGTCATGCAATGAAATATTCTACCTGAGTCACCTGTTTTTTGCGGTCTGCAACTGTTCAAATCTCCCAACAGACTGTACTTGTGATAAATAAGTGGGTTGTGACGAACAATTAAACAAACTTTTGAAATTTGATAATTTTGAGTCATACTTTCTTCGCCTATGTCACGCATTGTAATTTCCCTGACGGATAAATATTCCATTATTTTTTTTTGTATTTCAATTCAGTCTAGTTGATTTAAGGTTACCCGGTTCTTACTTTCTCGGTCCTTTCACCCTTCTGCTGCCATTTCAGATTGCAGCCAGGTCTCAAATCAATTTTTATTGTGAGCGAGTCCGTGTTAGTATAAAATAAACAAAGAAACAAACAAACAACCTTATTCAGCAGAACTTACAATTAAATATGTACGGTAACATTTCTTCTTTAAAAAATTCAATTCGGTTCTTTATTCAGAATAATAGCGTAAGAGCTTGCACGTGAGCTTGCAGAATTCATTCCCATGGCCGAGAAAAAGATTTGCTTTGTAAGAAGAAACGGATGTGTGAGAAAATTTGTATGCGAAGTACAGGCATATTATCCAGATTATTATTGGTCAAGAGTATTCAATTGCCATGCCCACTTGCATGGGGTTCCAACATTTTCCAGCGGATTATTTTCCTTCTGTTATTTTCCCCTTCGGAAAGACCTATCCTTGATTAAAAAGGTTAACCTTTGATCTAACCAATCTGCCCGAGTAATTTTCAAAATGACCAGTTGAAAAAAAAAATTCAAACAATTTTAACAAAACCATATCATGTGACCCTCCTCTTTGGAACGAGCTCGTCGAGCTCGTTCCAATGAAGGGTCACATGATATAGCCTTGCTGATTTTTTTTTTTTTAATGAAAAAAATCAATTAATATAAATTTGATTACATGTGCCTTGAGCAAAGGGTAAAATGAAATTGTGCGATTCTGAACGGCGAGAATTCTCAAGGTAAATGACTAACTTCAGGGTCGGATTTAGACATGTCGAGGCCCATGGGCAGCCGTTCGGTAACGTGTCTTTGCGACCTACCTACATTGAGATGGATAACTGCTGAGCAATGACAGGAAAACAACCAGTCAGCTGTTTCCACCACTTAGAAACAAATACAATATGGCTTGCGTATGTATGACGTAAAACACACGCAATATGGTTTTGATTGATAAGTGCGTGTCGTTCAGGTCAGCCGACATTTTTCCTTACAATTTTTTTTTTCATGAAATATGTGGAGGTCCCTGGTTGTGGAGGCCCCTGGGCATCTGCCCAGCTTGCCCAGTCCTAAAACCGGCCCTGACTAATTTAATATTTCACAGGATCCTGCGAATATCAAATTTCGGGTCGAATCGAATTCCGAATCAAATCAGGAAAAAGATTTCGAATCAAATCAAAACTCGAATCGTATCGAATCGCAGGACTCTTCCAGTAAACACTGCACGTTCTTAGAATCGTAAATATTACCCGTCTCCACTCAGATATTGTATTTAACCCTTTCAACACTGGCGCCAGGGAAGTTATAATATCAGTCAATACTGTCAACGGTGAAATAGGTGAAACCATCCTGGTTTGTTGTGCGGTTCAGTAATAATTTAATCCAACAGCTGGACGGAGCTGTTGGGTTAAATTATTACCTAGCCTCGCTTCAGATTTTAAGCTCTTTATATCGTCTGCTCGTCCACTCCTAAGTTTTTCTTCGTGCAAACATTTGTGCACATCACGTTGAGAGGGTTAAAGACGACTCGTCTGTTTTGACAAGTCAGTCAATAAAGCGGAATATATCAGAAAGGAATCAAAGTTGTTTCGGAAGCGGAACCTCCTTGAAGTCTTCTTCCATCATCAGATCTCTTGTACAGCGAAACACATGGTCGGATTTTTAGAACAGTTCGATGATTAGAAAATTTCAGAGGGTGATTTTGAACCGAATGAAATTTCAAAGCGTCGAAGGGGCCCATATTTTCAACCCTCAGCCACAAGACTTCGGGTTGCAAATCTATTACTAACATAATTTTTGGAAAAGTTTATACAAAGCTGAAGCTGAAAAATATGGTGTTTCATGTTCTTTCAGTATTTTCAAACTGCAGGCATAAGGCTACAGGTTGAAAAGACAGATTGATCTGTTACTAACACAGTTCTTTGAAAAGCTTTACTTAAACCTTTCAGAGAATGTTTTTTAAAAATCGTTATTTCCCCACACCTTTTTAACACATTGTACATCTGTATAACGAATCATTGAGGGAATTATCCGCAAGGAAAAGTGTCCCGGAAGGAGAAAGATGTTTGCTCTCGTATTGGGAGTCTTGTTGGAGAGAGAGAGAGAGAGAGAGAGAGAGAGAGAGAGAGAGAGAGAGAGAGAGAGAGAGAACCCTGTCTGTTCAGAATAAGAAATGTCGACACCGTTCAATGAAAACATTATTAGTGGTAATAAATAGGTGACGAACCACGACAAGGGGTCGAGTGTAACAGTAGTCATGAGACCCCCACCCAAGAAACAAAAATAATAAAAAATTTGAAGGTCTACCCTAAAATTCAGAAAGTACAACAAAAGCATTATACAAAAAACACCCACCCTGAAGTTGCATCTTTCAGATGGAGATGGCCTTGGATATTGTACACATATTTCTATTATGAGGGGGCTCTTCGAAACTTCGAAGTTCGATTCAGTTCGAAATCGTCCTGATGGCTTGATTCGAGTCGTGTTGTTTTGGTAATCTTCGAATAGTCACAATGTTCTTAAATGTTCTACCATGTGTTTCCTCTTTTTGAGCTCTTCGGGAGCGCGGTGGTTCAGTAGGTAGAGGTGCAGGCTCCAGGTTCGAATCCCACCTGCGGCAACCGCGTTGTGTCCTTGGGCAAGACACTTCATCTCCATTGCCCGCGTGGGGGCACGATGGCGTTGTGCACTGAGGCGTACTGCACGTCGATGGTGCACGTGTCTTCAACCAATGCTAACCCTGCTTGTGTGGAGTTAGTATGTTGGGGAGCTGACAGTTGCTCGCCATTGCTCGGTGGTTCTCTCCGGGTACTCCGGCTTCCTTCACCCGTAAAACTGTCACGGTCATGCTTAGCCATCGTGCAGAAATATGTGACCTTAATCACCAATAAATAATAAATAAATTTTGAGCTCTTCTTCTTTCATCAGGTCTCCTGTGAGGAGACCTGATGATAAAAGAAGAGTTCAAGACGGTTCCGCTTCCGAAACTACGTTGATTCCATTTCATGAAATATTCCACCTTTTGACTGCCTTGCTCACACAGCCGAGTTGCCGTTAAATACCATACTTGAGTGGAGCCTGACAATATTTACCGTGGTTGTAAGAATATAACAATAACATGACTTTGGAGGGCATTGTGGTTTATTAACGGCCCAACAGGTGTGAATAACAGCCGACAGCTTATAAAAGGCCCGAGACGAAGTTTCGGGCCTTTTATAAGCTGTCGAGCTGTTATTCACACCTGTTGGGCCGGTAATAAACCACAAGGCTCGACAAAGTCATGTTATTACTATTATTACCACTGGGAGTCTGAGAAAGTTTTGACCCTGTATCTTACATGACGAGGTTTTCAATTTCGACAGATCGTCCCCTGAGTTCCAATGTGTTCTATACTGGCACATAGAACACATTGGAACTCCGGGGACGAGATGATAGTATCGTCTGTTGACAAACAAACTGGCGTCACATGATTATTACATGATCGGCACTGGTACGCTTTCAATTGCAACGAAGTTAGAAAACTTAAAACAGACCCGATGCTTACAGCTGTTAAGTCGGGAATAAAGGATTAAAATGTATACAGACATACTTACAGAAATACAGATGCTTGTTCTTATGGGGCTAACTTTACTGGACAATTTACATATTTAATAATTTAAATAAAATCACATTGTTTACAAGTTGAAGCCATTTCCATTTCCGAGTGGACGACAGCAAGGAACGAAAATCACGTGACGTGTCGGGCTGTTAATGAGAGTTTCACTCATTAACGGCCCGACACGTCAAGTGATCTTTTTTAGTTGAGTGTTACGTTCCTGTAATGCCCTGTTAAACTTTGTTAATGTACTTGAGAATGCCCGCTAAAGTGGTAATAAGGTGCAATATCAACAACTTGAAGAGCCGATTCAAGATTCAATTTGATTCGAAATCATAAGCCTTATTCGATTCGGGATTCGATTCAATGCAAAATTTGAGATCCGCAGGACCGTGCTATCACGTTACCGTGGTCGTGTCAGATCAAGTCCACGTGCATTTCGTCACATCCTGCTTACATCTACCGCATTTGGAGAGGCCAAATAAACAAGATTAGTATTACCTGACTTCTGACATGAAGTTCAGTGAGCAAGATAGAGACAAAGCCTTAAAGGTTTGGCAAGTGTTTTCATCAGCATTGTTTGTAATCTCGGTTTAGAGCTATTCATTTCAGTCAAGAATCAGATTTTGTGGAAAAATTGTGGAGACAACTTGTCGCGCTTGGGTCTGCTGTGAAGGTTTGTGTCAAAACGCATGGACAAGAAGACGTGATACTTTTACACTATACATAGTACTGAATGTTCTCTGAAAGCATTATGGGATTAAATTTCTGTGCGTTATGGTCTAACTTAACTCTGGACCGGTCGAAATCTACGCGTGGGCAGAGCCCGGATGTCCATTGGAAGCGACTTTGCTTTTGCTTTAATGCTTTATTACATAATTTGAGAATCTTGAGTTGGTGGTAACTCAGCTGCAACAAATCTTACTTCCCCTGTATGTGCCAAACCGAAATGTGTCTTCGGTAATGATATAACATACATTGAGGCTTCACTGGATCTCAGTCACCGCCATCTCTTTCGAATAATATAAGGTAACTTCGCTAAGGTGACCACTTTGGGAAGTTGAAAACATGTTTTCAATGCTGTTTTTCCTTTCAGCACAAACTTGGTGACGGGTCAGTTAGAGAGAAGATAAGAATATACCTTCAGTCTGTCAAGAATATAGAATGTTCCAAAAAGACCACGATTCCCCAGAACATAGAGGACCTTCCCCTAGCCTTCCATCTGAGTACGACAGCGAACAACTAGTACCATCTCCAGGTGGCGAAGCTTTCTACTGTTCTGAATGGGAAGATTGGTTTTACAGCGAACGAATGGATCCCTATTGTCATTCCATGGACACATTACCTACCTCGCAAACCACACAGGCATGCTATTCCAAAAATCCCCCGAGTTATGAAGAACATTTGCAAATGAGAGCGACCTCTATGGGCAGTGTGGAAAGCAATGTCTTTCAAACAAACAAAGCAGGCTGTGATAATAACTTGCTGGGGTCTTTCATTGACGAACCAACATCTACACTTCTAAATGATATTATGGACTGCATTACAGCTGAGCATTGCGAGAAGAGAGGTAAGCGTTTCAGACGATTTCTAAAGATGGGTGTGGGTTGTAATGCACTGCGTAGTTAAATATAGAGTGTATTCGTATTAACTAAGAACTTAGTCTTATGTAAATACATGTGCTGCAAATAAAGCTCTACTACTACTAAGAGAAACTTGATTAGAACGTGCCATGTATACAGTTAAAATTGGAAGTCCTGTTATGAACTGTGCGCTTATCTAGGCTTAACTGCGCGTAGGAATTGCGCGCAATTGCCATATCGAATGGCATCCAAAGCACGGCAGGTTCTCCTGGTTACTCATAGCAAACACAGGCAATGTTTCTGTCAATGGACCTCCGGGTTACCCGGAGGTCCATTGACTGAAACATTGCTTGTACACAGGCCACATGTACAGAATTTGATAGCCTTACTATGATCATAACGCGTAGATTAAAGCGCAGATCGACGTGCTATTTGTGCACATTTTATGACAGGACTTCTAATTTTAACTGTAGGCCTGCCATGATTAATCGAAAAGTCGAAAACACCCATAATCGACTACAATTTCTAAATCGACGATGTTGGGTTTTCAACTGTCCTTTACCAACGAATTATTAGTTATTATTCTCTTCCCCATCGTGTTCGTAAGAAGTGTCAGAGCCTGTTGAATATCAAAATACATTGTAATTGATATGGGAAAGAAGTATAAAGATACAACACATGATACCAGGTCTGGTCTTCTAGAAAGTATGGGAGTACAAATAATTGCCCTTCTCGGTGTGCCAAGGAGTGCAATTGCCTTCTTAAATCTCAATGCAGCTATTATTAGACTCTTGACCAGCTCAGGTCCAAACTTGAGCCTAGGCTCAGGTTTGGACCTGTGATGATCAAGAGTCTCAATTTTCCCCGAAGAGCAGTAAGCGAGCAGCATACCTGCATGCCTAAAGAATGTCCAGCTCGAGTAACCAATGACCAAAACTATTGTTTTTTATATTTTTCCCAGAGGTCAGAAAATAAGATCAAAGTCGACTTTAATCGATTATTCTTCTTCAGAAGTCGATATTGAAATTTTATAATCGTGCCAGGCCTAGCCAAAATAAGGCCTTAACATTTATCTCGATTCGCGACAATCCCTTTTCATTCTCACGAACTTCATCAATTTTCAGTTCTGAAAAAAATTATTATTTGAAAGTACTATTATACCCCTGTGGGTGCAGCCAGTACATATTCCGTAGTAAAAACGCGATTTACACAAATCTAATATTTATATATTTACTTTTGTTTAACCATCAAGGGCTAGGGTCATTTTGGATATTTTCTTGTCTTACATGTACACGATACATGTTCCAATGTGCAGGCTTTTCGTGGTCTTGCTGATGGAAGGTACACTACCTTGGCGGTGGTTTCTACTGAAGACTTGGCTGCCTCTATAAGCAGCCAATACTTCACTAGACAGCATTGCTAAGTCAAAGTGTTAACTTATTATAATTCAAGGTTGATTCTCAGTATTTTCCTTGCGAGAATCATTTGCAAGAATCGATTCTAATTTTCGCATGAATTTGAAGCCATGCTTTTGGCTTTCTCTCGTTGTAATAAGGCAAATCCAGAGAGACTAAATTATTTCACTCCAAAGAGACAAGAGCATCATATAATATGTAGCCTTTATACTGGAGCACCTGCACTTCAGAATAAAACCCAAATATGGGTTTCCAGTACTCTTATCAGTTAATTAACCCTTTACCCAATGTAACGGACAAAACCGGCCAACGCTATTCACAAAAATCACATTCAACTTTCATTATTGTTTTTATTTTTTGTCTCAAAAACATAGCTGATGACCCCTCATCGGAACGAGCTCGATGAGCTCGTTCCAATGAGGGGTAATAAGCTATGTTTTTGGACTCAAAAAATGAAAACAATTGTTATTCAAGAGTTTTATTTGCAAGTGTCGTCTGCTTTTCGTATAAGGTAACGGGTTTAACCAAAAACTGGCCAGCGTTATTCACAATGAATTACCATTCAGTTTTCATTATTTTTTTTCATTTTTTGTCCCCAAAACATAGCTTATGGAATCTCATTGGAACGATCTCGTTGAGGTGACGTACGCTATGTTTTGGACGTAAAACATAACAAAGAAAATTAGATTTTCAAGCATTTTGTTTGCATTGTCGTCTGGCTTTTCGCGTTAGGTAAAGGGTTAAGAAATCGTGATCCACTGGTGGAAATGTGTTGCGACTAGATCGCAATCTAGAAAGTTGTTGTTCCAACAATCGACTTGTCTCACGACTGATACTGGTACACGTAGATTCATTTCTTTTTCAGTGCCACCTGCAGTTGAAAAAACCCACAAGAATGCGCCAGTCTCAGGTAAGGCTTCGATTAGCTTTTCCAAACAAAACTGCATCGTATAAATGGAGATTAGACAAGGGCCCCAATAACAAATTTGGCGATGTTAAAAAACGTATTATATCAATAATGAAAATTAACTGGCGAATTTTGAGAATTACGCTGGCCGGTTTTGGCCGTTATGTTGGGTAAAGGGTTAACCATCTCAACCCCAAACCTGAGCCTACGCTTAGATTTGGACCTGAGTTGGTCACGAGTCTAATAATAGCCGCATTGAGATTTAAGAAGGCAATTGCTCTTCTTTGCAAACTGAGAAGTGCATTTACTTGTAGTTCCATAGTTTCTGGAACGCCACACTTGGTGTCATGTATTGTACCTTTATATTTCTTTCCAATATCAATTAAAATGTATTTTGATATTCTACAGCCTCTGACGACACTTCTTACGAGCACGATGGGGAGGAGAGTAATAACTAAACATTCATCAGTAAAAGAGTGATGAAAACCAATAATCGTTGACTTAGAAATTGTAGTCGATTATGGCTGTTTCTGACGATTTGTCGACTTCTCGAATAATCATGACACGCCGAAAACATTTTGGAGCCCCCGCCCCCTACCCCCCCCCCCCCCCCCCCCACACACACACACACACATACACACATGCACAACTTGTGAACTTCCACCCCATCGTTGTGTGTCACTTGTTGCACGTTGCGATACATTGCGTAGATACTTTTTGTTGGAAACTTGATGTTTTTTTTCCCATCACAAGGAAACACAATCTACACAACTCCACAGAGAGAGAGAGAGAGACAGAGGCAGAGAGAGACAGAGAGAGACAGAGAGAGAGAGAGCACAACATTATTTTTACCAACCCGTCTTTGCAATATTATTGGAAATTAGCAGGAAAGAGGTGCACACATACTTTACTCTATAGATGTGATTACAGAGTCTCTCGTTTGATTTGCCTTTTCTGCAGCCCTAAGTTGTAAGTCCATATTCAGCAAACTTCACTTCGGGCCAAAACAGTGTGTTAAATAGAGATTTCAAAATGTGCATTTATCCTAATGTGGAGATGCCAAACATATTTTGTGTATTGTATTCTTGCCATGCCATACGCTGTAGTGTTGCGGGGTTAACACTTTACCCAACGTAACGGCCAAAACCGGCCAGCGCTATTCTCAAAAATCGTCAGTGAATTTTACTTATTTTTTCATTTTTTGTCTCAAAAACATAGGTTATGACCCCTCGTTGGAACGAGCTCATCGAGCTCGTTCCAATGAGGGGTCATAACCTATGTTTTTGAGACAAAAAATGAAAAAAATTAGTTGTTCAAGATTTTTTTTTTTGCAAGTGTCGTCTGCTTTTCACGTTAGGTAAAGGGTTAAAATACACGCAACAGCTTATATTACTTTGTTATATAATGCACACTAGTATCTGAAGATCAATTCGCTGATATATTACTTGTTCTTAGAATATGGTGGTTATTTTCTGAGTGTAACTCCCCAGTGGCCCCCACTATGCGAGTATGGCAGTGAATCAACTCTCCTGTATACGCTTTGAATGGGTTGTTCCACGCTCTACCAACTACGGAATCACTGAAGCCCCTAAAAGTTCAAGAAGAGGAAGAGTATACGAAATCTGTTCAATTCTACTTGGATTTATGCTCACATTTAGTGCAGGGTACGTGTGGTGTTTCCACCCAAAGTATCACTAACATTCTCTACAAAACCCCAAAAAGTATCAGCAAAGTTTCAGTTAATGGACCTTCGGGTTTAACACGAGAATCCATTGGATGAAACTTTAGTAAACATCAACTCTCCACGAACTGTATCATACCGTTATTGTATTATAAGCTTATAGTCGATTTTGATTTTGATTTTTCAATAAATACATTTATGTTTTACAGGATGCCTTCCAAAGACAGACGCTCAGAATTGTGACAGTGATATGGGTAAATATTTATCTTAGTTTGAAAACATCTTTTGGGGGAAATTTTTGTTCTTTTGGAACAAATAGGGGTCTTCCTCACCTTCATATTGGAAATGATCTGCACCAAATCCACCCTCGTGTTCAAGAGCGTTGGAAGCATCTGAGGTATCTTCAGGGTATGGGTTAAGACCGAGAGTTCACAGGCATCCCAAATCGTAGTGTCACTCAATACTATTGGCATTATATACAGACCTGTAAAAAGGCTGATATCGTAACCCGTTCACAGGTTACGATACATAGCATGCTGGTAACCCCCGAGAAAAGAGTGTTGGGATGTTTCTCTGCCTTCACTGTTTTTACAACACCATTCATGCATTTTCACGTCTTAACGCGATTTTAGCCTATATAAATTCAACAACTAACGCACGATCTCGCCAAAGCGAGATCGCACGTTAGTTGTTGCTGTTTATTTGGAGAAAATTCTTTTAAGATGGAAATAGAATGCTGTTCTATTCATTGTGAATGCGATACTCAACCTTTGAGTCGAGATTGTTCCGAAAGACTATCAACTCTTTAGGACAAATATGCGAGATTAGTAATTTAACCCTTTACCCAATACAGACGATTTCAAAATTTATTATTTTAAATACCATTTTTAAAATTTTTTCCAAAAATTTCAACAAATCCATATCGTGTGACCACTCTTTGGAACGAGCTCGACGAGCTCGTTCCAAAGAGGAGTCACATGATATGGTTTTGTTGAAACTTTTCGAAAAATAATATTTTTTCAGCTGCTGAATTTGCATATTACGCCGGCGAATGCGGCGATTCGTTGGGTAAAGGGTTAACAAAGTTATGTTGTACTAATTTGTAGTAACCTACAGTTTGTCCGTGTACTTCACAATTGACGTAACCCAAACGGTGGTTCGATACTTACTTCCAGCCTTGATATAACGCCCCTTGAGTAGAACAGTGTGACACCTGCAATACTAAAGCATTACAGATGACACCTTGTTCGATTATATTGTATTTTTGATTGGGGATTTTTGACCAGCCTCCGTCATTATACCTGATGCCCAAATTGGCATTAGAACATGTAAAGTACGTTAGAAACGAATACTTGAGGGTTCCTCAGTTGCAGTTCTCAGATAGTAAAGTCTTTTCCACTAGTGTACTTCTGGCGCTGCCCCTTGCCCCCCCCCCCCCCCCCCCCAGTCTCAGGTCAAGGTGGCAGCTCCTCCGCCCCGATTCTGACACCCTTGTTCGTGTTAATCCTTCGTGTAACAACACCGCCCATCGAGAGTAACAACTTTTCAAACCATAACCTCTGATAGAAATCGCAAGAACATTTAGAATTAACCATGTACCCACCACCTAACAGGAGTATGTGACGAGTCCCTTGAATAACTAAATATGTGTGGCTCAGTAGGTAGAGGTGCAGGCTGCAAGCTGGGAGGTCCTCGGTTCAAATCCCACCTGCGGCAACCGCGTTGAATCCTTAGGCAAGACACTTCATCTCCATTGCCCGCGTGGGGGCACGATGACGTCGTGCACTAAGGCGTACTGCACGTCGATGGTACGCATGTCTTCAACCAATCTAACCCTGCCTGTGTAGCAGTGCGGAGTTACGATGTTGGGGAGCTGGCAGCTGCTCGTCGTTGCTCGGTGGTTCTCTCTGAGTACTCCGGCTTCCCCCACCCGTAAAACTGTCACGGTCATTATTAGCCATTGTGCATAAATATGTGACCTTAAACATCAATAAATAAATAAATAAATAAATAACTAAATATGTTCAAATTTTTTTTTGCCTCAAGACGTAATTTATGTCCCCTCATTGGAACGAGCCCGTTTCCATGAGGGTCGAGGGTCATAAAATATGTTTTGGAACAAAAATGGGTAAAATAATAAATTTGAAAGGCGATTTCAAGTGTGGTTCAGATATGGTTATTATCTTTGATTCTGTTTACGGTACTGGTATTGCCATAGTGCTGGAAGTGCGGTGACTAATTGGCAAGAGCATTGCACTTGAGATAGAATGACCACCGTCATCTGCGTTGTATCCTTAGACAAGACACTTAACTCTTTGCCCTTTAACCCTTTACCTAACATGAAAAGCAGACGACACTTGCAAAAAAAATTCTTGAATAATTATTTTTTTTCATTTTTTGTCTCAAAAACATAGGTTATGACCCCTCGTTGGAACGAGCTCGACGAGCTCGTTCCAACGAGGGGTCATAACCTATGTTTTTGAGACAAAAAATGAAAATATTTTGAAAATTAATTGGCGATTTTTGAGAATAGCGCTGGCCGGTTTTGGCCGTTACGTTGGGTAAAGGGTTAACAATGCTGTGCAGGGTAGCATCACTAAATTCACCCTCCATTCTGCAGATAAAAAATCTGCTTATTTCCTGGCTTGATCCCAACCCTCACACCACTCGAAGATAACAATATCCTTAAGAGAATGGTAGTATTAAACTTTCTGCGTTTTGTCCTTAATCCAGTAGCACAAGCGGACCCTTGCTATAGGAGGGTGGGGGGTGGGGGGTATAATCCACTTGAAAATAAAAGTTAAATGTATCGTATTAACTTAAAAGTTCTGCATTTTCAGTGTTACAGCACAATAAATAGTCCAAACAAATAATCACAACACACCGATGGCTGTTAGGTACGGGGCGTTATGCGAGCTGTCCGTGCAGTTGCGATGAAGTAACATGTGAATAATTTTAATTGCTTACATGGTGGAGTAGATGCTCTTGGCAGTCAGGGCCGGCACTCTCTAAATAAAAAAAAATAACAACAGAACAACCGCGGCATTGCTTATTATGTTAACCCTTTACCCAACGTAACGGTGAAAACGGTCAGCGCTATTCACAAAAACTGCCATTCAATTTTCACTTTTTTGTGTCAAAAACATTGCTTATGACCCCTTATTGGAACGAGCTCGTTCCAATGAGGTGTCATATGCTATGTGTTTAACGCAAAAAAATAGTTATTCAATAATTTTGTTTGCAAGTATCGTCTGTTTTTCATGCTAGGTAAAGAGTTAAATTAATTGCGAAAAATAGATGCAGTTGTTTTCTTCGTGGACGCAAAAGGATGGGGATTCACCCCCCCCCCCCCCCCGGACCCATCTCTGATTTAACTGATGTCTTGTGTAACTGTTTATAACGTGTTAGAAATCCATCATTTTTCAGATGCCACCATGGAGAACGGAGTACCCACCAACGAGGATCAACTGAGAAGACTTGCAGCAAAATTATCAAGTACGTTGCCATTATCTCCTATGAAGACATGATTTAGTTAGAGGCGCAAGAAGAGAGGGTGTAGGGGTCTTACACACACACACACACATACACGCCACCACCACCACCCTAACCCACCCTACCCCACCCCAGTAATTGTTTCAGTCGGGATATCTTTGTCTGGATTTGGATTAGCGTCTCAGATATCGATTCGCACTTGCGCAAAATAATAGAATTCCCACCAGAAGCATAATTACAATTTTCAACACTGGCGCCCTGGATGGTATCATTTCAGTCAATAGTGTCAACGGCGAAATGGGCGAAACCATCCTGGATTGATGGGAGGTTCAGTAATAATTTAATCCAACAGCTCTACAGGCTGTTGGAATAAATTATTACCGAGCCTCGCTTCAGAGTTTTTGCCATTTATATCGTCTGCTCGCCCACTACCAATTTTTTTCTTCTTCAAGCAAACATTTATGCATACCGGTTTGAAGGGGTTACAATTTGAGCTGGAAATCCGCTGATACTTCTTAAGCTTGTGGACACAGCAAGCCCATATTTGAATTCACATCGTCTGGTGAACAGACTGTATGCAAGAAATGTCTCACGATGTCAAAGCCGTTCAACAAATTCACTGATACATTGAAACTGTTTAAATTTCTAACTCAGATATGAAGGCACGCCTGCATTTCCCGAATGAAACGTTACATTATAAAAATGGTGATAATCAATATTTCATTTATTGTCCTCAAGTAGATTCTATATCGGCATTATCGATATTTTGTTAATGTCGCCAATGGAATTTTGGCAACATTTATCCCAATACAAACCAAAAATTTCCCAATATCAAATTCGAACAAAAATTGAGCGGGTATCTTGAACAACATCACACATATCAAATGGGTTGAGTGAATATGAACCCAACTGGGTTCATATTCACTCAACCCAGTTGATTTGGGTTAATTTTTAATGAGTTGAGTTAAAATCAACCCATATCAACTGGGTTGAGTGAATATGAACCCAATTAGGTTCATATTCTCTCATCCCAGTTGATTTGGGTTAATTTTTAATGAGGTGGGTTAAAAATCAGCCCATAGCAACTGGGTTGAGTGAATATGAAGCTATTTGGGTTCATATTCACTCAACCCAGTTGAAGTGAGATAATTTTTAATGAGTTGAGATAAAAATCAACTCCTATCAACTGGGCTGAGCGAATATGAAACCAATTGGGTTCACATTCACTCACCCCCGTTGATTTGGGTTAATTTTTAATGAGTTGGGTTAAAAATCCAGCCGTATCAACTGGATGGAGTGAATATGAACCCAGTTGGGTTCATATTCACTCAAGCCAGTTGCTTTTGGTTCATTTTTAATGAATTGGGTTAAAACTCCACCCATATCAAATGGGTTGAGTGAATATGAACCCAATTAGGTTCATATTCACTCATCCCAGTTGACGTGGGTTAAGTTTAACCCAACTCATTGTAGAGTGCATGAAAACTAATAGGGGAGTGTTCAAATACAGTGGAGTAAAGTAATTCTTCAGAACGAATGCATTCAACTCTTAATTCCACCTTTTGCAATATAACGAAATATGCCTTGTTTTAAAAATGGTCTCCATTTTGTTTGGGGTGGCCTAATTAATATCATATGGCTGCTGGTTAAAAATATTAATTAGTTTACTCTGTGTGACAGGCTTCTGGTTTAATGAAGTGAAACGAAATATAAGTTCCTCCATTTTTGCGCAAGATCTAACAAAAAAGGTCGGCATTGTCAAACGTATCTAAATACGATTTTTTGACCGCACTATTTTACGGTAGAACTACGGGCAAATGAATTGTCGGTATTTCTTCAATATTTTTACGGTAATTGTTGTACAAAGCCACTCAAAAAACTAGAGAATTGATTTATACTCAAGACCTGGAGCCAATACTATAAAACTTTTTACAATTGTATTTTCTAGAATTGTATTTGCTCCCTATTAATATAACTGGCTAAAATAAAGCATTAGCATTTTAAAAGATATGGAAAATGCTAATGGTTCATTTCAACCCATTTAAAGTCATAACAAGAAAATACAATTCTAGAAAACACGATTAAAGTTACAAATTAAATTACTGTTAAAGTCATAGACTACACTATTCATATTCAAAGAAAATTCGGTAGTTTCCGCGAAACATCTCTTGATAAGGACTTTCGGTACTCTGTAAATATATATCTTCAGACGAAAATCAATGGTTTTATTAACTAAAACGTGACTTCCTTCCACGTAATTCAAGTTATAATTATGGGCCCATAATATGATCTGAGTATTATTCTCACCAGCACTAATAAGGAACAAGTAATGTGTTTTCATTAAGCTGGAATTACCATTTGACTTAATCACAGTTGTTAAGCTATCAATGAACTAACAGCAAATTAGATCCATTATGTGCGTTGTCCTGCCGAATATACACAAAATATAGACAGGAAATGGCAACCTAATACCTTAATAGAGCGTTCGTTATACCTCAATAGATCGTAAAACCTCAATAGAGCGTTTAGTCTATCATTTTTTGTGTTGATGATAATCGCAAGGTCGGCGGAGTTTTCTCTAAAATCTGCGTGTTTGTGTGTATTATATGCCAACACTCTAAAATCAGTTGGGTTAAAATCAACCCAAATCATCTGGGCTGAGTAAATATGAACCCAATTGGGGACCAAGAAGATTGATAAGCACAACTCAAAAATAACTGCTTACTTGGAAAGAACGTGCAGTAGATTTCCTTCGTCCTGTCGTCTGCTCGTACACGGCAAAATTGTTCTTCACGAAAACACCCACGTGTACCAGTACGAGAGGGCTGATGAATAGAAGAAAATGTAAGTCCGTGTATATCATTTAATGGCTGTGTCTTTTTTTCTTTTCTGATAGGCGGTGGTCAAATCCAACTATGGCAGTTTCTTTTAGAATTGCTGTCCGACAAAGGGAACTCCGAGTTCATTAGATGGGATGGTTGCAGTGGAGAATTCCGCATGGTGGACCCAGAAGAGGTTGCGCGACGATGGGGAAGAAGAAAAAACAAGCCAAACATGAACTACGACAAGCTTAGTCGTGCCCTTAGATATTACTACGACAAGCTCATTCTTTCAAAGGTCTCCGGAAAAAGATACACGTACAAATTCAATTTCAAAGTTATGCTGAGAAACCAAAGAGCGCCTGCTCCATCGAACGATCTATTTCTGGATCCGCACTTGTTCGCATCTGTTGCTCAACAAATCTCATCTGCATCCTTACCAAACTTTACATCACATTCAACATTATCTGTTCAAGCCAGTAGCCGGGTCGATGTCGATCCTTCTCTTAGCAGTAACCGAAATATTCCAATTTACAGTGATATACCGGGTGAATTTCACACCCAGCATGGTGCTAATATGACTGGGGCCACCTATTCATACAGTTATTGTCCGTCCGTTGCGCAAAACGAATTTGTGGCTCCATATCGATATCCTCATCCACACATGTGACTTCAGGGCACGTCCTTATCAATTCGATTGCAACGACCCAACAGACCTTATTTGATGTGGTATCCGCCATGACCATGCATCATGAGATAAAATCCACCCGACTAGTCTCAAACAGGTGTTTGTATTTGTAAAAAAATACACCTGCAGATTCGAATTTCTTGGTAACATGTTCGAACGCAGGAAATCGCAGCAGATATTTTGAAACCTGCAAGTACAGTCGCACCAATAAACAATAAAATATTTATATTTTGCTGATTTCTTTGCCACGGTAGATTGCTATTACCGCGCGTGCTGTTATAATTTATCGCCGAGTTTTCAAAATGCTCATGTGGAAATCTCAAACAATTTGACGACGATAAACCACAATAACGCACGTTGTCTTCAAACATTGCGATTGAACAGCGCAAATAGTTGCAAACCTTAACCTTTGCACTCTGATGTCAAAATACCAAAGTTTCCAGCAGCAAATGTTTCACACAATGCAAATGAGAATTAAAACAATTATATCTTGCTTGACAGAGCTCATTGAGCTCTGTCAAACAAGATATAATTTGTGAAATGTTTCATGCTGAATGGGCAATGTGGAGTCAATGACGAAAAATTGTAAATACTACCGGAGTGCTGGGAGTTAACAGAGATGAGCCGGACAAATCTATTATCTAATCATTCGATGTAATCAAGATTTTGTTCGAGAAATTGCTGTTTTTTCTGACAGCAATCTTTTTGTTTACAGTTTGTGAATATCAACGGATGGGTTTCATCCCGTGATGCATTGGTCATGGTGGATATCAAACAATATCTATTCAAAATGATGATAGAAAAAAGGTATTTGTAGCCTTTGCTGGTGCTAAGATTTTTAGCGACACGCTGTTGGAAAATGCTCTGTTAGCTCTTTCTAATAGTGTGCCATATAAAACAGCATATTGTCAGCTTACCGTAAAAAAATGCAGGCTCTGCGAGCCCTTTTCTACATGTGCCATAAACAACATATCGTCAGCTTACCTTAAAAAATCCAAGAAAGACAACTTTTGGCTGCTCTGATCTGCTTTGAACCAAAAACAGTTGAGCTGTTATAACTGTTATAAACTGTTATATAATCGTCCTCTGAGTTCCAATGTATTCTATGTGCCAGTAGGCACATGGAACACATTGGAACTCGGGGGACGTAATGTTACCATGATGAATTCCATTTAAAAAAAAACACGGGACTGTATGTAACACTTGCTGGACAGATTCATGCCTTGGGCGTTGATAGTCTTTCAATCCCGATCAGAAAGGATAGGAGGCAATTCATGATGTCTCAACCAAACAACACTCAGGAAGCTGCTTGTAAAATGGTGGAGAGGGGTCGAGTTTCCAGGGAAATATTTGTAGTTACAGTACTTATTTATAGAATTAAATATTATTAGACAAAGTCTTCTGACTACATTTTCTGC
Source organism: Pictodentalium vernedei (assembly GCA_031216915.1). NCBI lineage: Eukaryota > Metazoa > Mollusca > Scaphopoda > Dentaliida > Dentaliidae > Pictodentalium > Pictodentalium vernedei. Next base: position 243,747,743 of record CM062288.1, read on the forward strand.
TGGGTCGGAAAATGGACCGGAAAACTTCAGTTCTAGACATCATTTCTCGAGTCATCATGACTGCATTTTCTACAATTTACAGACTAGTTTTATGACAATTGCCGATGTTTCAGCAAAACGAAGCAATTCTCTTGAAAGGAGACTTGCAACTTTGTCAGTTGGCAAATTGCCATATCTTTTAAAATGATAATGATTCATTTTAGTCTGTTAGATTAATGGGTGGAAAATACCTGGAAAATACAATTGTAAAAGTTTTATAGTATTGGTTCCTGGTTTGGGCTCTCAGTTAAACCCACGCCTAAAAAATCTATTTTTGTGGAGAACTATAATTCATTCTTTCTTGACCAATGTTTGATGGGTCATTGGCACCGGCACACGAAGAATACGACGCAAAACAAAAGTATGAAACTCAATTGCTAGGACACTCAGGAAAGTCACGTCTGCATGTCTCTAAAAATACACTGTACATAATTTAAGACGACACCATCAAAGTGATGGATTTTCTTTGTTGTCCATTCAACTGCAATGCACACGTCCCAGTTCTGTGATCACAAAAGCAAGCAGAAAATTTCAACCGGATCACAATCTCGATCTGTTCGAATTTTTCTGTCCGCTTTTGAAATCACATCATAGTAATATGTCATCATTCGTGAACAAACCACGCCGTTATAACTTCTTTCTCCAATTTTACAGTTTCTTCATAGTTCAGCTGGACTGAACATAAGTTAAAAGTTAGCGCATGTGGCAATAATCGTGCATGCCAAATTAAGTCTACAGGCGCGGTTTATAGCGCGCATAGGTTTTTCAAATCCGTAGACCTGCCTCTTGTATGATGTGACGCTGCTTTGCGTAGGGAATTCTTCTCCAAAATTTCATTGTCTCATCTCTCTCCACTCACAAACCAGAAAAGGTATGCCACCGGTTCCTTCGGAGAAATTTTGCTGTCGGTTGACAGCTGATTTGGAATTTGTATTCTATCCGACTAGTGTTAAGATTCACTTCCCTAATTTAACCTGTTTGTTTTCAGCACAGTCGTTTCTGAATATAATAATCTTTTCAAATGCTCAAGGAATTCGACCATTTGTTTTTATTTGAAAGCGTAACGTGGAATAGTATTCAGACACAAGACTTATGTCCCTTACACTTGTTGACGACAAACACACAGTTTTGAAATGTATTTTGAAATCATTTTCTTAACTGGTAAAGTGCTAGTTTTATCTCAGTAGACTTGTTTCATTTATTATAATAACTTTATGTGATAGAACGATTGTTCGATACAGGCCTTAACCCCTCGACACTGGCGCCCTGGAAGCTATCATTCAGTCAGTAATGTCAACGGCGAAATGGGCGAAACCATCCTGGTTTGTTGGGAGGTTCAGTAATAATTTAATCCAACAGCTCTGTAAAGCTGTTGGAGTAAATTATTACCGAGCCTCGCTTCAGATTTTTTGCTCCTTATATCGTCTGCTCGTCCATTACCAATTGTTTTTCACGCAAACATTTATGCACACCAGGTTGAAAGGGTTAACATTGGTTGAATTTGTGGATGATGGCACTGACATTGCGCCAGAGAGTTCGTACCTAGTACACAGTTACAAATAGGTTTTGTCACTATTTATTGGAGAGAACCTAAACAGATTTAATGAACAAAATAATCTTTGCGTCTTGCTGAATATGTACATATATATTTACAGTGACAGTGTCCGATTTTTGTTTGGAGGGCAAGTGGGAAGACGATTCTCTATTAAGTGGGCGAGGGGCAG